>OY856415.1:182896079-183521079 GCA_963693085.1 Alisma plantago-aquatica
CCATTGAACTAGAACATACAACTTTTTGGACAATCAAGTTATTTAATATGGATCTAGAATTAGCAAGAAATAAGAGATTCTTGCAATTGCAAGAACTGGAGGAGCTTAGGTTGCATGCCTATGAGAACACCAAAATTTACATGGAGAGTACAAAGGTGTGAAATGATGCCGACCTAAAAAGGAAAGCTTTCATTTAAGGACACAAAGTCTTGTTGCTCAAATCCAGCATAAGACTCTAACCTGAAAAACATCAATCAATATGTTCTGGGCCATTCACTATGTTAGAAATATCTCCATCAGGAATGATGGAGTTGTTCAGTGAAAAAATAGGAACTTTCCATGTAAATGGGCATCGAATACAGAGGTACTATGAAGATGTGGCTTTTACAAGGAGAGCTGAAGTCCAACTTGATGAGTGACCTCCAACACTGCCAATGTAGGAGAATTGATAATCCTAGAGAGACTCGAGCTAAGCACTATACATTAGCACTTCTTGGGAGGAAACCCAAGTCTTTATGAGCTTTGCATTTTGAATTTATAGATTTCATAATGTTTCCCTTCACAGAGATTATTTCAATTAAATGTTAGTCTTGAGTTTAATATTTTGGTCATAGTTCTATATTTACCTTACCTTTGTCTCATAATTTTAGTCTTTATAGAATAACATTTAGGAAGGGTCTAAAATTGATTTTTTGTTTGAGGTACCTAACTTGGTTGAGTTATCTACTCCACTATTGATTGATCAACTAGGGAAAATATCAAAAGGCCTCTCAGTGGAACCATCAATTTCCATCACTAACAAATCAATGTACTGGCTTCCCATCAAATCCCATGTAGGACATATACCATCAAAAGCCAAATACATAGAGAAGCCATCAGATAAGCAACCCACTCTAACCATTAAAAGGCACCAGAAGTATATTGAGTCACAAACTATTTAACCATTGGAAAATAAAGATATTGACTAGCCATCAAAAGGCAAAAAGTGTACCACACCATCAAATAATGATGATTAGTGAAATCATCAAAAGGCAACCAACTGGTTCACCATCGGTAGGTGCAACACAGACCTACCCATCGGAAGCCAGCAAACAACTACTAAAGGTTGTATAGGCCCCACTTTTACATAAAGCAGACACTATAAAAATAGCGTTGGCACGACTTTTATGCCACTGTCATACATATGAAATTAAATTGTTTCTTAAAAAGTGAACCCCAGCTCATCTAACTCCATCGTATCACCACCCTCGGTCCACACGACATTGTCTTCTACCTCTGCCATCGGAATATGAAGGCATTGCAGTGGGTCCTTCCAACATTGACTTTGTGCTGACCAACATACATCAACAATGTGACTACCAAAGGACAAGCATCGAAGCACCCTGAGCGCAACAAAAATGTGACAAAGGACCTATACCAGTAGGGAGAAGCTCTGACAATTGATGAACATCGAAGAAAAGAATGTCCTCGACGATCGGTAATGCCTTCCCTTCTTCTTTCTTTGTTTGTTTAAACCTAAATAACCTAGCATTCGATTCTATGACAATGGAGACCACCATCAGAAGGCGGTAAACAAGCTTTTCATATTCCATAATCTTTTTTTTTCACCACTCTTTTCAAATCCCTCTTTGTTCTTTAAGTCCCGCCTTTGAGTTCTAATTTTGTGGTCACCTATCTCTTCTATGTACATCCACCATTGACTTCTGAAGGGGAGCACCTTCCATCAGAATATGTCTCCTCTACACTACTTTTTATTATCGAATATGGGACTATTGTTTCCACTTTCAACCCTCTCAATCATTGAGCTTTACACCTTTCACTTCTTTTCTTTCCATCGATTTATCAATAGGGTACCCCATCAGAAGGAACCTAACCTTTGGGAGGTCCCTCTAACATTTCTCAGCTTTCAACCATTGGTTCTAACTGACCACTAGTTCTCATCAACAATCGACATGCAAGAATGATAGGTAGGCATACTGTCTGCTTCTAGAACCTTCGATTCCTAGATTTGTTGGTAGACCAACCTTTGATTTGTACGCCTACCATCAGTAGTTGTCTTACAATCGATTGTAATATTACCTACTAGGACATTAAAATTAGTAGAATTTTCTAATTTCATATAACTTAATATTACTCAATACTTATTTCTTTTTCAAATTTACATGTAGGCCTAACCAATTTGTACAAGATATACATATATATCTACATTGAAAACTAGTGCAAATGGAAGGAAATACAGGCAAATAGAAAATCAACCACAAACAAGTTGGAAAGGAGTGAGTGATTTGAGAAAGGTTAGGCAAACACTCAACCAAGAAGAGATTTATAGAATGGATATGTTGAAAGATAAACAAGTCTATGTAATAATTCATGGGGATCCCACCACATATAGTATAAAAGCAAGGTTGGAGGAAAAAAGACTAAAATGTCTTAACCAACCTATTCCAAAATAATCTTCCAAGTCTACACAAAAGGGATGGAAACTTCTGAATACACGCCTTCTGAAGAGAATGAAAAAGACAAGATGAGGAAGGTGTTGCATCCCTACCCAAAAATCGATACAAGTAAGAGAACTAAAGTGTCTGAGAAGGAATGCACAGAAAAAAGGATGACAACCCCAACGTTGGTAGTCCCCACTACTAATGTGACACCTATCCTAAATGTTCCACAAGTGACAAATGTCAACTATAGAACTTGCATCCCAAAAGAACTTCGCCATTGTTTCCATGTAAAATAAAAGATATGGATTTGATTTCACTATCAGGGATGCTACTCCACCAGACCCCCATCCTAATGGATAAACGAGATGACAAAAACCCATAGGAAGATGTCATATACAAGAATGACAAATACTCTCTGACCAAAAATGGCCTGAGACCAGCCTTTAGAAATAAGGCATCTATCAACAAAGTATTTTCTAAAGTTCTTTGTGGTATGATCATTGAAGTGCATAGGTATAGAGATTGAGGGGCCAATTTGTAATGCTACATCTAATTTGTTCGTACAATTATAATTAGAAAAGTATATCCCCCCTCAATTGAAGAGCTATAAAACACTTTGCATAGAACAAGGAAGCTGAAGTTCATAACACTCCTTTATAAAGCCTTCAACCATTTGTTTCTAACCATAGTGAATATCTCAACGTGGTTGGTAACAATTTACAACTGCAATGTTAAGAACCTACAATGTGGAGTTATGGTCTTCGAAAACAAAGAAACAAGGGTGATCCATACTATACCAACCCACCTAAAATGTCTAATACAGGAGAGGACAAGTGGTACCACCTAAACTGGAATGAGTTCCACATCAACTGTAGAGAG
The DNA here is from genome assembly GCA_963693085.1 of Alisma plantago-aquatica. Lineage (NCBI taxonomy): Eukaryota > Viridiplantae > Streptophyta > Magnoliopsida > Alismatales > Alismataceae > Alisma > Alisma plantago-aquatica. The sequence continues at coordinate 182,899,400 of OY856415.1, forward strand.
GCCCTTAGACAACCAAACTCAGGAGATAATGTGTTCATCATTTTCAGAACAATAGAAGCATTGAATAGGGGGGGTCCCCATTGAGAAAATCACTAATGAGGACTTCCATGCCTTTAGAGGAAAATATATCATGGAAATCATCCATGACATATGATTTTTCTATGATCAACACATGGAGGGCATCCCTTGGAGGATGCATTCATTCATTCCCCTTCTAGTTAATATGTATTAGAGGGAATAATTGGAAAATCTCTAGAAGGAATATGAAGTCCTCTGTCCACAATGCTATGAAACCAGTCCAGTTAATCCTCCCCTCCAATAAAATATCTCAACATCTTCAATGTCAAGTTGGGCTCATAGAAAGGAAACCTTGTTTCTCGAAATGATAGACTTGATCTTATAATTTCCACTCTCTCTTCTTATAACATTTTTTGGACCTCAGTGTTTCCACTTCCTATATCAGTTATCTAAAATTTGGAGAAGCTTATGATAGATTTTTTCTGGAATGACTATGAGGAAAAGAAGCACTTACATACTATTTCTTGGGACACTATGTGCAGTCCTAGAAAAGAAGGTGGTTTGGGTATTTGACTTATTGGTGATTGGGTGAAATTTGGCTTAATTCAAAATGTGTGGAGTGTAGATGTTGATAAAAAATCTTTGTGGGTTAAATGGTTGCATGGTAGGTACATTAAATATAAGTCTATTTGGGTGTGCAAGCTGGAGCTAACTCTTCTTGGCTCTAGAAGAAACTACTTTAGTAGATGGATACACTTCTTAGTGAGATTAACCTTTGCTTAGGTAATGGTAAGAATTTTTTGTTATGGAGGGACCCTTGGATTTTGGGGAAAAGAAAACTATTAAATTTGATGGACCATTATCTGATTTATAAATGGGGTAAAGGTCTAAAATGTAAATCTTCTTTGTGTATTGATGAAGGCTCTTGGAAGAGTATGAATCTCAAAGGTTTTCAGTAGTTGAGAGATATTCTAAGCTTGCATGATGAACCTTCTTGTGCTGAAGATATTGATCTTTCAGAGGTAACATAATATGAGCGTGAAGGATAGTTAGAATCTGGTGAGAAGAAAAGGGAAGATTGTTAATTGGGGCATTTGGAATTGGTCAGGTGTCCCAAGAAGATGTTCCTTATTACTTTGGAAAGGGTTTCTTGGGAAGTTTTCCACATGTGATTATCTCCAGATACTTAGTTTCTAGCTTGCCTCCAGATGCGTTCTCTGTGAATACCATGAAGAAAATTCTTTTCATATCTTTTTTAGGTACCAGTATGCATTTTCTATTTGGAAGTGTTGGTTTGAAGATCAAAATTAAACTTGCATCCCAAAGTCTTTTAGTGACTTTCTAGTGTTGAAGCACGGTCAAAAGTTCTATGCTATATTCATCATTTACCTGCTCTGGGGAGAAAGGAATAATAGGATTTTTAGAAGCTTTAGCACTAGTTTTGAAGTTTTTAGTTTCATTGCAAAAATGATATAACAATCATGTATATTTAGCTTTCTTTTTACCTTTCTTTGTACAAGTAGTTTTGTCTATGTGGTTACACTCTGTAATCATTCATGGTTTCTTTCTAAGTAAAGAAACATGACACCCTAAGTTCACGCAAAAAAATCTCCCGCTCTCCAAACCCTCACAAGAACCAACATTCAGACAAATGGTTGTAGAATCAAAAGTTGAGCAAGAAAAGGGTATCCATTTAGAGGAGCCTATTACACATGCACTTTAATTTCTCTAGAGACTAAAAAAGAAGCTTCCCTATCTCACAATGAATACAATACAAAGGATATCATGGAGCCAAAAATTGAGAATGTAGTGACCACTAATATAGAAGCACCTCATGATGAGGTTGTAGTGGACAAACTTGCACCAACTTATCTGATTACTTGAAGATTTGAACTTTTTATAAGGAAGCATGCTATGAACTTTCAATGGAAGACCTCAATCACATTATTGAAGAGATAGGGCCACCAAAAGATGAATTATCACTATTTTTTATACAATTAATGTACATATCTTGAGTACTGACCTACAAGAAATATTAACTATAGGAGGCTACATTCCAGTGAACATCATGATGACCTGTTAAATTCTTCTAGCTAACTCACTCTAAAATTATAGGAGATATTATACTAAAGAAGAAATATGGAGAATAAGAAAGGAAAATTGAAAGACTTAAATCAAAAGTTCCACATCTCATTTTTGTGCCCATTCTCCTAGACGACCACTGGACATTACTATCAATGAATGCAAAGGCAAAGACAACATCATTACAACATCTCAGTCGCTATTTTAAAACCTAATGAATGATCTATCCCAATATAGTGTCACAGAACAATAGGAAGCCTAACTTGCAACCCATAGAGTCAATTTGATAAAGCAATTTGGTATTGGACACCCAGATGAAGATTGAAATTTTTAAAAAAACACTATTTTTTTAGGAGTCTGCAATAGGCTCTTGGTTCCAATGACTTTCATTTTTATGTAGTATTCTAGATGTAGATTCTCGCAATGACAAATACAAAGGTGGTCTTTCCAAGATGATTATTACGACCACCTTATATGAATATACGCCATTAAATTCCTAAAATCAAAATGAGCACTATCATAATTAGGATTCTAACTTGCATGTTCTCACTAAACCACAATTTTTTACGCTCTGAAGACAAAGTGTATGATAAGTTTGGGGGGGTATGAAAAGGCGATATGGGTATGTTTTTCATCTCAAAACCTACATATCAAATCCTTTTTTTTCCTTATCTTATACTTATTTTCAACCAAAAATGTCTCTACATTTTAGAAAAATTAGATTACAAATTTTGTCAAATGTACATATTTAGCTTGAATTATTTTACCACAAAGGAAATGGTTTAATATTTAGGCAAAATTAAATCCAATTGTCCAGGATGTCCTCATCACTCCTGACTTAGACCGTCTTGTCTCCATGCTCATTCTTAGCTTAATCATTTCCAAAATGATGTTTTGGGATATTAATTCACTCAATAAAGCATGTTAAACCATGTATGCAAGAAGTAGAAGAGCACTACTATTGATTGGCCTAAATTGCACATATGAAAAGAAGCAAACTCAAAAGGATCAGACTTTAAATTTATAGACTAAAACATTCAAAGACCCCCATAACCCAATATGGGTTCAAAGTAGATATATGGGGTCCAACACATGGACCTGGGGACATTTAGGATGTCTAAGGTCCTACTCTTTATCAGTTAAACAATATTGGTAGTTGATATATTCCAAGAAATAGAATGCTACTAGCAAAATGATATGTAATAAAACAATGTAAAGTAAAGAAAATAGAGTCCCTTGAATCCTATTAATCAGGAGAAGGAGTTCCTAGCTATGTAACCACAATTTGGGCATCTTGTGAACCCATTATCAGGCATAGACAACCCTCGAACACCCTAGCAATCAACCAACATCCGAAAGTAGAGTGTATTGTGGTATCTGCTCCTATGGGGATCATCTCACTCGCTCTTGCGCAGCATGACTAAAACCCCATTAATGATTTGGAAACTCTCTCAAGGATAATGAATTAACACCCCTAAATATTCTGAATAACCTCTTGGGTCCATAATATTAGGATGTTAGGTATAGTAGAATGTATGCACAAAACACTGGTCATGAATGTGGTCGCATAAGCATTAATTTGGTCACATTCAATTTAATGTAGTCCAATTCACCTTGATGCAGTCAAATTCAAGGTTCTCAATTGGATCTCTACGACTTGTGTTCGGGACAGATCCTCCCTTGGACGTCCTCCTTTATGATTTCAATCCAAACTATCTTCCTTACCCTTTTATACAATGAATATCTTTATCTTGGTAGAAATGGAGGTTCTATCAAGAAAGAGGTCAATAAAAGTAGTAATAATGACTGGAAAGAGAAGATAAAATATATAACACACTAGATCTGGAATAAAACTACTTGCTCAAGGTAAAAGTAGACACACATCCCCTAAATGAGCTACATAGCCACGAAGGAGCTCAACTAGCCATGGAAAACCATAGTTGGTAACCGAACAAAGATGGAAAAACATCATGCGTATAGAAATGAAGAATAATAGTATAAAAAAGGGGAAGAAGAAATTTAGCTTGTGGAAGTGAGGTTGTTGTCACTACTTATCCTCTGAAAGGGTTGGATCATGTCCTTGGGGTCATCCTCCTTAATCTTCTGGACTTCTTGGCCTCCTTTCTCCTTCATTCCACCCCAACAACAACTTAGATGGGTGTATGGAGGTGGAAGGTGTTGGAAATGGTTAGGATGTGGCAGAATGATAATGGAAATGGATGGAAATGAATGGAAGGTGGGTGATGGAGGTAGAAGATGACAAAAATTAATAGTGGATGGAGGAAAACTAAAGGGATGGACATAGGATGAGCTACTTCATCCCTCTCAGGCCTTGGAGCTCAATGATGGAGCTCTGGGAATCAAATGGTAGAACTACACAAGTTGTAGAACTAAAGTTCTAAACCTGGAACCCTTTGCTAGTTAGCAAGGGACAGATAATTATGGGGGGTAGGCGGAGCATATATATAAGTATAAATGAATTTGATCGATTTCAAGTGAAAGTGGTGAAATTCATTCCTTTGGTTTTCATGAATGGACCATCAAAAGGCATGTCTTCTGGGACGTGATTGGAAGATGTCCATCAGAAGATGTGCCATGGTTTGTGCCTTCGAAAGGCATCATTAGAAGAGAAGCCTTTGGACCCAGCCTTCACAACCCTTCAAAAGATGAACCATTGGAAGGCATCCTTCTGTAGGTGGATCCCTAGTTGTATTTTGAAGGAAGAATGTTGAAGGAAGGAGGAAATAAATTTGATCGAATTCACTAAATTTTGATCACATTTAGTAAATTTTGACCAAGTTCCTTCCTTCAGAAAGTGGTCGTATAAGAACTTGTGATATCCTAAAATTTGGTGAATCTCATTAATATAAGACTTGATTTGATAAGCTAATTTCCTAATAAGTAAATACCCTAATGTTATTATTGGTGGAATAATAATGTTGAGTACTTTGTGGCATGGGTGCAACCCATGACCCAAGGGAGGCCCATGAGACTATTTGCGTTGCAAGTAGGTCCTTGGGACATAAGACAAGGGAATAAAACAAATTTGTGTATAGCCAAATAGCAAAGGCTTTATGAACTGTCTAAAAATAGAAATATGAAGTAGTGTGCATATTTCTCTAATAAAATAGGATATGTGATGTTATAGATAATTAATGGTGTAATTATCTAAACTAGTTTGGCAACACATGTTTTGAGACATCAATTAGTATTATTTATATATGAATTTTTGTATACTTGAATATAATAACTAAAGTAATAAAATTTAAGAAAAGTGGGCGGAAAAGGAGGTTCTATGAAGTAATGGTAATTTTTTCAATGGAATGTTATGAGAAATGTCCTAATGAATTCCATAATATTAGATATAATTGAGGAAATATATTAATGAGTTCCATTAAGTGATTTAAGGAATATAAGTAGAGGTAGAAATGATAATATAGACCCCAAGTCATAAAATGTTTCCTTATGGATTAATGATCAAGTATCCAATATGCACTATTTAGGTGGATGTTTCCCTTTATGGATTTTAGTATGTCAACTTGGTAACTTAATTAAAGAAATATTTGAAGAACAAGTACAGATACGAGTGTCACTGTATTGCAAATCTATTAATTGTTCTCCTATTGACAAATAAGAGTAATTTTCCCATGAATATCCTTTATAACCATGAGAAAGGGTAAAACCACCAAGGGAGGGAATGTAAAAGGAGTAGGTTGGTAGTGAATATAGAAAAGTAAGTTATTAAATTTTATGGGTATGTTGAAATTCCCTTCTCATAATAAAAAAATTTATAGAAGAAAATCTTAAAGTCTTTATAGAAAGGAATATAGAAGGAATGTAGTTATTTCTTTCCTAAACATGTTTCTTTCTACTTATGGAGGAGTGAAAAAATTTGAACGAGGTTATGAGAAGGGTATGTACATGTGTATATATACATGAGGGATCCACGCACAAGACAACAATGTCTATTTCCCCTCTCCCTACAACAACCTCATTAGATAATATTCTCCCCTTTGTCTTCCCCATTATACATGGGTACAACCCATGTTTGTTTTCCATCTCGTACCCTCCTCCCTCATTATCGAAGTAGCCAGCAAAGACCTGAGGTTTCCATGATTCCATGGTCGGGAGGTGCTTCCTAGATAGCATGACAGGGATGGAGTTGGTCGGAAGGACACCAAGACTTCTTGCTTGAGATTGGGGATGTTGGTTGTGACATTAAGGTGCCATTGGTAGGAGGTTGAGTCAAAGTGGGATGGATAGAGTGGTGTGGATGACCAGCGAAGTACTCTTGCCACTACAACACAGTGTTGTCTCAAAACCAAGGGGTCGCTTTTGATAAGACCATGGTGAGTTCTTGTTGTTGACCTTTGTCAGGAGGATGGAGACAGACCGGGGGGAGAGCAAGGAGTCAGTAGTGTGGTGGTGTTGGATGCATGAAGATAAAGATTAGATTGGTGCCTTAATACACTAGAAGGTTGGGCACCAAGGAGAGCGTCAGAGAAACGCCAACTATGGCATCGTGTGCCTCAACTGGATGACTCTGGGTCCTGGTGTGGCATGGACAAAACGTGCCTGCCACGTCACCACTTCATTAAGATTAAAATGTTGATTTCTTGGATCTGTTGGTTGGATTGATTATATATGCTTGAAGTATAATTAAATGATCTATATCGTTCAACAAAAGGTACGTGGTTAGGATTATGACTAACTGCAATATAGTTTGGAAATATTTGTTGTGGTTTTCTTAAAGGGAGGGGAAGGGATGGGAGGAGATGGGACACTTATGTTAGTTTATTTGGTTAGCACTAGGAGAGGAAGAGACGTAGAACATGAAAAATGATATAGATATCAAAAATTCCCGCATGACATGGAACATCAGCGATATATGACATTACCAATTTATTCTAAGTTCATTATGCTTATTCCATGTAATTAAGTACATCTGGGCATAGTCTACCATATTTTCTCTAATAATATGTCTACTATTTATTTTATTATGTGTGTAGTAATTTAAATTCTTCAATTTTCCTAAGAAAAAATTCTAATTTTTTACGTTTCCTGTCACAGTCCAGCACAAGCCTATAATATAACATATATTGTCTTTTACTCTTTTATGTTCATAATTTCAAACTTTTCAACTTTTCTAACAAAAAATATTTTTTACAAGAAATTTTTTCTCCATATAATTAATTATTTATTTCATATTCCACCATATTTCCTCTAATTCTTTCTTTTATTGTTCTGTTTTTATAATAATTTCATATGAATTCAACTTCCCTAACTAAAAGTGTAAATATTTAAATTTTCCTTCTAAATATTGCACAAAAAATTATTTTAATTTCCTTTTTTGTTGTTTGATTTGATATTTCCTCCAATTATGATAAAATAATCCTCCAACATTTTATGTGACTCACTAAGAGACACAGAATACATAAATGTCATACTACCTCCTTGATCTTTATTGGTTGTGAGCTATATTGATTTTCCTGTCTTATTATTCATATTTTCCTTCCCACATGTCATTGTTCCACCCAACCTTTCTAATATGTTTCCCGTCATATCTTTTCCCTTCCCTTTGTCTCCACTCCCATTTGATGGGGAGAGAATGAGAGAGAAGTAGCTGAAAATACACTTGTTTCTTTCCCCTCCATTCCCTCCTATTCCCATGACTTTGTCCAACCAAACAACTCAAGCCTTTTCCCCTAACTTCCCCTTTCCTCCATTCATCATGTACCAAACATGCCTTAAGACACTTTTGAGAGAGAAGTAGTTGAAAATATACTTGTTTATTTCCCCTTCATTCCCTCCCTTCCCCATCACTTTGTCTGACCAAACAACTCAAGCTTTTTCCCTTACCTTCTCCTTTCCTTCATTCTCCATGTACTAAACATGCCCTAAGAGACTTTGTAGTTTTCACTGATCGTGAGCTTATATGGGCGATGTATGTCTTTCCCCTTTCTGCTTCCTAGTAGATTCCTATTGTGCTAGTGAGCTTGGAGCCAAAGGACTTCAATACTATCGATTGAGACTGATGGATCGCGAGACCTTATAGGGACATAGTGGAGTCCTTCTTTTCCATGGATCTTGAAGTGTTAGTCAAGGATGGAAGCATCTCGTGAGCAGACCTGATATCCACCCTGGTGCCTATTGTTATGCAATGAAGCAGAACAATCCTTGGAATGTAACATCACCTTCCTGGCCTTCAAATCTCTTAGGAGTACCACAAATCTATAGTCTAAGATGGATCAAGCTATGGACAACTGTCAAATGCAAATGTCCTGACTATAATAGTTGGAGGACGCAAAACTTTATCTCATGGGGAGACATATTTTTGCACAACTTGGTGATTATGCGAGACTGAGGTAGCTAGTAATTTTAGGGTCAGGGCCAGAACTTTATAGTTGGGGGGCAATAAGTTTTAAAGACTTACTAAAATAAAATACAAATATAATCGATGGGAGTTAAATCAAAAAATTCAAGTGAAAAAAAACAATGTACACTCTTTTCATATCCAACAAACTACTATTCAATTTATAATAATATAATTGTATATTTTTAATGCAATGAATATGACATCTTAAAATCATTTCGAGATGACTTGAAATTTTTTTTATTGAAAACAACATTGTGCAGAATGGAACTTGTGTTCCAAAAGATCTTGCACAATGAAGGATAGAGAGGTATGTGAAGGAGAAGAGAGAGACAAGCACCAAGAAGAGGATTTCATAGTCTCAGGAGCGGTCATTAAGAGGCTTTAAGAAGTCGAGACTTTTTGCACCACACACATCGCAGAGGTTCAGTGCTTCGACACAGTGGTCACCAAGAAAAGAGGCCTTAGTTTTCCACCCACATAAGATAAGAGTGTTGCGTTAGCAGCAGTTATAGGGCCATCTAGGACACAATATGAAACTCAAACTTACCAAAAGAGTGGGCTAAGAGGACATCTGGTACGAGATTGTCATGTGATAGATGATGAAATGACCCAACAACTGAGGCAGATCCAGCATGGATCGTAGAGATAGAAGAACAATAGTACAGGAGGATGAGAATGTGGCCAAGCATCACATGCCATATCATCTTCTCAGGGAAGTAGAGGATGGGGGCTATAATAGGAAACATCTAGATTCTACACTATGAGTCAGCCATAGGCGGTGGTTAACCCACGAGTGGTGACATGTCAGATGGAGTTATTTCATTCTGATTTGTCTTCTTCTTGCTTTGTATCTATTTTGGTTGACCCAAGTGCAACATACTCTTTTATCTCTCATGAAGTGCTTAACAATTGTTTTTTCCTGTTAGTCATTAGAAGAATAGTTTGTTGCTAGAAACCTCATTAGTCGGTTCTATAGTATTGTAGAATGTGTGTCCTTCCTATGTTCTCTCCTTTTTGGGGCACATCATTCAAATCGATCCCATCCCATTTGACATGTATGCATTTGATGTGATCCTTGGGATGGATACCTTAAAAATGTATAGAGTGGTCTTGGATTGTAGTTCCAAGCAAGTGACATTTGTGGATGGTGGTGAGATGTGGATCTTCTAAGGAGATAGGAAGATTCTTCTGACGTGTCTGGTATCGGCCATGGTGGCGAGGAAGCTTTTGAGACTAGGTTGCGAGGCGTACATGGGAACATGTGATGGATACTAAGACAATGAGTCCAAGTATTTAGGAGGTGCCAGTTGTTATAGAGTTTGAGGATGTGTTTCTTGAGGAGTTTTCACGTCTTCCCCCACCCTGAGAAATTGATTTTGACATCAATATGGTCCCCGGAACGCAACCGATAGCTCAAACACCGTACATGATGGCTTCGACAGAGATGGCAGAGTTGAAGAGACAATTGGAATAACTTCTTGACAAAGGTTTCATCAGGCTGAGTACGTCACTATGGGGTACTCCAGTGTTGTTTGTGAAGAAGAAGGATGGATCTATGAGGTTGTGCATAGACTACAGATAGTTGAACAAGGTAACTATAAAGAATGAGTATTCCTTGTCGAGAATAGATGACCTATTTGACCAGTTGTGTGGTGTGACGATGTTCTCAAAGATAGATCTGAGATTAGGATATCATCAGTGGAGGATCAAGGAGGATGACATACCTTAGTTAGCTTTTAGGATGAGGCATGGTCATTACGATTTCATGGTTACGTCGTTCGGGCTAACCAATGCACCAGCCGCGTTCATGGATTTGATGAACATAGTGTTTCAACCATTTGTTGATTAGTTTGTGGTGGTTTTCATAGATGACATCTTGATATACTGTTGTGATAGTCAATATCATGAATAGCACCTTCGTCAGGCGTTAACTGTGCTGAGATAGCACCATCTTTATGCTAAGTTTAGCAAGTGCTAGTTTTGGTTATAGAAGATAGCTTTCTTGGGGCATGTTATATCTTCCGAGGGAGTGTGTGTGGATCCTCAGAAAGTGTAGTCTGTGACGGAGAGGGAACAACCTAATACGCTAACAGAAGTGCATAGTTTTCTAGGTTTGACATGCTATTATAGGGGGTTCATCAAGGACTTCAGTTCTATCACCATACCCCTAACTAAGCTAACAAAGAAGGATGTCTCATTCATTTGGGACGACATATGTCAACATGGTTTTTAGGTGTTGAAGGAGAACTTGACAAGTGCACCGGTTCTAGTCTTTCCTGAGCAAGGAAGAGGATACATAGTCTTTTGTGATGCGTCCAGGAATGGTTTGGGATGTGTATTGATGCAGTACAAGTAAGTGGTTTCTTTTGCTTCCTGGAAACTTAAGAAATATGAGGAGAATTACCATACTCACGATCTAGAGTTAGCAGTAGTAGTCCATGCTTTGAAGATTTGGAGGCACTACCTGAATGGGGAGAAGTGTCAGATCTTAACGAATCACAAGAACCAGAAGTACATTTTTTCACAACAAGAGTTCAATATGAGACAACGTGATCAAAGACTATAACTGCATGATTAATTATCATTCGGGAAAGGCATATGTCGTGGCAGATACGTTGAGCAGGAAGTCTTCATCTTTGCACATAGATAAAGGTCAGTTGAGTTCTTTGATGTTACACAAGTAAGACATGTTGGTCTCTTTGCATCAGATGAATGTCAAGTTGAAGGTCTCCTTGTTAGTTGGTTTATTGGCAAAGCTACAAGTGAAGTCTCTATTAAGACAACAGATCAAAGAGGCATAGTAGACTAATAACATGATTTAGCAGATTCGATCAGAGTTCGGCAGTTTGAAGTGTGATGGTTTCCATGAGTCACATGACGTGATAATTTGTTACCATGACAGAATAGTGGCTCTTGATGCTAATAACCTAAGAAAGATGGTGCTAGAGGAGGCTCACTCATCCATGTATACCATGTATCTAGGTAGCACCAAGATGTATCATAACATGAAGGATATGTATTGGTGGTTAGGCTTGAAAAAGGATGTGGCTGAGTTCGTTGCTAGATGTGGTGTATGTCAACATGTAAAAACAGAGCACCACAATCCTACATGAACGTTGCAACTACTGCCTATACCATAGTTGAAGTGGAATCATGTGACTATAGACTGTATGGTTGGTCTGCCTAGGGTAGCCAAAGGTTATGATTCCATTTATATGATCGTTCATAGGCTGACCAAGTCAGCACGTTTCCTTCCCGTAAATACAATGTTCACAGTGGAGAAGCTTGCCTAGATCTATATGGATGAGATAGAGTGTTAGCACAATGTTCCATCTATTATCGTGTCTGACAGAAGTCCTCAGTTTACCATTTGCTTTTGGGTATGATTGCACACAGCTTGGGGCATGCAGTTAATGTTTAGCATTACTTTTCAGCTGTAGATATATGGTCAATCTGAAAGTACCATGTAGACCTTGGAGGATATGTTCATAGCATGTGTTCTTCAATTTTTAGAAAGTTGGGATGTACACCTCAATTTGATAGAGTTCTCCTACAACAACATCTATCAGAGTAGCATTGTTGTGGCACCTTATGAGGCATTGTATGGGAGGCATTGTAGATCGACGTTGTGTTGGTATGAGACAGTTGAGTATCAACTTCTTTTTCCCAAGTTTGTGCAATAGATGATAGAAAATATCAAAGTTATTTAGCAATAGTTGAAGTTAGTACTGGATAGAAAGAAGTCGTATGCAGACAATCGTCATAGACCATTGGAGTTCTAAGTGGGAGACAAGGTATATTTGAAAGTCTCTCCTTGGAAATGTGTCTTGAGGTTTGGGATGAAGGATAAGTTAACTCGCGAGTTTATGGGACCTTGCCCAGTTGTGGCACGTGTTGTGAAGGTTGCTTACCGGTTGGAGTTGCCACCCGAGTTGCATAGGTTGCATCCAGTGTTCAATGTGAGTATGTTGAGGAAGTTCCATCCAGACACAAAGTTAGTGTTGTATACTATGGAGGTGGATCTTGATGAGGATATGACCTATGTGGAAGGTCCAGTTTTGATCCTTGATAGGATAGTGAAGAAGCCAAAGAGGAATGACCTTGTGCTTCAGAAGGTTCTTTGGCATCCTCCTGGTGTTGAGGAAGCCACGTGGGAGCTAGAGGAAGAGATGAGGAGGAAGTACCCCTCCCTTTTCCCTTAGGATTTCGGGGGTGAAATCTCTATTAGGGGTTTATGGCTTGTAAGATTTCGAGGGCAAAATCATTGTTAAGGGTTTATGGCTTGTAAGGATCCTGACCCCATTTTGGGATAACCCTATTTGTTTTTCTTAAGCATGATGCTTAGCACCTTGCTCTATGCAACTGAAATGTAATTAGGGCATGTTGAAATCTTCAGTTCCTTGCTTGAGCTTGTTTGGTTCATGCTTGTGTTTTGTGGTGAGGTTTTGGTGCAAATTGCAATTTACCCAGGAGAGGGGTTGATATGCAAGTTTGTCACCTCTAGAGTGTTCCTTCTCTCGCTTGACACTATCTAGAGGAGAGAGAGAGATGGGAACCTTATTTGGATCTTGGTTGTGTGGTGACATCCTTGGTGATGTTTTGGACACAGGTTGAGGTGTGCCTTGCACCTAGAAGTGTTGTCTCGAGATTGAGAGCCTTAGAGAGGACTTGTATCAGTTTGTGGGTGTCTTAGATACCACCCTATCTATTTATGGGTGTGTGGATATGTGGTATTGGGCATGACCTTGGTAGGTGACCCAGTAGACGAGACCTAGATCTTATAACCTTGTTTGCAAGGTGTTGTACATGTGGCTCTTTCTCATGGACAAGTGGCACCTAAGCTCCTAGGGTGTTGAAACTTCTTCCATGATCCTTCTCTCATCCCTCTTGTATATATACCCCTTTCTATCCATGAAAGAGAATCCTTTTGGCTATCTTTTCTTTTCCCCTTCCTTGGTGGACGACCTTAAGGAGCTATATGAATTTCTTTTGGAGCTTGGTGGGAAAGTCCCTAACTTGTGGTGTTCCCTTCATATTCTACCTTGTTAATACATGGTTCCTATCTCTCTTTCCCTCCTTCTTTCTTCTTCTTGACCATGGATCTTATTTATCTTTCTTTCTATCCTCAAACCCTCCTAACCTTGGTTCCATCTTCTTCCTTGGAGGTGTTGTGGTGACAAAGCTTGGAAGTTCTTTTTCTACCTTGAGCTCATGGATCTTGGAGCTTAACCTTGGAGCTTGGTTCTTAGTGGTGACCTTTGAGGTGGGTTATATAACTCAAAACCTTCTTTGTTATTATCACTCCTTAGATGATATTTTGTTCTTTATCTCTAGAATATTACATCTTGCATGTTAGTAAGTAGTTCTTCTTAGTTGTTTTGAGATTTGTTTTGAAGAAGGAGGTACGTTTAGTTGTTGCCCTTGTATTTTACCTTCTTTCCTTGCTATAGATGAGCGACCTTGGGTTGAAGATGACTAGGCCAATATGTTCTAGTCAATGGCTGTCATGGTTTGTGATGCCACATACGGTCACCCCTTGTGACAGGTCGTCATGACCTTGGTGAGGCCTAGGTCGTCATGCCTTGGTAATGTATAGGTCGTCATGCCTTATGCATAAATAGGTTGTTATGGGTTGGGATGGTTATCTTGGCTTGTGGTTGTTAACTGATATGGTGAAGAGACCTTGCTGATGATAGTCGTTGTGACGTTGAGGCACCTAGACCAATATGGTGTTTAACTGCTATTCTATATCCAATTGTTGTATAGGGTGTTAACCGTCACAAACCATAAGTGTCCTAAACTTATATGACACCTAACCGAAACATATGGAAACTGAGATGCATCATAACAGATGTGTTCCTAACCAGTATGCTCATGAAGTGTTAGCCTATTATGGCTTTGGCTGTCACACCTTGGGAGGTGTTGATGACCAACACATCCAACTTGTGACGCCCAACTAACCCTAACAGCCTGTCATGACATGAGATGTCATCATTCCTTGATGTGGTTGCCCCACAAGCCATGCTGCCTGTCACACCCAGGAAGATGTGTGCCAGACACCCTTACCAAAAAGGTAAAACTGATACACTTTCAATTTAACCCAAAGTGATACACATACCTTGATGTGGTTTCCCGACACACTTAGGGCTAACCCGACATAGTATGTAATGACCCTAACCAATATCTTGTAGTAGTGTCTATGATACATCATGTTGATGATAGAGTTGCATCATAGCCTGTGGTGCAATAAGGGGCACTGTACTCAAGATTTCTGTCTAGTAATGGACTCTTCATGCTTCATGGTAGTTAACCTAAACTGATACACATACCTTGATGTAGTTTCCCGACACACTATGTAATGACCCTAACCGATATCTTGTCGTAGTGTCTATGATACATCATGTTGATGATAGAGTTACATCATAACACATGAAACAATAAGGGGTGGTTCTGTGTATGATAATAAGAGTTATGTTTGTATAACCTTTATATCTTAATGGTGACAAAAGTGATGCTCTAAGGATGGTTGTTGATCCATCCTTGTACACCCTAATTAATTAAGAAGAACTTAATTCGTAATGATATGATACGTATGGCATGGATTTTATAAGATGATAGTGTTGATGACGCCTTTCCTTCTTATTAAAAGTTTCTAACCATGCAGGTAACACCAGTTGATGTACATAGCCAGGTATGAGCTATGGTGGTTATGATATGATATAATGTTCCTTGTGAGGCATATGTGATGTTGGTATCATCGAAAGAGGAAGTAAATAGTCTTATGACCTAATGATGGCTTATTGTATTGTACGTGCTAATGAACTCCTTAATTATGAGAGAAGGGGTTGTTACCCCAAGATAAGTGATGCTTGTGATGAAAATTATGATGAATGAAAAGCATCAAGTGGTGATGTGATGATATCACACCCTAAGTACTCAAATATGTTTGGCAATGTGTTATGCCATTATTTATGTAAAATCTGTTTAAAGGTTGTAGGCTGTAACTTTATTGATGCTAAAAGACACCTTAATTGGTCTAATTAATCAAGTGGAACCTAATTATGTAGGTTTTCCCTATGCCATGGATCCATTGTGTGTCAGCAATTTCTGAATGGTGAAACAAGTTTAACTCAGAGCACATATTTTTGAATATGCGGGGTGCAAGTTGAGGTATCTCCTTGTATCCTGACCTTACAGGATTGGCTGCAAGACATACCCTGATTAGAGTGTAGATGTCGGCCATAGCTCCATAATATGTGATAAAGGACTGGTTGTGGGTATTACCCTAATTAGAGTGTGGTTGTGGGTCGTAGCTCAATCCGCTTGCACAGTGTCCTGTACCAGGGCGGGCTAGATCTACACAGTTGGACTACATGTCGGTGATAGCAGTCTGACTTATGATGTCACTATATGTTTACTCATACTGACCGAGGGGGTGAGTTCATGGATTCTACCTCTTCCATTAGACCTTATATAACACCAATTTTGACTTATCAAGTGCTCGGTGGGATTTAGGTGGTATGACTCAAATCCTTGGGGCATAATAAAATGTGTAATCAACTGTGTAGTATAATTGTATATGATCAAAATATAGAAACATTGGATGAGGCCTTTCTTAATCTTTATACAATGTTGTTGATAGGAAATATACATGTTCTTCATATTCCTTTTAAATTATTTAGATGTTTCAGAATTCATCAGTAATTTCTCTTCTTGTTAGTAATAATTACCTAATTTACATAGATGTAACTTTATTGCTGATATATTTATCTTATCTATGATAATAATAGAGTTTGTAGAGAGTTATATCTCCCTCTGAGATTTGAAATATCACCCCATGGTTTTCCCACACCCTTTTTAGGTGGTTGAGCACGAAGAGGTGGAGATCGTGCAACAGAGGTCGAGCTGCAACAACTAACAATGTTGGAATGTTGTTGGATGTTTTTTTATAGAGTCCTAGAGTTGTCCTTGTGCACTAGGGACTTTGGGGATGTTTTGTAGACATTTTTTGGATGTGCTTTCGTTATGTGTTTGTCTTTTGTGCCCTTTTGTATACAGCTATAAAGGAAATATGTATATATGTTCTGGAACAGGTTCCCTGATAGCAGGTTGATGGAACACATAGTAAGTGCTTTGAGGCATGAATGCACCTGCATGTTAAGGTTCTTGCAGTGCGGTAGATTTGTGAAAATGGTTTTTGATTTTTAGTGTTTTCTAGTAATATGTTTGTTAATCTTCTTCTATGGTTTTGTTTTGAGTAATCTTGCTTTTGTGTGGCATGAGGCATCACAATACAAACACACACACACACATACACACACACAGATATATATGTGTATATATATATATATATATATATATATATATATATATATATATATATATATATATATATATATATATATATATATATATATATATATATATATATACATATACATGGAGTCATGCTAGAATCCATACGAGTGCACAAATCGTGTAGTACACTCAGATTGTGTTTGCATATCAAGACTATTTTGAAACTAATTTGAAATCTATTGTTTTTGTGGTCTTTATAATATGACCTATAAATGTCCAAATGGGCTCAAAACTTCTATATATAAGCTATTCACAAGATGTTTAAGAAGATCAACAAATTATATTTAAAAAAATATATTAGATCATCAAAAATATTTCAGTGTATTATGCTCTAGATACACTCGAGTATATTGTATCCTGACTCTACATATATGTTGACACACACACACATAGACACACACACACACAGATATATATATATATATATATATATATATATATATATAGAGAGAGAGAGAGAGAGAGAGAGAGAAATACTAGTAGCTAGTGATCATTGGAAGTGTCAAAGTTTTTGATATGCCACATGCATTGTGGGAGGGCTCTATAGAGGCGACCGTCTAGGCGATTGGCGGAGTGAATGGAGAACATTAGCAGAAGATGGATTCCATGTGACTCTAAGGCGTCCATAATACCTTAAGGGTGTTTGTGATAACCTACTCAAATTCAAGGTGACTGGTGGAGATAGATTGAATAAAATACTTGTGGAGTTCATTCATGGCAAGCTTAGGTACCCCCATGCGGAGGCGACGAGGAATGCAGTAAAATAGAGGAATGGTTGTGTATGGTTAAGGGTGGATCCAAAGTGCGATACCTTAGGCTGGAACGCCAAGTATAGTGGCTATGGAAGGTAAAAGGTAGCATTGAGATGTTCACAAGAAGCCATGGCTTCTTTATCATCAGGTTCACAGATGAAGTAGACATGAATCATGCCCTAGAAGATGGCCACTACTTGGTCAAAAGTAAGCTTCTTATTCTCAAACCCTGGCAGATTGGAGATAAATTTGAGAAAGATGTCCTCAAATATGTTCCAGTATGGGTCAGGTTTTAAAATCTTCCTCTCAAATTCTAGGCATAAGAGAGGTTATCATGATTAGGCAGTTATCTTGGGGTTCTAATTGACTCCGATTTGCGACAAAAAGATGCACCATACTTGAATTTGCTAGAGTCTATGTTCTCATGTCCACTGATTCTTCCTTTCCTATGAAGATCTCGTTCATATGCAATTCTGGATATGAATGGGATATTATTGTGTCTTATGAGTGGATCCTAAACAAATGAGATAGATGTGGAGCATTTGGTTATGAGGGGGATAAGTGTCTATCTCCTCCTCAGCCGAAATCTATAAATAGTGTCGAGAAGAGGCAAACTAGATTCCTTCTATTCAAGGGAAGTATATTGTCCTCCAAACTTCTAATAATGTTCAATCGAGTTCTATTGTACTGTCTCAACAAACTACCAGTAAGTCCCTATCAACTACTTTGGCTCAGCAGGTTGTCCTGAATGTGCCTGAAGTGGTTCATCTTAGACCTAAAAATGGTAGCCTAGCAATGAGGAATGGAACTCCTTTTTTAGTTTTGTTGATTTGAAAATTGAAAGGTGATGGAGTTGGAGGCAAGGAATGCTTCTTGTTATTCTAGTATTTTTGGTAACAACAAATGGTATAGTTTGGTTGATGATGAAGGTTTTAGAACTATTCCATATAAATTTAAATCTCACCGAAGGGATGAAACTAGAATCAACAAAATTAGGAGTGTCTTTTCTGAGAATCATCCTATTATCTCTCCTAACAGGTTTAGTGAATTGAGCTATGAATATGATGGTGAGTGTGAAGTTATTGTGACTAGTAGGTCTCTAGTCCCCATTTACAATAATGGATGATATATTTGTCATTGCTTGGAAATTTCATGGACTGAACTATTTTATGCATCATTCTAAATTCCATGAGGAGTTGAGAAGGATTAGTGCACATATTAAGTTTCTAATTGAAACTAATATTAGAAGCAGGAAGATTTTTAAGGTCATTGATAGATTGTGGCCTGAGATGGAATAGGATACCAACCATAATGTGCATCCTCTTGGTCGTATTCATATTCTATTGGATCATGGAAGAGTTAAGCTAACTATCCTTGAATAGATTGACCAACTTATGCATTGCAAAATCAACATAGAAGATTGTCTCATTCCATGCTACTTATGTATATGGTTCTAACAATGATAAAGATTGGAAAGGGTTGTGGCAGGATGTCACTAGGTTGTCTTTGTCTATTGATGAAGAATGGGTGATTTGTGGTAATTTTAATGTTTTTTGGCAGGTTTCTGTAATATTTGGCAGAGGTAATCCATATACATCTTCTATGAATGACTATAATAAATTCATGATGGATATTGGGAACTTTGAAGTAGCCATGAAAGGTCGATTCTATACATGGGACAGTAGATAGGAAGGGGGAAACTTCACTGCTAGCAAAATTGATAGAATCATGATCAATGATAGATGTATGAATGCATGGCCTAATCACTTGGGTGAAGTCTATTCTAATATATATAGTGATCATAAGGTTTTGAGATTAACTTTAAACTAAAAAAAGAGGAAGAGGAATATTCCTTTCAGATTTTTTAACATTTGGGAAGAACATCTAGATTTCCTAGAGTTAGTTCCAAAGGCATGGGGTACTGAGGTTAAGGGTTGTCCCATGTATAAGGTTCTAAAAAAATTGAATGTTGTCAAGCTTGATTTGATTGTATGGAATAAAAAACATATTGGGAAGGTCCATTCTAATGCTATAGAAGCGGAAGTTAAAGCTCTATTGGCTATTGAGAAAGCCGATTTGGATCATGCAAACACCGATCTTCGTAACCAATTCATGTTCAGAGAGGTTACTAATAAAGCTTTTGATATGGAGGAAGACTTTATTAGACAAAAATGTAGAGTCCAGTGGTTGACAAAGGGCAACAACAATTCTAATTTTTTCTATAATTCCTTACATACAAGGACAAAAGAAACAAGATTTATTCCCTAGATATTGGTGAGACCAGAATCATTGATCCTAAGGATATCAAGGAGCATATTGAAAACTTTTACTCTGAGCTTTTCAATAAGGATGATGAAGTTATTTCTCATGTCTAGGATCATGTTTGGAATATTCCTAAACTAATTGATGAACAAGTGATTCAAATCTCTGGGCTTGTCACTGGGGAAGAGGTAGATGAGATTGTCAAAACCTCTAACCCAGACAAGGAAACAAGGCCCGATGGGTTTAATGCAAGGTTTTTTAAAGCTGCTTGGAGTATTTTGGATGATGGTATCTTCAAAGTTGTGGCCGATTTCTTTGCAAAAGAGGAAATATTAAAAGAAATGAATAGTATTTTTCTGACTCTCATACCCAAAAGTAAGGAAGCTAGCTCCTTGAAAGATTGGAGACCAATATTTCTTTGTAACTTTGTTTACAAGACCATATCTAAAGTGATGACTCATAGACCTTGAAATGTCTTGCCTAGCATCATTGCCTATAACCAATGTGCGTTTGTTCATGGTAGGAACATCACTGATTCTATTCTCCTATTCAATAAGATCATCAACAACTTCAATAAAGTTAATAGTTCTGTTAATATATTCATCAAGACTGATATAACCAAACCCTATGATTCAATCAAAAGGGAACTCCTTCTGGATACTCTGGAGAGAATGAATTTCCCTTTGTGCTGGTGAGTGTGGATTTCTCAATGTTTAGCTTCTAGTAGTTACCAAGTTCTTATCAATGGAGAGTCATCAAAACCAATTTTTCCTTCTAATGGGTTCAAGCAGGGAGATCCTATATCCCTATGCTTTCTGTAATTTGTATGCGTGCAGGTTTAGTCTTCCATGTTTGACAAAGATTTTGATCTTAAGCATATACACCCAATCAAAGTCGATAAGGAGACATTCATGTCTCATATTTTGTTTGTTCATGACATCATGCTCTTTACCAAAGCTGACATTGAAGTGCAAATGCTATAATTGGTGCTCTAGATTCCTTTGACAAATTGTAGGAGTTGAAAATTAATCTTGAGAAGAGCTCTATCTTTTTTAGTAACTCTACTAGCAAGAATGAATCCTAGAGATTCTTAACATCAAGGAAGATGTGCTCCCTGTGCGATATTTGGGGGTCCCTTTGTTCATTGGTAGGTTGACGATGAAGTATTTTCATCCCTTGATTGATAAGATCAAAGTAAAGCTTGAGAGTTGGAAAGCTAAAGACTTGAGCATGGATGAGAGAGTTGAATTGGTGAAGTTTACTCTTGCTTCTATACAACTATATTGGTGTGCAATTTTTCCTTTACTTGCTAGTGTTTGTGTGTTAGTGGACCAATTCTGTAGGGACTTTATTTGGCATTTTGGATCTAACTCTAGAAGTAACCACTATGTTTCTTGGGAGAAGATTTGTAGGACTAAGAAGTATGGGGGCTTGGGTATTAGAAGGACAACTGATGTTTGCAATATGGTTCTTATTGTTAGCTTTTGGAATGTTGCTGCTAAGACGGATTATGTCTAAGTTAAGTGGGTACATGCTAAGTAGTTAAAGAAGGACTCCATCAGTACTGCGAAGTCGACCCCTAACCATTCCTGGATGTGGAATAAGTTAGTTGGAGTAAAAAATATTGTTATATTTCATGTATCCTATGTTTTAACAAGGGTGATATGATTCTTTTGTGGAAAGAACTGTGGCTGGAGGGTCAACTCCTGACTGAGTTTGTAGAACCTAATATGATCCTCTTCCTTGGGAATGAGCAAATGGCTCAATGGAGTTCTATTATAGTTGATGGGGACTGATTTGTTCATGATATTAGAAGATTAATACCTTTAAAAAAAGGGACAATATAGCTTGAATGTTGAAAGGTGTGATGAGATCAAATGTTGTGGTAAGAGTCTCATTAGAATCAAGGATGCTTGGAAGATCATTTCTGATATTGGCACAAGTTTGGATTGGGCAAATTCATCATGAAATTGATATGTTCCTAAAAATTATAGAATGAATGCATCGAGGATCTTCTTGTGAGTGATTCTTACCATTGACCTTTTCAGAAGAAGGGGGATGTGGACTTATATTTGTAATCTATGTTTCAAAGAGGAGGATACCATGGAGCATGTCTTCTTCAAGTGCACTTTTGTTGTCAATTTCTAGATAAAAGTTGTTGATGAAGGTTATATTTCTAAGATTCCTGATTCTATTAATGAATGCTCCTTCTTCAGAACTAGGAAAGTTAATGCCTTGATCTTGGGAGGTATGTACCATATCTAGAGATGCATGAATAACAAATTCTTTGAGAATATGAATATCTCCACTGACACTGCTTGGAGGAAATGCAGGGATGGTCTATCTCTTCTGGGATGCCATTCAACTTAGTATGTCTGAGTTTGTTTGTTCATTCTTTTGTATACTTCCTTTTTACCTTGTATAGTTCTTTATGTACAAACCTTTTATTCTTTTCCCCCCTTTTCTCTCCCCTGTATAGCTACTGGGCTTGATGCCTCAAGTATGGTGTTGACCTACCTGTTATATAATAAAAAGAGATCCACACTTGGGTGACCAAAAAAAAATCATCGGAAGTGTGCAAAGAGCATGCTCAAATTTAGATATGAGAGAATCTCGATACTTTAAAACCCCCAAATATTTGGTCATATAGGTGATGCTACATATGTAGATATCCTACGATACATAAGATTGTATAGATTATTCAAGCGATGTCTACATGTCGACGTCTAGTTTGTAAAATTCAAACGACAAGTTTTCTTTATTACAATATATGTAATTTATCTATCAAATTTTAGCTTGTTTAGATACTTGTTTGTCACTCATCCAACAATAAGAAAAGTAACATAAATGAAACATTTTCTAGAGAAACTATATTATATTATCCTTTTAATGTATGACCTACAACTGTTCATATGTACTCAACTTTTTTGGTATATAAGTTAGACATGTGATATTAATATTGATCAATTATTTGAATTTCTAAAACAAAATATTGTATCATTCAAATCTACATTATAGTGTGTTTTAGGTACACTAAGAAATCTCCTTCTCTACATACATATGTACATATTTGTGTTGGTGTATGGGGACGCGCACATGCTCGTGGGTCTATGTCTTTGTGTATATATGTGTATTGATACATATATTTGCGCTGGTCGAAAGTGAAAATTATCCAACTGAAAAAAAATCTTTTCTAGAAAAGATTAAATTTTTTACCTAACATTGTTGTTTGTTTCCTGGGTAATTTAACACAGCCTGATATATATGGATCACCCGTTGTATCCTTTGGGCATCTGCAACTGTAATTTCCTGGAGTATTGATACAGACTGCTCCCATATGACAGGATTGTGGATTTAAGCACTCATCTATATCTGCATGTGAAGAAGTTGGAACCATATCCGGAATTAAACCCAAAAATATATTGAATCCGTCAAAGATAATGTCAGACGTTTTACAGAGAACAAAAAGTCCATGTAATTACCTTGGCAACCGTCAGTGACGTATGGATTTCCTTGATAGCCAGAAGAGCATTGGCAAATGTATCCGGGGCCGTTAATGGAGTTGATGCAGTGGCTGCGAAAACTGATGCACGCGTATATAGTTTGGTTTTTCTTGGCTATCTCACATGCGTCTTTCCCTATAAACCAATCAAAAACGACTGGAAACTGTCGAGTTATTGACATATTCTTGATGTCAGAAACTTGAAATCTGTAGTTGTCTTTTTCAACGAAGAAAGAATAGCTGCAAGGATTGAAATTCAAGACATCACTGTGATTGTTGTTGCTCTCGATTTCCGTGTCAAATCCCCGAAGATTCTTGGGAATGGAAATCTGGCAGCAGCCGGAGCCAGCACAATCTCCATCACGGATGTCATCCAAGGACTGGCAGAAGGCTGTGCACCCTCCTCTGTATTTGAAGCTTGAAAAATCTCCGATATACTCTTTAGTGGTCAATGAATTCATATATGCCTGGGTATCACAACCAATGGCCACGTAAATGTTGTCGGTGTAGGATAAACTGTTGGTCACTTCTTGCATATAGAAATTCCAATTGTTGTAATAATTTGCTCCAGAGGCATTGTAGCAATCGTATGATATGTCCAGCCAGAGACGCAATTTAGCATCCGCAACACTGATCCCTGTGACATTAAAATCTCCGCGGAGTAGCTTTGGAGGATTGAATGATGTATTACAAGTTAAAGCGAAGGAGTTGGCGTCGTGGTAGTAGCAACTAGAATCATCACTGTCAAGCCCGAACGGAAATGGAACCTCTTCAGCACCGCACAGCCTTCTACATTTTGGAGCAGCAGCGGCAACGCCGGTTGCCCCATTGGCGACCATGTCCATCCCGATGTTGAGAATACACAGCAGCACGGAAAAGACTCTGACCACAGGAACGGTTTGGAGTAACATCTCTGGCTCTCCTGTGAAACTGGTCTCTCACTTATGGCCTACAAGCTTCATTTTAAGACGTCTGTTGCCGTGCTTCTTCATTTTATATTGTGGAGCCTAACAAGTTATTCTAGAACTTCCCTTGATGGACATGTAAACAATCACAATGGACATGTAAGCCAATCACAAAGCACGGTGTTGTCATCAGTCCAGCTCAGCACGTCACAGCTAGAGTCAACCGCTTCGGACAAGACAAATCATGGGTAACGAGGACAGCTCAACCACCAATCTCTCCTTTCCCGGCTTTCTCGATAAAGCCAGTAGTAGCGTTACCTGTACGCTATTAAGTAGTTGAGTAACTTTTCTCAACTTGTAATAACAATAGTTATCGGCTATATGGATATAAATAGCTACTGAATAGCACTGTAATCTTGTGAGAACAAAACAAAGTTAGTGAGATTGATCTCCTCGTCTCTCGCTCATCTTTCTTAACCTCCATAGCACATCTCAGATCTAGAATATTCTTCCTTCGTATTGTCACGCTTCACTTCATCTTCAACCTTCGTCCCTTTCTCGACTTCTCAGATGGTATCAGAGCTACTATGGTGAAAATGGCTTCTCAACAAGGATCTATCTCACTGAAGGCTGCTACGGTCCTAGAAGATGATTCCCATATAGATGAGTCAGTCCATGGCGATCTCTCTCACAATCTCCTTTCTCGCAAACGTCATGAAGGATCAAAATCAGACGGTATCAATGTTCCTGATCTCTATCATTATCCCGTAACAACGAATGTATCAAACTTTGTGTCTCTAAAACTCAACAACAACAACTTCCTATACTGGGAACTTCATATTCACACTCTCATCAAAAGATGCTCTCTAGAAGGATTCATTGATGGTACAAAAGTAGCCCCGGCCAAGTTTATCACAGATGACTCTGGTAACATCACGGTCAATCCAGCTTTCAGAGCATGGATAAGAACAGACATGTTAGTTAAGGGCTGGATTACTGGATCTCTCTCACTTGATGTGCTTGGAGTTGTGGTTGGAGTCAGCACTGCTAGAGAAATGTGGCAAGCTCTCAAAAATTGCTTTAACAAGGCTTCACAGTCCAGATCCTTTGAATTAATGTCTCAGCTTCGTCATCTCCAGAAAGGTACTAAATCCCTAACTGATTATCTTACTGAATTCAAACTTGTCTATGATCAACTGGCTACTATGGGTAAAATCATGGATGAGGAAGATAAGCTATACTATCTTCTCAACGGTCTAGGACAGGAGTATGAGGTGTTTACGGTATCTATGATGAAACCGCCAGTTCCTTCCTATTCTGAAATGGTTTTGTTGCTCATAGATTATGAGATTAGAAAAGCCTCTCGGCTATCTCCTTTAAATCCGAACCTCGCATTTCTTGGACAACGTCTACAAGGACAGTCTGTAGGTCGTGGTGATCGAAGAACCTTTTGTTGGTATGTATGCCCATAGAGCAAGTCATATGATGATTGTAATGGGATACTTTGTAAATGATTTGAATAATAATAAAGGCAATTTCCAATCTATATGTTTAAACTATTTCTGAGATGATGGTGTAACATGATAGATGTCTAAAGATTGTATTACTCAATGACATATGCTTTTAGGTTCATGACCTAAACGATGAGATCATATGAATGTTAAGAGTATACATTCTTGTTTAGTCCCTAGTCGGTTGTTATTGTGGAAATAACCATAGACATCAATAACACTAAAGACTAGATTGTGTGTTGGTTGATGACAGAATCTCATTAGTCATGATATGGTGATATCAAACCAAGCACATAGGTACTTGTTAGAGAACAAGGTACCGGATAGACCCACCGTGAGAGTGACACATGGAACCATGACTTGGTAGTCACAGTCAGCTCTCACAGTGATGGTGGTGAGTGTGATTCTTAGACCTGAAATCACTACACTCAACACATGTCGTTGGGTACACTTTGACATCATTAAACGCAATCCTGAAACATGGGTTGTTATAAAGGTGATGATTGGGTGGCTTTGACACATGGGGCTTTTGAGGGGTGAGTGATAGATATGGGATTTGTCCCTCCTGAGGGAGTTTGATATCCTTGGCCACTTGATGAGTAGGATTGAGAAAGGCATGCGCATGCACGTGTGAATCAATATGTGATATTGATGTCATACACATCTCACTCGGTCTACTCTGAGATCAAGGAAATGAATGAACATTGACAGGATGCCTGTTCCATGCCTCGAGTTCATTCTGGATATCAGTGACAAAGGAATTATACATTCACTGTAACACCATTCACGGATTGTAGGATGAAAGTTGTTCTCCAACTTTCTACTTTCCCTTGGGTAGCACTGATGTGTGACTAGGCACCGCTCTTTGCTTGTGAAGTCATAAGTGTTATGGACCTTCACTGCCAACGTGAAATGGACCTGCAGGGTCACACACATAGGATTCCACCTGGAAGAGGAGTTTTGTCCACAAGCAATGTTTAGATTGATTACTAGAGGAGTTTAGTAGTTCAATTAAACACTCAATTAATCGATAGCTCAATATCATAGTGTTCAAGGTGTTGGACGAGTTGATTGGAGTATCGGATTAATTGAAATCGCAATTGACTGATTTTGCCCAACCTGTGCTCCCAACCGATCGGTTCATGTGATGAACCGGTCGGCTGAGGTTGCTGAACCGGTCGGCTGGAGTGTCTAGGCCGATCGGCCGAAGCCCAGGTTTAAACGACCGGTTCAAGGGTTGAACCGATCGGCTCAACTGGTGCAACCGACCAGTTGGGAAAAGTCATGTCGGCAAGAATTTTCCTTTGATTTCAAATTGCCCAATTCGATTGGGAATAACATTGGTATTCGATACCAATTGGGAACAAAACAAGGAAAGTCTTTTTGAGCCGGATTAGGACTATGAACCGATCGGTTCAGGGCACCAACCGATCGGTTGGAATGCCTCAAACGATCGGCTCAGGTCCAAACGATCGGCTCAATGGCCGAACCGATCGGTTCCGTTGTGAACCAATCATTTCAAGTTGCGAACCGGTTGCTTTTTGTGGAAAATTATCGAACCCTTCTACTCCTGCATTAGTCTCGTATTGCCGGGCACAGAGAACCCTGTCCCATGACCCGCCTATATATATAGGGGTATTGGGGGCTTCTCAGAGTACAACTCAGTGCAAGTTGATTGCTCTGCAAAGTTGTCGTTCTCTCTGGTTTTGGTAACTGAGAGAGAGCCCGAGCAAGTACTTCCCGCAAAGGGAGGTGCAGCAAGGGAAGGACAACTGCAGTTGCAGTCGACAGCAGGAGAGTGTGTTGGCGACTAGTACGTCAACAGGAGGGTGCGACTCCTTCCACTTCCTTGTGGGACAAGGAGAGTGGAGTTCCGGGTGGTCCGTGTGGACTACTTCAGAGGCGGGAGGTCACTGCCGCTCAGGAGGACAACTGTCATCCGACAGTCCGGTAGGAGGAGGAGTCTTCAGTCCCGGTGCGACCAGGAGCTGCACAGACACCGTCCAAGACCGGAGGTGAAGACCGCGCAAGGCGCGTGGCATTGTCGCCGAGCAAGCCTCGGGACAAGGTATGATTCACAAACCTTATTTCCTATCATATAGATGTCGACGCGATTCCTTTGGTTCCGGGTTTTGGGAGAAAATTTTTTGTTTCCGCTGCTTCTCTAACTCCTATAAAACCCTACAGTGGTATCAGAGCCACGTCGACCTCTCTATATTTTAGGATTATCGATGTGATCGATTTTGGTTTGTCGCCTTTATTTATTGCATGCGATGCGAATAATATCGGCTTTATACATGTCCAATCCACAAATCCCTAATATACATATATGATATGTAATATTAATGCACTCGATACGTGTCGCCCTTAAACGAGTTTTGTGGTGGATGTGTAGCATGATTATGGCCTATAATCCCCTATATCTGTGTGTGGTTGTTTGTGTGGTTGCTTGCATCTCGGTCTGCGCACCGATTCCCTTTCTCATATTCCTGATGTAACTCGAAATAATTCGAGAGTTCTATTCCTACCTTTGCTCCCCCCGAATGTAACTCGGGGTTTCTCAATTCAAATGTAAATATGATAGATTTTATTTCATGTTATGTCAAAGAACGACGGACAACCTGAAGACGATCGTTTCAAGGAGTGAACTGATCGGTTGGTGATCCAGACGGCCGGTTCGAGGAACGAGATGAGCGGGTGGCGACCTGAGGAGATGCACGATGACCGGTGAACCGATCGGCTGGAGGCGCCAGTCGATCGGCTGGTGGCACCCGAGCAACCAACCTGATGGCGAGCCGATCAGTCATGGAGATGAGCTGATCAAACCCAGAAAGGCAGGCACAGATTTCATCTTGTACAGGTTGCATGTGATGTAGACCTAGATGACCGTGATTCCTCTTGGCTCGAGGAATCACAAATAGGATGGCCATAATCATTGCTTTTTATCGTTTATGCATGTTTTTGTGGGATATAGCATGTATATGATACGTACTATATATTGTGGTGATTGGATATGTATATGTATATAAAAACCAAATCCCTCATTAAATATTAAGTTTAAGATGCCTTCCAAATGCGACACACGTGAAAAGCTTGATCGACCAAGTGTGGGCACGCCCTAGCGTGGTGCACCGTCTATCTCGTGGAAGCATGAAGGATGAATGTGTGGGTCTGCCCTAGCAGGGTGCATGTTCATCGTGTTGGCTTTGAGTCAGACTTAACAAGGTGACCTAGATAGGATCTAGCACCTTGAGGCATGGAGATGATCATTGCAAGGAGTTACATATGACATCTTTCAAGAGTTGCATATGATGCAATTGGCAAGAGTTGCCTACCTGAGAGATCTGAGTTGTGGGTGACAGCCCTAGCTGGTCCATGGCTCAGAGGATTTCAGGATCTTGACCCACTAGAAGATTGTACGATGCAATCTTCCGAATTGATGGTGAGGGCTATCAATTTGAGTCAAAATAGTGGGAGCGGTAATTAATTAAAGGCCTAATTAACTATCGTCAAATTTTATTCAAATCAAATCAAAAGGGTTTTGACAAATGCAAATTTTCTCTTGTAGAATGGCAAAAGAATCATCTTTTAAAATGGGAAAATTAATTGAGAATAAATTCCATAACTGGTTGAGGACTGTGAGAAGTGTTCTGCACAATCCAAATATACCAGGAGCCTTAGAATCCACTCTATGTACGCTTAATGCGTTGGTGAAGAAGAAAGAAGGTAAGGGAGACAAGTGTTCTCTCGCCAAACCAATTTCTTCTACATGGAGAGGATGGAAGGAACAATGGAAGAAGAAGTCAGAGATAGAGATCTCTACTTCTGGTGTATACGTTATAGAGATTAACTTTACTACTTCTTCGTCATGGGTACTTGATACCGGATGTGGATCTCACATTTGTTCAAATGTGAAGGATCTTAAGAGAAGTAGGCCTTTGGGGAAAGGTGAGGTTGAACTACGTGTTGCTAATGGGGCAAGAGTTGCCGCCAGTGCCGTAGGAACCTATGAGTTAACTCTACCTAGTGGGCTAATAATAGAGTTGAAGAACTGCTATTATGTACCTGTCATAAATAGGAATATCATTTCCGTCTCTTGTTTGGACAAAGATGGATTTGAATTTCTTATTAAGAATGGAAAGTGTTCCATTTCTAAAGATGGGATCTTTTATGGCAGTGCCCCTATGTCTTATGGTCTATACTTGATGGACTTGGAGACAAGTGTATACAACGTAAACACCAAAAGGCAAAAACTCAACGACTCAAACAAAACATATCTCTGGCATTGTCGTCTAGGGCACATAAATGAGAAGCGCATTTCTAGACTCCATAAAGATGGTTATCTAGACTCTTTTGATTATGAATCAATAGAGACATGTGAATCTTGTTTGTTGGGCAAGATGACCAAGACTCCCTTTTCAGGTAAAGGTGAGAGAGCTAGTGATCTATTAGGACTCATACATACTGATGTATGTGGGCTTTTAGAACTAATGCCAGAAATGGGTGTCAGTACTTCATTACCTTCACTGATGATTTCAGTAGGTATGGCTATGTATACCTGATGAAACATAAGTCAGAAACCCTTGAAAGGTTCAAGGATTTCATGAATGAAGTACAGAACCAGCTTGGTAAGAGTATTAAGGCACTTCATTCTGATCGAGGTGGAGAATACTTGGGCCAGGAGTTTGAGGACCTTCTGCGAGCCCGTGGTATTGTATCACAATGGACTCCGCCAGGAACACCACAGCATAATGGTGTGTCTGAAAGAAGGAATCGCACATTGTTAGATATGGTGCGATCAATGATGAGTTTTGCTGATCTTCCAATTTCTTTCTGGGGTCATGCTCTTGAAACTGCCGCGTTTATGCTTAACCGTGTACCATCTAAGTCGGTTCAAAAGACACCATATGAGATATGGTACGGGAAGCGTCCCGATTTGTCTTTTCTGAAGATTTGGGGTTGTGAAGCTTACGTCAAGAAAATGTTTCCTGATAAGCTTGGACCCAAATCCGATAAATGTTATTTTGTTGGATACCCCAAGGAAACGAGGGGATATTACTTATACCACCCTACTGACAACAAAGTGTTTGTTTCCAGGACAGCTTTGTTCCTAGAGAAGGAATTCATTTCCAAAGGAAGCAGTGGGAGGAATATAGAGCTTGAAGAGGTTCAAGCCCAACAAGAAAACATTGAACCGACAGATGTACGAGAGGAAAATGGAGATTCACAAGGTGTTGTGGAATCTCATTCTCCTCAAGTAACACAAGGACCTCGTAGATCTAGTAGGACTCGCCTTGAACCTGAGAGGTTTGGATACCTTGTGACTCAGGAAGGTGGAGAGTTGATCATAGATGATGATCCAACTACCTACATAGAGGCTATGGAGGGACCAGATTCTGAGAAATGACTTGAAGCCATGAGATCCGAGATGGAATCCATGTACTCCAACAAAGTATGGACTTTAGTGGAACCACCCGAAGGGGTAAAACCCATAGGGTGCAAGTGGGTCTTCAAGAAAAAGACCGACATGGATGGCAATGTGCAAACTTATAAAGGCAGATTGGTTGCAAAGGGTTTTCGACAAATTCAAGGTGTTGACTATGACGAAACCTTTTCTCCAGTTGCCATGATTAAGTCCATCAGGATCATGCTTGCTATTGCAGCTTACTATGACTATGAGATTTGGCAGATGGATGTTAAAACCGCATTCCTTAATGGGAATATTCATGAGGATGTGTATACGACACATCCTGAGGGTTTTGTAGATCCAAAGAATGCCAATAAAGTCTGTAAACTGCAAAGGTCAATCTATGGATTGAAGCAAGCATCTCGGAGTTGGAATCTTCGATTTGATGAAGAAGTCAAAGTGTTTGGCTTTATTCAAAATGAAGATGAACCTTGTGTGTACAAGAAGGTTAGTGGGAGCTCGACCACATTCCTCATATTGTATGTGGATGACATACTTTTGATGGGGAATGATGTCTTCGCCTTAGAGAAGGTAAAGACTTGGCTTGGGAAAACTTTCTCAATGAAGGACTTAGGAGAAGCATCCTACATTCTAGGAATTAAGATCTATAGAGATAGATCTAGAAGGCTTCTCGGACTAAGTCAGAGCACGTACATTGACAAGGTGCTGAAGCGGTTCAGCATGGAGAACTCAAAGAGAGGCAACGTCCCTATGCTACATGGAGTTACCGTCTCTAGAGCTCAATGTCCCCAATCTTGTGAAGAGAGGGAGCGTATGAATGGGATCCCATATGCATCAGCCATCGGATCCATCATGTACGCTATGTTGTGCACACGCCCAGATGTCTCGTATGCTCTCAGCATGACGAGCAGGTACCAGTCAGATCTCGGGGATGCTCACTGGACAGCTGTGAAGAACATCCTCAAGTACTTGCGAAGGACTAAGGATCAGTTTCTTGTGTACGGCGGCCAGGAAGAGTTGGTTGTAAAGGGTTACACAGATGCAAGCTTCCAAACCGATAAAGATGATTACAGATCGCAGTCAGGATTTGTGTTTTGCCTTAATAATGGAGCTGTGAGCTGGAAGAGTTCCAAGCAAGAAACAGTTGCCGATTCTACTACAGAGGCTGAGTATATTGCTGCTTCGCATGCAACAAAGGAGGCTGTGTGGATCAGGAAGTTCATTTCTGAACTTGGTGTAGTTCCCAGTAGCTGTGATGCAATTGAGCTTTATTGTGACAATAATGGAGCTATTGCACAAGCTAAGGAGCCCAGATCACATCAGCGGTCCAAGCACATACTGCGGCGCTTCCATCTCATACGAGAGATCGTACATCAAGGATATGTGAAGATTTGCAAAGTACCAACTGAAGACAACATAGCTGATCCACTGACTAAGGCCCTTTCTCAGCAGAAGCATGATGGTCATGCTAGGTCACAAGGACTGCGTTTCCTTGGTGACTGTCTCTAAGTGCAAGTGGGAGTCTGTTGGTATGTATGCCCATAGAGCAAGTCATATGATGATTGTAATGGGATACTTTGTAAATGATTTGAATAATAATAAAGGCAATTTCCAATCTATATGTTTAAACTATTTCTGAGATGATGGTGTAACATGATAGATGTCTAAAGATTGTATTACTCAATGACATATGCTTTTAGGTTCATGACCTAAACGATGAGACCATATGAATGTTAAGAGTATACATTCTTGTTTAGTCCCTAGTCGGTTGTTATTGTGGAAATAACCATAGACATCAATAACACTAAAGACTAGATTGTGTGTTGGTTGATGACAGAATCTCATTAGTCATGATATGGTGATATCAAACCAAGCACATAGGTACTTGTTAGAGAACAAGGTACCAGACAGACCCACCGTGAGAGTGACACATGGAACCATGACTTGGTAGTCACAGTCAGCTCTCACAGTGATGGTGGTGAGTGTGATTCTTAGACCTGAAATCACTACACTCAACACATGTCGTTGGGTACACTTTGACATCATCAAACACAATCCTGAAACATGGGTTGTTATAAAGGTGATGATTGGGTGGCTTTGACACATGGGGCTTTTGAGGGGTGAGTGATAGATATGGGATTTGTCCCTCCTGAGGGAGTTTGATATCCCTGGCCACTTGATGAGTAGGATTGAGAAAGGCATGCACATGCACGTGTGAATCAATATGTGATATTGATGTCATACACATCTCACTCGGTCTACTCTGAGATCAAGGAAATGAATGAACATTGACAGGATGACTGTTCCATGCCTCGAGTTCATTCTGGATATCAGTGACAAAGGAATTATACATTCACTGTAACACCATTCACAGATTGTAGGATGAAAGTTGTTCTCCAACTTTCTACTTTCACTTGGGTAGCACTGATGTGTGACTAGGCACCACTCTTTGCTTGTGAAGTCATAAGTGTTATGGACCTTCACTGCCAACGTGAAATGGACCTACAGGGTCACACACATAGGATTCCACCTGGAAGAGGAGTTTTGTCCACAAGCAATGTTTAGATTGATTACTAAAGGAGTTTAGTAGTTCAATTAAACACTCAATTAATCGATAGCTCAATATCATAGTGTTCAAGGTGTTGGACGAGTTGATTGGAGTATCGGATTGATTGAAATCGCAATTGACTGATTTTGCCCAACCTGTGCTCCCAACCGATCGGTTCATGTGATGAACCGGTCGGCTGAGGTTGCTGAACCAGTCAGCTGGAGTGTCTAGGTCGATCGGCTCAAGCCCAGGTTGAAATGACCGGTTCAAGGGTTGAACCGATCGGCTCAACTGGTGCAACCGACCAGTTGGGAAAAGTCATGTCGGCAAGAATTTTCCTTTGGTTTCAAATTGCCCAATTCGATTGGGAATAACATTGGTATTCGATACCAATTGGGAACGAAACAAGGAAAGTCTTTTTGAGCCGGATTAGGACTATGAACTGATCGGTTCAGGGCACCAACCGATCGGTTGGAATGCCCCAAACGATCGGCTCAGGTCCAACCGATCGGCTCAATGGCCGAACCGATCGGTTCAGTTGTGAACCGATCATTTCAAGTTGCGAACCGGTTGCTTTTTGTGGAAAATTATCGAACCCTTTTACTCCTGCATTAGTCCCGTATTGTCGGGCACAGACAACCCTGTCCCATGACCCGCCTATATATATAGGGGTATTGGGGGATTCTCAGAGTACAACTCAGTGCAAGTTGATTGCTCTGCAAAGTTGTCGTTCTCTCTGGTTTTGGTAACCGAGAGAGAGCCCGAGCAAGTGCTTCCCGCAAAGGGAGGTGCAGCAAGGGAAGGACAACTGCAGTTGCAGTCGACAGCAGGAGAGTGTGTTGGCGACTAGTACGTCAACAGGAGGGTGCGACTCCTTCCACTTCCTTGTGGGACAAGGAGAGTGGAGTTCCGGGTGGTCCGTGTGGACTACTTCAGAGGCGGGAGGTCACTGTCGCTCAGGAGGACAACTGTCATCCGACAGTCTGGTAGGAGGAGGAGTCTTCAGTCCCGGTGCGACCAGGAGCTGCACAGACACCGTCCAAGACCGGAGGTGAAGACCGCGCAAGGCGCGTGGCATTGTCGCCAAGCAAGCCTCGGGACAAGGTATGATTCACAAACCTTATTTCCTATCATATAGATGTCGACGCAATTCCATTTGTTCCGGGTTTTGGGAGAAAATTTTTTGTTTCCGCTGCTTCTCTAACTCCTATAAAACCCTACACCTTTGTTCAACAGAAAAATCAGTTTCAAGGAGGTCGTATGAATCAACAGATGTATAGACCTCGTGCACCTGACAATGCCAGTATTCTGGGTAGCTATCAGTCTGCTTCACCATCTGCTCCACCTGCAACAAATAATCAAATGTTCACATCTCAGGGTAGAGGTTTTAATCCTAGTTCTCGAAATGGGAACAACTTCAATGGTCGCCCGTATACTGTTTGTCAAATTTGCAACAAACCAGGACACGACACTCTACGTTGCTGGCACAGATTCAAAAATGCATATCAGTCTCAGGAGATACCTCAACTTCTGCATGAAGAATCCAAGGCTCTTGCGGCGATTACCCTGAATGACACTAATATATCTGAATGGATTGTTGATTCCGGAGCTTCTAATCACCTAGTGGCTGATCCAGGTATTCTGAATAGACTAGTATCTTACAATGGAAATGATTTTGTTATGGTAGGTGATGGTACATATCTACCAATTGTCTACACTGGATCAACCTATGTCATTCAGAATAAACCTATTCCTCTAAAACGAGTTCTTGTTGTTCCTCATATAAATCGAAACCTTCTGTCTGTCTCACAACTTACTAAACAATATCCGTGCTATGTCTTATTTTTCAAGGATCGGTTCTTCATAGTGCATCTCAAAACGCAGAAGGTTCTAGATAGCAGGATATGTGAAGGAGGCATTTATCAACTGCAAGCTAAGATTCATAGAAGCATGCATTCACCTGTTCCACATTCGAAGTGGAGAATTTCCAATTCTAAAGATTGTTACGCAAAATATAGTCTCTTTTCTAACAAGAATAATAAAGTGTCTGCTAGCATTTGTCATAAACGTCTAGGTCACACAAACTCATCTGTAATTCAGCATCTTATTCAGGAACAATTACTTATGTCGAATAAATCAAACATAGTTGATTCTTGTACCAGCTGTGAAATCAATAAGAATAAACATCTTCCTTTCATGGCTACTCATGATAAAGCTAATACTCCCTTTGACAAAATCAGTTGTGATTTATGAGGAAAATTGCCAATTTCGTCTTGTCAATATTTTTTGTATTATGCTATCTTTGTGGATGATTGCACTGGTTATATGTGGTTTTATCCTTTGCAAGCTAAACATGAATTCTATGATTTTTTTGTAAAATTCATTACTATGATTTCAACACAATTTCAAACAAGCATCAAGTGTCTCCAGATTGACGGAGGAGGTGAGTTTGCAAACATCAAAATGGCACAGTTTACTACATCAAAAGGTGTGCTTCATCAAATGTCTTATCCATACACTCCTCAACAGAATGGGCACGTTGAACGCAAGCATCACCAAATTGTTGAATTAGGCCTTACAATGCTTACTGATGTTGCTATTCCAAAGCGATACTGGGTGGAAGCTTTCTCAACTGCTATTTTTCTTTTGAATCACATTCCCTCAAAAGCTTATAATATGTTGTCACCGTTTGAGCTTTTGTTGAAAAGAAAACTAGACTACAGTTTTCTACGAGCTTTTGGTTCACTATGTTTTCTATGCTTACGTGATTATTCTCCAAACAAACTATCTCCAAGATCCCTTCCATGTATTTTCCTGGGATATAGTGATATTCACAAAGGCTATCATTGTCCTCACTTTTCCACACATACTTTATACATCTCATGCCATGTTGTCTTTCATGAATCGGTTTTTCCATTTAAAGACACGATACCCTCCACATTATGTTCGGAATAGCCTACTGAATTCACTGATATTGAAACTACTATGTCTACTCCATTATCTATTCCGACTCTCTCTGCTGGGGTAAGCATTGCTTCATCACAACGTTCATCTATACCTATTGACAGTTCATCTAGCACTACTGCTGATATTTCGCTGGTTGTTGCTACCTCCCTCTCGGTCTCTATTTAACCTTCTCAGTCCAGTTTTCCAATTCCTTCATCGACTGAAAATTTTGTACAAGTTAACAATCATCCTATGATAACTCGAGGGAAGTCTGGGATAGTAAAACCAAACCCCAAATATGCTTTGGTTACTAATGTTTCTGCTGCTACACCTAAGTCATTACGTTCTGCTCTCAAATCTCCAGACTGGACTTTGGCCATGGAATAGGAACTTACTGCCTTGCATGATAACAAAACATGGACATTGGTTCCTCGTCAACCCAATACTCATGTTATTGGAGCCAAATGGGTCTACAAAGTCAAACTTAAATCCGATGCATCTATTGACCGTTATAAGGCCCACTTGGTGGTGAAAGGATTCTCTCTAGAAGAGGGTGTTGATTACTGGGAGACGTTTAGCCCAGTAGTGAAGTCTCCTACCATTAAAGTTGTTCTAACCAATGCTGTCAGCAAGCATTGGGAAATTTGTCAGCTTGATATTTGCAATGCCTTTTTGAATGGTGAATTAATCGAACATGTGTTTATGGAACAACCACCTGGGTTTCTAGATACTGCTAATCCTGATCATGTCTGTCACCTTCATAAAGCCTTATATGGTCTTAAACAAGCACCACAAGCTTGGTTCAATAAACTAAGTGACTATCTCCTTAGTTATGGATACTTTTGCAGCACTGTTGACTCTTCATTATTCATCTTTGCTAAAGATACAACTCTTATCTATCTTCTTTTGTATGTTGACGACATGATACTAACTAGCAACAATAAATCTATACTGGAAACTTTAATTTCTTCACTGAAGTTTGTATTCTCGCTCAGAGATCTAGGTGATTTATCCTTCTTCTTGGGGATAGCACCTACTAAGCTTTCTTCCAATTTACATATATCTCAGGAACAATATGTTGTTGATCTATTAGGACAAATAGGTATGCTAGACTTTAAACCTGCAAGTACTCTAGTTTTACGAGATTGTCTCAAATCAAGAGAACCTGATAATCCAGTGTCAGATCCCCAACCTTATCGAAGGATAGTAGGCAGTCTACAATATCTAACACTAACCAGACCTGACATTTCAGTTTTCTGTGAACCTTGTCTGTCAATTCATGACTGCACCTACTGATGTACACATGACAATGGTCCGTCACATACTATGCTACATTAAAGGCACCGTATCCATTGGACTTCAGGTTACTGCATCTGATGATCTCTTGCTAAAGGCATACTGTGATGCCGACTAGGCTGGTTGCCCCATCACACGACGATCGACTACTAGCTACTGTATTTTCTTTGGAAAAACTTGCGTCTCCTGGAACTCAAAGAAGCAACCTACTGTGGCACGGTCTAGTTCCAAAGCTGAATATAAAAGTATGGCTATGGCAACAGTCGAGCTCACCTGGATATCTGCTCTTTTAAAAGATCTTCAAGTTCCTCTCTCCCACCCACCTATTCTATCTTGTGACAATCTGAGTGCCCTACATATGACTGTGAATCCAATTTTTCATGGTTGCACAAAACATGTGGAGATTGACTACCACTTTGTTCATGAAAAGGTTGTGCTAGGACATATTCAGACTGAGCATGTTAGCTTTGCTGATCAACTAGCTGACATATTCACAAAAGCTCTACCATATCCTATCTTTCTTGATTTCTTATCCAAACTAGGACTGGTTTAACTCATGCCTAGTTTGCGGGGGAATGTAAGCCAATCACAAAGCACGGTGTTGTCATCAGTCCATCTCAGCACGTCACAGCTAGAGTCAACTGCTTTGGACAAGACAGATCATGGGTAACGAAGACAGCTCAACCACCAATCTCTCCTTTCCTAGCTTTCTCGCTAAAGCCAGTAGTGGCGTTACCTGTACGCTATTAAGTAGTTGAGTAACTTTTCTCAACTTGTAATCACAATAGTTATCGACTATATGGATATAAATAGCTACTGAATATCACTGTAGTCTTGTGAGAACAAAACAATGTTAGTGAGATTGATCTCCTCGTGTCTCTCTCATCTTTCTTAACCTCCATAGCACATCTCAGATCTATAATATTCTTCCTTCATATTGTTGCATGAGTGGTTTTTTGTGTGGAGAAAAGACTATATAGTCTTGTATTCCCTGCTTCTCAGTTGAAACTAGCCCTTAAACTTAGGAAGACTTGTGAGCACTTGTGCACAAGTAATTGGTTGAATTGGGTTGAACGAAAGAACAAAAATATAAATAAAGCGGTTTAAAGGTGGAATTAATCAGAGATGGGGTTAATTCCTTAGGATAGTGGTTTCACCACAGACAACACTAATAATCGATCTCACACACACTAACACATATTATCTCAATCCCTGGATAAGGAACATGTAGCCTGAATTACCTGCTCCCACAGTGTAATTTACTACCTAATCTAATGTCAATTCCACTTCAGTAGTTATTGGTTGATTAGATAGACACGTTACAGTCATTCTTTGGGTTTCTCCTCCCATTTACACTCCACTTTTCCCAAAGGGTATAATAGATGGGTAAATCTACGATCTCTGACCCTTAACCTCTCTCCCGAGATGACTAAGCGTCTATCAATCCGCACATGGTGATCAAGCACAAGTAGAACATGAACCTTTCATATATTTATATCCAGTAAAAGAGATAAAAATGATATTAATGCATGTAAATCAATCACAATGTATATCCAGGCTACTCCTGGATCTTAAGGAACA
This sequence comes from Alisma plantago-aquatica, assembly GCA_963693085.1. Classification (NCBI taxonomy): domain Eukaryota; kingdom Viridiplantae; phylum Streptophyta; class Magnoliopsida; order Alismatales; family Alismataceae; genus Alisma; species Alisma plantago-aquatica. Next base: position 182,938,965 of record OY856415.1, read on the forward strand.
AAATCTTTTAGTATTACATGGTTTTCATTGACGAATGCATAGGAGGAAGGAAGAAAATTGGGGGAAACATGAAGAAACTAAAGTAACCCATGAATCTCCATCCGTATGGAAGATCTCCTCTATCGTGTGATCGTTCTGATGTCTTCCGAATGCAGAATCGTCTTCCAGAGGTTCCCAGATCTCCTTGGTCAAAGCCTTCGATCTTTCGTTCTTCTTTTTTCTCTTTCCAGTCATCGTGCGATGAAAAACAACTCCCTTCTCTTTTGTGCTCATCCCCCTAAGTCATAGGAGGCACTTAGATTGTGAATTAACGTCCACCGTTGGATTAGAGATAAATCCGCGATTGGCCTAATCAGTCAGACTTGGTAGTACCGACTAGGTGAGTCAGTAGTACCGAGTCACTTAGGTTTGGTCGCGCAATCCCGATCTCGTCGGTACTATCGACTTGACTCGAGAATACCGAGTTTTGTGGTTTTTGAGCTGCCTCTCTGACGTCAACTCAGTAGCACTGAGTTTTCTCGATTCATGTCGGGGCTCGCTGATGCTAAATTGATGGCATCGACTCCAATTGTAAGTAGCACTAACACTGGGTGAGTTTCTACTAGGTCTCTAATGTAAAGTCGGTACCACCGACTGTTGTCAGGTCGGTAGCACCGACTCTGTGGCTCTTACTTGCACCTGAAAATACACAAAATTGTCATAAGTAATGGGGATGCACAAAATATTATATAAAATAGTAAAAATCATATAATTTGATGCATTTAATAGAAATATTCCGTCTAAGTCATTTCATGCATAATAAATCAAATAAATGACTAATCTACACATGAAATCAAGGAAAAATGTCCCTAACATTACGACTAAAAACACATGCATCAAACTCCCCTAAGCTTAAATGTTGCTCATCCTTGAGAAACACTCTCTCAGATCTGTTTGATAAGAGTCAACAGAAGGACATAACACATGCATTCCTTTCTTAATCAAATCCACCATTCCAGCCCTAAACCAGCCATCACTGATCACTGAACCGATAACTGCACTAAAGTGACCAAAAACATCCATAAAAGATATCCACCTTCAGTCAATGACACTATCAAGAAAGCAGTTAACATCATAATCACTCAAACATTCACTTGGTGCATTGTGGGATTCCCTACACTAAATTGCTCTTTCCTAACTACCAACTATTTGGAAGCAGATCTCAGTATAGGCATGAATAAGGAGATAAATCATTAGAGTGGTCTACAAATAAGAGAAATTAATGGTTCAAGATGGGTGGCAAATGAATAATTCATAAGTACATCCAACCAATTTATTCTTAGAGAAAAATGAACCTAAATGGATGAAAATAATGGCATGAATGAATCCTAATGCCTAAAAAAATATTTCTTACTTTTCTTTCTTTTATGAGATGATGCATTTATGAACGAGTTGATTCTATTTGGCAACTCAGAAGAATGCACATGTGGATTAAATCATCACTGAAATAAAAATGTTTGATACACTCTTCTCCTTGTTTCTTAGAAAAATTGTTCATTTTTCTGAAGGCTAAGTTTCATGCTTTTTGCCTTTATAATTCTTTTCCTTTTCTTTTTTTTTTCTTTTCTTATTTTCTTGGAGGTGTATCCCTACACTTTTAGCTTTATAACTCGACATTAAAATTCACATGTTCCATAAAATATGCATGCAATGTTGAAATGTATGCAACTACATGAACTGTGTTATGCAGATTAAGATGGTATGCACTAAAGTTGATGCATACAAATGCAATGTTTTTCCCTTTTTTTTCAAATGCAAGAAAACTAAATAATATGTTCCTATCGTGCCATGCAATGCAATAAAGGAAACTATCTTGGAGTACTAATCAATTTTTGAGGTGCTGAGTCAAAAATGAATGGACAGGAAATGGAATCACAACTAAGAGACAATGCCTTTCATTATATTATGATGTGTCTCTCTTAAATGACCTGTGTTCAGGGTGATCTAAAGGTTTCTTTCTTGTATTTTCATTTAGGATCTCACTATGGTTTGGTCAGTTTAGGCTCAACATCTTCATCATTCACATTCCCAAGTTGATTCAGACATTCATGTATGTCCTAAGTCCTGATGCTGACTAATCCAAACACTTCCTCAAGTGGTGTTACAGAAAGATTTTTCAATTTAAGCTTTTAAGGATATGACCATTTTCATTCAACAACCCAGAGAATAAAATATATTTGAAAATAAAACCATGCATTTACTACTCCATAATTACATTAGATAGACTTGGATCCTATACTTGCACAACTAAAAATAAAACAAACAACTAATGATGAAAAAATAAAAAAACAAAGATAGAATATTGTTCCAACACAGCCCCAAGCTTGAATATGACTACACCCGCATAGTCAATACTCGCACCCAAGAGGTGGAACAGTGATACCATGGCTCAGAATCGTGGAGGTGGCATGTTGGGGTCTTGTGGATGGAACATCCCTTGAAATGAGAGGTATGTAGGTGACATAGGTGGCGGTTGTGGGTACTCCCCGAAGTATCCACGGTTCTAGTAGTTGTCGAAGAAAGGATGCTGGTACTATTCCATCTACTACAGGTGCATGTGAACATTCTCTTCATTGGCCAAGAGAAAACATTCGTTCTCGTAGATCGCCTGTTGGTTCTGGTACAACCGTCCTTGAATATCCTGCATGCCTACCAACATTGCCTAATGCTGCTGATGACCAGTCTGGATCTCCAGTAGCATTTTATACATACCCACCATGTTGTATGGGTCCTACTCCTCTTGGGAAGGTGGTGGGCCCTTTGGCATGGGACCGCTCTCCTGGTCATGGGGATGGTGGGCTCCACCTCCTCAACTTTGACGTCGTTGTCGCCATCGTGCTCCTCGTCGTCACCCTGAGATGCTGCCCTTGGCGTATCATCAGCTTCTCCATCATCCAACAGCCACCTGAGATGTTCCACCCCACACAGGTTGAAGACAGGGTCGGGGAGCCACCGCTCCCAAAATATGCCTCAGGGGGTGCAATACGCATAAAGTATATTGTGGTGGTACCAGAGAAGATGTGCTTTGCGGAAGTGATGGAGGTCCAACTTTGTTGTATCCTCCAATGGCTCGAGGGTGGATAGATCCAGGAGAAGGTGGAGAGTTATAGGGGTTATGAGACCCAAATAAGATCAGTACCTTCCTTGTTACATTGCGGCTCACAAAAATCATATGGAGTAACAGAAAATCTCTAAAATTAACCGTCTCCCCTTCTAGTAACCGGTAGAGAAAGTAGAGTTCCTGCTTATGGACCTTCCCTTGAGCTTGACCAGATTGAGCAAAAATAGTGTGGATGCAGAGTCGATGAAGCATACAAGCAAAAGGATGCTCAATATCATTCATAGAAGTAATGTGCCAGTTGATACATAATCCCACTAGAACCTCCGTTAGCTTCTCCCACACCAAGTTGAGTTGTAGTTTGATGGCGCCAAGCATTCTGGGACATGAGCCCAATTGAATATATGATTGAAAGCTCTCAACGTGAGGTAGTAGCTATTGTTGAAGAGACAGAAGTTGACCTTGCCTTCCCGCCATTCGCCTCCTATCTTCTGCTCGGGGGTGATGAGAACATCAAGCGATGCCAAGAACTCTAAGATAAGATCTGGGTAGGTCTTAGAGTAGCTGAAGAAAGGATTGTCTTCCTCCATTTCTTTCTACTGATATACCCAACGCTTGTTGTTTGTAAAACCCACCATCTGGATCAATGTGCGATCACCATATCTCACTGGGATGACTTGCCTTGTCTACAACTCTTCATGGAGATTGCTTATCTCCAAGGATGGGTGTTGAATGTGGGTTTGTCGGGGGACCAACTCACCCTATAAGGGAACAAATCCTCTCCTAGGAGCCAAGTCATTAATGCAAGCATGATATTAAGAGAATGAAAGCTTGGGGAAGTCTGTCGATTCCTGGTGTAGCCTTGATTTGGAATGTAGGAGGAGTGAATGTTGAGGGTGTGAAGAAAATGGCTCCACCACCCCTCTTATTGTAGCTGAGCATGATAGAGTTAGTACTACCGAATTACTGAGTCGGTGGTACCGAGTTGGATAGCACAATCCATGGTTTGTTGCATCGACGGATGACAATTGTCTGACACAGCTGGCATGGATCACCTTTGGTTGATAGTACAGACGGCAAATCAGTGGTACCAACTTGTGTTGCAGATCGGTGCCACTGACCGTTGGATGAAGTGTGTCATGTTTTTTGATCACGATCGCTCGGATTGCTGACATGGTGATTCGGTAGTACCGACTAAGAGTCGGTAGTACCGAGTTTTGGGATTTATCGATACTTTTGAATTTGTAGACTCAATATACCAAACCTGGGTGCACCCAAAAGTTGGTAACACTGATTGGAATAGTTGGTGGTACCAATTCCTTCACAGTGAACCCTAGAAAGATATTCAGAGACTGGATGGTACCGATAGTTTAAGTCAGTGTGTTCGAGTCTTGAGGGCAGAATGCTGACTTCATTTTAGTGTGACTGACTATAAAACTTGGTGGTACCGACCTTAAAACCCCACACACTCCAAAAAATGAGTCAAGGTACCATTTTTATAGAAATTGAAGTGACAGCTAAAAATGAAAATTTGTACATAAAAACAAATAAAATAAAGATTGGGTTTCCTCCCAACAACCGTAATTATTTAACGTCCTAGACTAGATGGTCTATAGAGAAAGAATCTATGGAATGGTGTAAAGTTGCACCTCCTCTATCTGAGGCTCTACCTCACCCCCAAAATAGTACTTTAACCTTTGTCCATTTACAAGGAATGACATGTTCCCGTCTACAATGTTCACAACACCATGGGGAAAGACTTTTTCAATCACAAACTGTCCACTCCACTGATGAATGCATTTTCATCTGAGTCTAATCGCCTCGTTTGGCCCAGTTTTGCCCTGATTATTCTCCTTTACTAGCTCTATCTTCCTAAATACGAGATGACTTGGTTTAATTGCTTTAATGACCCTTTTTTTGGCCTTATCTTTTCATATAATGGATTAATTGATTTTACTTCTATTTTTATTGAATTTTTGCACCTCTATGCAGGTCACTTTGAGCATTTGGGCCTTGTCTTCTCGGCCCAATACTCTATTTTGGGCCTTCGTCTGTTTGAGCACGCTTGGTAGAAGCAGCAGTCAGTGGGTCCCCTTCTTCCCCCAGCATGACCTAATCGCGATCGCGATTCAGAGCCCGGTCGCGATCTTTTGCTAAGCCACCTGTCCGCAATTCCATGATCGCGCCCGCGGTTCTACCCTTCCACAACCGCGACTCCGCTCAAGATCTTCCCCGTGGTCCACAGCTATCCAACCACATCCAAGAATAGCCGGGACTAAGGGAGCTCTGCTACATCGCGACCAGGTCATTTCCCGTGGCCATGACCTGCTGTTGATCCCGACCGCGGCAATCCGCCTTTGCAACCGCGACCACCCTCATGCACAAACCGCGATCGCAGTTACTTTCCTTCTGCCCGCGGCCTTGAACTGCGACCCGCGGAGATAGCCTCCATGACTGTGGCTAGCTCAAGCTACCCTCGCCTCAACCTGGACTACACGGCACAGTAGCCGATCCCTCTCCAGGATCCGCTGCAGTCTCTCCCCTCCAAAGGAACCGCGGGCCATCTATACTCTAACGACGGGAAACTTCCCTGAATCGCGACCTGCAAAAAGCCGCGACCACCGCAAAATCCGCGACCACGACAAATTCCGCGACCAAGACAAAAGCCGCAACCATGACAAAAGCCGCGACCACGGAAAATGCCGCGACCACGGCAAATGCCGCGACCACGCCAAAAGCTGCGACCACAAAAAAAGCCGCGACCACGACAAATGTCGCGACCACGACAAAAGACACGACCACAACAAATGTCGCGACCGGCAAAAAGTTGCGACCACGGCAAATGCCACGACCACGACAAATGCCGCGACCACGACAAATGTCGCGACCACGACAAAAGCCGCGACCCGCTGTAGAAATGACAAGGTCGTGATTTTAAGTCGGTGCCCAGCCTACCTATAAATAGGACACGACTCCAGTCAGTCAAAGGATCATCTCCAGACGCCGTTAGGCTGCAAGACTGTCCTGGGCCTAAGGAGACGATCTCCATAGCCTAGAACCTGCCCCCTTGGTGGTTTTGCACCCTGTTCACCCAGATCTAGAGTGAAGACTCGGATCTGCAAGCCACCTCATCCAGATCTAGATCTAGATCTAGATCTGTTGCATCCACGCCACTTCCACGCCACCATCTCATCCACGAGCTCCTCCTCCTGGTGTAAGCGGGGACTACGAGAAAAGGAAGAAGGTGGAGAGAAGATCTGCCCCGTCTGCCGTGGTGTTCTTCTCTCTTCGTCCAGATCTTCCCTGACATCGTGTAGAAGACCGTTTCTCCACCGAGCTGCGATCATCTTCTTCACCATGCTCATGACGGAAACTTCTCTCTTTGGTTATTCTTGCTTCTCTCACCATGAGCGAGTAGTTTACTTTCGCTGGGGTGCGGGGACTAGCCCCTCTACCCATGCTTTCATATCATTTTGTTAAACATTCCATGGCATGTATATAATCTTTCATTTTGTTGTTAATCGTCGATTTGTGCTTGTGGATTGATCACCTGCTTGCAGTTATCTTGTTCATTTCCTATGTTGCGAGAACTTCAATGTGTATGCTTTGAATGTCGATTAATGCGGTTGACTCCCAAACTCGAAATAGAGTGGGATTCCTTGAGGTCGTAAGTGTATGATCCGTGTGGTGACGAGCCATCTAGCCCACGGTGACGCTTCTGTGTGCCTAACGCCTGTATAGGGGGCCCACAACTTCAGTTGGATTTCTGTATCTTCGGAGCCGTAAGTATGTGATCTGGATGGTGACAAGACATTTGATACCTAAGGTGATGCTTACGCGAACCTGACGCCCGTATGGGGGGTTCTGCAACAGCTCTATTTGAATGGTTATATCTTTCTTGGATGTTTGATGTTTGGATGTGATTGCATGTGTAGTGGTGGTGAAACCCGAGACCATCCCAGCGATTTCCATCATTAATCTTTAATCAACCTGTAATCCTGCTCTTTTACTTTCCTTGCATTTAGTTTAATTAAACTCAATTCAACCTACCATGTTCTAAATATTAGTCTTGATTCAACTAGATTCGACTAGTGAAAGATTCTTAAAAACGTTGTCCCTTGGGATACGATCCTCAACTATACTGCGATAAGACCCGTCCGCTTGTAGATGGCATTATTGCATGTTGTTTTGGTTAAAAACTTAGGGTTTTCAACCATAAGTGAGTTTGTTAGTGCGATAATATAAGCCACGTCATCCACTTAGACCTTAGCTTACCTGGATGTAGCCTAAGCCTAGAATTTAAAAGGAGGACTTTCTAACCTGGAAGAAACACCCTATTTACAATGTGTCTATCATGAATTTTCTTAGTCCTTTCCTTATATATCCCAGAGCTTTCATAAGCATCCATCCAAAGATCATCTAATTCATTAAGCTCCAAAAGCCTCTTTCTACCCACTCCATCTATGTTGAAATTCAACTTCCTCATGGCCCATTTAGCCTTGTGCTCGAGCTCAACGGGTAGATGGCAAGCACGGCTATAGACTAGCCTAAAAGGTGTTGTTCCTATTGGGGTTTTATAGTTTGTTCCATAAGCCCAAAGAGCATCACCTAACACTTGGCTCTAGTTTGTCCTATTGGTTGAGACCATCTTTCCAAGATTTTTTTCACTTATCTATTGGACACCTCAACCTGGCCTTGAGTCTGTGGGTGATAAGAAGTGCCCACTCAGTGCGTCACCCCATATTTTCTCAAAAGATCTCCAAACTTCCTATTAGTGAAATGGGAACGACCATCACTAATAATTAGGCGGGGGACACCAAACCTGTAGAAAATGTATTCTTTCAGAAACCTACACACTACCTACGCATCATTGGTGTGGGTCGTAATTGCTTCCACCCACTTAGACACATAATCAACTACAAATAATATATATAAATTGGAATGAGAAGAAACAAATGGGCCCATGAAATCTATACCCCAAAGATCAAAAACATCAACTTTCTAAAACACATTCAAGGGCATCTCATGTCTCTTAGAGATATTACCTGCACGTTGACATGCATCACAATGAAGAACAAAGTTGTGATCATCCTTAAATAAGGTAGGCTAATAAAATCCACTCCCTAAGACTTTAGCAGCAGTCCTAGAGCTCACATGGTGTCCACCTGTGGGTAGAGAATTATAGTGTGACAAGATGCTCTCTACCTCACATTCAGGTACACATCTTCTTAATAGACCATCCTTGCATTGCTTAAGAAGAATTGGGTCATCCCAAATGTAAAACATCAATGAGTGGAAAAAATGTTTATTCTCTTTATAACCCCAATCTGCAGGAAATTCCTTACAATCTAGGTAATTAACAATATCTGCAAACCAAGGATCTTCAATTTTAATTACAAACAATTTCTCATCTAGGAATTTATCAATAATGGGGATAGTTATATCTTTTTCATCCACCCTTTCCAACCTAGATAAATGATCAGGTACTAAAGTCTCGACCCATGCCTTATTTCTAATCTCAATGCCAAACTCCTGATATAAAAGAATCCACGTAATCAATCTAGGTTTGGCATCTTTCTTTTGCAACAAGTATTTTCATCACAACATGGTCGGTCGAATCTATTACTTTATCCCCAACTAGGTATTGGTAGAATTTTTTAAAAGCAAATATTACCGCCAATAATTCTTTTCGGTAGTGGTGTAATTCAATTGAGCATCATTCAAGGTCTTTGATGCATAATATATGAAAGTTGGAGTCTTGTCCCTGCGTTGACCCACATAGCTCCTACTGCATAATCTGATGTGTCACACGTTAACTCAAAGGGCAAGCTCCAGTCAGGAGCTTACACAATAGGTGTGGAGATCAATTTTTCTTTAAGAATTTCAAAATCTTTTACACATCTCTCATCAAAGGAAACCTCGACGTCTTTTCCTAAAAGCTCAGACAGAGGTCTTGCAATTTTCAAGAAATCCTTGACAAAATGACAGTAGAATCCAGTGTGTCCTAAAAATATCCTCACTCCTTTAACCTATGTTGGTGGAGGTAGTGTGGAGATGACTTTAATCTTTACTGGATCCATTTCCATGCCCTTACCGGACACCTTGTGTCCAAGGACGATCCCCTCACTTACCATCATGTGACACTTCTCCCAGTTTAGAACTAGGTTAGTGTCCTCACATCTTTGTAGCACCGTATCAAGGTTATATGGACAATCATTGAAAGATTCTCCATACACAGAAAAATCAACCATAAAAACCTCTATTCACTGCTCTACCATGTAAAAAAAATGGCGAGCATACAATGTTGAAATGTAGTAGGGGAGTTACAAAGACCAAAAGGCATCCTTCAGTATGTGAACGTTCCATAAGTGTAGGTGAAATTTTATTTATCCTTATCCTTAGGCTCAATGGAAATTCAATTGTACAAGGAATACCCATCAAGAAATAAAAAATGTGACTGGCTAAGTAATCGTACCAAGATCTTATCAATAAAGGATAAAGGGAAATGATCTTTAAGAGTGGCTACATTCAATCGGCAATAATCTATGCACACTCTCTATGCCATCATTAAGCACGTAGAAATCAATTCATTAGCAGCATTAGTAGTGACTGTTATCCCCCCCTTTCTTAGGAACTACCTCAGTAGGACTAACCCACATTGAGTCAGAGATAGCGTAGATCATACCTACCAAAAATAGCTTGACAACTTCCTTCTTCACCACCTCAGTCATAATTGGATTGAGATGCCTGTGAGGTTGGATGATTGCCTTGGCTCCTTCTTTGAGCCAGATCTTGTGTTGACACAAAGTTGGAGAGATCCCTTTAATGTCGTCTATGGACCATCTGAATGCAGCTCGGTGGTTTTTCAGTATGGTAAGTAACTTTTCTTCCTCCTCGCCACTCAAAGAAGATGATATGATCATTGGGAGTTTTTCTTCTGCAACGAAGAAGACATACTTCAGGTGCAGAGGTAATGGTTTCAGCTCCAAGTCTGGTAGGCTCAATAGAGATGGGACCAATGGTGGTGGCGATGGTCCAAGGTCCTCAAAGTGCCTTGCATAGTAGCAAGGTACTGCCTTTAGCATTAAAATGCACTCCTCAAGGTGGTGGTTGTCTATGTTGTTCTCTGCTCTGTTCGTCAAACATGCTTATAAGGGTAGCTTGGGTGATGATTGTATCATAGAATCAACCATGACTTCTTCTTCAACAATAGTGTCGTAGTCATCTCCTTCATTGTCCAGATAGAGCATTGCTTGAATTAGTGAGATCACCTTTGCATTTTCCAGTATGTCCACCACTAGAGTACCTCTTTCTACTTTAGTCATAACATGGGTCATACCTAGGAATGACTTCCCTAGAAACAGATAAAACTTGCCATCCACATGTTGAAGCATGTTGCATTGCTCCTTACCTCCCATGGTTTTAGAGTGCTCTGACATCTTGATCTCGAACATGTCATCTTAGATTCCCATAGTCGGACGTCCTCTTCCCATTTCAAGTATCATATATGTTGTAGCTTGAAATGGTTTTCCAAGTAGAAGCTCATTGCCATAGTCGTCCCACATTTCCATCACAACAAAATCTGTAGGAAAGACGTACCTATCCACTTTCACCAGAGCATCCTCGCATATACCATATGGTTTGACTATGGAATTGTATACTAACTGGATTGTCATGCTGCTCTTCCTGGATTCTTTGAGTCTGAGCTTCTTGAAGGTAGATAGGGGTATCGTATTTATACTTGCCCCTGAATCACATAAAGCCTCTCCAAATTTTATCTTGCCTATGAAACATGTGATATTAAAGCATCCTAGATCTTGTCTTTTTGGAGGTAGTGTCCCCAAGATGAAGGTGCTAACATTCTCTTTCAGAACCACAACATTAGGTTCTGGTATCTGTCTCTTCTTTGTAATTATATCCTTCAGAAACATCCCATAAGATGGTATTTGATCAATGGCGTCTATTACGGGAATGTTCACAGATAACTTTCAAAAATTGTCAAGAAATTTCTTGAACTTTCAGTCCATCTTGGTTTCTTTCAAACTATTTGGAAAGGGTATCAGAACTACAGGTTCCCACTGGTGAAGTGGAATATAAGCCTGAGTTTTATTACCCCTAACCTCATCAACTTCCTCCTTTGTCGTCTTCTCATGTGTTTCCATATCTGGTTCTTCTACATCCACTAGTATGGTTTGATTTGTAGCTTCTTTAGTAACTGTCTTGTGTGATGCATCATTTAGTAGTTTTTTCCACTACATAGTAGCACAACCTTCAGATGTTGGTTCCTACAAGGTACATTGGTGTTTTCCAAAAATCCTTATTGGGTTGGTTTCTTTATTGCACTAACATCCACCGCTGTCTGAGTGATATGTGTCTCTATGCTACAAATATGTGCCCCTTGATTTTGAAGATACCTTTGAGTTTGTGCAATCTCCATCTCATTCTGAATGAACAACTTACCCAACATTTCTTCAATCTTGTCAATTTTCTATTGCTCTGGTTGATACTACGCTTGGCCATACTGTTGTTGCTGAGGATGTTGCTACTACACCTACGATGGATCTTGTTGGAAGTTGTTAGGGTCCTTCGAAGAAAATTTTGGGTCTTTCTTCAAAGAATAATCATTGTTCATGTGTTGCCCCTAATGCACATACTTTAATTCTTCTTCTTCTTCCTCAGTAGGAACTCTATCTATAGCACATAGCTTCTTAGCAATGAGATCTAACTTCTCATTCAACATAGATATCACTTTGGATTCCCCGACACTCTTGATGGTTGTTGGTGGCTCTCTTTCTTCTCCCCATGATTGGTTTTTAGACATGTTCTTACGGACTTCGTGGCAGTGAGTGGGCTTGTTGTTGAGGAAGAAGCCTCATCCTGCACTATCTAGAGTTGTTCTCTCCCCTTTGTGAAGGCCATAATAGAAAATCTTGGCTTGTCCCAGTAAATCAATGCCATGATGAGGTACTTTTCTCAGCATATTCTGAAACCTTCCCATTCCTCTATGTATGACTCATCCACTTACTGTCTGAAGTTGTGAATCTTCTTCACTAAATCATTCATCTTTTGTGGAGAAAAATAATACTCGAATAAAACATCTATCATCTGGTCCCATGTCTCAATTATTCCATCATTCATATTGTTGAACCATGATTTTGCACTATCCGCCAGTGATGATGAGAACAACTTAAGCTGTATTGTAGTCATTGGGACCCTGTCTATCTTGACCATGTCACAGTTCTCTACAAAATTTCTGATATGTGTCATTGGATCTTCAGAGGGATGGCCATGGAATGCTTGAGATTTTACTAAGGCCACGAGTCCAGGATCTATTTTGTAGCTGCCCACATTGATGGCTTGCCTTTTGATGGGCCCTTTTGGAGATGTAGCTGACGAAGCCTTTATCCTTTACCATACTATCATTTCTTACTCTCCCTCCATTTCTACTGTCTCTGGTTCTTGTGGCGTAGCAGGTCTCTCAGGTGGAGGTGTTAGTGGAGGGGTTTGGTTTAACTTTTTCAAAGATCTGCCAGACTCCCTTTCTCCTTGTAAGAGCTCTGCTTGTCCAAATCCTGGTGAGTTCAGTTCTTTGTATTCTATGACTCTGGTATGCACCATGCATTAGTTTCCCTAAAATAGATAAAAGTAGGTATTAGCGCAAAAAATATAAATATATCAAGAAACATCTGATGATTCAGCTCAAAGAATTAAAAAAAAGAAAAAGAAAAAGAAAAATTGGCCTAGAGTGGCCGACCACAGCACTAGTAGTGTTGGATGTTGCCACTTTCCCACCAATGGAACCAAAAACATGACACAAGTTTACCGTGCATAGTATGCAAGTGAATGTATTGGAGTAATAAGGCCTTGGGAGGCCTGAGTCAAACACGGGGAAGTATTTCTCTAGAACACTACTACTAACTACGATCAAATCAGCTAAGCCAGTTGTAATTGGTTGAACTGGGTTAAACGAAAGAACAAAAGTAGAAATTAAGTAATTTAAAGGTGGAATTAATCATAGATGGGGTGAATTCCTTAGGATATCAGTTTTACCATAGACAACACTAATAATCGATCTCACACACACTAACACTTATTATCTCAATCCTTGGATAAGGAGCTCGTAGCCAGAATTACATGCTCCTGCAATGTAATTCACTACCTAATCTAATGTAATTTCTCTAGGTTTCTCCTCCTATTTACACTCCACTTTTCCCAAAGGTCATAGTAGACGGGTAAATCTACACTCTCTGACCCTTAACCTCTCTCCCAAGATGACTAAGCATCTATCAATTCGCTCATGGTGATCAAGCACAAGTAGAACATGAAGCTTTCATAGGATTATATCCAGTAAAAGAGATAAAATTGATATTAATGCATGTAAATAAATCACAATGTATATCCGGGCTACTCCCAAATCCTAAGGAACAAAAGCTTTTAGCCATGCATGGTTTTCATCAACGAATACATGGGAGGAAGAGAGAAAAATTGTGAAACATGAAGAAACTAAAGTAACCCCTGAATCTTTTCCCGTCTGGAAGATCCTCTCTATCTTGCGATCGTTCTGCTATCTTTCAGCAATAGAATCATCCTCTAGAGGTTCCCAAATCTCCTCGGTCAAAGCCTTCGACCCTCCATTCTCCCTTTTTCTCTTTTCAGTCATCATACGATGAAAAATGGCTCCCTTCTCTTTTGCCCTCATCCCCCTAAGTCATAGGAGGCACTTAGGGTATGAATTAACATCCACTATTGGATTAGAGATAAATCTGTGGCTTTCCTGATCGAGCAGACTCGGTGCTATCGACTAGGTGAGTCGGTAGTACCGAGTCACTTAGGTTTGGTCATGCAATTACGATCTCGTCGGTACTATCGACTTGACTAGATAACACTAAATTTTGTGGTTTTTGAGCTACCTCCTTGACGTCGACTCGGTAGCACTGAGTTTTCTCGATTCATGTCGGGGCTTGCTGATGCTAAATCGGTAGCACCGACTTCAGTTTTCGGTAGCACAAACTCTAGGTGGGTTTCTGATAGGTCTCTGATGTAAAGTCGGTACCACTGACTATTGTCCTGTCGATAGCACCAACATGTGGCTCTTACTTGTACCTAAAAACACACAAAATCGACATAAGCAATGGGGATGCATAAAATATTACATAAAATAGTAAAAATCATATAATTTGATGCATTTAATAGAAACAGGTTGTCTACGTCATTTAATGCATAATAAATCAAATAAATGAGTAATCTACACATGAAATCAAGGAAAAATGTGCCTAAACTAATGACTAAAAACACATGCATCACCCATCTGAATATATCATTAGTTAAAACTTGACTAAAATTTAATATCAATCAAAAATCAAGTTAGAAAAAAATTCAAATATGGTGATTCACACCAATATTCAATTACAAACACTCAGTCACAAAATTTCACATGACATCTTATGTAAATGTATTTCATCATGTTAGTCATTTCAAGAGAGGACATGATAATAGTACAAATTGGAATTCTTTTATTAAAATTTTCAAAGTATGATTACAACATGAAGTATATCTCTGCAACTACAATAATCATTAAAAGCACTAGATCAACTTAGTGCTCATATTTGTAATAAAACATCACATAAGGCAACTTATAATGTAGCTCAAAGACTACCAAACCACCACTAAAGAAAGTGAGAGCACAATGACACTCTAGACTTCAGTAGATTTTTTTTTACATCTTGATTAACACTACATTTAAATTGCTCCAACATACCTGAAAAGATGTGAAAAATCACGAATGAGACCTTCGGTCCTAGCAATATGATATAACAAAGATAATCTAATTACATACCTACATATTATGATTAACTTATTTATAATTAGCTTAATAAAAATTTAAATATTAATATACCAGATATATGCATCAAGTACTAATTCTCATAATTGTATATGTATATCAAGAAAATATGAAATCTCTTCACAGATGTATAATCAATAAGTACAAAAGGATGTACAGTGTATGCACTTGAGGCATACACCTACATGTACAAAGTAGGTAAAATATATAATACTTATAATAGTCAAAGAAATACAATTTCTTATCCATGTGAATCATCAGTTAAACCTAAACAGATATACAACAAGTCTGAGTTATATAAATTTTTATTGTCTTGGGTAGTTTGATGCGTACCACTCAAACTACTAGCTGACCAATGAGAAGTTGTAATCAACTTGTATTAAAGCTTAATATTTCTAGACTCCTAAAGATATCCCACACCTCGATAGGGGAGAGACTTAACAAATTCGTAGCACAAACACCAAGCTACTAGTTGGGAGCTCAATGGAAAATAAACAATAAACTAGGTCTATCTCGGATACACATGCCACAACACCTATAACGGGGTATGAAACCCTTAGTAATCACATATCATATATTACTTTTCACATATCACTTACTTTTATATCCACAATTTTGGTAAATTTGGATGATATAAGTATAAAACATATTTTGATAAAATGGTATTATCTGTGGAATAATAATGTTAATCACCTTTGTGGCATGGGTAATTATGACACAAGTTAAATAAATGAATGGAATTTGTACATGAATTAATGAAAATGGATTTTGAAATATTGCATAACTAAAATATGGAAGAATGCACAAGTTTCCAATAGAACATAAAATATGTGGTATATTAGATTATTAAAAGTGTAATTGTCTAACCAACATTGATAACACAATATTTAAAGAATCAAATATGGATACTTTGATATGACTTTTTGTACACTTGAAAATAATAAAAAAATTAACATTATTCTAGAAATTCAGAATAAACGACATCCCAATTAGTTCCAATTGATAGATCTAACTTGGGAAAGGATATTAGTAAGTTTTCATAGAATAAAGATAATAAATTAGAAGAATATATCAAAGAGAGATGTGATGAATAATCTAGATTTCATTACCCAATAATGTGCCATGTATTGATGTGCTTTCTTTTATGAATTTTCATTACCAAATCTAAGTCCTAATAAGAATATGGTGGTATCTTCTCATGACCTTTGGATTTGCAAAAATAAAACATAAGAATTTTTATTCCAATATAGAAGGAATATATTCCTCACTAGGACCATCCTTGACTATTTAATATTAATTTGGTTTTGTAAAAAGAGGCATCTTATGAAGGAAAGATGGTGATGGAGTGTTTATAGGAGGTATCTTTGGGTGCAAGGAAAATCATTAATTCCTTGGTTGCAATAATTTTTACTAAACCCAATAAGGAAGTCAGTGAACTCATTCATATAAAAAGGGAGGAACGAGGAAGGGAAGGATAGGAGATAATATATATATATATATATAAACATGGGTTTCACATGGTACATATTCTACTTACAAGACCAACTTCCCTTCATTATGTCATACTCCTTCTCTCTCTTTTGTATATCTACTAGAATTTTCTCCTAGGTGGTATAAGTATGCAGATCGGAAGCCTCATGTCCATGGTGGTGTCCTTCCCAGATCTGAGTTCCTGACATTGGTCATGGAGAGCACTGTAATCATGGACGATGGTGGCATCAAACATCATCGACTAGTCTTGGATGGAGCATTGACTTTGGCATGTAGTCATGAAGGACTCTAGACGATAAGGAGAGTCACCGAAATTCAAGGTATGATGCCCCATCTATCATCTTTTCAATCTATTTATGTCTGCAGACCTCTAGCAAACCTTAGTTGAAGTTTCCTAAACACTGACTAGTATCGACCAAGACCGGGGGTCTAGCTAGGTCCAGTGGAAATAGAGGAGACCTCCCTAACGTCCTCTGGCCTCCCTAAGGTTAGGAGTAGGGACAAGTGTGTCACCGGGATGGCTCACCCGAGGTAGACCTCATGTGTCACGAGGTTGGATATGGTTGAAATGACGTTGGACCATTATGCCCCTTGGCGTGTAGTAGCCCAAGCCACCACAGGTTGGGCAAAATTATCCTTTAACTTGGTTTATCTAAATATATTAAAGAGAGTTAGTTGCTTGCATGGCACTCACTGATTGGTCCAAATCATTTTATTTTGAAATAATTCTAGAAACAAATTGGTAACTCAGATTGCAACATAAAATATATGAAAATTGATCAATAGAGCATGGGTAACACAAAGAAAATATAATTGAGACCTGATGATGTTTCATTTTCCAAAAGTAGTGCATTGATGGGTTTAAGTGGTTTTTAATGCATTTAAACCCTATATTTTTGTAAAAAGATGATTGACTATGTTAAAAATGATTTCTTTACCATAATAACTATATTTTCGAACAAGAAGAGAAATAAAGGTGATTAAGACCATATTTATGTTAATTAGAGTTGTTTATGTGGATAATCATTGACATGAAATATTAGGGTTAAAGGTCACATCTTGCAATGTTGATAATGAACTTAATTGGATATAAGTGATCATAATGAAAGGGACATGTTGGATATAGTGATTAAGGTTACACATGATGTCTAATGTGCATTAAATAAAGTAATATGTGATGGAGATAGGGTTTATACCATTAATCCTAATCTAACCCCGAACACAACCCTAATAATAGCCCAATACCAAGAAACCTACACCCTAGATCATGATCGAGTAGGGTTTAATGCAATTAGGTTTGCATAGGTTCCACAAGGATTTTGGGAGACTTGACGTGAGGTTCGGGGCATGTGGACAACACTCCCTTCATCTCTGTGTACTTATAGCGGTGCCCTTGCTAGCAAGTTCATGGCAATAAGGCTTCTTACTTCCTCGGCCCAGATTGGAGGGCCACCGACGTGGGAGGTTCCTAGGAGTCTGACTCCCACAACATAGCTCGAATCAAAATCCTACCCTCACCCCTGATTCACAGACCAAGCTTCCTCTCTAGTTCTTTGTTCCCTGCAATGGTGGGGGTAGATGCCAGCCAGAAGATCGATCTCCTCACCTCTCCTTCAAGGACCCTAGTCGCCGTCAGCTTGCGGAAATCCACAACGAACTCCATGCCTCCCTGCCATTTTAAGAAGATCTCTGAGCTACTACACTTTACAGCGGCGATCCCCTTTCACGACAACAAAGACCTAGGATTGCAAAGAACCTGCATCGACCCTAATCACGCAAGTAGAGAGTGACAGAGAAACAAACCAAGCAGTCTGAGCGACTTAATGACCATCGACCAGTTCAACAAGTATTAACCCAAGAACCAGTATACCTAATCTAGACCAAGATGCTGAGCCACACCCACTTGATGGCCAGTGTGGACCAATCACAGACTGCCATCTCAAGTAGTGGGACCCACTGCTACAGGTAAATCCTTTGAAATTCTCAGAAATGTACCATATCTTAGAAATATGTCTAAAAATAGATCCCTTGGCCAATAAATTCATAAAAAATACACCTAGACTCAAAAAAATACTCTTCTTCTTATTGGACACTTATATCAACATTTTAAAGAATAATTAAAGTCGCCAATATAGATGATGATGTTTCTTCTTTAGGGTTAGATAAATGAAATAAATAACAAATGATCGAGATTAAATTTGAGACAAATATTGTTGAAGTCTAATACTATCATGAGACAACAAAATGACCCGGATTTGAAATATATTGCCCAATATTAGGTCTTTGGTATTAAAATACAATTAAGTGCTCTTAATGTCATTTTAATTCTAGAAAATAGACCAAAGCATCAAAAATTATGAAAATTGAACCAAATCAAAATAATGACATCTAGATCAGTACAAAAATATCATAGACCAGTTAAGGTTAGTTTGAACCTAGTTTTAGATAAACCCTAATATGGACCTAAATACCATTAATTATGGTGAGCCTTCTATTAATGACCATTAATTGTTATTAATCAGGTGATGACCAAAGTAGTAGATGAACTTGGATGTATAAGGAATCTCTAAACTCAGGTACATGGATTTTATCAAATATAAGAATAGTTTTCCATGCTCGCATAATGATATAATATACCTTGGATGAATCTATTTGTTTATAAATTATTGTATGCTTACCAATACTATATGCTTCACCAAAACTTAAAGGACATAAATTTTTTTGATGAGTTGTAGCTATTGAAGTCAGCACAACCCCGTAGCCTAAGAGGCGGGGAATGGCCCAATATGGATGTATGATAAATTGTCCAATATGGATGTATGCTAAATTAGCGATGATAGATGTATGATAAAGTGCTGATATAAATAGTAGTACAACTGCATCTAAAGATATGCATAGAATATGTATTTACCTTATTTTAGCATTAAATAATGTTTTCTTTTACTTTTTTTCTTCAAATCTTTCATTATGAAAGTTTGTATACAAGTATTTCATTCACATACACAAGTTTAGTTGATTCGTTTGTTTCACATATTTTCTAGGCTCAGAGCTAGCATGGGAGTAAATATGTGAGTGAGCAGTTGTACATGATACCTATTGTGCTAAGATCCTAGCATACATGTTCAGACCTATGTAAATATCTCCTTTCAATATGTAATTGTAAATCCTATTGTAATAATTCATTTTGTAATATACACATGTTGAATGTTGATAATTTATGGTGTATTCCTATTGTTGTATGTTCATGTTTGCACAAATTGCTTCCACAACACACTCTAAAACATTTAGCAAACATTTTTGGATTTGTTCTCTCAGGCCTTCTAAATCTCTATGCATCATAATTTGAGGATTTTATAGTTGGTATCAGAGCATGAATAATAGCTACACCTAACAAATGCTCACCATGAAACATAAAACTAAAACTATTTCACCTTTCACAATAAACCTTAAAAATTTAGTAAGTTGTTATATAGGAATAAGGTTTGACTTAGCCTATAAGTTAGAACCTAGATGTTTGAGAACTATTTTAAACAAGTGTGTGAAGCCCTTTCCATATAGAGCTCATATGTATTGGGTAGCTACACTAGCCTACACTTTGTTCTCACCATTTCACTAGGTGACATGGCACTAGACTATCTATTATGTGTGGGACACTCATTTTGTTGATTTGGTTTTATTTTCCAATCAACTGGAGCCTTGACAATTTTCTCTGACATTTGCCTTCTCAGAGAAAAACAATATAATATTTTATTATATATATATGTAAATATGAAAATGTGTCCCTCACACAGGAGAATAGTTAGTGTTTGTGCAACCTAATTGAAAAGGAGTGACATCAGTCTAGAAGAGAGAGTAATTCTCGATTAGATATCTAGAGCCTAACTGTGATATGTGTAAGATAGAATACACAATACAATGATATTTGATATAAGCATATGTAATATTATCTAACTTTGATCTCTAATGGTATAAGTTTCCCTTTAAAGATTTAAGTTGTTTATGAGATGAATCCACCTTCGATGATTCTAAGCTAAGTTGTGATGATGAAAGTACATCTGCTTTTCCTACTTAAGATAAGAGAAGTTAAGATAGTGTTGAATATGCATGAGCCTCAAGCTCTTATACAAAGGAGGACCTATAGTGGTATGACAGGATATGTGGTTAACTCTAGAGAGAGTGAGACCCATAGGGAGAAGGTCATAGGACCTAGCCTCCAATATATGAGAAATATGAAACATGTTTAAAATGATGTGTCCTACATAATATTACTCTTGAGTAGATGAGTTGAGTCCTTATGCATGATTCATATTTTTGATCTAAACCTATTTGTGAGAGTTGGGTAAAAAAATGATGGGTAGAAACTCATGATGATAAAGTCAATCCTTTGAATGAGTTAGGTCCTAGCTTGAGTGACATCTGATGTGAAACCCATCAATAGCTGCAAGTGAGGTGATATATTAAATTATGGTTCTGAGAGTAAAATGCCTTTTGCATAAGATACTCATATATTTTGTTACCCTCACTCCTCTTTTTTAATATATTATGCTAGAAACCTCACTTCAGCTATATAGTTGATTTATATAGGAGGATCCACCCATAAAAGCTTGACCTATTCTATATTCTCTTCATATATCATACATGTGATATCCATGTTTGAAAGTATGATAAGATTGATTTAAGATATTCTCTTTCCCATCATATCATAGCTGAAATAGGTAAGTTTAAAATCATGATTAGATTGATTTATTATATCCTCTTCCCCCTCTCATTTTACATAAAAAAATATAAGTTTGAAATCATGAGATTGAAATAAAGATATCTATGGAACATAGTTTGCACCATCATAAAATATAGTCTCTAACGACAGTCCTTCTAAATCTAAGCTTCTAATGTGGTGACAACTCACACATAATAAAATGAAGCCCTAATATTGAAGCATGTGACATAAGCCCTTATCATGTAATGCAACCCTGGTATGATGTTAACCATATAACATATAATTATATTAAAATTGATGATTCTAGTAAATAATGTCAAGAAGTCTTGACATCACCTAGTGTGAGCTTCTAGGGTAAAAGATGAAACTTGAGTAGTACCTTCTTAAATTTATATCTATGAATAAAGCCCTATTTCTTAGGAAAATGGGGTATGCAAATCTTAACATAAAAGAATGTGTCATTCTAGGAATAAGATAGTAAATGATGATTCCATCTATATAAGGTGGGGTGGGTACACCCTAAATGCTCTGAAACCTAAGATGACAACTTAGAGAGCATACATTGTTGTGGCAGCCTTTGAACCTAAAAATAAAAGTTAAAATTGGTGACCTAGAGAATGTGGAGACTCCTTTCGATCAACTTAGGTATGGGACTAGTTGAATTTCAAGGACGGAATTCCTTAATAGGTGGGGTGAATGTGATGACCTTGATTTTAGGTTTTTGATACCCAATATGATTTTTGAGAACCTTGAGTGGTCTATAGGTGGCTGAGCTTAGTTGAGGAATTGATCATATGATTTCGAATCACTTTCATGTTAAATAGTAGGATTAAAGATGTGATTGGTAATTATGATATTGAAATTAGTTCAACTATTATATATATATATAGTTTTCTATTAGTCAATTTAGGTGCTTATGAGATCAAAAGGTCCATTAGTAGTCACAACAAGCTCAGGTGGCCAATCGATGAGCCTTCATGTATGTTATTGTCATATTAAGTGTTTTGGACTTATCGGATCAAGATAGATGTTTGTTTATAATGAATACAAGGTTTATACATAAAATATAAGATTATTTGAAGAATTTATTCACATGATCAAATAATGGAGACTGCTTCTCAAACTTTCACAAAATGTGCTTCAATATATTATGAGCCTATGTCTAAAGTTTTAGAATTTTTAGAGATTACTACAAATAGATGCATCTATTTGAAGTTGAGGACATTAGTGATATAAGTATGTTCACACTTTGGTCTTTTGGATATTTAGTACTTAGGTCTGTGACATATTAGATGTCACATAGCCTTTTTTTGGTGAGGTACCTGTGATGCAGGTACAAGGTTCAATCCAATACGTCCTTGAGGATCCAACAGTGGATACCTATCTCCTACCTCTGGATTCTGTGGAGGAATAGCCACATATCAATTTCCCTCTTATCCTCTGATTTCTATGGGAAATTGACTCATTCCATGTGCATCGTTGGCTGCATTTTTTTGATATCAGCTCAACGAACCTGATAATTAGGTAATGAGGTGGCTTCTACGGACTAGTTGACTCCTCTTACTTATGCCCTTATTCACTATATCTTGTAGTGACAAACTAGAGATGAGAGGGAGGCCACGAGAGACAAAGTATTGGTGTTCACTTGATCCACTAAATGCACAACAATCATAAGGATTTTTTATCACAAACCATGATTTAGTAAACAATCCAAATAGTTCAAACTCCTCCTCCTCCTTACTTCTTTTATTCCAGAAATAGCCAACCATGGATATGAAGGGACTCCTTGGGCATACATACACGTGTTTGTTGGACAATGAACCCATCCCCAGACCTGGACATTGCTCTAAACCCCTTCCAATCAATAGGAGGGCTACAACCCATTCACAAATTTGCCTTGCTGGAGTAGAGAGGTTCATTCCAGGAGTAACTCCAAGCATCAATGACATGGTACATGCCATGTTTAAGGTTTGCAGAGGTTCCACAAGGCTTGTGGGAGAATTTAAGTGAGGTTTGGGGCATGGAAACAACACTCCCTTTATCTCTATGTACCTATGGTGGTGCCCTTGCCAGCGAGTTCATAGCTCCAAGGCTTCTCGCCTCCTCAGACCCGATTGGAGGGACACCGGCATGGAAGGTTCCTGGGAGTCTGACTCCGACAACACTGCTCTGACCATAATCCTACCCTCACCCCTGATTCACAGACCAAGCTTCTTCTCCACTTCTTAGTTCCATGTGGCGGTGGGGGTAGCTGCCATCCCAAAGATGGATCCCCTCACCTCTACATCAAGGACCCTAGGTGTCGTCAGCTTGTGGAAATCCACAATGAACTCCATGCCTCCTCCCTTTTTGTGAAGATCTATGAGCCACTGCACTTCACAGCGGTGACCCCCTTTCACCGCGGTAGGGACCTGGGATTGTGAGGAACCTACGTTGGCCCTCATCACACGAGAAGAGAGTGATGGAGAAACATACCAAGCGGTCTGAGTGGCTTAATGACAATCATCATTTGCAACAAGTTATAACCCAAAAATCTGCTAGGCTAACCTAGACCAAGCTACTGAGCTACACCCACTGATGGCCAATGTGGACCAATCACAGACTGCCATCTCAGGAAGTGTGACCCACCGCTAAAGTTAAATCCTTTAAAATTCTAACAAATGTACCATATCTTAGATATATGTCCAAAAATAGATCCCTTGGCAAAAAAGTTTACCAAAAATACTCGAGACTCAAAAAAATACCCTGCTTCTTATTGGACAATTATATCAGTATTTTGAAGAATAATTAATGTTGATATCCAATATAGATGATGATGTTTCTTCTTTAGGGTTAGATAAAAGAAATAAATAACAAATGATCGAAATTAAATCTGAGAAAAATATTTTTGAACTCTAATACTATCTTGAGACAATAAATTTACCCAAATTTTAAATATATTTCCTAATATTAGGTCTTTTGGTATTAAAATACAATTAAGTGCTCTTAACCTCATTTTAATTCTAGAAAATGGACCAAGCATCAGAGAATTATGAAAACTGAACCAAACCTAAATAATGACATCTACATCAATAAAAAATTTCATAGACCAATTAAGGTCAGTTTGAACCTAGTTTTGGAAAAACCCTATTATGGACCTAGATACCATCAACTATGGTGAATCTTCTATTAATGACCATTAATTGTTATTAATTAGGTGATGACCAGAGTAGTAGATGAACTTGGATGTATATGGAATCCCTAAACATTGGTACATGGATTTTATTAAGTATAAGACTAGTTTTCCATGGTTTCATAATGATATAATGTACCTTTGATGAATCTACTTTTTTTATAAATTATTGGATTCTTACCAGTATTGTATGCTTTTTCAAAACATAAAGGAACATAAACAAATATTGAAGAGTTATAGCTACTGAAGTTAGCACATTGACATATCCTAAGAGGCCAACAGCCCAATATGGATGTATGATAAATTTCCCAATATGGATGTGTGATAAATTGCCCAGTATGGATGTATGATAAATTGTCCATGCTGGATGCATGATACAATGTTGATATAAATAGTAGTACAACTGCATCTACAGATATTCATTAAAGATTTTTTTACCTAATTGTTGCATTAATAATGTTTTCTTTTACTTTCTTTCTTCACATCTTTCATCATGCAAGTTACTATCCAAGTATTTCACCCACTTACACAATTTTTGTTGATTCATCTATTTCACATATTTTCTAGGCTCCGAGCTAGCATGGGAGTAAAGATGTGAGTCAGCAGTTGTACATGATAGCTATTGTGCTAAGATCCTAGCATACATATTCAGACCTATGTAAAAATCTCCATTCTATGTGTCATTGTAAATCCTATTGTAATGATTCATTTTGTAACATACACATGTTCAATGTTGAGAATTTATGGTGTATGCTTATAGTTTTATGTTCATGTATGCACAAATTGCTTCTGCAACACACTTTAAAAGAATTTGATAACATTTTTCGATTTGTCCTCTCAAGCCTTCTACGTCTCGAGGTGACAGAATCCGAGGACGTTACAGGACAAATCCTTCTCTTTTATATGGTCTGAGGTGATACACTAGGATAAGATTGGAGATGTTTAGGGATCTTCTTTGTTGTTATCCCCACCATGATATTACCCAATCTTGCTCATCAAAATATTCTACCCTGGTGACACCAAACAATTCCTTGATTCCACATTTGGAGGAAATTTCATATTTTAGAGCCTAGATATCACTTAGGGGATTGTTGAATGTTCTTCTAAATCTCTAGAATGATGAGGAACCAATTGGTCCACAAGGTAGCAACGGATGAAGAGAACCCTGACATAAAAATATTGCTAAAAGCCTTAAGCTGATTGCCTTAAAACATGATCACTTGGAGTCATCTTTTAGTGCCTATGAGAGAAGAGAGCAACCTTAATAGGTGAATGTTGCATATTCTTTTTGTGGGATTTTCCAAGGGTATATCACTCTACCCTACAATGTCATGTAGACAAATGTAGGAAAACAAATGGAGGAGCTCAACTCTATTCACAACATCCCAGGTCAAGCATATTTCAACCCTAACCAAGCCAGAAACCACCCTAGATTCCAATATGAGAACCAATCGGATGCTGAAAAGGCTTCCCAACTCGCCCCCTAGAAAAGAACCCCTCTTCCTCAAGCCAAAAATCGCCCCCAACCAAAAATTTCCATACAACAATAGTCAGAGAAATGTTCGGAATCAAGGAATTTACAGGGGTAATTTCCAAAATCGTGGGCCCTACCAAGGGTAACAATACCAAAAACTGAACAAACCCCCACCTCAACCTCAACCTCAACCTCAATAGAAAGCCCCAACTCCTGTTTCTAACAATGACATGATATCTACTCTTTAGCAAAGCATCCTCACTGTGAATCAAATACTCCTTTCCTAGCAAGCTCATCAAAAGGCAACTGACGCTCAGTTGGCCTAATTCTTTGCCCAAATGAAACTCCCAACTGGCACCTTTGGTGGTTAACTAGAAAATAACCGAAAGCACCCTAAAAAACTCAAGGTTGTCTCCACCCTTTTTGGAAAGGCACATGCCCTCCCCATCTTGTAGAGAAAACCCCTATTGTACCCTTGGATTTTGAATATTAAGACATGATGGTCATTGAAACTCAACCTTCACAAAAACCCATCATTCCTACTCTTCGGATATCACAATTGGAGGTTGATGAACCCAAAATTCCCATCTACAAGCCTCGTCCAACATACCAAGCCCTCTTAAAGAAAACAGATTGATACTCGTTTCATGAAATTTAAGGAAGCCCTGAAGAAGTTACATGTGCACATCCCTTTCTTAGATGCTCTTTCTGACATGCCCTCTTGGTCCAAGTATATGAAAACCTTATTGACTCAGATGTATGACACTGAGAGTATGAAATGATAATGCTTGCTAGAACTACTTTAGATATCATTCAGAGCAGAATTCCTAAGAAAAAGAAAGACCCAGGTTCTTTTGGGATTATGTGTTACCTAGGTGATAATGCTTGCATGAAAGGCCTTGCAGATTTAGGCACCAATATTTCTACCATGCCTTATCATCTTTGTAGGAGACTATGATTTTTTGATATGCTTCACATTTCCATGACCATCCAGTTGGAAGATGCATCCATGATGAAGCCTATGGGTATTATTGATTCCATACCTACATGTTTTGCGAAAGATGCTTATGTTTTGTGTGACTTTGTAATCATGGCCATAAAGGAAGATTTATGCCACCCCCTTATATTTGGTCATCCCTTCTTGGAACTATACAAGCCTTGATTAATGTTGAGGTCAAAACCATTATTCTACGTTTTGGAATACAGACCCTTGAGTTTAGGGTGTTTGAAAGCATGTGAGGTCATATCCTCCAAGAAGAGGCCTACCTTCTCGACTGTGCTGATAAGCTTTCCTAGTTGAAACAAGAACGGGAGTTAGTTGAGGATCCCCCATACTTCCCTCATAGTCCCTTCTAATTGTGGGTATGTAGATGAGCAACATGATCAATGCAAGGTCCACTTATATAGATTTGAAGAAGTTTCTAATGAGGAATTTTAGGACCTTTAGATGGTATTTCTTATATAAGAGAAGCCCGAACCCCCGAAGGACCTAGAAATTAAACCTATCCCTAAAGGTCTTAAATATGTTTTTCTCGATGAGCAACAAATCTGGCCCGTTATCGTTAATTTTGATCTTACTCATAAACAAGAAATCAAGCTCATGGCAAAGATTTCGAAAAAGGAGAGATTCCCTTGGATAAAAAATGGCTGATTTGACAGGGATCAATCAAGTTATTTACATGCATAAAATCACTATGGTAGAAGAATACAAGACATCCCAGGACCCTCAAAGGAAATTGAATCCAAACATGAAGGAGGTTGTCAGCTTTGAGGTTGTAATGTCCCAGGATTTGAGGCATTGGATAACATGATCTTTAAGGGAATGATTGGACTACCCATATCACCAAGGTGCACCTCCTTTTCAGGGATCCCATCATTGAATAACTCCATAGTTAAGCATGCTCAACTTGGAGTAGTACTAGGATGGGTGACCAGTCAAAAAGTTGATCATGGCCTGGGCGTGAGTGAGGAAAAAATGCTCAGTTAAGGCTAGTGGAGGTCTGTGGGACCAGCCATCATTCTTGAAACTTTACTAGAGCCTTGGGTAGTGGGCTCCATCTTTACAAATGTTATCAAAGCCAATTTCCCTCTAGTAGGTGGGGCCCACATGGGTCTGTGGCTTGCCACTCTTTAGATCGTGCAGTCCATGCATGTTGGAAAGGGTTATCCGAGTTGATGGATCTGCCCATGTACTGGTAGTGTCTAGGCATGTTAGAAAGGGATATTCAAGTTGATGGAGCCACCCTTTCACTGGTAGCCATAGTCAGGAGCTTGGTGTACATGGGTCATTTAGGTCTGCTTGGTGTACATGGGTCATTTGGGTCTACACTGAAACCTTGATGAGGATGTCAAGAGTCTAAGTGGGGGAGATTGTAACATCCCAAGTTTTGAGGCATGGATAACATGATATTAAAAGGAATGATTAGACTACCCATATAACCAAGGTGCACCTCTTTTTTAGGGAGCCCATCACTAAAGAACTCCATAGTTAAGGGTGCTCAACTTGGAGTAGTACTAGGATGGGTGACCAATTGGGAAGTGGATCCTTGCTTGCTCGTGAGAACAAACGGTGCAAGTAAGGCTAGTGGTGGTCTGTGGGACCATTCAGTATTCTTGAAACTCTATTAGAGCCTTTGGAAGTGGGCTTGGGTATTACAGAACTCCTCAACTTCTTCAACATCATGGAGCATCTCCTCAGGCATCTCAGTGAAGACTCGTCAGTGGGTTCTCAGATTTGTACTCTGGGGCCTGAGGTAGAGCGACGAGGAGGATCGTGGGAGATTGTCTACTTTGTGGGCTGCTTGCCCTTGTGAAATTGGCCAAAAAGGCTACGACAAGAACTATCTTCAGGCATGATGGCAATGCTACAGGAAATTGAAACGGGCATCTGGCGAGTTAAGTAGGCAATTGAGAAGGATACACAATCGTCTAAGTTGGATAACTATCCTGACTGAGATGAATGAAATGCTCAGTTGGTTATGCCAACCAGTTGTTTCGCCTAGGGGTGAGAGAAAGATTAAGCTCAGTGGAGAAGGTAGAAGACAAATATGGTTTACACACAACGTTGAGAAATGGGGGGTGCCAGTAAAGAGTGAAAATGGGTGACGCACCTAGTGGATGCTTGGCTCGCCGCAGTAGGAGCACACGTGATGTGTAAGTCCCCTCCGAGTTTGATTATGTATATGCCAACTTGCCCATGCGAGTTGACCATTTGAAAAAAGCCAACTGATCAATTGGCGTATTGTGGGTTCCACCATAAACGGTTTGTCTCCTGAGATATTAGCACATTTCAGTGCATCTCTTTGTCTTCTAACCAATCGTTCTTTGATTGAAATAATCGTTTGGGAGGTCGTGGGCGTCGTTGCATCATTTTGAAATTCAAAATGCTTTCCAAGTTGGAGTGGTCACCTAAGGGGCAAAATGATCATTTCAGTATGTGAGCCGATCATTTAGTTGGTTGTATATGCCCAACATTCATCAGAGCAAGACACCAGGTTTGGTAGCCAACCGTCTGTTTCATTATTTTTTGAAATCAAAATTGGGCTAAAAAGGAAACAAAGAAAGTGTTAGCTGAAACAATTGAAGACGGCTGGTGTGCCTCAAAGGGGAATTAAAAATTGAAATAAGAATTATTGGGTTGCCTCCCAACAAGCACCTAGTTTTATGTCAAAGGTCTATCTTAGAGCCGTGTTAGGCTCGGGATTGGGAGGGGGTGGTGGTTCCTTCAAGTTGAGGTCTTCAAGTAATGAGAGTTGGTTTGCCTCAGAGGCTACAAAATCCTCAATGGTAATGTACTGTTTTAGCCTATAAGCATTAACTTTAAACTCACTTTGTAATTTATCTCAAAGCAGAAAAGTGCCATGTGGATAGGCACATTTAACAAGGTATGGTACATACCGTTCGAATTTGAGTTTTCTTGGGAAGAGCCTTAACTTAAAATTATAGACAACGACCTGATAACCTTCTTGGATATCTTTTCACCTGATATGGTCATCATGCCATAATTTGGTCATGTCCTTGTATATTTTAGTGTTTTCATATGCAATCATTCTTAGATCATCTAACTCGTGTGTTTGAAGAAAATAGTTTTCCCCTGCCACAGGTAAGTCAAAATTTTGAGTCCTAATAGCCCAGTTTGCCTTATGTTCCAAGTCTCGGGGTAAATGACAAGATTTTTCATAAATCAATTTGAAAGGAGTTTTGACTATAGGTGTTTTGTAGGTAGTTATATATGCTCACAAGGCATCATTAATTTTCAAAGCCCAATCATTCCTAGTATGATTGACTATTTTCTCTAGGATGGATTTAATCTTCCAATTTGAAACTTCAACATGGACACTGGTCTGTGGGTGGTAAGGGGTGGCGACCTTATGGTGGAATCCATGTCTTTTCAATAGGATTTTAAAACTTTTTTCAAGAAAATGTGATCCCCCATCCTAAATCACGGTGTGGGGCACCCTAAACCTAGGGAAGATGATGTCTTTGAAAAGTTTTTTAATAGATTTGGAGTCACACATTTTGGTGGGAATGGCTTCTACCCACTTGGAGACACAGCCCATGGATACCATAGTATATTAGTACCCATAAGAAGAAGGAACGAGTTCCATATAATCCATGACCCAAACGTCACATATATCTATTTCTTGCCAAGAGGCCATGGGCATTTGATTTGTCTTAGACATGTTCCTAGATCTTTGGCATTGATCACAAGATTGTAGAACTTTTTTGGCCATTTTAAGAGAACTCGTGTTCCCTCTAGTAGGCCAGAGTGACATTGCTCAAGAATATCATGGGTCTCTTCTTCAGTAACACACCTAAAATAAAGACCATTCAAACAAAACATAAAAATATAGGATTTATACCAATAAAACTATTTCACATCATGTATTTTTTTGTTTTAGTATGTCCTTTTTAATCAGGGTGTAGGACACATGTTGTAAGATAATTAACATACTCAGTGAACCTAGGGTATTGGGATTCCATTTTGAGAAACTTTTCATCAGGTAGAGAATCATCAATAGGTATATCATCATCATCAAAAGAACTTAGGCGGCAAAGATGGTCAAATACAACATTCTCACAACCTTTCTTGTCAAGGATTTCTAAATCATCATCATCATCATCTAAGCCTCAATCCCAACTATGTTGGGGTCGGCTACATGGATCCTTCGTTTCCATTCAGCTCTATCATGGGCCATATTCTGATTGAGATGTAGAGATTCAAAATCTCTCTTTATAAGCTCATCCCATGTTAATTTAGGCCTTCCTCTTCTTCTATTTATAGTGTTTGGCTCAATAGCATTGCTTCGTATAGGCGCACTAGTAGGTCTACGTTGCACATGTTTGTACCATCTGAGTCGGCCCTCACGCAACTTGTCCTCAATGCTTGCCACCCCCACTTTATTCCTGATATAGTCATTTCTCAAACGATCTTTTCTTGTCTTCCCACACATCCATCCCAGCATACGCATTTCAGCCACGTTCATATTGTTGAGACCTTGTTTCTTCACTGCCCAACATTCACTCCCATAGAGCATGGTTGGTTGTATAGTTGTTCTATAAAACTTACTTTTTAACCTGAGTGGGATCTGCTGATCGCATAAAACTCCTGTTGCACTCCTCCATTTCAACCATCCTACAGTGATCCGGTGACAAACATCATTTTGGACATCCCCGTCTATTTGAATAATAGAACCTAAGTTATGAAATTTGTCACATTTTGGTATATCTACTCCATCCAACTTGGCTCCATCATTCACACTGCGAGATTGGCTGAAATTGCAATGCATATACTCAGTTTTGCTCCTGCTAATCATCAATCCATTTGATTCCAATGCCTTTCTCCAACATTCAACTTTATCATTCAATCCATCTTTTGTTTCATCAATCAAAACAATATCATCAGAAAATAACATACACCAAGGAATATCATCCTGAACATTCTTTGTCAACGCATCCATAACCAGAACGAATAGATATGGGCTGAGTGTGGATCCTTGTTGTACCCCAACTGTAATAGGAAAAGTTGGTGTCTCTCCTCCAGGAGTCTTGACACTTGTAGTAGAGCTATCATACATGTCTTTGATCAAGTCAATGTATTGGATAGGCACACCCTTTTTCTTCAAAACCATCCATAACACTTCTTTGGGTACTCAATCATAAGCCTTCGCTAGATCGATAAACACCATATGAAGATCTCTCTTGCTTTATCTATACTTCTCCATAAGCCTCCTTATCAGAAAAATAGCATCTGTTGTTGATCTTCCAGGCATGAAACCAAATTGGTTGTTTGATACCTGCGTTATAGATCTTAACCTCTGCTTAATAATCCTCTCCCAAAGATTCATCGTGTGACTCATCAGCTTGATACCTCTATAGTTTGTATAGCTCTAAACGTCACCTTTGTTCTTGTAGATTGGGACTATGATACTATTTCTCCACTCATCCGACATCAAGGATTTCTAAATAAAACTCCTAAATTAAAAGGATCCAACGAAGAAGAAAAGGTTTGGCTTCCTTTGTGGTCATCAAGTATCTAATGGCCACGGTCCGTGTAAACAATCACCTTGGACCCAACAATGTAAGAGTGGAATTTATCAAAGGCATAGACCATGGCTAACATTTCCTTCTCTATGGAAGTGTAGTTCGGTTGGTCATAGTCTAACAATTAGGATGCATAGTAAATCACATGGTGATTTTTATCAACACTATGTTTAGGAACAACACCAACATAAAAATTACTACCATCACACATCAATTCAATGACAAAAAACTGGTCATGCAAGATCTGTCAAAAATATAGGGGACATCTTTTAGGCGGGGGTTGGTTAGAGATTTGGTAATTTTTGAAAAATCATAAATGAATCACAGGTAGAATCTAGCATTCCCAAGGATGGCATGGATGTCCTTCATATAAGGAGAGGGGATCTTGGTGATTATCTTGTCTCTATCTACCTCGATGCCACAATTGTTAACTCTATTTCCTAAGACAATCCCTTATGCACCATAAAATGACACTTTTCCCAATTTAAAACCAAGTTTGCTTCCTCACACTTTTCCAAAAATAGGGAAAGTTGTTTAAGGCAAGAGTCAAAACATTCTCCATAAATGGAGAAATCATCCATGAATACTTCCATCATGGTCTTAGTCAACCTAGCAAAGATTGCGGGCATGCATCGCTAGAAGGTGGTTGGGGGATTTCATACCCCGAAAGGCATTCTCCTGAATGCATGTGCCAACGAGCAAATGAAAGTTATCTTTTCCAGATCATCAAGATGGATAGGAACGTGATAAAAACATGAATAGTCATCAATATAATAAAAATATTGTTGATGGGCAGGGCATTCTAGTACTTGATCCAAGAAGGGAGGAGGGAAGTGACCCTTCCTAGTGCCCTTATTTAGTTTCCTATAATCAATGCATATCCTCCATCCTGTAAAGATATAGGTGGGGATGAGCTCATTTGGTCATTCCTCACATTAGTAGTTCTCACTTTCTTATGAACCACTTAGAGAGGACTAACCCAAAGGGTGTCAGAGATGGGGTAGATGATTCAGGTGGTCCAGAGCTTGATAACCTTTGAGATAAAGTGCATTTTTGCATAAGTATGAATTAAATCTAATTTTACCCTCATTATGTATGGAGCTTGATAACCTTTGAGCTACTTAATCACTATTGATAATCAAATTCTAAATATGGTGATCAATGTGAATTTTATACACATTATGTCACCACAAAAATTATGTTAAATCATCACTCTACTCAAAGAAATATATTTGTCCATTTAACTTTATACTTTGGTTGTCAAACTTTTCCTATAGGTCGTTTACATTTTTGTGAAAATATGGCCCAAATTTTGTCTCATTTGGATATTCCTACTATTTTCTATGAATTCTTGAATTTAATGTGTAGAAAACACTTTATTTACTCTTTATTTTCCTTTTTCTTGTCCTTTTCCAAGTTCGCTAGCCGAGCAGGTTGCAAGGGGTGAACCCTGACCCTAGGTTCAAGCTCCTATGGATTAGAGGCCTAATCAAACATCTAGGGGGTCGTCTCCTACCTCCCTCTGATTGCAGGGAGGAGGACTATGAAAATGACAAAACAATCAATGGAATAGGACAATGATTTGAAATTCTATTCAAATGAAAAGCCTCGCCTTGCGATTTCTAACTAAACTATACCCAAATTTACCACCATTAAGGTCCTAACTTTCCATAAGAACCATATCCCCAACACTATAAAAGGCTCCCACATGCTCACTGTCACCTCACCGAGCTACAAGCCTCATTCTTGCACATTATTTCGGCCTCGAGCATCAACTATTTCTCCTCGATCTTCCCTATTAGTTGTGTAGTGCCTCTGACCTACCATTCTTCTTGCCTCAATTTACCACTGCCATCCACACCGTGAGGGCACAACGAGTCTGGGTGGCATTATCGATACTGACCCTGGAGCCTCCTGCTACCTTTCCCCTTATGCCGGTGAGCCCCGTCCACCACGTTTCCTGGCTATCACAAAAACCTACATGAGAGAGAAAAGGGCTCAAACTAGTCGGTCTAGGGAGGAAGTCAATCAGTTCAATAGAACTAGGTAAACCACGATCAAAACAATCAGTCAAAGAATTGAATCGATCCACTTATAAGCAAGCCGCAACGCCTACGAGGCTTTATCTCAAATGTCCACAGATCACCAAATGTCCATCATTTTTCCTATTTAAGGTATTTTACCTCTCTCTTTGACAAATAATCAGTTAAATGGTTAGATCTTGATTAAATTATAAAAAATACATCCTAGCTCCAAAAATTATAAACCAATAGTCATTTTTGATCAGGAATATATATTGGGATCAGAAAAATATAGTCAAAATAGTTTGTCTATACTAAAATGAGGAAAAGATTATGAGGCCATATAGTTGAACCTTGACGAGGAAGTCAAGAGTTCAAGTGGGGTAGATTGTAATGTCCCAGGTTTTGAGGCCTCAAATGAAATGATCTTAAAAGGAATGATTGGACTACTCATATCACCAAGGTGCACCTCCTTTTCTTGGAGCCCATCTCTATAGAACTCAATAGGTAAGCATGCTCTACTTAGACTAGTACTAGGATGGGTAACAAGTCAAGAAGTTTACCATGTCTTGTGCGTGAGTGAGGAAAAATCACAGTTAAGGCTAGTGGTGGTCTGTGGGGCCAGTCGTCATTCCTAAAACTCTATTAGATACTTGGTCAGTGGGCCTGGGTGCTACAAGTTCACTATGGAACCGAGGTAGGGAAATCTTTCTCGACATGATCCAAATTTCACCTTACCTCTCCCACCACACATAGCCCTAATTCATGGAAGCTATGCTCAGTTCGTTAGTGACAAGCATTATGATAGATTCAATGATACAACTGCAATTGCATCTCACTCCCCAAATGGGCTTGCAGCACTACCCTTGACACGCACAACATCATGGATGCCATCAACAATATCTTATGAAATAATCACATTCTTCTTTTTCCCTACCATGTCACTTTTTTGTATAGTGACCTGACCGTCGAGTTTATCACCACCTGCTTCCAGTTCCACAATTCATGGGGAAATTATAGAAGGCTTGGGTTTTTAGAGAAGATTTTGAGATCTCCACAAGGCATCTTACCTCCATGATGCTTGATGGAGGGGATGACTATTAGATCTCTTATTGCATGAAGCGCTTCCATGAAGTTTACCCTCACAATTACAATGTGTAGAAATTTTGGGCAGACATAACTGGCCTTTCGCCCCAGATACCCAGTGGCCCCAAGGCCTCCAATATTAGCAACCCCATCATATGATATCTTCATCGCATCTTGGGCCACATATATAGTTTTCAACAGAGAATGCACTCAGGGTGCAATCACTCTTCTTGAGCTCGATGACTTGTGGTTCCTTGTAAATGGTGAGCCTTTTAACTGGGGGAGTGCCTTGATTGATGATCTAGCCAAGCAGGCCCACCACAATACTTCTCCCTCATTCTGCATCAACCACATAGTAGCCTGCATAGTCTATTATCTGGGATACACTCAAATCTCTTTCCCTTCGTTGGAGCTTAAGAATCACCTAATCGACCTTCAGTACTTGATGGGATGTAAGTTTGTCTATTTTGGTTCCCATGTGTCTACTACATGTTATTTAAAGATACCCAAGTTGTCCTTAAACTCTCCTGACATGCTAAGTTTGTAGCTGCAAATCTAGTCTTTGATTTGATTGATATGCCGACACATATTGTGTGGTTCAATCTGGAGAACCCTGACCCACATGACTTCCCTGAGCCTACTACCCATAAGAGGAGTGTCTCATTAGAGGTACATGACGTTGATATTGGACCTCCTCCTCCACCTTATTGACGTCTCACAAGAAGACACATTAGCAATGAAGAGGGCCCTCATGAGCCCTATGAATTCTATGAGGTATGCAATTAGCTTGATGAGATCCAACGAGAGCAGCAAAGCCAAGGCCACCAACTAAACCAAATGTTTATCATGTAGTGCTCCCAGGATTCTTGGCATGTGTATATTGGCCACTACGCCTCCATTCGTCTACCTTATGAGGAGTATGGGGCCCATCTAACCTATCCTGACCCCAACTCCCCATACTGGGGAATTATTATTAAAACCCTCCATCTTCATCCCATCCACTATCTCCATATGCACCATAGTGATCTTCTTCCATCCATCTCAGGTTTGGGATTTTCTAGGGACAAGCCAAATTCTAAGTCTAGGGTGGAGGTGGGTGGTACGTATCCATTCCACCCCCATCTTCTCTTTTCCACATTATTTTTTGTTATTTCAATTGTTACATGTAGTTTACTTTTTGTTTTTTTTCTCTCTTTATTTTGAAAGATATTTGCCTTTATCTAGTTGGCTAATATAATTATATGTCCATCATTGTACCCCTTTAAAATAAGG
This sequence comes from Alisma plantago-aquatica, assembly GCA_963693085.1. Taxonomy (NCBI): domain Eukaryota; kingdom Viridiplantae; phylum Streptophyta; class Magnoliopsida; order Alismatales; family Alismataceae; genus Alisma; species Alisma plantago-aquatica. Next base: position 182,975,680 of record OY856415.1, read on the forward strand.
AAATATTACTTAAAAAAACATTGACAAATTTCCATGAATGAAACCATGATGCCACTTAGGACCCGAAAACTAGCATCACACTTTAAAATGATGGCAAGTCGTATGGAATCAATAGGAAACAAACATAAATTTTATCCATTTTTAACTAATGATTAACTTGTTAAAAATCTTATATAATGTTTTGATAGGATGAATTTATACGATGCAATGATACTCCTCAGAAAAAAGATAGAAGAAGTGAAGTTTATAATTACAAGAACAACCCCCTACTTATCTCTAAAAGAAAAAGCAAAGAATCACCTTCATTTAAAATCTATGTTAGGGGTGTCATGCTTTCAACCTCAATTCTTCTATTCCCTTCATTTCAAAAAGGGATGTACCATCAAAAGATGCCAAAGAGCACACAAAAAAATTGTGGTCAATGTAACCAGAAGTCCATGAATAAATATGTCCCGACTCAAATAGAGGAGGGATCTACTTCTACACCTCCTCTATCTTGTTCCTATGCAAAAACTCACTAAAAGAAAGAAAAATGGGAGTGTTAAAGTAGAAGTAAGAAGAAGCCTATTTCCTACAAAGTCTTGATTTAGAAACAAGATATAAATATAAATTGATAGGGAATATCAAATTTTTTGTTTTGTGGTGCTAGGAGATTGGGTTTCTTGGCCAAATTTGGAGGTAAGGAGTGAAGTGATGACTATGAGAGTGAGGATAGACATATTACTAGTATAAATTGGAAACATTTGTGATTTTATTAGATTGAGGACAAGCAAAGGTTCATTTATTTTTGCTAATTTACTAGAATTAATTGCAAATTTCCCACTTTTGTCATTATTATGCAATTTTTTATTCTTCACCTTCACATTTTGTAGTTTTCACCTTCAAGGGCTAGACTTGACCCTTCCTGCAAACGAATAAATCTATTTTCCGAGAAAAATGATTATTTAATCCACCAAATATGTCACACGTCAAAGACCCAAACAAGAGTTCCACTTATCCTAGACGTTCAGCTCAGCTCGCTTAGACGGGCGTTCTATGAATCCCAAATGACCATTCAGGTCTGCTCCATGATCAGGCCTCATTCAAATAATGTGTCACACCTTATCTATGGTGTTTCACCCTACCATCATTGATTACGCACATGTCAGACTCCAACCGATTGTATGACCTCCTCATGTGCTTGACTCAAAATTACTTCAAGACCAAGACTTGACCAAGCCAATGTGTCGTCACCCCACTAACATTAGAGTTTCATTGCTAGCTTCAATATGTCCCTAATAGAAGTGAACCAGGTGGATCTAGAAGAAAGCACAACGATTCATGATTCCATCCGAGGGGACCAATAGATTCTAGCAGCCGTCAACCCCTTCATTTCACCCCCCTCTTTTAGGGTTTTCTCCCCTCCTTCACCTATAAAACGAGGGGGGACTCCACAAAGAAAATGATCCAATTTTTTTTACTAGTAATTTAATTTTAGCACAATTCTTATCATTTCTTGCAGCTCTACTCCATTTTTCTCTAGTAAAAGTTGGTTTCGATCTGAAGATTTCTTGTTCTTATTTACTTCTATTCTTGTTCATCTTTTGAGACAAGGATCTAAGAACAACAGTCATCTCATAGTCACAAGCTAGAGACTTTACATTCTCCCCTTTTCTAGTATATGACTTCCCTTCTTCCTTCATTCATTCTCACTTTAATTTCCATGTCTAGCAAGTAGTTTCCCATATCAAGGCATGGGGAGTAGCCCCACATCTATGAGTAATGTAGATCAATTCCCTATATGATTTTATTCAGTAGATGATTCCTAGTTTGGATGATCTCCCTGTTTAAATGATTTTATCTCTCGTTTTTATCAAAAGTTAGTCTTCGGGGATGTGACCGCAGATCCCAAGGCTCAAAACAACCAAACTGAGTTCATGAGGATCTGGATGTGACCGCGGAGATATCCTTATTGGGATGATCATACTAGGAACTATGGATGCCTGGACCAATGGGTCCATAGGGAGTTCGTCTTCTATAGATTCAATCACATATGTTTTTGCATGTCTGCTTCTATCTCTTTTTTTCATAAGGATTTTTTTGATCTTGTTTCACACCGGCCATGGTGGTAAAGCCCATAGCTTTAGTATCTTTTCCCATTGACTCAATCATGTTTCTTCAATTTCTTGCTTTCAATCACCTCTTTATCTTACTTGCAATTTAATTCTTGTTCTTAGATAACTCTCTTTCATTATTTAATAAAAATTCTTTTCTTTTGTGCTTAGCATAAATTTCTTTTACTTTTTCTTAGCATAACTTTATTTCATTGCAACTTTGCTTCATTGAGCTAGTGTAATCAACAAACCATCAAACTCTGGATTTTTCTTTTTGCAATCTTGTTCAAAAATGATTTTGTTTTAGGCTTAAATCTTAATAATGTTGTCTGTGGATCGACCCTTTCTATACTAAGATGTTTTAAACTCTAGGATTTAGACCATAGTTTTTTTAGTGTGAAATGATATGTATCAAACACCAAACACAAATTATAGGTTGAATTTGTTCTCCAACTTTCTAGATTACTTGAAAAGAAATGATGTGTTCCTAGATACTGCTCATTGCTTTTTATGTCAAAAAATAGTTTTTTTTTAAGTTAAACTGACAAATTTCATTATGGAGGAGCCATACAACATCTACATGAGGAGAAAAACAAACTAGAAGACCACACAAAGATCAAGAATAGATACAAACCACCACAAAAACTCATATTGGAATCTGATAAGGACAATGATGTATAGATCCCTCTTCTCCTTCGCTGCCTAAGGCAGCTTTCTATGAGGAATACCTTCAACCTGAGTATGTATATGTGGTAGAATACCTGCACCAAATCTGTGTTCCAAAAGGATATTTTTCCCACACTTGATGCCATACAAACTCCACAATAAAATTGACCAAGAAAGAAGAATCTACCACGAGAAGAGAAAGCAGCGCTGATTAACAACGAGATAGACAAAACAAGAGAACAATCTAAATGTAAAGCCAGTAAAAGAGAAAGGGGATATCAAACTCATCGCAGCTGGGCTCAACGACAGGGAGGAAGAAGATCGCTGCCTCCAAAGACACCACACCCACAGACCTCCCGAAGAAGAGATCCTGCTGATGACGGGCGAGAAGAGGCGGAGGGGGAGCAGGGCACCACTTTGCGGTGGCCAAACCCCCTCCCCGCAACCAACCGCCTATCGAGGAAGAAACCCTAGTGGCGCTAGGGTGAGAGATCGGGGAGACTTCCTCTTCTTTTCATGTCATAAAATAGTTACATGCATTCATTGTCAACATAATGTGGAACCTATAGGGTCACACACATAGGATACACTTGGGATAGGAGTTGATTCATGAATATTGTTTAATCTTTATTACTAAAGAGTTCAATATTCAATTTAAACAATAGTGGTTAAGTGTTGATTGACAGGACTATCACCCGACTGGTTCAAGTGTTGAACTCATCATTTTACTGTGTTAGGTCAATTGAACCAAAACTGGCAATATGGTCCACAAACCAAGCAGTTTAGGTCCATTAGCTTTTTGGTTCAGGTTATGAACTGACTGTTTGGTATATCAGTTTGATTAGATCTGGGATGACTATTGACGTCATGTTGCACACAATTCCATATTAATTGCCAATAAAATTGGGATTGGGAAACATGATGAAACAATTGGTTCAAGAGTTGAACCAATATATTCACAAGACAGTTGATCGGTTCACCTCCAGAATGACTGTTTCTCCCAATACAAGATGCAACAAATTCATGAATTTATGTCTCCTTTGACTCCCGCTCAGTTTGGGAGCCATGATCCTGACCCTCCTATAAATAGAGGGGTATTGGGAGCTTCTTAGACCCTTAAGTTATCTTTGACAATTGTTGTATTTTTTGGTTGTGGTAACCGAGAGAACCTGAACAAGTCCTTCCCGTTAAAGAGAGGGATAGCAAGGGAGAAAAATTGTGAGAGAGAAAGATGGTGCTAGTACACCAATTAGTAGAGGGAACTCCTTCTTATATGTTCTTCTAGAGCGATAGGAGTTCCCAGTGGTCCATGTGGACTATTATTGAGGCAAGGAGGCTGTTTCTTGCCTCTACGTTGACAAGGTCAACTATTTTCTATGGTAATCAACCAGAAGCTACTGTTGACTCTGTCTGGGTGCGACATGAAGAAAGACACACACTACTGTGAGGGTTTTGTTGTTGGACTTGCTCCAAGACCTAGTATGACCTTGGAAACCATCCTTCCGATCACAAAGTTGTTGACACGATCAACTATTCAAGGGGAATATGACAGTTAAAATTTTGTTTTCGTTGCCTTATCTATAGTCATATTTCCCTATAGTGATATCACGACACATCATTCTACTATGTTTTGGGATTTAATCGATATGATCAGATTTTTTTTCATCTTTTAATTATTGCATTCCATTTGAATACTTAACATGATTAATGTGCATATCTGAATAAATATCACATACTATCCAAAATTAATATTTATATATGATATGATATATATGAAATTTATACACATAGCCCTAAAATTGGTTTTGATGGTGGATGTGTAGCATTATTAAGGCTTATAACCAAAGTTGGATGTGCTTGGTTGGTTGTGGTTATTTATTCATGATAATATCTAGGGTTGTATACCGAGTCTCTATCATCTCTTCCACATGTAAAAGTATTAGTCTCACTTTTCTATAATTCCCTCAAATGTAATTTGAGGTTTATCCATTACAATGTAATATCTTAAATATGATAGTTATAATTCTTGTTACAACAAAGTAGACGTTCAACAACAGACAAACCATCCCTTTCAGAAGATGAGCCAATAGGCTAGATGACTGAGAAGGGATGACGATAGGATGAACGGAACCAATCGACTGGTGGTGCAACAAAGAGTCTGGAGGTGTCCAAACATTGTTTGCACCAAATATCGAAAGATCATTCAGACTACCAACCGACTGACCAGGAGGGGAGTCGACCAGCTTAAGGGTTGAACCAATCGACCTAGATTGGTTCAAGCATAGAACTTCATCAACAATAGGTTAATGCATGTGATGTAGACCTTAGGTGGTAGTAATTCCTTGTGGCCCCAAGGATTTACAATAGTATTGCCATAACCATCACTTATATTTTAATTGCATGTTTTCATTTATGGGATATAGCATGTATTTGACATGTACTATAATATGTGATGATTGGATTTCTATATATATTTATAGATATAAAATACCTCAATCAAACATATGAATTCTACGATGCTTTCCTTTAGCAACACACATGAAAAGCTTGATCGACTAAGTGTGGGCACGTCAAGCATGGTGCACTGTCTATCTTGTGAAAGTGTGATGATAGTTATGTGGGCCTATCAAGCATGGTGTCTTATTATCATGTTGGCTTTTGGGTAACACTTAACTTAGTGATCTTAATGATATTAATCACATAGAAGCATGTAGATATAATTGGAAAAAGAGTTACACATCCATGTATCCCACAATTATATAAGATATAATTGAAAAATATTATGTAACTTAAATGATTGATTATGGATTCTGGCGTTGACCAGGTAATAACTCAATTGTCTATGAATATTGGCTCACTAGAATCTTGTACACTGCAATATTCTGAATCGATTAATGATGGTTGTGAATTTCAAAAAAATAGTGACAATGATAATTTATCAGAAGACTAATGAAACATCATATCTAAATCAAATTAAATCAAAATGTTCTGACAAAATTGCAAATTTCTCTTGTAGAATCAAATGGCAATAACAACACATTTCTCAACTATCAATCATTGAGAAGGAAAAGTTAAATGGGAATAACTTCTACGACTTGTTCATGATATTGGAGAATTGTTTTCACACAAGAGCACATGCTCTATGTCGTAGAGACACCAGAGTCATTTGTGTTGGATCCTAGATGGGTGATTAGATGCTCTAGAGGGGGGTGAATAGAGTTGAATGCACTTAAACAAAATTCATTAGACCTTCAAGATATATCACAAGATAAGGTTGCTAAATAGGAATTTTTTGTGCAACTAAAACATGCATAGCAAGGGAGAGAGAGATTGAACATGCACCAATTGACAAGCTATTTTAGAGTGGTTCCACACTTCAAACTAGAAGTGAGTCAGTCCACTACCGAGAGAGATCAACCTCTAGGATTCTTAACCTTGCGTCTTCATTATATTCATTATAAGAGATACAATACATGACCACCAAAGGACTTACCTATCCAATACAACGAGTCTTCAACCTTACCAAGGACTTTCCCACTTTGCAGGATTCTTCCGCCTTCTTCCAAGGCTTTACCTACTCTTGCACAAGTCTTCAACCTTCAAGGAATTACCCACTCTTCTTGGATCTTCCACCTTTGACTTTACCTTCACTCGGAGAAGCTTCCACCAAGGACTTACCCACTTGAGCAAGGAGTCTTCTGCATTCACCAAAGGCTTACCCACTCTTTCTCCAAGTCTTCTGCCTTGATCTTCACCAAGGGATGCCTTTCCTTGTTCTTCTTCACCTCTCATAGCCAAGAGAGAGAACCTTCAACTTCATGATTGAAATGAGAGATGGGGAGGTGGTGGAAGTGAGAGCCTCACAAGATATACATGTAGGACGAGCTCTCTTACAAATCTCCTACTCACTCTAATGGATGTAGCAAGTGATTAAGCTTAGAGAGAGAGGAGGCTGTAGGAAGCACTCAACAATAGAATAGGAACCTCACATAGAGTTTGCATTGAATGCTCAACCTTGGAATGAAGCCCAAGTGGTCCTATTTATAGCTGGGGATGCCTATTAGCCTTTGGGAACACTTGAGAACGAAAACTAGCCATTTTGTGGCTTGCAACGGATATATTTTCACTTGTTGCTACTCCACAATGGCTAGAAGGTCTTTTCTACATTTTTCCATACAGTGCATTCGGTTGAGTTTCTATAAGGGTAACTCGACTGATAGAGTAAAAGAAAAAGCTGATATCCAGACCATCGGTCGAGTTTATCCTGGGGAAACTCGACCGACCAATGAAAATCGAATTGGTCAGTTACTCCATCGGTTGAGTTCTGTGTAGTGTAAACTCGACCGATCAAAAGTCATTTTCAAGATCCAATCAGGATCGGTCGAGTTTGTAACTCACATAACTCGACTAATGAACAACCTGACGTGAATTTTGGAAAATGGCTTTTGAGTGCTTAAACATTCGATCTAAGTTCTCCTGATTTTTTCTAAGCTTAATTACAAGTCATACAATCATTACAAGTGATTTAGAACATGATTATAATGGATTTACATCATATTACAAAAATGTGCACTTATATTGAGTTTGATTTGTCTTTTCTCTAACTTGAGATGTGCAAGTTAGGGCATTTGGAGTGTGTCTATACCTAATCTGAAATCACTCAAGTAGAGACATTAGACACCAATATGTGGAATGGTTAGTCATCATCAAAACAAGGGTTTAGTCAATTTAGACGTGAGTCAACATTAACCTAATTGACCTTGAGTCAACATTCTCCCCCTTTTTGAAGATGACAAGCCATTCCATAAATGTATTGAAACCATTTAAGTAAAGTCATACCTTTGGAGAAACCTAGGGGTTTCAATAGGATTGAGCTCATATGCTCCCCCTCAATTGATGTGCATGGAGTTCTCATACTCCCCCTCAATTGATGCTATTTCTCCAGCATGGTTAGCTTTCACAACATTTATAGAATACTATGTCTTCTACTCATATGTGTTTCTACACATATATGCCTTCTCCCCTTTACCTTCTCCCTTTACATGAACATATTTCTCTTTTTCATGTAAGATGTGGCTTCTCCCCATTTTGTCAAAAGAAGACATACCTTTCTCCCCCTTTGTCATTTCAAAAAGTGGGGTTATGAAGAAATAAGAAACATCACTTGTTAAAGAGAAAGGAGATAACACAAATATATATAAGGAGAGTGGAAGAGCACATATAGGGGCTTGTCCAAGCATAGAAAGAAAATCAAGTTAAATCATATACTTGAATAACCCAAAATGCAAGATAAGGTGCTACATAAAAACAATAAATCACAATTTTGACCCTCAAGATGAAAGAATATGCTCAAAATGTGTCACGGCTCATGGTGAATCAATGAGCCTTTCTCAAAAGGTAGTTTCTGCATGAAAAACACTAGTCTTGCACCAAAAACTGAAACCAGAGCAAAATCTGCATAAAATCCAAAAAATACTCCAATTTCTACATATAATGTAGATCTATGTATCCTGCATCACAAAGTTATGCAAGCAACTCAAGATAGTAGATATCCAATTCAAGGAACAAGCTTGAGCATGTATGAGACAAGATACAAGCATAGCATATAGATGAGCAAAGATGCCAATTATAAACAAGGATAGAACTACATGTATATGAACTACTAGTAGATGTTATCACAAGTTAGGACTACTAGTAGGATCTAGATCATAGCAAGAGATACCAAAAGATAAACACGATAAAGCAAGCTATGAGTAAATGTAGAGAGATATCCAAACAAAAGAGATATGCAATTTTAGAAGCATGAAAGGATATAACTCACATACAAATATTCATCATTACCAAAAGATGATTACCACTAAGAACCTCAAGATTGTGTCAAAACAAGATATACACCTAGATAGATGTAGCAAGTTCGAGTACAACTGAAGAAATTTTAGACACAACCAATAGATCCAAAGAGATCATCATCAAGACCTGCGAAACAACTCAAAACAAGTTATTGCAAGATATAGATATACCAATTTAGAGCAATTAGAGAGATAGAGTTGTAAGCAAGATAGAAAATTTAGAACATGGCAATATGCATATATAAAGGTACCAATGGAGTGCCAAAGAATATGGCTATTGGTTGAGAAAATCTAGTTGAGAGGGAATTTCTCATTCAATAAGATAAATGTATATTCTGTGCACAGTGTTACCGGTTGAGTTCTGTGTATTGAAAACTCAACCGATGACAGTTGTTGGCCACACCCATCGGTGCCTATCGGTCGAGTTTCAAGCAGGGCAAACTCGACCGACAGAGCAGTTGTCAAAAAGCACATATATTTCATAAAAACATATATAAAGGCATGCTAAATATACAAACCATATCCAAATATGTCTAAGCAAGTTAGTAATGCACTATAGAAGAATTAGAAACAGTTTTTGAGCAAGAGTGTGAAGAGAAACACAAAATACCACTTTTGACTCAAAAACCACATGCATAGTGCACACAAACTTGACAAAAACAAGTTAGAAATTGTGATAAGAAAGAAAACATTTACCTTTGTTCTTACCATTCCTTTTTCTATTTGTTGTCACCATCTACACATCTCACCTTTCTTTTTTCATGTGGATTGACAAGTCAATTTGCAATTCAAAAGCTCAAGTCCACCCATTTGCAAGTACCTACAAGAAGAAAGATGAAATGGTCCCCAATCATGTTTTTGGGTCCGGAGGGGTTAGTTTCGCAACCCAAGTCCTATTGCTCTTGGGTGCTTTCCTAACATGACAACAAGTAGAATAATGACCAAAATCATTGCAATAGTTGCATGTGCCCATAGTCTTGGAACTAGAGGATTCTCCATGGAAATATTGGAGGTCCTTTATCTTTGTTGTTCCTTTGTCTACTATCATATCCTAAACCATGTCTACCAATTTGTTTAGTAGAATGGTGTGAGATGTCATTAAGACTCTTTTTACCAACTAAGAATCTTTGCAAAGAGGATCTCAAACTGTCATTATCATGCTTAAGAGAAGCAATAGTAGAAGACAAATTATTGATATTATCTCTAGCATGTAAAAGATCATTTTCTAAGCAAAGAGCTTTAGTTAAATAAGAATCTCTACCAATATGAACAGCAACAATATCATTCTCTCTATTAGTAGAACTAGAACAAGATTCATGCACATTGATTTTAGCAAGCAAGGAGGCATTTTATGTTTCTAATTATTGCAAAACAAAATCTTTTTCCTTATTTTCAAATTTAAGAACATCAATATCATGCATGAGAGAATCAACAATTAAAGTATGCTCTTAATTAGAACTAGGCATGAGAGGTTAAGCTTCTAGAAATCTAATCTTATCAAGCAAACTAACATTTTCAAGTTTAAGAGAGTCTACTTGGCTAAGACAAGCATTTTTATCATCAAGCAAGCAAGAATTAGCATGTTCAAGATCATTTAATTCTACATGCAAATTATCAACAATTCTAGCAAGCTTTTTCCTTTTCCTTTTAGAAGACTTAAGAGAGACACAAGTATCATGAATAATACCAATCAAAGATTCTTTATCTAAGGAGTTTAGATTTATCTCACTTGAGTCCTTACTTGTTGATGCTATAAGAGTAAAATGACATTCTCCTTCATCACTAGAGCTTGAGCTTGATCCTTCACTTGAATATTCACTTGAGCTTGAGTTGGAGGAGCCACTTGAGCTTGACTGCCATTTCTCCTTCTTCTTGTGAAGATGGGTCTTTTTTCCTTGTGGGCAATCTTCCTTGTAGTGACCCTTCTTTCCACATGTGAAGCAGCGGGTGGAGGAGGAATTGCCTTTGTAGAATATACCCTTAGAGTACATGGCATCTTCTTCAACTTGAGAGGATGGAGAGGCTTGATCAACAATTGCCTTGATTTAAGCCTTCATTTCAGCCTTCTTCATTCTCTTGAGTTCTTTCTATTCTTGTCTTTCTACTTCCTCCCTCTTGTAAAGTGTGGCTTCATGTGATTGTAGATTTCCAATGAGCTTTTTAATAGTAATATCCTTAAGAGACCTTGCTTCTTCAATGGAAGTCACCTTGGGTTCCCACCTCTTGGGAAGAGTTCTAAGGATCTTTGAGTTGATCTCTTCACTAGACATAGGATGACCTAGAACCGCAAGACCATTCACAATGGTGTTGAGCCTTGAGTACATGTTGGCTATCCTCTCCTCCTTTCCCATCTTGAAGTTCTCAAGCAGCCCTTTCAGCATGTAGACTTTGCTTTCCTTCACTTCATAAGTGTTGCATAGCTTTCTCCATACCTCATAGGTTGTTTCACATGAAGAAATCTGGTTGAACTCGATGGGGGTCATGGTGGCATAGGGGATGTTCATAGCTCTAGCATTCAAGGTTGCTTTCTTCAAGGTAGCTTCATCCCATTCTTCAATCTTTGTCTTTGGTATCATAAATGGGTTGTTCACCATTTGCCACATCTCAAGACTTGATTCTTGGATGTAGAATTGAAGCCTTCTTCTCCAATAGAGGAAATTGCTCCCATCAAAGATTGGTAGGCTGATAAAGTATCTCCCTCCTTGGTAGTCACCCATATTCTCCTACTTGTTGAAGTATGCTTGGAGAAGCCCGCTCTGATACCAATTATTGGATGCTAGATGGGTGATTAGATGCTCTAGTGGAGGGGTGAATAGAGATGAATTCACTTAAACAAAATTCATTAGACCTTCAAGATATATCACAACATAAGGTTGCTAAATAGGAAATTTGTGTGCAACTAAAACATGCATAGCAAGGGAGAGAGTGATTGAACATGCACCAATTGACAAGCTATTTTAGAGTGGTTCCACACTTCAAACTAGAAGTGAGTCAATCCACTACCTAGAGAGGTCAACCTCTAGGATTTCTTAACCTTGCATCTTCATTATATTCATTATAATAGATACAATACATGACCACCAAAGGACTTACATATCCAATACAAAGAGTATTCAACCTTACCAAAGACTTACCCACTTTGCAAGAGTTTTCTGCCTTCTTTAAAGGTCTTACCTACTCTTACACAAGTCTTCAGCCTTCAAGGAATTACCCACTTTTCTTGGATCTTCTGCCTTTGACTTCACCTTCACTAAGAGAAGCTTCATCCAAGGACTTACTCACTTGAGCAAGGAGTCTTCTGCCTTCACCAAAGGCTTACCCACTCTTGCTCTAAGTCTTCAGCTTTGATCTTCGTCAAGGGACACCTTCCCTTGATCTTCGTCAAGGGACACCTTCCCTTGATCTTCTTCACCTCTCTTAGCCAAGAGAGAGAACCTTCATCTTCATGATTGAAATGAGAGATGGGGAGGTGGTGGAAGTGAGAGTCGCACAAGATATACATGTAGGATGAGCTCTCTTACAAATCTCCTACTCACTCTAATGGATTTAGTAAGTGATTAAACTTAGAGAGTGAGAGGAGGATGTAGGAAGCACTCAACTATAGAATAGGAACCTCACATAGAGTTTGCTTTGAATGATCAACCTTGGAATGAAGCCCAAGAGGTCCTATTTATAGTTGGGGATGCCTCTTAGCCTTTGGGAACACTTGAGAATAAAAACTAGCCGTTTTGTGGCTTGCAATAGATATATTTTCACTAGTTGCAACTCCACAATGGCTAGAAGCACTTTTCTGCACTTTTCCGTACAGTGTAATCGATTGAGTTTCTATAAGGGTAACTAGACCGATAGAGTAAAAGACAAAGCCGATATTAAGACCATCGATCGAGTTTGTCCTGGGGAAACTCGACCGACCAATGAAAATCTAATTAGTCAGTTACTCCATCGGTCGAGTTCTGTGTAGTGTAAACTCGACCGATCAAAAGTCATTTTCAAGATCCAATCAGGATTGGATGAGTTTGTAACTCACAAAACTCGACCGATGAACAACCTGATTAGAATTTTGGAAAATGGTTTTTGAGTGCTTAAACATTTGATCTAAGTTCTCTTGATTTTTTCTAAGCTTAATTACAAGTCATGCAATCATTACAAGTGATTTACATCATGATTCTAATGGATTTACATCATATTACAAAAATGTGCACTTGTACTGACTTTGACTTGTCTTTTCTCAAATTTGAGATGTGCAAGTTAAGGCATTTGGAGTGTGTGTCTATACCTAATCTGAACTGACTCAAGTAGAGACATTAGACACCAATATGTGGAATGGTAAGTCATCATCAAAACAAGGGTTTAGTCAATTTTGACGTGAGTCAAAATTGACCTAATTGACCTTGAGTCAACATTCTTCCCCTTTTTGAAGATAACAAACCATTCCATAAATGTATTGAAAGCATTTAAGTAAAGTCATACCTTTGGAGAAACCTAGGGGTTTCAATAGGATTGAGCTCATATGCTCCCCCTCAATTGATGCACATGGAGTTCTCATACTCCCCCTCAATTGATGATATTTCTCCTGCATGGTTAGCTTTCACAACATTTATAGAATACTATGTCTTCTACTCATATGTGTTTCTACACATATATGCCTTCTCCCCTTTACCTTCTCCCTTTACACGAACATATTTCTCTTCTTCATGTAAGACATGCCTTCTCCCCATCTTGTCAAAAGAAGACATACCTTTCTCCCTCTTTATTATTTCAAAAAGTGGGGTTATGAAGAAATTATAAACACCACTTGTTAAAGAGAAAGGATATAACACAAACATATATAAGGAGAGTAGAAGAGCACAGATAGGGGCTTGTCCAAGCATAGAAAGAAAAGCAAGTTAAAGCATATACTTGAACAACCCAATATGCAAGATAAGGTGCTGCAGAAAAATAATAAATCACAATTTTGACCCTCAAGATGAAAGAATATGCCCAAAAAGTGCCAGGGCTCATGGAGAATGAATGAGCCTTGCTCAGAAGGTAGTTTTTGCATGAAAAACACTAGTCTTGCACCAAAAAATGAAACTGGAGAAAAATCTGCATAAAATCCAAAAAATACTCCAATTTCTACATACAATGTAGATCTATGTATTTTGCATCACAAAGTTATGCAAGCAACTCAAGATAGTAGATATGCAATTCAAGGAACAAGCTTGAGCATGTATGAGACAAGATACAAGCATAGCATATAGATGAGCAAAGATGCCAATTATAAACAAGGCTAGAACTACATGTATATGAACTACTAGTAGATGTTATCACAAGTTAGGACTACTAGTAGGATCTAGATCATAGCAAGAGATACCAAAAGATACACAAGATAAAGCAAGCTATGAGTAAATGTAGAGATATATCCAAACAAAAGAGATGTGCAATTTTAGAAGCATGAAAGGATATAACTCACATACAAATATGCATCATTACCAAAAGATGATTACCACTAAGAACCTCAAGGTTGTGTCAAAACAAAATATACACCTAGATAGATGTAGCAAGTTAGAGTAGAACGTAAGAAATTTTAGACACAACCAAGAGATCTAAAGAGATCATCATCAAGACCTGTGAAACAAATCAAAACAAGTTATTGCAAGATATAGATATACCAATTTAGAGCAATTAGAGAGATAGAGTTGTAAGCAAGATAGGCAATTTAGAACATGGCAATATGCATATATAAAGGTACCAAAGGAGTGCCAAAGAATAAGGCTATTGGTTGTGAAAATCTAGTTGAGAGGGAAATTCTCATTCAATAAGACAAATGTATATTCTGTGCACAGTGTTATCGGTCGATTTCTGTGTATTGAAACCTCGACCGATGACATCTATTGGCCACACCCATTGGTGCCTATCGATCGAGTTTCAAGCAGGGCAAACTTGACCGACAAAGCAACTGTCAAAAAGCACATATCTTTCGTAAAAACATATTTAAAGGCATGCTAAATATACAAACCATATCCAAACATGTCTAAGCAAGTTAGTAATGCACTATAGAAGCATTAGAAATAATTTTTGAGCAAGAGTGTGAAGAGAAACACAAAATACCACTTTTGACTCAAAAACCACATGCATAGTGCACATGAACTTGACAAAAACAAGTTAGAAATTGTTATAAGAAAGAAAACATTTACCTTTGTTCTTACCATTCCTTTTTCCATTTGTTGTCACCCTCTACACATCTCACCTTTCTTCTTTCATGAGGATTGACAAGTCAATTTGAAATTCAAAAGCTCAAGTCAACCCATTTGCAAGTACCTACAAGAAGAGAGATGAAATGGTCCCCAATCATGTTTTTGGGTCTGGAGGGGTTAGTTTAGCAACCCAAGTCCTATTACTCTTGGGTGCTTTCCTAACAGGACAACAAGTAGAATAATGACCAAAATCATTGCAATAGTTGCATGTGCCCATAGTCTTGGAACTAGAGGATTCTCCATGGAATATTGGAGGTCCTTTATCTTTGTTGTTCCTTTGACTACTATCATATCCTAAACCATGTCTACCAATTTGTTTAGTAGAATGATGTAAGATGTCATTAAGACTCTTTTTACCAACTAAGAATCTTTGCAAAGAGGATCTCAAATTGTCATTATCATGCTTAAGAGAAGCAATAGTAGAAGACAAATTATTGATATTATCTCTAGCATGCAAAAGATCATTTTTTAAGCAAAGAGCTTTCGTTAAATAAGAATCTCTATCAATATGAAGAGCAGCAACATCATTCTCTCCATTAGTAGAACTAGAACAAGATTCATGCACATTGATTTTAGCAAGCAAGGAGGCATTTCCTGTTTCTAATTCTTGCAAAACAAAATCTTTGTCCTTGTTTTCTGATTTAAGAATATCAATATCATGTATGAGAGAATCAACAACTAAAGTATGATCTTCATTAGAACTAGGCATGAGAGGTTGAGCTTCTAGAAATCTAATCTTATCAAGCAAATTAGCATTTTCAAGTTTAAGAGAGTCTACTTGGCTAAGACAAGTATTTTTATCATCAAGCAAGCAAGAATTAGCACGTTCAAGATCATTTAATTCTACATGAAAATTATCAACAATTCTAGCAAGCTTTTTCCTTTTCCTTTTAGAATACTTAAGAGAGGCACAAGTATCATGAATAATAGCAATCAAAGATTCTTTATCTAAAGAGTTTAGATTTACCTCACTTGAGTCCTTACTTGTTGATGCTATAAGAGAAAAATGGCATTCTCCTTCATCACTAGAGCTTGAGCTTGATCCTTCACTTGAATCTTCACTTGAGCTTGAGTTGGAGGAGCCACTTGAGCTTGAGTGCCATTTCTCCTTCTTCTTGTGAAGATGGGTCTTTTTTCCTTATGGGAAATCTTCCTTGTAGTGACCCTTCTTTCCACATGTGAAACACTGGATGGAGGAGGACTTGCCTTTGTAGAATCTACTCTTAGAGTAAATGGCATCTACTTCAACTTGAGAGGATGGAGAGGCTTGATCAATAATAGCCTTGATTCGAGCCTTCTTTTTAGCCTTCTTCATTCTCTTGAGTTCTTTCTCTTCTTGTCTTTCAACTTCCTCCCTCTTGTCAAGTGTGGCTTCATGTGCTTGTAGATTTCCAATGAGCTCTTCAATAGGAATATCCTTAAGAGACCTTGCTTCTTCAATGGACGTCGCCTTGGGTTCCCACCTCTTGGGAAGCGTTCTAAGGATCTTTGAGTTGATCTCTCCAGTAGACATAGGATGACCTAGAACCGCAAAACCATTCACAATGGTGTTGAGACTTGAGTATATGTTGGCTATCCTCTCCTCTTTTCCCATCTTGAATTTGTCAAGAAGCCCTTTGAGCATGTAGACTTTGCTTTCCTTCACTTGATATGTCCCTTCATAGGTGATGCATAGCTTTCTCCAGACCTCATAGGCTGTTTCACATGAAGAAATCTAGTTGAACTCGGTGGGGGTCATGGAGGCATAGAGGATGTGCATGGCTATAGCATTCAAGGTTAATTTCTTCAAGGTAGCTTCATCCCATTCTTCAATCTTTGTCTTTGGTAGCATATATGGGCTGTTCACCATTTGCCATATCTCAAGACTTGATTCTTGGATGTAGAATTGAAGCCTTCTTCTCCAATGGAGGAAATTGCTCCCATCAATGATTGGTAGGAAGATCAAGTATCTCCCTCCTTCGTAGTCACCCATCTTCTCCTACTTGTTGAAGTATGTTTCGAGAAGCCTGCTCTGATACCAATTGTTGGATCCTAGATGGGTGATTAGATGATCTAGAGGGGGGGGTGAACAGAGCTAAATGCACTTAAAAAAAATTCATTAGACCTTCAAGATATATCACAAGATAAGGTTGCTAAATAGGAAATTTGTGTACAACTAAAACATGCATAGAAAGGGAGAGAGATATTGAACATGCACCAATTGACAAGCTGTTTTGGAGTGGTTCCACACTTCAAACTTGAAGTGAGACAGTCCACTACCTAGAGAGGTCAACCTCTAGGATTTCTTAACCTTGCATCTTCATTATATTCATTATAAGATATGCAATACATGACCACCAAAGGACTTACATATCCAATACAAAGAGTCTTCAACCTTACCAAGGACTTACCCACTTTGCAAGTGTCTTCCGCCTTCTTCTAAGGACTTACCTACACTTGCACAAGTCTTCAGCCTTCAAGGAATTACCCACTCTTCTTGGATCTTCAGCCTTTGACTTCACCTTCACTCGGAGAAGCTTCCACCAAGGACTTACCCACTTGAGCAAGGAGCCTTTTGCCTTCACCAAAGGCTTACCCACTCTTGCTCCAAGTCTTCAGCCTTGATCTTCACCAAGGGACGCCTTCCCTTGTTCTTCTTCACCTCTCTTAGCCAAAAGAGAGAACCTTCATCTTCATGATTAGAATGATAGATGGGGAGGTGGTGGAAGTGAGAGCCTCAAAAGATATACACGTAGGATGAGCTCTCTTACAAATCTCCTACTCACTCTAATGGATGTAGCAAGTGATTAAGATTAGAGAGAGAGAGGAGGTTGTAGGAAGAACTCAAATATAGAATAGGAACCTCACATAGAGTTTGCATTGAATGCCCAACCTTGGAATGAGGTCCAAGGGGTCCTATTTATAGCTGGAGATGCCTCTTAGCCTTTGGGAACACTAGAGAATGAAAACTAGCCATTTTGTGGCTTATAACGGATATATTTTCACTTGTTGCAACTCCACAATGGCTAGAAGCACTTTTCTGCACTTTTCTGTATAGTGCATTTGGTCGAGTTTCTATAAGGGTAAATCGACTAATAGAGTAAAAGACAAAGCTGATATTCTGACCATCGATCGAGTTCTGTGTAGTGTAAACTCGACTGATCAAAAGTCATTTTCAAGATCCAATCAGGATCGGTCGAGTTTGTAACTCACAGAACTCGACCGGTAAACAACATGATGTGAATTTTGGAAAATGGCTTTTGAGTGCTTAAACATTCGATCTAAGTGCTCATAATTTTTTGTAATCTTAATTACAAGGCATACAATCATTACAAGTGATTTACAACATGATTCTAATGGATTTACATCATATTATAAAAACGTGCACTTGTATTGACTTTGACTTCTCTTTTCTCTAATTTGAGATGTGCAAGTTAGGGCATTTGGAGTGTATCTATACCTAATATGAAATCACTCAAGTAGAGACATTAGACACCAATATGTGGAATGGTTAGTCATCATCGAAACAAGGGTTTAGTCAATTTAGACGTGAGTCAACATTGACCTAATTGACCTTGAGTCAACATTCTCCCCCTTTTTGAAGATGCAGAACCATTCCATAAATGTATTGAAAGCATTTAAGTAAAGTCATACCTTTGGAGAAACCTAGGGGTTTCAATAGGATTGAACTCATATGCTCCCCCTCAATTGATGTGCATGGAGTTCTCATACTCCCCCTCAATTGATGCTATTTCTCCTGCATGGTTAGCTTTCAGAACATTTATAGAATACTATGTCTTCTACTCATATGTGTTTCTACACATATATGCCTTCTCCCCTTTACCTTCTCCCTTTACATGAAAATATTTCTCTTCTTCATGTAAGACATGCCTTCTCCTCGTTTTGTCAAAAGAAGACATACCTTTCTCCCCCTTTGTCATTTCAAAAAGTGTGGTAATGAAGAAATAAGAAACATCACTTGTTAAAGAGAAAGGAGATAACACAAATATATATAAGGAGATTAGAAGAGAACATATAGGGGCTTATCCAAGCATAGAAAGAAAAGCAAGTTAAAGCATATACTTGAACAACCAAAAATGCAGGATAAGGTGCTGCAGAAAAATAATAAATCACAATTTTGACCCTCAAGATGACAAAATATGCCCAAAAAGTGTCAGGGCTCAAGGTGAATCAATGAGCCTTTCTCAGAAGGTAGTTTCTACATGAAAAACACTAGTCTTGCACCACAAACTGAAACAGGAGCAAAATCTACATAAAATCCAAAAAATACTCCAATTTCTACATACAATGTAGATCTATGTATCTTGTATCACAAAGTTATGCAAGCAACTCAAGATAGTAGTCTGCAATTCAAGGAACAAGCTTGAGCATGTATGAGACCAGATATAAGCATAGCATATAGATGAGCAAAGATGCCAATTATAAACAAGGCTAGAACTACATGTGTGACGACCGAAAAACAAATCGTCATTAATTAAGCGAAATAAACATAATTAGCAGATTAACAAAAATCACTAAAAATTAATACCATTTTGCAAAGAGATCCATTTCTAGGAAAACTCTTTAAGGCAGAACCAAAACATTATATACATCATTGTTCACATTGTACATACATTGTACCATCTTTTCTTGAGGGTACCATATAGCAGTTGCTCTATCAGAACACATACTGAAGCAACATAAAACGTCGAGGCATTCAGGCCAAAATCCTCAGATTATCATAAAATCAGTACGGACCAACTCCAAGGACCTGAGAGTACAGAGACGACACATAGGACTACTATCTACAAGGCATGACAGACAGTACACTCAACCTGAGCTGTCACTGCTATCCCTATTGCTGATCTTCTTCCTCTACAACACGGTCTCAATACCCCTCATGCACGTCCACCTAAAAAAATGTGGATCCCATGGGGTGAGATAATTGTCCCAGCGAAAGATATAAATCTCCGCCAACAATATTATTATCACAGTATAAATGGTATAAAACTGAGCAGAAGATAAGTAGTTTAGAATATTCTCATCTTTTAAAGCATTGCAACTATCTGTGATAGAGCAATAAGTCATTTATTCTATTTATAAGGAATGGGAAGAACATTTATATCATTTACTCATCATACTATATCAACATGTCAAGATTATCCAATGAAACTCATTATCATGGTATGTCATCCATGAATCATTCTCATTTCTATTTGTTGGCCTCAGCCAATCTTCTAACCAGATATTTAATTGTACCAGTCATGTGAGTATACATCATCATATTATATTCAGGCATTGGACTATGCCAATCTTGTGCAACTATTTCAGGCATTGGACTATGCCAATCTTGTGCAAACAACGTTGAATACCACATCACTTTTACAAGGCATTATACCTTGGCCAAGCCATCATGCTTTTTCACATCCTTTCTATAAACAAGTATCCCTCTCATATATTTCAAAAACTATAGCCCTTATTTGGCTATAATCATAAAGCATGTATGATCAAGATTTCATTATTATTATTGTATCCATTTATTATTATCATTATATTACTAAGTTTCCATTTCTTAGTTTATTTTGAACATTATCATTTCTTACATGAGACTTTTATAAGCACCTTATTACCTCTCACTAGGCTACAACTATCCTCATGGCTCACAAGGCCCATTAAGTATCTTGTCACCTCTCACTAGGCAACAAATTATCACATGGCTCACAAGGCCATAAGACATCTTGTCACCTCTCACTAGGCAACAACTTATTCTCATGGCCCACAAAGGCATAACACATCTTGTCACCTTTCACTAGGCAACAACTTATTCACATGGTTCACAAGGCACATAACACATCTTGTCACCTCTCACTAGGCAACATATTATCGCATGGCTCACAAGGCCATAACACATCTTGTCACCTCTCACTAGGCAACAACTTATTCTAATGGCTCACAAAGCCATAACACATCTTGTCACCTCTCACTAGGCAACAACTTATTCTCATGGCTGACAAAGCCATAACACATCTTGTCACCTCTCACTAGGCAACAAATTATTCACATGGCTCACAAAGCCATAACTCATTATACTTGTTATACAAGTATTTAGCATGCCTTTCAAGGCTTATGCAATAAGAGAATTACAACCATCCCATCATTGGGATTAGGGTTTCCCCTTTATGACCGATTAGGGTTTCATGTTTATTTTATTGATCCAAACCCTAATTCATTGCTCCACACATCTAGGAGCATACATTGCTATCATAGGTATCCAATCATACTTATTTATTCTCAACATTTATCATTAAATGATTACCAACACAAGGTACGAGTTTCTCTCTCATCCCCTCTAGGATATTGATTACATCATACTTTATTGTTTTGGCTTAACCCTTTCTCAAGGTATGTTAGCCTACACTTATGAAAGTGCATTAAACTCATTACATTTCAATGTAACAATTGGCATGACACACTTACTGTGTTACTCATCCATACATATTGGATTAAAGATGCATCAAGGTGTAGCAACCTTAAAGTGCTGGATGTGATATTTACCATACCTTGGTGTATCACTTCCCTCATCACTTTTAACTTACTTCAGTTCATCAACTTATCTTGTATTAGGGTATTTCCCATCGTAATACTTTATCCACTATCCCATCATATTAATCTTGTAAAGTATTGGCCATAAGTCACACACACTTGAATTACCCAACTATCATCAATGATATGGACTCATCTCGGGTTAAGGCATTGCTGATATAAGGTTGTCCATTATCAACCACTTTAGGTGTTTCACCTATAAAGGTATTAGCCACACCATAACTTGGTGTTACTATTATCACTCATAAGAGTGTCTTGCCCTCACCTTTACAAGGTATCTCAAGTTAGAAGTGTGCATATGTTTACCATATCGGGTTGTAAGTATATGAAAACTCACCATATCGAGCTAGAAGTATATACACAACATTCATATCGGGATAAAGGTGTTTGTATGTGTTACCCATGTCGTGCATGAGGTATTAAGACATCACCATGTCGGGCTAGACATCAATTAGGTTTGTGTATCGGGCTACCATATCGTGCAATAGCACTTGCTATTCTTTACTCATATTTGGTTACCTAAATTAGGGTTTCACATCAACTTACAAGTATATAATTGACCTTGTATCATGCATGGAGTCTATACTTGACTCCCTATCGTGCAAGGGGTGTATAATACACCCCCATATCATTCAATAAGGTTTACAAACCTATTCATATCATTTTAGTGAAATAGGTGCATCATCATATCGGGTTAGGGGTGCTTGCTTGGGTGCATGCACCCGATATCACTTTTATAAGGTGATATCATCATCTTCAAGCTCTAGACCGTTGTTCTAACTATTATAGTTCATGTCAAAAGGTCTAAGAAACTACTAGAACTCATAATTTCATCAACTATTTCAGGAAATTTTGGAATTAAAAGTTGATCATTAAATACAACAATTTAGGTGACGAATAATAACATTGTTGAGTTCAAGTTATATAACCCACCTTAAGAACCACTTCAAATCTTCAAGATACAAATATCCATGTTCCTAAGGTTGAATATGACTTATGAAAAGTCCAAGGATCGTTCATAACTCCTTCATATACAAGGAATCACCATGGATAAGCAGTTAGTGAAGAAGAAAAGAAAGGAAGATCAAATCCCTAACATCATGCTTCAATCCAAGGTTGAAGATGATCATGGCCTCACCTTAGGGCCAAGTATGAGCTCCTATTTTCTCCTTAGCACCCTTGCACGATATCATACTGATCTTTAACGATATGACACCACCCATGCACGATATGACACTCACTGGCACAATATGCCACTCAAACCACTCCACTATGGCCGATATCACCTACTTGGGCGATATGATTCGGCCATGGGCGATATCCTAAGGACCATGCATGATACCACAGCATCCGTTCACGATACCTTAGGGTGGGAGGGTGGTAAGGGTCGCAACATTGCACTAAGGGGTGAACTAGGGGTATATATACTTGTTGCACATGATGGAAGGTAAAAATGTGGTGTCATTATTTTGAACTAGTAGGTGACGTGTCCATGCATGGGTGACACATGTCCAAGCATGAATCATCAATTATCTTGTCTTGAAAAACAGTTGAGAATCATCTAGAGATGCAAATTCGTCCATTACTTATCATTTTGAATAAAATATATCAATTAATTCATCACTTTTTGCACAACCCCATACAACTTTGTTAAGGAAGTTGTAACTCGATACAAACCACCTCCTTGAGGTGCTTTGCACGATATGGACTTTTCCATGAGTTCAGAAAACGATATGGGACACCTCCTTGGGATCCTTGGCTGATAGGCACTCATATATAAGCTTTTCAACTTGATACAACTCAAGTTAAGCTTTCAAATTCAACACTTTTCTTGGTCATTTCTTCACCAAGATTACCATCATTCATAATGGAATAAATCATGGTGTAGCCTCCTTTCTATATCCTCTACATGATGCTAGGATGGAGTAGGAACACTCTAGATGTGGTAATTTGCATATTAACCCCACATTTTGGGTAAATTGCAATTTGTACCAAAATTGGTGCACAATGCTCCAACATTGTTCAAACAAGTTCAAACATGGAATTTAGGCTTTCCACAAGCCACCTCTTAGCATCATTCTCTCTATTATGATTGTAAAACACATTTGGTACATTCAACATGTGACATTTTGCATTATAACCCCTCAACTTGGGTAAATTGCACTTTGGTCCAAAAGAAAGGAACATTGCTCAAACAACATTCAATTAGGACCAAACTTGAATCATAAGTGTGTTACATGATGACAAAACTTCTTAGAGGATTATATTAGAGTTATAAGCAACTTTATTAGCCAAAACAAATAGTGTTACCTCATAACCCAGGTCAGGGTTGTTACAAGTTATAAACCCCTAACAAGGATTTCGTCCCCGAAATCACAGGTAAAGGGAGACAGATATTATTCATTCATCATATAATCAAGTATCCACATAACATCTTAATTTCATGGAGATTCCATAGAACTTTGATCAACACAAAGTTCTTCCACAGAGGGTTATCATAGAATCGGTCACACATGACACATACTCCATTGTCTTTTTCATTATTGATTGTAGAGTCCACTCTGTGTCAGGTAACACTTTTCTTATTTAGAGAAACATTATACATACCTTATTTAACTCAGGTGTCAAACCTTACTGATTTGTCGCCTTTCTCAACTTACAACTTTATGTGACAAAATTACTAATTCTTGGGAGTCTCCCATACTCATTTAGTTTAGCATTTCACTTTCAAGAAAAGACCAGAGTTACGTTTTGTCACCCACTTGTGACTACAAGTATTATCTTGCATCTGTTGTGCCACCCAAATCTGCTGACACAACACTAAACTTTCTTATGACTTGTATCAATTATCCCTTTAGTTGTTTATTTTCTTGTCATAAGGAGAGGCTACTTATTAAAGAAGAGATATCTCAGAGGTATCTCAAGATGTCATGTATAAACTGCCTCAACAATCTAAATAGGGATATTCTAGGAAGTTATCTTTAGCTTGATCAACTTTTCCAAAACAATTCCACTATTGTTCCTTCAACTCATACATCTTTGTTGATGTCATGTTTATGCGGGGCATAAACCCCTAACATATGGTATCCATACTACTGTATGTAACTAGACTAATTTAAAAGTTGGCCCTTCTAGGTAACCAAACATTACTCCTTGTCAGGAATCATGTTCTCATTTTCTCATATCATTGAAAGTTCTTGGATACTAGGCTTCTTTACCTTGGTATCCATTGTATGTGCCAAAACTACATTACATCATCATCATTATTACTAGATCTGGGTATTCAAACCCTCAGTTCATCACTAAACATTGTTACCTCTCATTAGGTAATTGTTACATCTAGGTCCTCAGACCAAGGTATACATTATACTAAACATCTTCTTTTGTTTATAAGTTGAACTGTGATTAAATCAAATTCCTTCATATATCAATTAGGATGTGGTAGAAATATCTGTGCCACATGTTTTACTTCATTATGCTCTTGATTAAAACCATAAAGGAACATACCCCTATAATTACCCAAGTTTGTTCATCAAGGGGGAAACATATATTTAACAGAGGTAGTCCACTTAGCAATCCTTTATTTATTTGGGAAATTTCACTTACCAATCCTTTATTTATTTGGGAAAGTTCACATAGCAATGCGTATTTAGTTGGGAAAGGTCACACAGCAATCCCTATTTAGTTGGGAAAGTTCACACAATAATCCCTTTATTTAGTTGGGAAAGTTCACACATCAATCCCTATTTAGTTGGGAAAGTTCACACAACAATCCCTATTTAGTTGGGAAAGTTCACACATCAATCCCTTTATTTAGTTGGGAAAGTTCACACAACAATCCCTATTTAGTTGGGAAAGTTCACACAACAATCCCTATTTAGTTGGGAAAGTTCACACAAAAATCCCTATTTAGTTGGGAAAGTTCACACAACAATCCCTATTTAGTTGGGAAATTTCACACAACAATCCCTATTTAGTTGGGAAAGTTCACATAGCAATCCCTTTATTTAGTTGGGAAAGTTCACACAACAATCCCTATTTAGTTGGGAAAGTTCACACCGCAATCCCTATTTAGTTGGGAAAGTTCACACAACAATCCCTATTTAGTTGGGAAAGTTCATACAACAATCCCTATTTAGTTGGGAAAGTTCACACAGCAATCCCTATTTAGTTGGGAAAGTTCACACAACAATCCCTATTTCCATATTATAGAGAAGATCCTTACTATTCACATAGACTTTATTGAATAGGGATCATCTCCAATATTCTCCTTCCTTTTATCATTAGGATTACACTTTTTACTTCCTCATACACACAGATTGATCTGGGCTCATCTAAGATTCCAATTTGCTACACTTAGGATGTAATGAAAATACCCCTGCCATATTTCTAGTTTCGTTAGGCTCACTAGATTGTCTAAAAATGACTACTTGATCAGAGTAATCAGAAAGATAACAATCTAAGAGTTCAATACTTACCTATCCCCAATAATTATATACCTGGCCAGGGTATATAAGCACTGAGATTAGGTAGTATGCACTTTACGTATTATTATAATCTTTACTTTTTATGTCATCACCATCACATGATTTAACATTCCTGGACTTCCTCCAGGAACCACATATATACTTCTCCCTTCTTTTTGAATAAAAGGGTTTAGTATGCTTAACATGTCCACATCTATAACATGTCTTATCCTCATACAATAGTCTCATCAGTCTTATTACCGATGTAGAAGCTAATTCAGGAGTTCTTACAGGTGCAAAGTTAGGACTTTTGCCTTTACTTACTGACTACTGCCCTGGTACACTAGGCATTTATTGCACTGGTGACACCAAAAACTTTGTCTTTTTAGAACAACAAGGCACATGTATCTAGAATTGTAGAGACCTTTCCTTAATTCTTGGCTTATTGCCCCTTCTTGGGTACTTCCATCACAGATATACTATCTGTCTAAACTTATGACAGAGTCTAGTTTCTCACCATATGTTAATCTTTCCCACATTTTCCATTGTTCCAACATGACTATGTCATTCAGGAATCCTTTCAAAGCCCAAAGTTTCTGTATTAAGGACTGGTAACCTAGGTTGTAATGCTAGTATCCAGTCTACTATATGCATCACTGTTGTCCTAACCTGTCCAACAAGAGCATAAACATAGGATTCTCTATCCTGATCGGGTCATGATGGGAATTCTCAGGCACTCATTCTTCTCTTGCCTGATCCCTTGTACTCTCTCCTGGTGCAACAACATTGCTCTCAGCAACGTGTTCCTCATGTTCTCCAGTCATTTTTAATCTTCACCCTTTCTTCTGCTCAAGCAGAAGTCACTATAGGGTATACTGGAGGACATTAACACAGACTCAACACCATAGTCCTATGCTTTGTAGACTCAGTGAACATTAATCTCTGATACCAAAACTTGTGACGACCGAAAAACAAATCATCATTAATTAATCAGAATAAACAAAAACAACGGATTAACAAAAATCATTAAAAATTAAATCCATTTTGCAAAGAGATCCATTTCTAGGAAAACTCTTTAAGGCAGAACCAAAACTTTATATACATTATTGTCCACATTGTACATACACTGTACCATCTTTTCTCCAGGATAACATATAGCAGTTGCTCTATCATAACACATACTGAAGCAACATAAAACCTTGAGGCATTCGGGCCAAAATCCTCAGGTTTTCATAATATCAGTACATATCAACTCCAAGGACCTGAGAGTACAGAGACAACACATAGGACTACTATCTATAAGACACGACAGGAAGTACACTCAGCCTGAATTGTCACTGCTGTCCCTGTTGCTGATGTTCTTCCTCTGCAATACAGTCTCAATCCCCCTCGTGCACGTCCACATAAAAAAAAAATTGGATCCCACGGGGTGAGACAATTGTCCCAATGAGAGATATAACTCTCCGCCAACAATAATATTATCACAGTTTAAATGGTATAAAACTGAGCAGAAGATAAGAAATTTAGAATATTCTCATCTTTTAAAGCATTGCAACTATCTGTGATAGAGCAGTAAGTCATTTATTCTCTTTATAAGGAATGGGAAGAACATGTATATCATTTACTCATCATACTATATCAACATCTCAAACTTATCCAGTAAAACTCATTATCATGGTATGTCATCCATGAATCATTCTCATTTCTATTTGTTGGCCTCATCCAATCTGCTAACCAGATATTTAATTGTACCAGTCATGTGAGTATACATCATCATATTATATTCATGCATTGGACTATGCCAATCCCATGCAACTATTTCAGGCATTAGACTATGTCAATCCTGTGTAAACATCACAGAATACCACATCACTTTTACTAGGCATTATACCTTGGCCAAGCCATCATGCGTTTTCACATCCTTTCTATAAACAACTATTCCTCTCATATATTTCAAACACTATAGCCCTTATTTGGCTATAAGCATAAAGCATGTATGATCAAGATTTCATTATTATTATTGTATCCATTTATTATTATCATTATATTACTAAGTTTCCATTTCTTAGTTTATTTTGAACATTATCATTTCTTACATGATACTTTTATAAGCACCTTTTTACCTCTCACTAGGCAACAACTATCCTCATGGCTCACAAGGCCCATTAAGTATCTTGTCACCTCTCACTAGGCAACAAATTATCACATGGCTCACAAGGGCATAACACATCTTGTTACCTCTCACTAGGCAACAACTTATTCTCATGGCTCACAAAGCCATAACACATCTTGTCACCTTTCACAAGGCAACAACTTATTCACATGGCTCTTAAGGCCCATAACGCATCTTGTCACCTCTCACTAGGCAACAAATTATCACATGGCTTGCCTCTTTATCATCCAGTTTTGTATCGCCTGGGATATTCTTTTGATGGACGATACCCAGACTTTGCAGTGAGACAAGTTTTATCAAGATATCAGTTTTTCCTACCTAACATTTAAATGATCAATGAACTTGATAACAGGTATGGCTAATACGCAGCAAACTTCTGGACGAGTTGACAAACACAGTAGAAGAATCGGCACTACAGCCGCA
This sequence comes from Alisma plantago-aquatica, assembly GCA_963693085.1. Taxonomy (NCBI): domain Eukaryota; kingdom Viridiplantae; phylum Streptophyta; class Magnoliopsida; order Alismatales; family Alismataceae; genus Alisma; species Alisma plantago-aquatica. The sequence continues at coordinate 183,004,168 of OY856415.1, forward strand.
GCTGAAGCAACAACCGTCGGACAGAAACGTCAGAATCCCGAGACAGCTGGGCCACCACCCGCCAAAAAGAGAGTAAGAGAAGTCCATTTCCTTATCATAGTCTTTCTTCTGCGGTGGTTTAGGACCATCTCCCAAAGAGAAAAACAGTGGAAGTCCTCCTCCAGCATCCACAAGTGTTTTCAAGATCTCTCTGTCTACAATAGGCCAGCTATCATTGTCCTAATCTGCACAGGCCCTGCGCTTCCTTCTTGAGAGCTTTGCACTTGTTCTGGCTGCATCCTCCTGGGAAAGAAAATGGACTCAAGAGGACTGAAATTGGGATTCACGATCAGTCCTTTTGTTCATGTTCACAACGGAAGTATCTTAAAGTCTACCAGGTTTAAGGGGATGCCAAATAATTTTGGGAACTTCTATCAAATAAGGAGAGGCCTGGCCAACTCCGACAGCAAATAAGGGGAATATATGGCAACTTCTCCATGGCACAAGCGTGATCACCAACTAACCCTCACTGGGTTAACATTACCTTACCATGTCTTCTTCACTACTCTGGGACAGAGTGTGGAGTAAGTTTGGGGGGGTACCCATGTACCAGTGAGGGGAGGTATAAAAAATTTCTTCCTCAACTCCACCCTTTGGGTTATTTCATTCTTCACTTATATCGTGTGTATGTATCCATGCTCATATAAAATTTTGCTTATCTTATCCCCATACTTAAAAAAAACATGATACAACTTCTTGCCAGTTTGTTTTCTATGTGCCCAATGAGATGCAAGTTTTGTTATGCCTTTCTAATAATGCAACCTCAAACAAAAAAAGACTACGACTTTACATGCAAAAAATTTCGAAAAATAATCTCTCTACAACTAAGAGGCGTGTGTGGAGAAGGAAAAAGCTGCCCAAACAGCAAAAATCTCTCTTGTTCCCCCTTACCCAACAAAAATCCCAAAAAGAGAAAGTAGCCTTACGAGAGTGAATAAAAGCATGAGAGTTGTGCCCAATAAAAGAAAAGAAAAAGAAAAAATATATATATACACACTTGTATTCCAAAAGTACCCATCTTTAGGCATGGTAGATCTGGGGCAGTGGTACGCATGATGTGAAATCACTGCTCTAAAGCCAACTGGCTTGGACTGCAGGGACCACTTGCCTGCTAACAGACCCTTACCTAGATGGACTGATGGGAAACAAGAACAACCCAAAAAGCCTCAACCTACCCAATACACAACTTTCTACCCCAAAAAGCTATTTGGTGTGAAAGCTAACTTCAGAATCATGCACCTAAGTCTCGTCGAAGCTGTGGAGAAATTTTTTGCTTAAATAAGGCAGGAGAAATAAAGTCTTTTGTTCGTGACCGGGCTGTATTCTCAGAAAGACATCTCAATGCTCTCTCAAAACCCTTGATCTGAAAACTATACCGGTCAAGAAGAAGCATCACAAAAATAAAGTTTAAAGATTGATTGAGGACAATCAAAATGCTAAGTTTGGGGGAGTTGATAACACCAAATTTTGTGATGTTTTTGGCCCTTATTTCGTTATCAAAACTGCCCTTTCAAACTGTTTTCATCTCTTTTTATATATGTTTTTGAATAAACAGGCTTCACTATGCTCTTAACCCAATATTTCCATCTTTTGCAGAGTTTTCCTCCATTTTGGACTCAATAAGGTCGTTCCGGCCCACAAACATGCTCCACCTGCATCGGCCTTCCAACCGGCCGATATGCTCACTGCCTGACAAGGAAGCACGCTACATCGACGTGCAATGTAAGGATTCCGCGCAAGAAGGAACCATCGGACGACACGCCTCTTTACCCGACAGGGAGCCGAGCTTGCCACGACAACTCAAACGTGTCGTGCGATACCGGCCACCCACCGGCAGGCGCCACTCGCCACGATGCCCAACAGCCGACATCCTTGTGCCGGGCGATACTAATATCGGCCGTCCACAAATTCTGCGATGATAAGGAAGACACATGGCGCCCTGAGCACCATAACTTCCCCAACCACTGCCTATAAATAGCAGCTACCGGAAGCCGAAAAGACGGGTTGGAACCCTGCGAGAGCTACCAGAGAAAAGAGTTTGAAGCTAGGGTATCGTGCCTAAGGGTGTGCCGGGCGATTCTAGGTGAGCACTTCCCATTCTGAGAGGGAGGGAATGGTTCACTTAGGGTAGTCCTGGGCACCACTACAGGCCGATATTGGCCAACGAGGATGTCCGATACAAGTGACCGACTCTTCAAGCGACACTCTAAGCCTGACACGATATCGAACCCCGATAAAAATCGCCTATCAGGGCGTGTCGCCTGAGAGGGTACCGCCCGATATGAGCGTATTGGGCTAGGGCGCCTCGCACGATACAATCCTCCCATCATAAGCATGTCGCCCGAGAGGGTGCCGCCCGACATGGTTGTATCGGGCAAGGATCCTGCCCGATATCGGGCTGGAGAGTCCGTTGTAGTCTGTCGTACTTCTATATTAAGAAGGTGACATTTATCATTATTACTTCAGTCATTTACTTCCTTATCTTATGCAATGTAATAAGACTTTTATATGTTAATGGAATTAGAAGAGTTTAACTATCTGCTGCTTTATGTTTGGTACCTTGTCAGATGATTGCTTTGTTTAACATCTGAACTCTAGCTTGTATGCTTGGATCACGTTTCGATTAGCTACCGAATCATGTTTTCCCGTTGCAACAACATCGAGAGAGGTGTTGTGGCTCTAGTGTTTGGTCCGATACTGGAGTAGGAGAGTGCCCGGAATCGGGGTTGCTTTAGTAACCTTTCCACTCTAACCCAAGTCCAGCAACCTCGAGAGGGGTGTTGATGCTTAGGTTAGAGGTACCCGCTTCGAGAGGAGGGGTACAGGATGTTTCTGCTGCCGGCTATTTTACCGAAGTTTTCTCCTTTGTGCCTTGCTTTAGCATTAGTGTTATCTCTCTGTTTCCGTTCCACACAAAACCCTAAAAACTGATAAATGCTTGAAAACCTTAATATTCCTTGTAGCTCCAGTTGGAGATAGCTTTCTTTTGTTTTATCGGTCTTAACCGGCTATTCCCTTTGGGGAACTTTACCATCTCTTTACCCGTGCCAGAGTGTAGCGTGTCGATTCCGAGTTCTCAACACTACCACCCTTGTCCCTGTGTTCGACCCCGTATATCTACTTCGACCCCATAAACAAAGTTGTGGGGGCCTAGAAGGTTTCGGGCTATAAATGTAAAAGTCCGACTACATCAAATCCGCCTCCATTTTAGGACGTGCGATTTAGACTGGTCAACTTTTTGGCGTCGTTGTCGGGGACAAGGCAAAATGGTACTGTTGACAAACCCGAATCCACTAACTACACTCCCGTGCCTTAAGCTTAGAAATGAGCTTGACAACACTCTTTTCTTTCTTTTGTTATTATTATCATTCTTTGCCTGAAATGAATAATACATATTACGATAACAACTTTTCTGACTTGATTGGTACACGATGCTCAGGTACTCAGAAGAAATCCATTCTGTTCGACTGAGCTCCAACACCATCCAACATGCCTCGCTTTGAGCAACCTCTTTTTGGAGGTGAACGCCAAGGGAGTACTAGACCTCTCTCAGGAACCAGGCAAGGCCAAGATGAGTTTTCACACCAACCCAACCTGGCTGGACAGTTATTTGCTTTTATAAAGAGACAAGATACAATCATCAACCAGTTGGCGCAGAGCGCGCTTCCTAGTCCTGGGGTTCTAAACTCCATGCAATTCCAGATGGTGAATATGCAGACACGCCAGCATCAAATTAATCAACAGCTGACTCAGATGGCTGATTTATTGAAGAACCCATCAAGAAAGGTGCTCTCCCACCCTGAAACTTCCAGAATGGCAGTACTAAGATCTGGGAGGGCAGTGGAGCGTAATGAGGAGGTCAGACAGGAACCTGAATTAAGAACTGCGGATGTGAATCCCGCAGAAGATGAAAATCGACAAGCTAATGCCAGAGAGCCCGAACTGAGATCCTTTGAGGCGCCACCTGATGGGAGAAACCCTTACACTCCCAGGTTACCTTTCCCATACAAATTGATAAAGGCAAACTGAATAAGTGCCACGAAAAGTTCATGGAATCAATCAAGAAGCTTCATCTTGAAGTTCCCTTTATGGACGCTTTGGAAGAGATGCCAACTTACGCCAAGTTTCTCAAAGATCTGATAACGAAAAAGAGAAGAGGAGGAAGGATTGAAACTGTGCATCTAGCAGCTGTATCCTCTGCTTTCATAAAACCGGATCTGCCCAACAAAAAGAAAGATCCTGGGGCTTTAACAATTCCTTTCTCCATTGGAGACAACGTCGAGCAGAGAGGTCTTGCCGACTTAGGGGCTAGCATCAGCCTTATGCCCCTAAGCTTCGCGCAGAGATTGGGCTTAACTGACATGGTTAGAACCAATATGAGAATCGAACTGGCAGATCATACCTTCAAAAGAACTATCAGCGTTGTTGAAGATGTGCCAATCCGAGTGGGTAATTTCTTCATTCCATGTGACATTGTAGTCATTGACACCGCGGAGGACCCCCGTTGCCTGATCATCTTTGGACGTCCTTTCCTGGCTACGGGAAGGGCGTTAATCGATGTTTCTGAAGGGATAATCACACTGAGGGCCGGAAATGACCACTTGGACTTCAAGGTGAAGGATGTAATGAGAGGACCTTCCCTGTCAGAGTCCTCTTGCTTAGTGGACAGCTACGACCAGCTCTGCGAGGAGATAGAAGAGGACATCCGAATCGTAGACCCCCTTGCGAGGGCAATAAGCAGTCAAGATTATGACTTTGAAAGTCCAGAAGTTGTAGAGTGTCACAACTTTTTCAACCTGTCTAATGAAGATTCGAGCGACGAGGGTGAGGTGGTGGAATCTGTCAAGTACACCTCTCTTGAGGGAGAGCCGCAAGAAATGACATCCAATGCCAAGCCTGAATTGAAGCCTTTACCTGAAGGATTGAAATATGATTTCCTAGATCAGGAAGAAAGGAACCTTGTCATTGTCAACGCCAATCTTTCAAAGAACCAGCTAGACAGACTTCTTGAGGAGTTAAGACTCCACCGTCGGCTATAGGATACTCAGTGGAAGACATCAAAGGCCTTAGCCCCGCTTTATGCATGCATCACATCAATCTGGAAGAATTTGCCAAGCCTCTGGCTCAACCCCAGAGGAAGCTGAATCAGATGCTGAAGGAGGTCGTCAAGAAAGAGGTAATCAAGTTAAGGGATGCGGGGATCATTTACCCAATCAGCGATAGTAATTGGGTAAGTCCGATCCACGTAGTACCGAAGAAAGGTGGTATGACAGTGGTAAAAGGAGAAAAGGGCGATGAGGTGGCGGTTAGGACCGTCACCGGATGGAGAATGTGCATTGATTACAGGAAGCTAAACTAGGCTACAAAAAGGATCATTTTCTGCTACCTTTTATTGATCAAGTTCTTGAAAGATTGGCGCATAATGACTTTTTCTGTTTCTTGGATGGTTTTTTAGGATTTTATCAGGTCCCCATCTTGCCCGACGACCAAGAGAAGACATCCTTTACCTGCCTCTATGACACCTATGCCTTCAGAAGGATGCCCTTCGGACTCTGGAACACTCCCGCCACGTTTCAACGATGCATGATATCAATGTTTTTGGATTTTCTGGAAGATATCGTAGAAGTTTTCATGGACGATTTTTCAGTCTATGGAAAGGACTTCGATACCTTCCTGAAAAACCTATCTTTGGTTTTGCAAAGATGTGAGGAGAACAGTCTGGTTTTAAACTGGGAGAAGTGTCATTTTATGGTGCGAGAAGGCATCGTTCTGGGACATAAGGTCTCAAGGCGTGGTATCGAGGTGGATACTAGCAAAGTTGATGCCATATCCAAGCTTCCTCCACCAAAGTCTGTGACGGGAGTGAGGAGCTTCCTCGGACATGCCGGCTATTACCGAAGATTCATAAAGGATTTCTCGAAGATTTTGAAACCATTGTCCAATATGCTGGTAAAGGATGTTGAATTTGTTTTCTCTGATGATTGTCTAGCTTCTTTTTAGGCTTTGAAGAACACCCTTGTCTCACCACCCATCCTCCAAGCTCCAGATTGGGATTTACCATTTGAGCTTATGTGCGACGCCAGCGACTATGCAGTAGGAGCGGTCCTGGGGCAGAAAAAAGATAAAAAGCACCACGTGATCTGCTATGCTAGTCGCACGAGGGACGAAGCTCAGGTGAATTATACAACTATCGAAAAAGAGATGCTCGCAATTGTCTTCGCCTTTGATAAGTTCAGGTCGTACCTCATTGGAGCAAAGGTCAAGGTATACACGGATCATGGGTCCATAAGATACCTAATGTAAAAGAAAGATACTAAGCCCAGACTGTTAAGGTGGGCCCTATTGTTGCAAGAGTTCGACCATGAGATTATCGACAAGAAGGGTGTAGAAAATGTGGTCGCCAACCACTTATCGAGGATCATAACCAAAGGACAGGGGGGACCGCCCATCAATGACAACTATGCCGACGAAGCTTTAATGTTGACTAAAACAAAGGAACAAGACTTACCTTGGTTCGCAGATATCTGTAACTATCTTGCTTGTGGAGAATTTCCTCCTAACATCACATATAACCAAAAGAAGAAGCTGTTTGCAGACGTTAAAAATTACTATTGGGACGATCCTCTCCTTTTCAGAAGATGTGATGATGGTTTGTACCGGAGATGCGTTCCTGAAGAAGAAGCCCCGAACATTCTTAAAGAGTTCCACGCCTCCCCTTACGGAGGACATCTAGGAAGTGAAAGGACTGCGGCCAAAGTGTTACAATCAGGTTTTTATTGGCCTTCTTTATTCAAGGACGCTGCACAGTTTGTAAAAATTTGTAAAGAGTGCCAGTCAACAGGAAATATAGGGCGAAGGAATGAGATGTCGATGGCAAATTGGATTGAAGTAGAGATCTTCGACGTGTGGGGGATTGATTACATGGGGTGGTTCCCCTCATCAAGGGGGTATCAATACATTCTAGTGGCAGTAGACTACGTATATAAATGGGTAGAAGCGGTGGCAACCCAAACGTGCGACGCTAAGTCTGTGATAAAGTTGTTCGAAAAGATGATTTTTCCTCGGTTCGGTGTACCACACACTATAATAAGCGACGGTGGGTCACATTTCGGTGAAAGGCAGTTTGAAACACTGCTACGAAAGTATGGAGTTAAGCACAAGATCGCTACACCCTACCACCCACAGACTTCCGGGCAGGTAGAGGTTTCAAATAGACAAATCAAGCAGATTCTGGAAAAGACTGTCAGCCGAATGAGGAAGGATTGGTCATTAAAGCACGACGACGCACTTTGGGCCTACCGGACTGCTTTCAAAATGCCCATTGGAACCACCCCCTACAAGCTGATCTATGAAAAATCATGCCATCTACCTCTAGAACTGGAACACAAGGCCCTTTGGGCAATTAAATTCTTGAATATGGACCTAGAGAAAGTGGGAGAAAAGAGGTATTTGCAGCTACAAGAGCTTTAAGAGTTAAGGATGCATGCCTGTGAAAATGCAAAAATCTATAAACAAAGGACAAGGGTGTGGCATGATGCCCACCTAAGGAGAAAGGATGTAAGTGAAGGGGATACAGTTTTATTATTTAAATCCTCCATTCGGCTTTTTCCTGGAAAGTTGCAAACAAGATCGTCGGGACCGTTCACTGTATCCAAGATTTACCCGTCATGAATGATGGAGATACGACAAAGACGATCCGACCAAAGTCTTTCAAGTAAATGGGCATAGGGTAAAGAGGTACTACGAAGACAAAGCTTTTGTCAGGAGGGCATAGATCAACTTGCAAGATGTGGATACTGTTGAAGGCCGAAAGTGAAGAGCCTAAACTGGTCGAGCTGGCGATGAAAACTACAGTGCTCCTCGGGAGGCAGCCCGAGCTTTTATTTTTCTTTCTTAAAATAGGGTGTAATTTAATTTCATGCAAAACAAACTTTCTGTACATTTGGACTGTAATAAGGCTCGAGCCGGTGCATGTGCGAATGCGCTGACTCTTTTGTTTTATGAGCCACCGATCTGTTTGCATGGCATTGAGGAGTAATACTATCTGAGGTCAGGGACTTAACCTTTATCCGATGATGTTTTGCCCGTCAATCGCTTTTTCCTCGCCTTGTTTTTAGTTTTCGGGCCGCATATCAGACATGTATCTCCTCTTTCTATATGTATCGGGGCTCTTTCTTTTTCGAACCGTATCGGCCTGCAGCTCAACCGGCACGCTGAATGCGCTGGGTATCTCGGGCACCACAAGGGCCGTGATGGATGGAATCCTTGGGCGGCGTGCACCCGTGTCCTGGGTATCGTGCAAAATGAGTAATCGCACTTGATTAGATGGATGGAATGCCCGTCTCGGGAATAGCTTGTCTTAACGGCCGACGAGATCGCCACAGATCTACCCATTTTACCCCCAGTTGAGATTGCTATATATATATTATGGAGGGTTTATCGTGTCGGGCTACTACACTTACTCTTCCAGCCACCCGCATCATGCAGTAATCCCTTTTTTGATCGCATGTCGGCCAGCTCGCCTTCGCCATCGTGTCGGGCGATAGCTTCAAAGAGTAAAGGTATAGCCCGACAACCTGTTTGCCCGACTCAATTTCATATCGCACACAGCGTATCGGGTTGATGAATTTAGTTGATTTTTCTTGTGTCGCCCGACACGACTGAAGCACGACACGTCCTCTATTCGTTTGTCCGATACGCCATATCGGGCAACATGTTTTTCCGTCCAGAGGACCTATCGGGTTGTTGTTTCGTGCCACCTTATCGCCCAACACACCCATGTCGGGAAACATTTTCTGATGCGCAACCTCCCTCTTTATCGTCCAGTTTTGTATCGCCTGAGATATTCTTTTGATGGACGATACCCAAACTTTGCAACGAGACAAGTTTTATCAAGATATCAGTTTTTCCTACCTAACATTTAAATGATCAATGAAAATGATAACGGGTATGGCTAATACGCAGCAAACTTCCAGACGAGTTGACAAACACAACAGAAGAATCGGCATTGCGGCCACAGCTGAAGCAACAACAGTCGGACAGAAACGCCAGAATCCCGAGACAGTTGGGCCACCACCCTCCAAAAAGAGAGCAAGAGAAGTCGATTTCCTTATCATAGTTTGTCTTCTGCGGTGGTTTAGGACCATCTCCAAAAGAGAAAAATAGTGGAAGTCCTCCTCCAGCATCCACAAGTGTTTTCAAGAGCTCTCTATATACAATAGGCCGGCTATCATTGTCCTAATCTACACGGGCCCTGCGCTTCCTTCTTGAGAGCATTGCACTTGTTCTGGCTGCATCCTCCTGGGAAAGAAAATGGACTCAAGAGGACTGAAACTGGGATTCACGATCAGTCCTTTTGTTCATGTTCACAACGGAAGTATCTTAAAGTCTACCAGGTTTAAGAGGATGCCAAATAATTTTGGGAACTTGTATCAAATAAGGAGAGGCCTGACCAACTGCAACAGCAAATAAGGGGAATATATGGCAACTTCTCCATGACACAAGCACGATCACCAACTAACCCTCACTGGGTTAACATTACCTTACCCTGTCTTCTTCACTACTCTGGGACAGAGTGTGGAGTAAGTTTGGGGGGGTACCCATGTACCAGTGAGGGGAGGTATAAAAATTTTCTTCTTCAACTCCACCCTTTGGGTTATTTCGTTCTTCTCTTATATCGTGTGTATGTATCCATGCTCATATAAAATTTTGCTTATCTTATCCCCATACTTAAAAAAAAAACATGATACAACTTCTTGCCAGTTTGTTTTCTATGTGCCCAATGAGATGCAAGTTTTGTTATGCCTTTCTGATAATGCAGCCTCAAACAACAAAAGACTATGAATTTCCATGCCAAAAATTTCGAAAAATAATCTCGCTACAGCTAAGAGGCGTGTGTGGAGAAGGAAAAAGCTGCCCAAACAACAAAAATCTCTCTTGTTCCCCCTTACCCAACAAAAATCCCAAAAAGAGAAAGTAGCCTTACGAGAGTGAATAAAAGCATGAGAGTTGTGCCCAATAAAAGAAAAGAAAAAGAAAAAAAATATATATACACACTTATCTTTCAAAAGTACCCATCTTTAGGCATGGTAGATCCGGGGCAGTGGTACGTAGGATGTGAAATCACTGCTCTAAAGCCAACTGGCTTGGACTACAGGGACCACTTGCCCGCTAACGGACCCTTACCTGGATGGACTGATGGGAAACACGAACAACCCAAAAAGCCTCAACCTACCCAATACACAACTTTCTTCCACAAAAAGCTATTTGGTGTGAAAGCTAACTTCGGAATCATGCACCTAAGTCTCGCCGAAGCTGTTGAGAAATTTTTTTCTTAAATAAGGTAGGAGAAATAAATTATGTTGTTTGTGATCGGGCCGTATTCTTAGAAAGACATCTCAATGCTCACTCAAAACCCTTGGTATGAAAACTATACCGGTCAAGAAGAAGCATCACAAAAATAAAGTTTAAAGATTGATTAAGGACAATCAAAATGCTAAGTTTGGGGGAGTTGATAACACCAAATTTTGTGATGTTTTTGGCCCTTATTTCATTATCAAAACTGCCCTTTCAAACTATTTTCATCTCTTTTTATATATGTTTTTGAATAAACAGGCTTCATTAAACTCTTAACTCAATATTTCCATCTTTTGCAGAGTTTTCCTCCATTTTGGACTCAATAAGGCCGTTCCGGCCCACAAACATGCTCCACCTGCATCGGCCTTCCAGTCGACCGATATGCTCACTGCCTGACAAGGAAGCACGCTACATCGACGTGTGACGTAAGGATGTCGCGCAAGAAGGAACCGTCGGACGACACGCCTCTTTACCCGACAGGGAGCTGAGCTCGCCACGATAACTCAAACATGTCGTGCGATACCGGCCACCCACCGGCAGGCGCCACTCGCCACGATGCCCAATAGCCGACATCCTTGTGCCGGGCGATATTGATATCAGCCGTCCACAAATTCCACGATGATAAGGAAGACACGTGGCGCCCTGAGCACCATAACTTCCCCAACCGCTGCCTATGAATAGTAGCTACAATAAGCCGAAAAGACGGGTCGGAACCCTGCGAGAGATACCACAGAAAAGAGCTTGAAGCTAAGGTATCGAGCCTCAGGGTGTGTCGGGCGATTCTAGGTGAGCACTTCCCATTCTGAGAGGGAGGGAATGGTTCACTTAGGGTAGTCCCGAGAACCACTACAGGCAGATATCGGCCAATGAGGATGTCTGATACAAGTGACCGACTCTTCAAGCGACATGATATCGAACCCTGATACACATCGCCTATCACGGCATGTCGCCCAAGAGGGTACCGCCCGATATGAGCGTATTGGGCTTGGGCGCCTCGCACGATACAATCCGCTTGTCATAAGCATGTCGCCCGAGAGGGTGCCGCCCAAAATGGTTGTATCGAGCAAGGCTCCTACCCGATATCGGGCTGGAGAGTCTGATGTAGTCTGTCGTACTTCTATATCAAGAAGGCGACATTTATCTTTATTACTTCAGTCATTTACTTCCTTATCTTATGCAATGTAATCAAACCTTTACATGTTAATGGAATTAAAAGGGTTTAACTATCTGCTGCTTTATGTTTGGTACCTTGTCAGATGATTGCTTTGTTTAACATCTGAACTCTATCTTGTATGCTTGGATCGCGTTTCGATTAGCTACTGAATCGTGTTTTCCCATTGCAACAGCCTCGAGAGAGCTGTTGCGGCTCTAGTGTTTGGTCCGAACTAGAGTACGAGAGTGCCTAGAATTGGGGTTGCTTTAGTAACCTTTCCACTCTAACCCAAGTCCAGCAACCTCGAGAGGGGTGTTGATGCTTAGGTTAGAGGTACCCGCTTCGAGAGGAGGGGTACATGATGTTTCTGCTGCCGCCTGTTTTACCGAAGTTTTCTCCTCTGTGACTTGCTTTAGCATTAGTGTTATCTCTCTGTTTCTGTTCCACGCAAAACCCTAAAAACTAATAAATGCTTGAAAACCTTAATCTTCCTTGTAGCTCTAGTTGGAGATAGCTTTCTTTTGTTTTATCGGTCTTAATTGGTTGTTCCCTTTGGGGAACTTTACCATATCTTTACCCTACCAGAGTGTAGCATGTCGATTCCAAGTTCTCAATACTACCACCCTTGTCCCTGTGTTTGACCCCGTATATCTACTTCGACCCCTAAACAAAGTTGCGGGGGCCTAGAAGGTTTCGGGCTATAAATGTAAAAGTTGGACTACTTCAAATCCTCCTCCATTTTAGGACGCACGATTTAGGCTGGTCAACATCTTGTCACCTCTCACTAGGCAACAACTTATTCTCATGGCTCACAAAGCCATAACACATCTTGTCACCTCTCACTAGGCAAAAACTTATTCTCATGTCTCACAAAGCCATAACACATCTTATCACCTCTCACTAGACGACAACTTATTCACATGGCTCACAAAGCCATAACTCATTATACTTTTTATACAAGTATTTAGCATGCCTTTCAAGGCTTATGCAATAAGAGAATTACAACCATCCCATCATTGGGATTAGGGTTTCCCCTTTATGACCGATTAGGGTTTCCTGTTTATTTTATTGATCCAAAATCTAATTCATTGCTCCACACATCTAGGAGCATACATTGCTATCATAAGTATTCAATCATACTTATTTATTATCAACATTTATCATTAAATGATTACCAACACAAGGTACGAGTTTCTCTCTGATCCTCTCTAGGATATTGATTACATCATACTTTATTGTTTTGGCTTAACCCTTTCTCAAGGTATGTTAGCCTACACTTATCAAAGTGCATTAAACTCATTACATTTCAATGTAACAATTGGCATGACACACTTCATGTGTTACTCATCCATACATATTGGATTTAAGATGCATCAAGGTGTAGCAACCTTAAAGTGTTGGATGTGATATTTACCATACCTTGGTGTATCACTTCCCTCATCACTTTTAACTTACTTAAGTTCATCAACTTATCTTGTATTAGGGTATTTCCCATCCTAATAATTTATCCACTATCCCATCATATTAATATTGTAAAGTATTGGCCATAAGTCACACACACTTGAATTACCCAACTATCATCAATGATACGAACTCATCTCGGTTAAGGCATTGCTGATATAAGGTTGTCCATTATCAACCACTTTAGGTGTTTCAACTATAAAGGTATTAGCCACACCATAACTTGGTGTTACTCTTATCACTCCTAAGAGTGTCTTGCCCTCACCTTTACAAGGTATCTTGGGTTAGAATTGTGCATATGTTCACCATATCAGGTTGTAAGTAAATGAGCACTCACCATATCGAGCTAGAAGTATATACACATCATTCATATCGGGCTAAAGGTATTTGTATGTGTTACCCATGCCGTGCATGAGGTATTAAGCCATCACCATGTTGGGCTAGACATCAACTAGGGTTGTGTATCGGGCTACGATATCGTGGAATAGCACTTTCTATTCTTTACTCATATTTGGTTACCCAAATTAGGGTTTCATATCAACTTACAAGTATACAATTGACCTTGTATCGTGCATGGAGTCTATACTTGACTCCCTATCATGAAAGAGGTGTATAATACACCCCCATATCGTTCAATAAGGTTTACAAACCTATTCATATCATTTTAGTGAAATAGATGCATCATCATATCAGGTTAGGGGTGCTTTCTTGTGTGCATGCACCCGATATCACTTTTATAAGGTGATAACATCATCTTCAAGCTCTAGACATTTGTTCTAACTATTATAGTTCATTTCAACAGGTCTAAGAAACTACTATAACTCATAATTTCATCAAATATTTCAGGAAATTTTGGAATTAAAATTAGATCATTAAATACAACAATTTAGGTGATGAATAATAACATGGTTGAGTTCAAGTTATATAACCCACCTTAAGAACCACTTCAAAGCTCCATGCTCCAAAGCTCCATGTTCCTAAGGTTGAAGATGACTTATTAAAAGTCCAAGGCTCATTCATAACGCCTTCATATACAAGGAATCACGATGGATAAGCAATTGTTGAAGAAGAAAAGAAAGGAAGATCAAAACCCTAACATCATGCTTCAATCCAAGGTTGAAGATGATCATGGCCTCACCTTAGGGTCAAGTATGAGATCCTATTTTCTCCTTAGCACCCTTGAACGATACCATACTGATATTTCATGATATGGAACCACCCATGCATTATATGACACTCACTTGCACGATATGCCACTCAAACCACTCCACTATGGCCGATATCACCCTATATGGCCGATATCACCTACTTGGGCGATATGATCCTGCCATGGGCGATATCCTAAGGCCCATGCACGATATCACAGCATCCCTTCACGATATGGGAGCTCTATGCACGATACCTTAGGGTAGGAGGGTGGTAAGGGTCACAAAATTGCACTATGGGGTGAAACTAGGGGTATATATACTTGTTGTACATGATGGAAGGTAAAAATGAGGTGTCATTATTTTGAACTAGTAGATCCCACATGTCCATGCATGGGTGACACATGTCCAATCATGCATCATCATTTATCTTGTCTTGCAAAACAGTTGAGAATCATCTAGAGATGCAAATTCGTCCATTACTTATCCTTTTGAATAAAATATATCAATTAATCCATCACTTTTTGCACAACCCGATACAACTTTGTTAAGGAAGTTGTAACTCGATACAAACCACCTCCTTGAGGTCCTTTGCACGATATGTACTTTTACAAGAGTTCAAAAAACGATATGGGACACCTCCTTGGGTTCCATGGCTGATAGGCACTCATATATAATCTTTTCAACTTGATACAACTCAAGTTTAGCTTTCAAATTCAACCCTTTTCTTGGTCATTTCTTCACCAAGATTACCATCATTCATAATGGAATCAATTATGGTGTATCCTCATTTATATATCCTCTAAATGATTCTAGGAGGGAGTAGCAACACTCTAGATCTGGTAATTTGCATATTAACCCCACATTTTGGGTAAATTGCAATTTATACCAAAATTGGTGCACAATGCTCCAGCATTGTTCAAACAAGTTCAAACTTGGAATTTAGGCTTTCCACAAGCCACCACTTAGCATCATTCTCTCTCTTATGATTGTAAAACACAAGTTGTACATTCAACATGTGACATTTTGCATTATAACCCCTCAACATGGGTAAATTGCACTTTGGTCCAAAATAAAGGAACATTGCTTAAACAACATTCAATCAGGACCAAACTTGAAACATAAGTGTGTTACATGATGAAAAAACTCCTTAGAGGATTATATTAGAGTTCTAAGAAACTTTATTAGACAAAAAAAATAGGTTTACCTCATAACCCAGGTCAGGGTTGTTACAAGTTATAAACCCATAACAAGGATTTTGTCCCCGAAATCCCAAGTAAAGGGAGACATATATTATTCATTCATCATATAATCAAGTCTCTACATAACATCTTAATGTCATGGATATGCCATAGAACTTTGATCAACACAAAGTTCTTCCACACAGGTTTATCATAGAATCGATCACAAATGACACATACTCCACTGTCTTTTTCATTATTGACTGTAGAGTCCACTCTGTGTCAGGTAGCACTTTTCTTATTCAGAGAAAGATTATACATACCTTATTTAACTCAGGTGTCAAACCTTACTGATTTGTCACCTTTCTCAACTTACAACTTTATGTGACAAGATTCCTGATTCTGGGGAGTCTCCCATACTCCTCATTTAGTTTAGCATTTCACTTTCAAGAAAAGACCAGAGTTACATTTTGTCACCCACTTGTGACTACAAGTCTTATCATGCATATGTTGTGCCACCCAAATCTGCTGACACAACACTAAACTTTCTTATGACTTGTATCAATTATCCCTTTAGTTGTTTATTTTCTTGTCATAAGGAGAGGCTACTTATTAAAGAAGAGATATCTCAGAGGTATCTCAAGATGTCATGTATAAACTGCCTCAACAATCTAAATAGGGATATTCTAGGAAGTTATCTTTAGCTTGATCAACTTTTCCAAAACAATTCTACTATTGTTCCTTCAACTCATACATCTTTTTTGAGTCATGTTTATGCGGGGCATAAACCCCTAACATATGGTATCCATACTACTGTATGTAACTAGACTAATTTCAAAGTTGGCCCTTCTAGGTAATCAAACATTACTCCTTATCAAAAATCATGTTCTCATTTTCTCATATCATTGAAAGTTCTTGGATACTAGGATTCTTTACATTGGTATCCATTGTATGTGCCAAAAACACATTACATCATCATCATGATTCCTAGATCTGGGTATTCAAACCTCAATTCATCATTGAATATTGTTACATCTCATTAGGTAACTGTTACCTCTAGGTTCTCAGACCAAGGTATACATTATACTAAACATCTTCTTTTGTTTATAAGTTGAACTGTGAATAAATCAGATTCCTTCATATATCAATAAGGATGTGGTAGAAATATCTATGCCACATCTTTTACTTCATTATGCTCTTGTTTAAAACCATAAAGGAACATACCCCTATCATTACCCAAGGTTGTTCATCAAGGGGGTAACATATATTTAACAGATGTAGTCCACTTAGTAATCCTTTTTTTATTTGGGAAAGTTCACTTAGCAATCCTCTATTTAGTTGGGAAAGTTCACACAACAATCCCTATTTAGTTGGGAAAGTTCACACATCAATCCCTATTTAGTTGGGAAAGTTCACACATCAATCCCTATTTAGTTGGGAAAGTTCACACAACAATCCCTTTATTTAGTTGGGAAAGTTCACACAGCAATCCCTATTTAGTTGGGAAAGTTCACACAACAATCCCTATTTAGTTGGGAAAGTTCACACAACAATCCCTTTATTTAGTTGGGAAAGTTCACATAGAAATCCCTATTTAGTTGGGAAAGTTCACACATCAATCCCTTTATTTAGTTGGGAAAGTTCACACAGCAATCCCTATTTAGTTGGGGAGGTGGTGGAAGTGAGGACCTAGAGGAGGTGGTGGAAGTGAGAGATGGGGAGGTAGTGGAAGTGAGAGCCTCACCATTAGAACCTTCATCTTCATGATTGAATTGTGAGATGGGGAGGTGGTGGAAGTGAGAGCCTCACAAGATATACATGTAGGACGAGCTCTCTTACAAATCTCCTACTCACTCGAATGGATGTAGCAAGTGATTAAGCTTAGAGAGAGAGAGAGGAGGCTATAGGAAGCACTCAACTATAGAATGGGAACCTCACATAGAGTTTTAATTGAATGTCAACCTTGGAATGAAGCCCAAGGGGTCCTATTTATAGATGGGGATGCCTCTTAGCCTTTGGGAACACTTGAGAATAAAAACTAGCCGTTTTGTGGCTTGAAATTGATATATTTTCACTTGGTGCAACTCCACAATGGCTACAAGCACTTTTCTACACTTTTCCGTACAGTGCAATCGGTCAAGTTTCTATAAGGGTTACTCGACCGATAGAGTAAAAGACAAAGCTGATATTTAGACCATCGGTTGAGTTTGTCCTGGGGAAACTCGATCGACCACTGAAAATTGAATTGGTCTGTTACTCCATCGGTCGAGTTTTGTGTAGTGTAAACTCGACTGATCAAAAGTCATTTTCAGGATCCAATCAGGATCGATCGAGTTTGTATCTCACAGAACTCGACCGATGAACAACCTGATGTGAATTTTGGAAAATGGCTTTTGAGTGCTTAAACATTCGATTGAAGAGCTCCTCATTTTTTCTAAGCTTAATTACAAGTCATACAATCATTACAAGTGATTTACAACATGATTCTAATGGATTTACATCATATTACAAAAATGTGCGCTTGTATTGACTTTGACTTGTCATTTCTCTAATATGAGATGCGCAAGTTAGGGCATTTGGAATGTGTCTATACCTAATCTGAAATCACTCAAGTAGAGACATTAGACACCAATATGTGGAATGGTTAGTCATCATCAAAATAAGGGTTTAGTCAGTTTAGACGTGAGTCAACATTCTCCCCCTTTTTGAAGATGACAAACCATTCCATAAATGTATTGAAAACATTTAAGTAAAGTCATACCTTTGGAGAAACCTAGGGGTTTCAATAAGATTGAGGTCATATGTTCCCCCTCGATTGATGCTCATGGAGTTCTCATACTCCCCCTCAATTGATTCTATTTCTCTTGCATGGTTAGATTTCACAACATTTATAGTATACTATGTCTTCTACTCATATGTGTTTCTACACATATATCCTTCTCCCCTTTACCTTCTCCCTTTACATGAACATATTTCTCTTCTTCATGTAAGACATGCCTTCTCCCCATTTTGTCAAAAGAAGACATATCTTTCTCCCCCTTTGTTATTTCAAAAAGTGGAGTTATGAAGAAATAAGAAACAACACTTGTAAAAGAGAAAGGAGATAACACAAATATATATAAGGAGAGTAGAAGAGCACATATAGGGGCTTGTCCAAGCATAGAAAGAAAAGCAAGTTAAAGCATATACTTGAACAACCCAAAATGCAAGATAAGGTGCTACAGAAAAACAATAAATCACAATTTTGACCCTCAAGATGATAGAATATGCCCAAAAAGTGACAGGGCTCATGGAGAATCAATGATCCTTGCCCAAAAGGTAGTTTTAGCATGAAAAACACTAGTCTTGCACCAAAAACTGAAACTTGAGCAAAATCTGCATAAAATCCAAAAAATACTCCAATTTCTACATAGAATGTAGATCTATGTATTCTGCATCACAAAGTTCTGAAAGCAACTCAAGATAGTAGATATGCAATTCAAGGATCAAGCTTCGGCATGTATGAGACAAGATGCAAGCATAGCATATAGATGAGAAAAGATGCCAATTATAAACAAGGCTAGAACTACATGTATATGAACTACTAGTAGAAGTTATCACAAGTTAGGACTACTAGTAGGATCTAGATCATAGCAAGAGATACCAAAAGATACACAAGATAAAGCAAGCTATGAGTAAATGTAGAGATATATCCAAACAAAAGATATATGCAATTTTAGAAGCATGAAAGGATATAACTCACATACAAATATGCATCATTACCAAAAGATGATTACCACTAAGAACCTCAAGGTTGTGTCAAAACAAGATATACACCTAGATAGATGTAGCAAGTTAGAGTACAACGGAAGCAATTTTAGACACAATCAAGAGATCCAAAGAGATCATCATCAAGACTTGAGAAACAACTCAAAACAAGTTATTGCAAGATATAGATATACCAATTTAGAGCAATTAGAGAGATAGAGTTGTAAGCAAGATAGGAAATTTAGAACATGGCAATATGCATATATAAAGGTACCAAAGGAGTGCCAAATAATAAGGCTATTGGTTGAGAAAATCTAGTTGAGAGGGAAATTCTCATTCAATAAGCCAAATCTATATTCTATGCACAGTGTTATCGGTTGAGTTTTGTGTATTGACAACTCAACCGATGACAGCTGTTGGAAACACCCATAGGTGCCTATCGGTCGAGCTTCAAGCAGGGCAAACTCGACCGACATAGAAGATGTTAAAAAGCACATATATTTCGTAAAAACATATTTAAAGACATGCTAAATATACAAACCATATCCAAACATGTCTAATCAAGTTAGTAATGCACTATAGATGAATTAGAAATAGTTTTTGAGCAAGAGTGTGAAGAGAAACACAAAATACCACTTTTGACTCAAAAACCACATGCATAGTGCACACAAACTTGACAAAAACAAGTTATTAATGGTTATAAGCAAAAAAACATTTACCTTTGTTCTTACCATTCCTTTTTCCATTTGTTGTCACCCTCTACACATCTCACGTTTCTTCTTTCATGTGGATTGACAAGTCAATTTGCAATTCAATATCTCATGTCAACCCATTTGCAAGTACCTACAAGAAGAAAGATGAAATAGTCCCCAATCATGTTTTTGGGTCCGGAGAGGTTAGTTTAGCAACCCAAGTCCTATTGCTCTTAGGTGTTTTCCTAATAGGACAACAAGTAGAATAATGACCAAAATCATTGTGATAGTTGCATGTGCCCATAGTCTTGGAACTAGAGGATTCTCCATGGAATATTGGTGTAAAGACCAAGTCTCTACTATTAAACATGATAAACAAATTCATCAAATGTGTGGCAGAGGAAGAAATAAAACTTGACTTTATTCAAAATGTATAAAGAGTACATTAATTGCAAAATTTCCATAAAGGAAGTACAACTTTATACAAAACATAGGATCTAGGTATAGGAAGACTTAGACTAAGCCAATATTGTCTCCCAACAAAACAAATTATAAAGGTAACTATGATCATGCAAGCTATATGTTCCTTTTCTTCTTGTCCTATCCTTAGCCTTAGGTTCACCAAGCTTCAGTTGCTCACTATGATCCTATACCTGGATGGTTGGGGTCATACAGCAAGAGAAAGATAAAAGTATGTGTTATTCAAGAGAAATAGGAAAATTAAATAATCTAAAGCATTGCAATATAAAAGATTCTTTACACTAAGAGATTTCAAAAGAAATGAGGCAAGTATATCAATAAGAGAGAGAAGACTGCCATAAACAATCACCACAATAATAATCACATAGCATGAATATATTAAGACACAAAGTCATCTCAATGTAGGGTGAGGCACCTACCGGACCTCACCAAGTGGTAGGGGGACTAAAACCCCAATGCCTATATAAAGTGGCAGGGGGACTAAAACCCCAGTGCCTAATATAAAATGGAAGGGGGACTAAAACCCCAGTGCCAGGCAGGAGGACTAAAACCTCAGTGCCCTATGGGTGGTTTGTACTCATGTACACTACATTGTCATTTGGCCTAAAATACATCATGCTTAATAGTTCACTTGGCAGTAGTGAGAAGTAACAACATTGCAACATTGCAAAATGGGAATATAACCCAATTAAATAATCTCAATAAACGGATGAGCCAACATTGGCCATAGCAAGATCTAAGAGTTACAATTAAATGAGCCACATTGGCAATAGAAGCATCTCATAAGTAAGGAGCCAAATATAGGCAATCACAAGATCCATATAATTCAATTAGATGAGCCATAATGGTAACAAAAGCATCAAATAAGTAAAGAGACAAATAAAGGCATTTTTGGAAGAGATCAAGGCTAGCACATAATGTTTGTAGGGTTGGATAAGACCCAACTGAAGGATAGGTAATTTGAACATATACATTCCACATAGATCTCACATTCATCATAGATGTTCACATAAATAGGTTCCACATACTAAAATAGCATCCAAAAACATAGAGGCCACATACCTGATCCAGATTCATTACCACAAACTTTACCAAGTTGATTGTATCACCATTCCATTTTTCCCTAGTTGCAAACATTATCATGTATTAGGATGTGTTAAGCATAAAGATATAAAGAAAAACCCATTTTTAAACCTTTTTAGGAAAACCTTGGATTTGACACCCAAAACTTAGACCAAGACATTACTTAGACTTTAGGGATTAGAAAAACATATTTTATTTTACAAATTGGACTTAAAATGAATTACTTATGCATTTTAGAACATTAAAATCATCAAAAGAGTATCTTAGGGAAACTTCGAAAAATAATTTAGAATCAGGCTTCAAAAACCAAAAAATTGGATTCTACTCAAAAAATCATTTCCAAAGACTATTTATTTATATTTTTTTGATGTCCGAGCGATTTTCTACGACTTAAACAAAATGGACCAATCAAAATTTAGATAATTGCTAC
The DNA here is from genome assembly GCA_963693085.1 of Alisma plantago-aquatica. Lineage (NCBI taxonomy): Eukaryota > Viridiplantae > Streptophyta > Magnoliopsida > Alismatales > Alismataceae > Alisma > Alisma plantago-aquatica. Next base: position 183,025,935 of record OY856415.1, read on the forward strand.
ATGGGTCGAAAAGCAAAGATTCGGATGACGAAATTGCCCTTTGTGAGAAAACAAGGAAAGGAGGGTGTATGGGGGAAAAAAGATAAAAAGCACCCGAGCTTCTTCAAGCTCTAGTGCAGCCATGGCGCCGTAGGTGTAGCTAGGTATTTTGGGCGTTTTTGCGTTTCTCAACCAAATAGGGCGTAAAGGTACTCGAAACAAAGAGAATAGAAGGACAAACTCACCAGACCAGTCTATTTTGATGCACGAGCCGCTTAGTATGGGGGAGAAGCATGGTAAGTACAGCTAGAAAAGGTCCACGTCTCCGGCTACACACACGTCCATGGACGGAATTGATGGCTTGGGCAAGTTTCTAAGGGGTCGACGGAGGTGTGGGACTAGATATATATAGGTGTGGATCGGTGTGGATGCGGAAAGGAGGTGGCCGTGAGAGGCCTTGGCCGACGCCGCTTGGCGTTTTGGCTAAACTGTGCCTCACTGGATGAGTGAGGGCTCAAACGAACTGGGGGGTCGCTACGAACCTGTAGGTGAATAAAGTACTAGAAAAGATGGAGAAATGAGGGAGAAAGGTGGAGAGGAAGCAAGCCGCATCTTCCCGGCTACTGTTTCAGTTAATCCAAGGTAGGAGACAAAGCGCCTACAATTGGATGGGATCCTCGTCCAACCAGGACCATTGGGTCGCGATCCATGATAGACCAGGTGCGCATGACAGCCATTTAAAGGCTGGACTTTACCTTAAATGATGCAATTCAATGACATATCCATTGATATTATGTCACACTATATTAAAAACTTGTTTAATGCATTTGGAAGGTCAAACAAGCTCCAATTAACCTCAAATTTTAACCCTAGTTTGCTAATGATGTCTAGATTCATTCTATACAATTAGATTTTTGTTTCACCCAACCTTTGGCCTCCAATAATTATTTTGATTATTAAAGCATATATTAATATAATGCTTGGGCAAATAATTATGTGTTGCTTTTATAAGCAACCCTTGGTTGCCAAATCCGAGATTTGGAGTCCAAGATTCCTCCACTCACTAATTACATGCATTTTCAAGCTTAATTAGACCATGATAAGAGTGAGGTATGAGGTGGGTTATTATTCACCATTTTAATTTACACTATATTAAAAGCGTATAAAATAGTTTTGAGGGGTCAAACCAACTCCAAAAGCCACCAAATTTGAACCATTAGCTCACATTAAAGTCTAGAACAATTCTATGCAATTACTTTTTCGTTTTACTCATTATTTGTCCCTTAATAAATATAATTCTCATTAAAGTTTATATTAATATATTAAAATGAATGAGTTATGTGAAAAAGCTTCTTTTAATGGATTACCAGAGTGAATTTCGAGATATCATCCATTATTAGCTTTAAGAGAAAAAACTCACCATAATATTCTATTTATATATTATTATCATTTTTGAGGAGAGAGAAGGAGATTAGGTTAATTACACTTATAATTAACTCAAATACACATTATTACTAATATATTTATCCAAACAGCTCCAAATAAACATTATCCACTTATTATCTCTCATGAAACTCCATTTTGCATTATTATTCCTTAATTATTACCATAAGTGGGTTATTTTTACAAACACGCCTTCATTATCATAAATGGGGGCAAAATTGGAATTTCACCATCATCAATGCTCAAATTGCACATAGAGTCCAAAAATGATCCAAAAGGATGGGAAATTTATGAAAAAGGTCCAAATGGACTAGAAGGCAAAGAAAATCTCAAGAGTGGGTAAATTGCAGGAAAGACCCTAGATTTCAATATGTTACAACACTCCACCCCTTAAAGAGGATTTCGTCCCCAAAATCACAACAAGAGGGAAGATAGGGTGAGTGTGTAACATCCCAACCTTAAAAAACTAGGTGGATATTAAAAGCTCTACACATAAACCAAGTCTCACTAAGGTTTCCACAAAACCTATAAACTTTTATCCAACACATCCTAATCAACATTTTTGTCTTATTAGCATAATCTCCATCATGAAGATGTAACATATTTATTATACTATCACTTGTGCCACATTTTATTCAAAACAATTACATCTCAATATTATATCATGTGTATTTCCCACATCAAGGGTTTTAAGCACAATTAGTGTTTACTAAACCATTTCAACATTAATCAATGTATTAGGTCAAAAACCTTAATAACATGAATTCATTTTCCATTATCCTCTTAAAACTATCATGTAGAATTATCACAAATTATTTTGTAAAAAAAATTAATATTATCCAACAAGTTATTAAGCCTATTATAATTCCAAATAATGTTCATCTTATACATTGTCATATCATCTTTCATACTCATATTAATGACATCATTAATCATTGTCGTCCATTACACTTCATATTATAATTTATACATGTTTTACATCACATTAGGCATTTATGAATATTTATGTGAATCCAATTGTTCAATTTAGTGAATAGGATGTAACACATTAAATATTAATGGATTAATTCATATATCGAGTTATGATGAGGTGTTCATTAGAGAGCAAGGTGATATACCTTACATATATTGATAACTTTGTGACTATAATCCATTTATATGTATCAAGGTGTATTATGTGACGATTACACCTAATGCAACTAATGTATCATGAAAGGCATTAAGGATATATATATATATATATATATATATATATATATATATATATATATGTATATATGTATTAATTGTCAAAGCTAGATGATTACATATTAGGGTTTAGGTCAACACGATCATTACATGTTAAAGCATCCTTAGGGTGCATAATCCATACACATTTTACCATTAGGGTGGCATAGTCAATGTTATGTATATTCACAATTAGTAATGAGTAACTCATTATTATGTGCATCAATAATATGTGAAGGTTCAAGCATATGAACTATCTCTATATGGCTTACTACATATTCATGTGTGTATAAACAAACAAGTTGAATTACAAGTATAATGTGTTTGGTAAATTCTTGTTCACATAAGTTATTATGTACATATGTCCACATAGATAGGGTTTCTAACTCTAAAGGTATTTGATTTTGCTTTTAATTGGGATTCCATCGCCCTAAAAAGGGATTTCGTCCTCGAAATTAGATTTGCAAAAACAAATAGGGTACTAACACCTTTAATCTCACTCCACCCCTTAAAAGGGTCAACTAAGTCAAACTAAGCTAAGGGTAAAAGGGTACATAAAACTCAACACTAAAATTATTTACTAACCAAGCTTCAAGGTGTAACATAGGGTACACTAAACCCTAAACATAGGAGTATAAGGTATTTAAGGATGACTTTTTTTGTGTGTAAGAGATCAAATCATCACTTATGGTTTTCCTAAGGTATTCAACAATTAGGAAACATGCCCAAAGATAGACTATTTCAAGCTGTCTATATCAGATCAGGCCATGCCAGGTCATATGAGCTCAGGAGTCCTCGTTACCAAGCTAGTGGGGCGGAGGAAAATTTTTCCAGCCCCCAAGTTGTGACCCTTTCTAGACACCATCACTTCAACTTATTTCTCTAGTAGCTTCTCAATAGACAATTCACCAAAAAGTTGACAAATTTTATTTCTAATTATGAATTTATTATGATCCTAAATCAAGCTTTCATCATAGGTCAACTCTAAGGTGAAAAACTTACTATAGGGAAACTATATAAGATAAGGGTTCTATCTAGGAGATAATTTGAATTAGTCAAGAATCCGACTACCTTGATGCTCTGATACCATGTTGTAAAGACCAAGTCTCTACTACTAAACATGATAAACAAATTCATCAAATGTGTGGTAGCGGAAGAAATTAAACTTGACTTTATTCAAAATGTATAAAGAGTACATTACAAAATTTCCATAAAGGAAGTACAACTTTATACAAAACATAGGATCTAGGTAGAGGAAGACTTAAACTAAGCCAATATTGTCTCCCAACAAAACAACTTATAAAGGCAACTATGATCATGCAAGCTATATGTTCCTTTTCTTCTTGTCCTATCCTTAGCCTTAGGTTCACCAAGCTTCAATTGTGCACTCTGATCCTATACCTGGGTGGTTGGGGTCATCCAGTAAGAGAAAGATAAAAGTATGTGTTATTCAAGAGAAATATAACAATTAAATAATCTAAAGCATTGCAATATAAAAGATTCTTTACACTTAGAGATTTCAAAAGAAATGAGGCAAGTATATGAATAAGAGAGGGAAGACTGCCATAAACAATCCCCACAATAATAATCACATAGCATGAATATATTAAGACACAAAGTCATCTTAATGTAGGGTGAGGCACCTACTGGACCTCACCAAGTGGCAGGGGGACTAAAACCCCAGTGCCTATATAAAGTGGCAGGCAGACTAAAACCCCCGTGCCTAATATAAAATGGCAGGGGGACTAAAACCCCAGTGCCCGGCAGGAGGACTAAAACCTCAGTGCCCTATGGGTGGTTTGTACTCATGTACACTATATTGTCATTTGGCCTAAAATACATCATGCTTAATAGTCCACTTGGCAGTAGTGAGAAGTAACAACATTGCAACATTGCAAAATGGGAATATAACCCAATTAAACAATCTCAATAAATGGATGAGCCAACATTGGCCATAGGAAGATCCAAGAGTTACAATTAAATGAGCCACATAGGCAATATAAGCATCTCATAAGTAAGGAGCCAAATATAGGCAATCACAAGATCCATATAATTCAATTAGATGAGCCATAATGGTAACAAAAGCATCAAATATTTAAAGAGACAAATAAAGGAATTTTAGGAGGAGATCAAGTCTAGCACATAATGTTTGTAGGGTTGGATAAGACCCAATTGAAGGATAGGTAATTTGCACATATACATTCCACATAGATCTCACATTCATCATAGATGTTCACATAAATAGGTTCCACATACTAAAATAGGATCCACACACATAGGGGCCACATAGCTGATCTAGATTGATTACCACAAACTTTACGAAGTTGATTGTATCCCCATTCCATTTTTCCCTAGTTGCAAACATTATCATGTATTAGGATGTGTTAAGCATAAAGATATAAAGAAAAACCCATTTTTAAACCTTTTTAGGGAAACCTTCGATTTGAGACCCAAAACTTAGACCAAGACATTACTTAGACTTTAGGGATTAGAAAAACATATTTTATTTTACAAATTGGACTTAAAAAAAAGAGTATCTTAGTGAAAATTCGAAACATAATTTAGAATCAGGCTTCAAAAACCACAAAATTGGATTCTACTCAAAAAATCCTTTCCAACGACTATTTATTTATATTTTTTTGATGTCCGAGCAATTTTCTACGAATTAAACAAAACAGACCAATCAAAATTTAGATAATTGCTACATGGGTCAAAAAACAATGATTCAGATGACGAAACTGCCCTTTGCCAGAGAACAAGGAAAGGAGGGTGCGTGGGGGCAAAAAGGTAAAAAGAACTTGAGCTTCTTCAAGCTCTAGCGCAGCCATGGCGTTGTGGGTGTAGCTAGGTATTTTGGGTGTTTTTGCGTTTCTCAACCAAACAGTGCGCAAAGGTACTCGAAACGAAGAGAATCGAAGGACGAACTCACCCTACCAATCTATTTTGATGCACGAGCCACCTAGCATGGGGGAGAAGAACCACAAGCACAGCTGGAAAAGCTCCATGTCACCGGCTACACACACGTCCTCAGACGAAATTGATGGCTTGGGCAAGTTGCTAAGGGGCCAACGGAGGTGTGGGGCTAGATATATATAGGTGTGGATCAGTGTGGATGTGGAAAGGAGGTGTCTGTGAGAGGCCTTGGATGGTGCCGCTTGGAATTTTCTCTACACTGTGCCTCACTAGATGAGTGAGGGCTCAAATGAACCGGGGGTCACAACGACCTGTAGGTGAAGAAAGTACTAGAAAAGATGGAGAATCGAGGGAGAAAGGTGGAGAGGAAGCGAGCTGCGTCTTCCCGGCTACCATTTTGGTTAATCCAAGGTAGGAGACAAAGCGCCTACCATTGGATGGGATCCTCGTCCAACCTGGACCATTGGCTCGTGATCCATGATAGACCAGGCGCGCGTGACAGCCATTTAAAGGCTGGACTTTAGCTTAAATGATGCAATTCAATGATATATCGATTGCTATTATGTCACACTATATTAAAAACTTGTTTAATGCATTTGGAAGGTCAAACGAGCTGCAATTAACCTCAAATTTTAACCCCAAGTTGCTAATGATGTCTATATTCATTCTATACAATTATATTTTCGTTTCATACAACCTTTGGCCTCCAATAATTATTTTTATTATTAAAGCATATATTAATATAATGCTTGGGCAAATAATTATGTGTTGCTTTTATAAGCAACCCTTGGTTACCAAATCCGAGATTTGGAGTCCAAGAGTCCTCCACTCACTAATTACATGCATTTTGAAGCTTAATTAGCCCATGATAAGAGTGAGGTATGAGGTGGGTTATTATTCACAATTTTAATTTACACTATATTAAAAGCGTATAAAATAGTTTTGAGGGGTCAAACCAACTCCAAAAGCTACCAAATTTGAACCATTAGCTCACATTAAAGTCTAGAACAATGCTATGTAATTACTTTCTCGTTTTACTCATTATTGTTTCCTTAATAAATATATTGCTCATTAAAGTGTATATTAATATATTAAAATGAATGAGTTATATGAAAAGGCATCTTTAATGGATTACCTGAGTGAATTTCGAGATATAATCCATTATTAGCTTTAAGAGAAAAAACTCGCCATAATATTCTATTTATATATATTATTATCATTTTTGAGGAGAGAGAAGGAGATTAGGTTAATTACACTCATAATTAACTCAAATACACATTATTACTAATATATTTATCCAAAACGCTCCAAATAAACATTATCCACTTATTATCTCTCATGAAACTCCATTTTGCATTATTAGTACTTAATTATTACGTTATGTGGGTTATTTGTGCAAACACCCCTTTATTATCATAAATGGGGGAAAATGCAATTTCACTATCATCAATGCTCAAATTGCACATAGAGTCCAAAAATGATCCAAAAGGATGGAAAATTTATGAAAAAGGTCCAAATGGACTAGAAGGCAAAGAAAAGCTCAAGAGTGGGTAAATTGCAGGAAAGACCCTGGAATTTCAATATGTTACAATTGGAGGTCCTTTATCTTTGTTGTTCCTTTGACTACTATCATAAACCATGTCCAACAATTTGTTTAGTAGAATGATGTAAGATGTCATTAAGACTATTTTTACCAACTAAGAATCTTTGCAAAGAAGATCTCAAACTGTCATTATCATGCTTAAGAGAAGCAATATAGAAGACAAATTATTGATATTATCTCTAGCATGCAAAAGATCATTTTCTAAGCAAAGAGCTTTAGTTAAATAAGAATCTCTATCAATATGAAGAGAAGCAACATCATTCTCTCTATTAGTAGAACTAGAACAAGATTCATGCACATTGATTTAAGCAAGCAAGGAGGCATTTTCTGTTTCTAATTCTTGCAAAACAAAATCTTTGTCCTTGTTTACAGATTTATGAACATCAATATCATGCATGAGAGAATCAACAATTAAAGTATGCTCTTCATTAGAACTAGGCATGAGAGGTTGAGCTTCTAGAAATCTAATCTTATCAAGAAAACTAGCATTTTCAAGTTTAAGAGAGTCTACTTGGCTAAGACAAGCATTTTTATCATCAAGCAAGCAAGAATTAGCATGTTCAAGATCATTTAACTCTACATGAAAATTATCAACAATTCTAGCAAGCTTTTTCCTTTTCCTTTTAGAAGACTTAAGAGAGGCACCAATATCATGAATAATAGCAATCAAAGATTCTTTATCTAAAGAGTTTATATTTAACTCACTTGAGTCTTTCTTGTTGATGCTATAAGAGAAAAATGGCATTCTCCTTCATCACTAGAGCTTGAGCTTGATCCTTCACTTGAATCTTCACTTGATCTTGAGTTGGAGGAGATAGTTGAGCTTGAGTGCCATTTCTCCTTCTTCTTGTGAAGATGGGTCTTTTTGCCTTGTGGGCAATCTTCCTTGTAGTGACCCTTCTTTCCACATGTGAAGCACCAGATGGATGAGGAATTCTCCAATAGAGGAAATTGCTCCCACCAAAGATCGGTAGGCAGATCAAGTATCTCCCTCCTTGGTAGTCACGCATCTTCTCTTACTTGTGGAAGTATGCTTGGAGAATCCCACTCTGATACCAATTGTTGGATCCTAGATGGGTGATTAGATGCTCTAGAGGGGGGGTGAATAGAGCTGACTGCACTTAAACAAAATCCATTAGACCTTCAAGATATATCACAAGATAAGGTTGCTAAATAGGAAATTTGTGTGCAACTAAAACATGCATAGAAAGGGAGAGAGAGATTGAACATGCACCAATTGACAAGCTATTTTAGAGTGGTTCCACACTTCAAACTTGAAGTGAGTCAGTCCACTACCTAGACAGGTCAACCTCTAGGATTTCTTAACCTTGGATCTTCATTATATTCATTATAAGAGATACAATATATGACTACCAAAGGACTTACCTATCCAATACAAAGAGTCTTCAACCTTACCAAGGACTTACCCACTTTGCAAGAGTCTTCCGCCTTCTTCTAAGGACTTACCTACTCTTGCACAAGTCTGTAGCCTTCAAGGAATTACCCACTCTTCTTGGATCTTACGCCTTTGACTTCACCTTCACTCGGAGAAGTTTCCACGAAGGACTTACCCACTCAAAGGCTTACCCACTCTTGCTCTAAGTCTTCAGCCTTAATCTTCACCAAGGGACGCCTTCCCTTGTTCATCTTCACCTCTCTTAGCCAAAAGAGAGAACCTTCATTTTCATGATTGAAATGAGAGATGGGGAGGTGGTGGAAGTGAGAGCCTCACAAGATATACATGTAGGATGATCTCTCTTACAAATCTCCTACTCAGTCTAATGGATGTAGCAAGTGATTAAGCTTAGAGAGAGAGAGGAGGTTGTAGGAAGCACTCAACTATAGAATAGGAACCTCACATAGAGTTTGCATTGAATGCTCAACCTTGGAATGAAGCCCAATGGGTCCTATTTATTGCTGGGGATGCCTCTTAGCCTTTGGGAACACTTGAGAATAAAAACTAGCCATTTTGTGGCTTGCAACAAATATATTTTCATATGTTGCAACTCCACAATGGCTACAAGCACTTTTCTAGCAGTTTTCTGTACAGTGCAATCAGTCGAGTTTCTATAAGGGTAACTCGACTGATAGAGTAAAAGACAAAGCCAATATTCAGACCATCAGTCGAGTTTGTTCTGGGGAAACTCGACCGACCAATGAAAATCAAATTGGTCAGTAACTCCATCGGTCGAGTTCTGTGTAGTGTGAACTCGACTGATCAAAAGTTATTTTCAAGATCCAATCAGGATCAGTCGAGTTTGTAACTCACAGAGCTCGATCGATGAACAACCTGATGTGAATTTTGCAAAATGGCTTTTGAGTGCTTAAACATTCGATCTAAGTGCTCCTGATTTTATCTAAGCTTAATTACAAGTCATACAATCATTACAAGTGATTTATAACATGATTCTAATGGATTTACTTCATATTACAAAAATGTGCACTTGTATTGACTTTGACTTGTCTTTTCTCAAATTTGAGATGCGCAAGTTAGGGCATTTGGAGTGTGTCTATACCTAATCTGAAATCACTCAAGTAGTGACATTAGACTCCAATATGTGGAATGGTTAGTCATCATCAAAACAAGGGTTTAGTCAATTTAGACGTGAGTCAACATTGACCTAATTGACCTTGAGTCAACATTCTCCCCCTTTTTGAACATGACAAACCATTCCATAAATGTATTGAAAGTATTTAAGTAAAGTCATACCTTTAGAGAAACCTAGGGTTTCAATAGATTGAGCTCATATGTTCCCCCTCAATTGATGAGCACGGAGTTCTCATACTCCCTCTCAATTGATGCTATTTCTCCTGCATGGTTAGCTTTCACAACATTTATAGAATACTATGTCTTCGACTCATATGTATTTCTACACATATATGCCTTCTCCCCTTTACCTTCTCACTTTACATGAACATATTTCTCTTCTTCATGTAAGACATGCCTTCTCCCCATTTTGTCAAAAGAAGACATACCTTTCTCCCCCTTTGTCATTTCAAAAAGTGGGGATATGAAGAAATAAGAAACATCGCAGGTTAAAGAGAAAGGAGATAACACAAATATATATAAGGGGAGTTGAAGAGCACAGATAGGGGCTTTTCCAAGCATAGAAAGAAAAGCAAGTTAAAGCATATACTTGAACAACCCAAAATGCAAGATAAGGTGCTGCAAAAAAACAATAAATCACAATTTAGACCCTCAAGATGACAAAATATGCCCAAAAAGTGCCAGGGCTGATGGCGAATCAATGAGCCTTGCTCAGAAGGTAGTTTCTGCATGAAAAACACTTGTCCTGCACCAAAAACTGAAACTCGAGCAAAATCTACATAAAATCCAAAAAATACTCCAATTTCTACATACAATGTAGATCTATGTATCCTGCATCACAAAGTTATGCAAGCAACTCAAGATAGTAGACATGCAATTCAAGGAACAAGCTTGAGCATGTATGAGACCAGATACAAGCATAGCATATAGATGAGCAAAGATGCCAATTATAAACAAAGCTAGAACTACATGTATATGAACTACTAGTAGTTGTTATCACAAGTTAGGACTACTAGTAGGATCTAGATCATAGCAAGAGATACCAAAAGACACACAAGATAAAGAAAGTTGTGAGTAAATGTAGAGATATATCCAAACAAAAGAGATATGCAATTTTAGAAGCATGAAAGGATATAACTCACATACAAATATGCATCATTACAAAAAGATTATTACCACTAAGAACCTCAAGGTTGTGTAAAAACAATATTTACACCTAGATAGATGTAGCAAGTTAGAGTACAACAGAAGCAACTTTAGACACAACCAAGAGATCCAAAGAGATCATCATCAAGACCTGCGAAACAACTCAAAATGTGTTATTGCAAGATATTGATAAACCAATTTAGAGAAATTAGAGAGATAGAGTTGTAAGCAAGATAGGAAATTTAGAACATGGAAATATGCATATATAAAGGTACCAAAGGAGTGCCAAAGAATAAGGCTATTGGTTGATAAAATCTAGTTGAGAGGGAAATTCTCATTCAATAAGCCAAATGTATATTCTGTGCACAGTGCTATCGGTTGAGTTCTATTTATTGACAATTCGACTGATGACAACTATTGGCAACACCCATAGGTGCCTATCAGTCGAGTTTCAAGTAGGGCAAACTCAACTGACAGAGCAGCTATCAAAAAGCACATATATTTCGTAAAAATATATTTAAAGGCATGCTAAATATACAAACCATATCCAAACATGATTAAGAAAGTTAGTAATGCACTATAGAAGCATTAGAAACAATTTTTGAGCAAGAGTGTATAGAGAAACACAAAATACCACTTTTGACTCAAAAACCACATGCATAGTGCACACGAACTTGACAAAAACAAGTTAGAAATGGTTATAAGAAACAAAACATTTACCTTTGTTCTTACCAGTCCTTTTTCCATTTGTTGTCACCCTCTACACATCTCACCTTTCTTCTTTCATGTGGATTGACAAGTCAATTTGCAATTCAATAGCTCAAGTCAACCCATTTGCAAGTACCTACAAGAAGAAAGATGAAATGGTCCCCAGTCATGTTTTTGGGATCGGAGGGGTTAGTTTAGCAACCCAAGTCCTATTGCTCTTGGGTGCTTTCCTAACAGGACAACAAGTAGAATAATGACCAAAATCATTACAATAGTTGCATGTGCCCATAGTCTTAGAACTAGAGGATTCTCCATGGAATATTGGAGGTCCTTTATCTTTGTTGTTCCTTTGACTACTATCATATCCTAAACCATGTCTACCAATTTGTTTAGTAGAATGATGTAAGATGTCATTAAGAATCTTTTTGCCAACTAAGAATCTTTGCAAAGAAGATCTCAAACTGTCATTATCATGCTTAAGAGAAGCAATATAGAAGACAAATTATTGATATTATCTCTAGCATGCAAAAGATCATTTTCTAAGAAAAGAGCTTTAGTTAAATAAGAATCTCTATCAATATGAAAAGCAGCAATATCATTCTCTCTATTAGTAGAACTAGAACAAGATTCATGCACATTGATTTTAGTAAGCAAGGAGGTATTTTATGTTTCTAATTCTTGCAAAACAAAATCTTTGTCCTTGTTTTCAAATTTAAGAACATCAATATCATGCATTAGAGAATCAACAATTAAAGTATGCTCTTCATTAGAACTACGCATGAGAGGTTGAGCTTCTAGAAATCTAATCATATCAAGAAAACTAGCATTTTCATGTTTAAGAGAGTCTACTTGGGTAAGACAAGCATTTTTATCATCAAGCAAACAAGAATTAGCATGTTCAAGATCATTTAATTCTACATGCAAGTTATCAACAATTCTAGCAAGCTTTTTCCTTTTCCTTTTAGAAGACTTAAGAGAGGCACACGTATCATGAATAATAGCAATCAAAGATTCTTTATCGAAAGAGTTTAGATTTAACTCACTTGAGTCTTACTTGTTGATGCTATAAGAGAAAAATGACATTCTCCTTCATCACTAGAGCTTGAGCTTGATCCTTCACTTGAATCTTCACTTGAGCTTGAGTTGGAGGAGACACTTGAGCTTGAGTGGCATTTCTCCTTCTTCTTGTGAAGATGGGTCTTTTTGCCTTGTGGGTAATCTTCCTTGTAGTGACCCTTCTTTCCACATGTGAAGCACCAGATGGAGGAGGACTTGCCTTTGTAGAATCTACCCTTGGAGTACATGGCATATTCTTTAACTTGAGAGGATGGAGAGGCTTGATCAACAATAGCCTTGATTTGAGCCTTCATTTCAGCCTTATTCATTCTCTTGAGTTCTTTCTCTTCTTGTCTTTCTACTTCCTCTCTCTTGTCAAGTGTGGCTTCATGTTCTTGTAGATTTCCAATGAGCTCTTCAATGGGAATACCCTTAAGAGACCTTTCTTCTTCAATGGAAGTTAGCTTGGGTTCCCACCTCATGGGAATAGTTCTAAGGATCTTTGAGTTGATCTATCCGCTAGACATAGGATGACCTAGAACAGCAAGACCATTCACAATGGTGTTGAGCCTTGAGTACATGTTGGCTATCCTCTCCTCCTTTCCCATCTTGAAGTTCTCAAGCAACCCTTTGAGCATGTAGACTTTGCTTTCCTTTACTTGATATGTCCCTTCATAAGTGATGCATAGCTTTCTCCATACCTCATAGGTTGTTTCACATGAAGAAATCCGATTGAACACAGTGGGGGTCATGGTGGCATAGAGGATGTGCATGGCCCTAGCATTCAAGGTTTCTTTCTACAAGGTAGCTTCATCCCATTCTTCAATCTGTGTCTTTGGTAGCATATATGGGCTGTTCACCATTTGCCACATCTCAAGACTTGATCCTTGGATGTAGAAATGAAGCCTTTTTCTCCAATAGAGGAAATTGCTCCCATCAAAGATTGTTAGGCTGATCAAGTATCTCCCTATTTTGTAGTCACCCATCTTCTCCTACTTGTTGAAGTATGCTTGGAGAAGCCCACTCTGATACCAATTGTTGGATCCTAGATGGGTGATTAGATGCTCTAGAGGGGGGTGAATAGGGCAGAATGCACTTAAACAAAATTCATTAGACCTTCAAGATATATCACAAGATAAGGTTGCTAAATATGAAATTTGTGTACAACTAAAACATGCATAACAAGGGAGAGAGAGATTGAACATGCACCAATTGACAAGTTGTTTTAGAGTTGTTCCACGCTTCAAACTAGAAGTGAGTCAGTCCACTACCTAGAGAGGTCAACCTCTAGGATTTCTTATAGATACAATGTGCATGGAGTTCTCATACTCCCCCTCAATTGATGTTATTTCTCCTCCATGGTTAGTTTTCACAACATTTATAGAATACTCTGTCTTCTACTCATATGTATTTCTACACATATATGCCTTCTCCCCTTTACCTTCTCCCTTTACATGAACATATTCCTCTTCTTTATGTAAGACATGCCTTCTCCCCATTTTGTCAAAAGAAGACATACCTTTCTCCCCCTTTGTCATTTCAAAAAGTGGGGTTATGAAGAAATAAGAAACATCACTTGTTAAAGAGAAAGGAGATAACACAAATATATATAAGCAGAGTAGAAGAGCATAGATAGGGGCTTGTCCAAACATAGAAAGAAAAGCAAGTTAAAGCATATACTTGAACAACCCAAAATGCAAGATAAGGTGCTGCAGAAAAACAATAAATTGCAATTTTGACCCTCAAGCTGACAGAATCTGCCCAAAAAGTGCCAGGGCTCATGGTGAATCAATGAGCCTTTCTCAGAAGGTAGTTTCTACATGAAAAACACTAGTCTTGCACCAAAAATGACACTGGAGCAAAATCTGCATAAAATCCAAAAAATACTCCAATTTCTACATACAATGGAGATCTATGTATCCTGCATCACAAAGTTATGCAAGCAACTCAAGATAGTAGTATGCAATTCAAGGAACAAGCTTGAGCATGTATGAGACAAGATGCAAGCATAGCATATAGATGAGCAAAGATGCCAATTATAAACAAGGATAGAACTACATGTATATGAACTACTAGTAGATGTTATCAGAAGTTAGGACTACTAGTAAGATCTAGATCATAGCAAGAGATACCAAAAGACACACAAGATAAAGCAAGCTATGAGTAAATGTAGAGATATATCCAAACAAAAGAGATATGCAATTTTAGAAGCATGAAAGGATATAACTGATAACACCAAATTTTGTGACGTTTTTGCCCTTTATTCTGTTATCAAAACTACCCTTTTCTGCTATTTTCCTCTATTTTATTAGCATTTTCACAATAATTGGCCAAGCAACGCTCTTATTCCAAATTTTCCTATCTTCTACAGAGTTTTCCTCATTTTTGTGCAATAAGGCTGATTCCGGCCCACAATAAGTCTAAGCCCGTCTTGACCTTCCTGACGCCCGATACTACCCAGCCTGACAGGGGCTGGGCGACACAAGAATGATCGACAGAGAAGGGCACCTTGCGAAGGGGACGTGCCGGCCGACACACCTTCTATCCGACAGGGAGCCAAAGCCGCATCGACGACCCAGCTCGTCGAGCGACACGACCACCCACCGGCAGGCGTGCCGCCCACCACATGACCAATAGCCAGCACCTCGCGCCGAGATATGCCTGTATTAGCCATCCACATCCATCGACCGGTGTATAAGGGAGCTACGTGGCGCTTCGAGCACCATGTTTTCTCACCAACCAGCTGACTATAAATAACAGCTACAGGAAGCCGAAAAGAGAGGTTGGATAGGTCGGGACGGCTGGCCAGTTCACAGTTCGGACAGCTGGGGACTTGAGCTATCTACGAGAGAAGTGCGAGAGCAACCGTATCGTGCCCCAGTGCTCGTACCGGGCGACACTAGGTGAGCTCTTCCTCATCCCGAGAGGGAGGGGATCGGTTCACCTAGGACTGTATCGGACGACACTGAGGGCCGATATCGGCCGATGTAGATACGCGACACGAGTGCCTGACAACAATGCCCGACAGTAGTATATGTAAATCCATGGCCGACACGATACCGAACCCGATACGCTCCGCCCGTCAGTCGTGCCGCCTGAGAGTGTGTGCCGCCCGACATGAGCGTATCGGCCAGGGTCTTCGAACGATATAGTCGTCCGTCAGGCGTGCCGTTCGAGAGTTTGTGCCGCCCGACACGGCTGTACCGGGATAGGTCCCTGGACGGTATCGGGCTGGGAGTAGTAGTAGTCTGTCGTTGTGATGACCCTGAATTTAGGATTCTGATACCTAACATCGTACTTTAAGATGATGAATGTTAAGTAGATGATTGATGCCAAGTTGAGTAATTGTGTTTCAATTATTGATCCTTGCCATGTAAAAGGTGTTTTTGGGAGTACAATTTATGGTTATCAAACCTATTTGAGTTCAATTTTGATGAACACCTTGGTTTAACTGATTTGGATATTTATGAGGTCAAGGTACCCATTTAATAGTCTTGGAGAACTCAGGTGATATATTGATGAGCCTTGAGGTTACTACATCATAAAAAGTCTTTTGGGGATTTATATGGTCAATATACAATGGTTAAAGAAAATTATTTATGTTTCATACACCTCATTACAAGGGTTGTTGAGAAATCTTTTGCATGGCCAAAAAGAAATGGAGTTTGTGTCCCAAACTTTGATCGTAGATAAGTTATGATATTATAAGCCTAGGTCTAAGGTTTCATGATTAAATGAGTTTCCCTATATACAATCACACACGTTTGAAGTTCTTAGATTATTTGATAAGTGAGGCATCTTGAGACCATAGTAAAATAACATTAAACCAAGATCTTGGTTGTTGTATTTGTTACACAGCAATATCTTGTTTGGTTCTTTAAAAATACTAAGGGTGGCAATGCCACTATATTACCACCATTGATGAGATTGAATGATGCAAGGATCTTTTTCAACCTCTGAAAGTACTGGATTTATTAGAGTTAAGAGTCTGATAGTCGATAAGCCTGAATTACAGAGATCTTCATCTGACCGAGCCAATTGCTCCGCAATATCAGGATCTGCCAAACCACCCCCCAAATATCGGTATTTGATGGCAAGGTGAGAGAGTTCCAGCTCTCGACTTCGTAGCCCTCTTCACTCGAATTTGCAGACGAGGCCGAGTTTGGGTTACCTGACATCACCATGGAAATTAGTTGCCTATCTATTGTTATTGGACACCATTGTAACCACCAAACATTTTGGTACTGGGGCCGCTCACCACCTTGGGTGTATAGCAACATCATGCTAAACCGTGGAGCAATGGTGGGAACCAATAGAAGAAGACGAAGGCCTTAGGAGTAGACCTTCTCCCTTCCGCACCAAGAATCTCAGGCTGGAGGTTGCAGGTATGATGCTTCCTCCCTGCGGCGGTGTGGATCCAATGACCTAGCGGGATCGAGACCATGAGGTCTGTCTGAGGAGCGATGGTGACGGCAGCTCTGTGATCTGGAGCAGAGTCCTCCTCCCCATTACTTCCTCCTATACGGCAGCTCTATGATCTGGAGCGACTCCTGTACGTGATGGTGATCGCCTGCGAGAAGAGAAGGGTCGATCCGCGCCTAGCTATGATATCTGTGGTCACCAAAGCAACCGCGGAGCTTCGAGGGACCTCTGTACACCATGAGAGCCACCACTCGTGTGCTTCTTTCTCATCGGCGGCGGCGGGACCAAGAAACAGAGCGCCGCGACCCCAGCAAAGCAAGAGAAGAGCTCCGGAGTCAGACTCACGATGGGGGGATGAACTCTCGCTGAGCCGGCCCTAATCTTTGCTAGACCGGGTCAGTGCTAGGGTTACTTAAAGAACTAGACCAAACCGTGACTCCAAAGGAGCTGGGCGTGACTTGAGGAGGTGGCCGGCCAACATGGACCAACTAGAGGCTGACACCTCTGGTTGTGGGACCCCTCAAGGTAAAATGCTTTTAATTTCTCAGGATTAGACCAGAGTTTGGAAATATCATTAAAAATAGCTCCAGTGTCCTATAAATTCCTCAAAAATACCTACGGATTCACAAAAACAGTCTCTATATCTTTAAACATGTAGATCAGACTTTTGCTAATGGTTTGCAGATGATTTCTAATTATGATGACCATACTACTTTTAGGGCTCAAATAAATAATATAGTTAGCATATAATGGAAATTAAATCTGATTAAAGTACCCTTGAACCCTAATATCATGTGGAAACCGAAGATAACCTTTGATCTGATTATTTTGATGGAATAATAGGTATTTTCTAATTAATGATTAATTAATGGCTCTTATCCTCATTTTAAATTTAGAAAATGGACCGATCATCAAAAAATTATGAAAACTGAACCAGACCTAAATAATGACCTCTAGATCATTACAAAAATATCATAAATCAGTTAAGACTAGTTTGAACCCAAATTTTGACTAAACCCTAATTTGGACCAAAATATGCTAAGAATAATGATGATCATGTATTAATGATGCTCAATTATATTTAATCAGGTGCTGACCAGATATGTAGATGATCCAGAATGTAAATAGGAATCTTTGAACTCAGGTACGTGGGATTTATTAAGTATAAGACTAGTTTTCATGAATGCATAATGATATGATGTACTTTGGATGCTTGTGTTTGCATATAAATTCTTGGATGTGTATTAGTAGTATATGCTCCGCAAAACATTACAGAATATAAAAGAATATAGATGGTTTGTAGCTACTGAGTGGATATATGCTCTTTCTCTCTCTCTCTCTCTCTCTCCCTCAATCCTCTCTCTCTCTTCCTCTAAATATAAGGTCGGCACTCGGTCCCCATAGCCCAAGGGGCGGGGAAAAATGAAGTGCGACATCTCTCTCTCCCCTCTGAATATAAGGTCGACACTCGGTCCCCATAGCCCAAGGGGCGGGGAAAAATGAAGTGTGACACCACTTAGTAGTACAAATGCATCAAAAGGCATCTAAAAATGTGTTTACCTGATTATCGCTTTAAATAATGTTTTCTTTTACTCTTTCTTTCTCAAGATTATTTCAATTATGCAAGCATATTAGTATGTATCTTTCTACCCACGTACACAACACCTTGTGTGTTGATTCGTTGTTTCACGTATGTTTTAGGTTCAGAGATAGCGTGGGATAACAGATGGGAGTGAGCAGTTGTCCAAGTTGTACCTATTGTGTAGATCCTGTTAGCATACATGTTCATAGACTTATAAACTTTTCTTCAATTATGTAAATGTAAATCATTTTGTAATAATTCATCTTGTTTAATATACATGTGAATGTTGAGTATGTTATTGTTGTATGTTCATGTATGCATATTTTGCTTCTGCATCGCTCTCTGATATGATTGGATGATGTTTTCGGAATCTGACCTCTCATTCCCAATAGGGTTTGGAGAAATCAAAATCCGGGGACGTCACAGTTGGTATCAGAGCATGAACAATAGCTACACCTAACAATTGCTCATAATGAAACATTAAACCTAAATCTCACCTTTCACTTTAAACCTTAGAAACTTAGTAAGTTGTTCTATAGGAATAAGGTTTGACTTAGCCTCTAGGTTAGAGCCTAGATGTTCGAGAACTAGGTTTAGACAAGTGTGTGAAACCCTTTCCATATAGAGCTCATATGTATTGGGTAGCTACACTAGTCTACATCTCGTTCTCACCATTTCACTAGGTTACATGACACTAGACTATCTACTGTGTGTGGGACACTCGGTTTTGCTTATTTGGTTTTGTTTTCCAATCGGCTCGAGCCTCGAGTGTTTTCTCTGACGTCTTCTTTCTCGGAGAAAAACTATATAATATTTTATTATATATATGTAAATATAAAAATGTGTCCCTCACACTGGAGAGTAGTTAGTGTTCATGCAATCTAAGAGAAAGGGAGTGACATCAGTCTAGAAGAGAGAGTAGTCTGGATTAGATGTCTAGAGCCTTATCAAGATATGTGATACATAGATCAGATGATAGAATGATAGTTGAAATAAGCATGTGAAATCTTATCTAAGTTTGATCTCTGATGGTATAAGTTTCCTTATAAAGGTTTAAGTTGTATATTAGTTGAATCTAATTTTGGATAATTTAAGAAAAATCTTGATGATGAAAGTATATTCCCTTTTCCTACTTAAGATAAGCTAAGTTAAGATAGAGATGAGTGTGCATGAGCCTCAAGCTCTTATACAAGGGGGATATCTAGTGGTAGGATGAGATATGTGGTGAACTCTAGAGAGAGTAAGACCCACAGGGAGAAGGTCATAGGACCTATCCTCCAATATATGAGATATGTGTAAAAAAAAAATCCTACACTAGATTACTCTCAAGTGTTGAGTTGAGTCCTTATTCATGATTCAAATCTACATGTGAGAATTGGGTAAAATAAAAGGATGGGTATAAGACCCATATGATAAAGTCAATCCTTTGGCTGAGTTAGGTCCTAGGTAGAGTGACTTATTTTGTGAATCTCATCATTAGTTGCAAGTGAGGTAATATATGAACTCTAGTTATGAGAGTATGATGCTTTGTTCAAAAGATACTCAAAATACATGTTCTCCCTTCTTCTTCTCTTTCTTAATATATGATGATAGAAACCTCACTTGAGCTATATAGATGATTTATAGATGAGGAGTCACTCGTATAAGCTTGACCTATTCTATAGTTTCCCCCCCTATATCATACATGTAGTACCCAAGATTGAAATCATGATAAGTTTGACTTTAAAATACTATCTTCCCCTTCATATGAAACATGAAAGATATGATGCTGAGATCATGGGATAAACTTAGTATATTACCTTTTCCCCTTCACATAATACATGCAAGACATAAAACGTTGAACTAATGAACTTGATATAAAGATATTTTTGGATCATAGGATATATGATCAGAAATATAGTTTGTAACTTTGATCCTTCTCAATGTATGCTTCTAAGTTGAGTATGAATATCACACCATAGGGTGAAACCCTAATGGTCAAGCATGTTACGTAAGCCCTTCTTATATAGAAAAATCCTCATATAAAGGATGAAGATAAATCTCCTCTAATGCTGAAATCATTGTAAGATGTTGATCATAAGACATATTAATGATGTTAGATTTGAACGATCTGAATATCATGGCATATAAACGAATCCCTCCTGAACATTAAAGGTATGAACAAAACATGTACCCCTAGAGGTGATGTAACCCTAAGATATCATAATGTCATGTTATGGCTAAGACATTAACTGATACTCCGGCCTATATAAGGTGGGGTGGGTACACCCTAGGTGCTCTAAATCCTAAGATAATAACTTAGGGTTCATATTGGTATCCCAGAAATCCACAACCGGTGGCACATATGAGGTTGGACTCCTTGATATCACCTCGAGAATGATATTCGTTGAATTTCGAGGACGAAATTCCATCTAAGGTGGGTTGATTGTGATGACCCTGAATTTAGGATTCTGATACCTAACATCGTACTTTAAGATGATGAATGTTAAGTAGATGATTGATGCCAAGTTGAGTAATTGTGTTTCAATTATTGATCCTTGCCATGTAAAAGGTGTACTTGGGAGTACAATTTATGGTTATCAAACCTATTTGAGTTCAATTTTGATGAACACCTTGGTTTAACTGATTTGGATATTTATGAGGTCAAGGTACCCATTTAATAGTCTTGGAGAACTCAGGTGATATATTGATGAGCCTTGAGGTTACTACATCATAAAAAGTCTTTTGGGGATTTATATGGTCAATATCTAATGGTTAAAGAAAATTATTTATGTTTCATGCACCTCATTACAAGGGTTGTTGAGAAATCTTTTGCATGGCCAAAAAGAAATGGAGTTTGTGTCCCAAACTTTGATCGTAGATAAGTTATGATATTATAAGCCTAGGTCTAAGGTTTCATGATTAAATGAATTTCCCTATATACAATCACACATGTTTGAAGTTCTTAGATTATTTGATAAGTGAGGCATCTTGAGACCATAGTCAAATAACATTAAACCAAGATCTTGGTTGTTGTATTTGTTACACAGCAATATCTTGTTTGGTTCTTTAAAAATACTAAGGGTGGCAACGCGACTATATTACCACCATTGATGAGATTGAATGATGCAAGGATCTTTTTCAACCTCTGAAAGTACTGGATTTATTAGAGTTAAGAGTCTAACAGTCGATAAGCCTGAATTACAGAGATCTTCATATGACCGAGCCAATTGCTCCGCAATATCAGGATCTGCCAAACCACCCCCCAGATATCGGTATTTGATGGCAAGGTGAGAGAGTTCCAGCTCTCGACTTCGTAGCCCTCTTCACTCGAATTTGCAGATGAGGCCGAGTTTGGGTTACCTGACATCACCATGGAAATTAGTTGCCTATCTATTGTTCTTGGAAACCATTGTAACCACCAAACATTTTGGTACTGGGGCCGCTCACCACCTTGGGTGTATAGCAACAACAAGCTAAACCGTGGAGCAATGGTGGGAACCAATAGAAGAAGACGAAGGCCTTAGGAGTAGACCTTCTCCCTTCCCCACCAAGAATCTCAGGTTGGAGGTTGCAGGTGTGATGCTTCCTCCCTGCGGCGGCGTGGATCCAATGACCTAGCGGGATCGAGACCATGAGGTCTGTCCGAGGAGCGATGGTGACAGCAACTCTGTGATCTGGAGCAGAGTCCTCCTCCCCATTACTTCCTCCTATACGGCAGCTCTGTGATCTGGAGCGACTCCTGTACGTGATGGTGATCGCCTGCGAGAAGAGAAGGGCCGATCCGCGCCTAGCTATGGTATCTGTGGTCACCAAAGCAACCGCGGAGCTTCGAGGGACCTCTGTACACCATGAGAGCCACCACTCGTGTGCTTCTTTCTCATCGGCGGCGGCGGGACCAAGAAACAGAGCGCCGCGACCCCAGCAAAGCGAGAGAAGAGCTCCGGAGTCAGACTCGCGATGGGGGGGATGAACTCTCGCTGAGCCGGCCCTAATCTTTGCTAGACCGGGTCAGTGCTAGGGTTACTTAAAGAACTAGACCAAACCATGACTCCAAAGGAGCTGGGCGTGACTTGAGGAGGTGGCCGGCCAACATGGACCAACTAGAGGTTGACACCTCTGGTTGTGGGACCCCTCAAGGTAAAATGCTTTTAATTTCTCAGGATTAGACCAGAGTTTGGAAATATCATTAAAAATATCTCCAGTGTCCTATAAATTCCCCAAAAATACCTACAGATTCACAAAAACGGTCTCTATATCTTTAAACCTGTAGATCAGACTTTTTCTAATGGTTTGCAGATGATTTCTAATTATGATGACCATACTACTTTTAGGGCTCAAATAAATAATATAGTTAGCATATAATGGAAATTAAATCTTATTAAAGTACCCTTGAACCCTAATATCATGTGGAAACCGAAGATAACCTTTGATCTGATTATTTTGATGGAATAATATGTATTTTCTAATTAATGATTAATTAATGGCTCTTATCCTCATTTTAAATTTAGAAAATGGACCGATCATCAAAAAATTATGAAAACTGAACCAGACCTAAATAATGACCTCTAGATCATTACAAAAATATCATAAATCAGTTAAGACTAGTTTGAATCCAAATCTTGACTAAACCCTAATTTGGACCAAAATATGCTAAGAATAATGATGATCATGTATTAATGATGCTCAATTATATTTAATCAGGTGCTGACCAGATATGTAGATGATCCAGAATGTAAGTAGGAATCTCTGAACTTAGGTACGTGGGATTTATTAAGTATAAGACTAGTTTTCATGAATGCATAATGATATGATGTACTTTGGATGCTTGTGTTTGCATATAAATTCTTGGATGTGTATTAGTAGTATATGCTCCGCAAAACATTACAGAATATAAAAGAATATAGATGGTTTGTAGCTACTGAGTGGAAATATGCTCTTTCTCTCTCTCTCTCTCCCTCAATCCTCTCTCTCTCTCTCTCTCTTCCTCTAAATATAAGGTCGGCACTCGGTCCCCATAGCCCAAGGGGCGGGGAAAAATGAAGTGTGACATCTCTCTCTCCCCTCAGAATATAAGGTCGACACTCGGTCCCCATAGCCCAAGGGGCGGGGAAAAATGAATTGTGACACCACTTTGTAGTACAAATGCATCAAAAGGCATCTAAAAATGTGTTTACCTGATTATCGCTTTAAATAATGTTTTCTTTTACTCTTTCTTTCTCAAGATTATTTCAATTATGCAAGCATATTAGTATGTATCTTTCTACCCACGTACACAACACCTTGTGTGTTGATTCGTTGTTTCACGTATGTTTTAGGTTCAGAGATAGCGTGGGATAACAGATGGGAGTGAGCAGTTGTCCAGGTTGTACCTATTGTGTAGATCATGTTAGCATACATGTTCATAGACTTATAAACTTTTCTTCAATTATGTAAATGTAAATCATTTTGTAATATTTCATCTTGTTTAATATACATGTGAATGTTGAGTATGTTATGTTTGTATGTTCATGTATGCGTATTTTGCTTCCGCATCGCTCTCTGATATGATTGGATGATGTTTTCGGAATCTGACCTCTCATTCCCAATAGGGTTTGGAGAAATCAAAATCCGGGGACGTCACAGTCGTTCTTCTACATCAAGAAGGCGACATCTATCTTTAATTCTGTTATTTAAATTCTTAGCTTATGCATTGTATTAAGACCCTTATTGCTTATGGAAATAGAAATGCCTTATTGCTATTTGTTTAATGCTTGATGCCTTATGATTGGGTAATTGCTGTGTTAGATATCTGAACTCTAGCTTGCATGTTTTGGATCACATTTCGCTTAGATACCGAATCGTCTTTCCCGTCGCAACTACTTCGAGAGTTGGGTTGTGGCTCTAGTGTTCGGTCCGATTCTGGAGTACGAGAGTGCCTGAAACGGAGTTGTTTTAGTATCATTCCACTCTAACTTGAGCCCAGCAACCTCGAGAGGGGTGTTGAAGCTTGGTTAGAGGCACCCGCTCTGAGAGGAGGGGTGCAGGGTGATACTGCTACCGCTTGTCTTACTGAAGTCTTATCCCTTGCATTATACCTTAAACTGCAGTTTATCTTTCTATTTTCTGTTGTATGAAAATTCCTAAAAACTGCTAAGTGACAAAATCTTAATCTTTCTTGTAGCTCCAGTTGGAGATAGTTTTCTTTGATTTAATCGTGACATCTTGTTGTTCCCTTCGGGGAACTTTAATATCTCTTTATACCCACCGGAGTGTAGAGTGTCGGTTCAGAGTCGTCAACACGACCCACCTTGTCCCTGTGTTCGACCCCATAAACAAAGTTGCGGGGGCCTAGAAGGATTCAGGTTATAAATGTGAAGGCTCGACTACCTCAAATACGCCTCCAATTTTAGGACGCGCAATTTAGGCCGGTCAACTTTCTGGCGCCGTTGCCGGGGACAAGGCAAATGGCACTGTTGACGAATCTGAAGCCACTAACTACACTCCCGTGCCTCAAGCTTAGAAATGAGCTTGACAACACCTCTTTTTCTTTTTCTTTAAGCGTTATTCTTTGCCGAAACCAAATAACTCTGTGTTCTAACTTGATTTCTCGTGATATTTCAGGTACCCTGCAAAGCTGTAACCTGCTCCACCGAACCTTGATACCATGCCTCGTTGTGAGCAACCCCTTTCTGAGGGCGAATGTCAGAGCCAAAGCGAGAAGGCGACCCGGCCTAATTGGGTTGGTCAGCTTTCCGCCTACATAAAAAGACAGGATACCATCATCAACCAGTTGGTACAGGGGACGCTTACCAGCCCAGGATCTCTGAATTCCATGCAACACCAGACGGCGAGTCTGCAGATGCGCCAATGGGAGGTCGATCAACGGCTGTCTCAGATGGTTGCTCTGATGAAGAACCCTGCAGGAAAAATGCTCCCTCACCCTGAAACTGCAGTAATGGCAGTGCTTAGATCAGGAAAGACGATAGAGCGCGCTGATGAAGCCCCACCGGAACCTGAGCAAGGGCCCAAGGATGCCATTCTAGTAGGAGATGGAGGTAGGCCTGCAGAAGCCCAAGAGCCTGCGCCGAGACCGTCCGATGAGCCATCTGGTGGGAGGAATCCTTATGCTCCCAGGGTACCGTTCTCGTACAAGCTGATCAAGGCAAATTTGAAAAAGCAGCACGAGAGGTTCATGGACTCGATCAGGAAGCTGCATCTTGAAGTCCCCTTCCTTGACGCTTTGGAGGAGATGCCCACATACGCCAAGTTTCTCAAAGATCTAATAATGAAGAAAAGAAGGGGAGGAAGGATAGAGACAGTGTACCTGGCCTCTACTTCCTCTGCCTTCATAAAGCCCAGCTTGCCGACTAAGAGAAGGGATCCCAGAGCTTTCACAATCCCATTCGCCATCGGGGACAATGTCGAGCGGAAGGGTCTAGCGGACTTGGGAGCAAGCATCAGCCTCACGCCCTTAAGTTTCGCGCAAAGGATGGGTTTGACCGACATAGTTCGAACCAATATGCGGATTGAACTGGCAGATCACTCCTTCAAAAGACATGTTGGCATTATCGAAGATGTGTCGATTAGGGTCGGTGATTTCTTTATTCCCTGCGACATCGTCGTCATCGACACAGCTGAAGATCCTAGATGTCCGATCATCTTCGGACGCCCTTTCTTGGCAACAGGGAGGGTGCTGATTGATGTCTCTGAAGGGATAATCACCTTGAGGGTTGGAAACAACCACATGGACTTCAAGATGAAGGAAATCATGAGAGGTCCATCCCTGTCTTAATTGGCCTATTTTGCGGATAGCTACAATAAATTCTGCGAGGAAATAGAGGAGGATATCCGGACAGTGGATCCCCTCGCGAGGGCAATAAGCTGTCAGGATCTCGACTTCGAAAATCCCAAGGTCGTGAAGCATCTCGACATTTTCAACCTTTCTGACAAAGATTTGCAAGAAGAAGAGGAGGAGGTGAACTATGCGAAGTATGCCTCCCTTGAGGGAGAACCTCAGGAGGAGACACCCAGAGCAAAGCCGGATTTAAAAGTGTTACCTGAAGGACTGAAGTACGAATTTTTAGATGAAGAACAGAGGAACCCAGTCATCGTAAATGCAGATCTTTCAAGCAATCAGCTAGACCGGCTCCTTGAGGAATTAAGACTCCACAGGGGGGCTATAGGATATTTCGTAGATGATATCAAAGGCCTTAGCCCCGTCCTTTGCATGCATCACATCAACTTGGATGAGTCTGCCAAGCCCCTGGCCCAACCCCAGAGGAAGCTGAATCAGATGCTCAAGGAGGTCGTCAAGAAAGAGGTGATAAAGCTTAGGGACGCGAGGATCATTTACCCAATTAGCGACAGCAATTGGGTAAGCCTAATCCACGTAGTACCCAAGAAAGGCGGAATGACTGTGGTTAAGGGTGAGAAGGGTGATGAGGTGGCGGTAAGGACCGTCACCGGTTGGCGAATGTGAATTGATTACCGAAAGCTAAATCAGGCTACAAAAAAGGATCATTTTCCGCTACCTTTTATTGACCAAGTTCTTGAAAGATTAGCGCATCACGATTATTTTTGTTTTCTTGATGGCTTTTCAGGATTTTACCAGGTACCCATCTTACCCGACGACCAGGAGAAAATGACGTTCACCTGCCTTTACGACACTTATGCCTTTAGAAGGATGCCCTTCGGACTCTGCAACGCCCCCGCCACCTTTCAAAGATGTATGATATCAATATTCTCAGATTTTCTAGAAGACATCATGGAAGTTTTCATGGACGACTTCTCCGTCTATGGAAAGGACTTCGATAGCTGTCTGAAGAATCTGTCGTTAGTACTTCAAAGGTGCGAGAAAAACAGCCTGGTCCTGAACTGGGAAAAATGTCATTTCATGGTGCGGGAAGGCATCGTTCTAGGGCATAAGATCTCAAGGCGTGGGATCGAGGTGGATACCAGAAAAATCGAAGCTATATCTAAGCTTCCTCCACCAAATTCCTTCACGGGGATAAGAAGCTTTCTCGGGCACGCCGGATATTACCGAAGATTCATCAAGGACTTCTCAAAGATTTCCAAACCATTGTCCAATCTTCTGGTAAAAGATGCTGAATTTGTTTTCTCTAACGATTGTCTCAGTGCTTTTCAGGCCCTGAAAAATGCTTTAGTATCACCACCTATCCTTCATGCGCCAGATTGGGGTTTACCCTTTGAGCTAATGTGCGACGCTAGAGACTACACAGTGGGAGAGGTCCTGGGGCAAAAGAAAGATAAAAAGCACCATGTGATTTGCTACGCTAGCCGCACGTTGGACGAAGCACAGGTAAACTACACAACCACCGAGAAGGAAATGCTCGCGGTCGTCTTCGCGTTTGACAAGTTCAGGTCGTATCTCATCGGATCAAAGGTCAAAGTATACACAGATCATGGGGCAATAAAATACTTAATGCAAAAGAAAGATGCAAAGCCCAGATTGTTGAGATGGGCCTTGTTGCTCTAAGAGTTCGATCATGAAATTATCGACAAGAAGGGCGCGGAAAATGTGGTCGCAAACCATCTATCGAGGATAGTGGCTGAGAGACAGAGAGGGCCACAAATCGATGACGACTTTGCCGATGAAGCTCTTATGATGGATGAAGCTCAAGAAGAAGGTTTGCCCTGGTTTGTAGACATCTGCAATTTCCTTGCTTGTGGAGCGCTGCCTCCTGACATCACCTACAATCAAAAGAAGAAGCTATTCGCGGATGCCAAGAATTATTACTGGGATGATCCTCTCCTATTCAGAAGATGCGCAGACAACTTATACAGGAGGTGCATCCTGGAAGAAGAAACCGCTGATATCCTGAAGGGATGCCACGCCTCCCCCTATGGTGGACACCTGGGTAGCGAAAGAACAGCGGCAAAAGTACTGCAATCAGGTTTCTACTGGCCCTCCTTATTTAAAGATGCTGCACGATTTGTAAAGGTTTGCAAAGAGTGCCAGTCAACGGGAAATATAGGGCAGAGGAATGAAATGCCGATGGCAAGCTGGATCGAAGTGGAAATATTTGACGTTTGGGGGATTGATTACATGGGGCAGTTTCCCCCATCCCAGGGGTATCAATACATACTAGTGGCTGTAGATTATGTGTCGAAATGGGTAGAGGCGGTAGCCACCCAAACATGCGATGCCAAGTCGGTTATCAAGCTTTTTGAGAAGACCATCTTTCCCCGTTTTGGTATACCGCGCACCGTAATAAGCGACAGCGGGTCACACTTCGGAGAAAGGCAGTTCGAAGCGCTCCTACGCAAGTATGGAGTAAAACATAAGATCGCTACGCCCTACCACCCATAGACGTCGGGGCAGGTAGAGGTCTCAAACAGACAGATCAAGCAGATCTTAGAAACGACTGTCAGCCGCACGCGGAAGGACTGGTCTATGAAACTTGACGACGCATTATGGGCCTACCGTACTGCTTACAAGACGCCCATTGGAACCACCCCCTACCGTCTTATATACGGAAAATCCTGCCATCTGCCTTTGGAACTAGAGCACAAGGCCCTTTAGGCGATCAAGTTCCTAAATATGGATCTAGACAAAGCAGGAGAAAAGAGGTTTTTACAGCTTCAAGAGCTCGAAGAGATGAGGATTCACGCCTACGAGAATGCAAAGATCTACAAGGAAAGAACAAAAATGTGGCATGATGCCCACCTTAGGAGAAAGGATGTGAGCGAAGGGGATAAGGTCTTGTTATTCAAGTCCTCCATCCGTCTTTTTCCTGGGAAATTACAGACAAGATGGTCGGGACCGTTCTCTGTGGCAAAAATATACCCATCAGGAATGATGGAGCTCCACGGCAAGGATGACCCGACTAAGATCTTCAAGGTGAACGGGCACAGAGTGAAAAGGTTTTACGAGGACGAAGCTTTTGTCAGGAAAGCAGAGATTGACTTACTGGATGTAGGTACAACCAAAGAGCCTACACCGGTCGAGCTGGCGACGGAAACTTCAGCGCTCCTCGGGAGGCAGCCCGAGTCATAGATTAGGATACATTTGTTTTCTTTGTAAAAACAACCATTATGGACTGTAATAAGGCCCAAGTCAGTACATGCGCACGTGTGCTGACTCTTTTTGTTTTGTGGGCCATCGCTGTGTTTTACGGAGCATTGAGGAGTAATACCATCTGAGGTAGGAGATCCTTCTCTATACCAATGATGTTTTACCCTGCAATGGCCTTTTACTTCACACAGTTTTAGTTTTGGCCTTTTGACCGCCCGCTTTTCTACCGTGCCGACCAGCTGGGCGCAGAATCGCTTGTATCGGGCAGCCTCGCCCCGGGCATCGCAAGGGCAGCGGATGACCCTTGGACTGACCGATGGGACTTCGCGTCTCGGGAATAGCGTGACTAAGATGCCTGACGCGCGCCATGTTTTGCACGTTTTTCCCCCAGCTGGGTTCTCTATAAATAGCGTGGAGGTTTCTTCGTGTCAGGCTAGCTATCATTTTCTCCTTTTTGCCACCGGAAACGCATGCAGTGATCCTCCCTTTTGCTCGTGTGTCGGCCATCTTGCCTTCGCCCTGGTATCAGGCGATGCCTCCTGAGAGCAAAGGTATAGCCCGACACACCTTTTGCCTGACACATTAGGCACAGGTTTTGTATCGTGTGAGGCGTATCGGCCGGCCTGTTGTTTTCTTACCAAACGACCTGGCTTGTCGCCCGATAGGTTCGTAGACCGACACATTTATCGGCCGATAACCCTGTCGCCTGACGCCAGTATCTCTAATCGAGACGCTTATCGGGTTCGCTTGACCTGCAGATTTTCTATCGCCCGACATGCTTTCGTGCGTAACGCCGATCGATAGCGTTTTCCCGATGTTTCGTATCGGGCGTCATGCTTCTCACGGCGATGTCATGTTTTCGCTTCATGTGACCTCGAATCGCCCGACACACCTGTGTCGGGCGTCGAGCCTTATCGCGCGACAACATCATGTCGTCTGATCACTTATCGCCCAGTTTTAATAAGTTTTCTTTCTTTTCATCTTTCTTGCCTAACAGATGAATAAATAAATTTTAAATAACAAGTATGGCTCGTATGGAGCAAACCACCTACCGCGCCAACAAGCACGGCGCGGGGATCAGCAACAACTGTCGAGCAGAAACGACAACAACAATGGAAGGGAAGATTCCTCTTGATTTGGTAGCTCTAATAGCGAGTCGCCTAGTTATGAGTGCGGAAACCAAGGCCTCCGAACAAGTTCGAGGCACCTTGGTTCCGTCCTCTTAAGGGAGAGGGCCCACCCTAACTACACACTCCTGGGAACTAAACTAGGGACGGATAATCAGTCCCTTTGTTTATGTTAACAACAGATATGTGAAGTTAGGGGGGTCCAAAAGTGAATTTTGAGGGTTTCGCTCCGGCTTAACCGCTACATCGCCAAAGAGAACCCGCTAGACAACATCCCAATGGCATGCTGCAACTTCGCAGGAACATTTTGCAGCACATCAGGAAGCTAACCCTCATTGGCTAAGCTTTACCTCACTTTTGCTTTCTTCTCTACTCTGGGACAGAGTAGAAGCTAAGTTTGGGGAGGGCCAGTGAGGGAGGTATAAAAATTTTATCACTTCAAGCTTTCTACGATATTCACTCTCTTTTACCTGATGTGCTCTTATAACTTCCTGTATATCTGATGTACGCATGCATGCCATATAAAAATTTACAAAAATCTTTCCTTTCTACATTTCTGTCCCTATGCATATGTACAAAGTTGTTGTAATAATAATAAAAACTTGTTGTGACTTCTTGCAAAGTCTACTTTCTGTATATTTAACGAGTTATAAGTTCTGTCATATGTTTCTGATAATGTTGTCTCAAACAAACAAAAGATTGTGCCTTGCCATCCAAATTTTTTTGAAAAATAACAATCTCGCAAACCGCTAAGAGACGAGTATGGAGAGGAAAAAGCTGCCCAAACAGCAGATATCTCTTTTGTTTCCCCTTACCTAGAAAAAATCCCAAAAAGAGAAAGAAGCCTTACGAGCGTGAATAAAAGTATGAGAGTTGTGCCCAATAAAAGAAAAGAAAAAAATATATATATACACACTTGGTTTCCAAAAGTACCCATCTTTAGGCATGGTAGATCCGGGGCAGTGGTACGTAGGATGTGAAATCACTGCTCTAAAGCCAACTGGCTTGGACTGCAGGGACCATTTGCCCGTTAACGGACCCTTACCTGGATGGACTGATGGGAAACAAGAAGAAAATCCCAAAAAGCCTTAGCCTACCCTATACACAACTTTCTGCCCCTAAAATAAAGCTGTTTGGTGTGGAAGCTAACTTCAGAATCATACACCAAAGTCTCGTTGAAGCTGTGGAGAAGAAAAATTTTACTTAAATAATAAGGCAAGTAGGGCAAGGTCTTTTGTTCGCATTAAGACAGCATTACCTCCAAGACATCACAAATCTTGTGCTACCCTTTAGCCTTAAAGTTTTGCTGTGCAAGAAGAAGCAACACAAAGTTTAGTTTAAATATTGATTGAGGACAATCAAAAAGCTAAGTTTGGGGGAGTTGATAACACCAAATTTTGTGACGTTTTTGCCCTTTATTCTGTTATCAAAACTACCCTTTTCTGCTATTTTCCTCTATTTTATTAGCATTTTCGCAATAATTGGCCAAGCAACGCTCTTATTCCAATTTTTCCTATCTTCTACAGAGTTTTCCTCGTTTTTGTGCAATAAGGCCGATTCCGGCCCACAATAAGTCTAAGCCCGTCTTGACCTTCCTGACGCCCGACACTACCCAGCCCGACAGGGGCTGGGCGACACAAGAATGATCGACGGAGAAGGGCACCTTGCGAAGGGGACGTGCCGGCCGACACACCTTCTATCCGACAGGGAGCCAAAGCCGCATCGACGACCCAGCTCGTCGAGCGACACGACCGCCCACCGGCAGGCGTGCCGCCCATCACGTGACCAATAGCCAGCACCTCGCGCCGAGATATGCCTGTATCGGCCATCCACATCCATCGACCGGCGTATAAGGGAGCTACGTGGCGCTTCGAGCACCATGTTTTCTCACCAACCAGCTGACTATAAATAACAGCTACAGGAAGCCAAAAAGAGAGGTTGGATAGGTCGGGACGGCTGGCCAGTTCACAGTTCAGACAGTTGGGGACTTGAGCTATCTGCGAGAGAAGTGCGAGAGCAGCCGTATCGTGCCCCAGTGCTCGTACCGGGCGACACTAGGTGAGCTCTTCCTCATCCCGAGAGGGAGGGGATCGGTTCACCTAGGACTGTACCAGACGACACTGAGGGCCGATATCGGCCGATGTAGATACGTGACACGAGTGCCTGACAACAATGCCCGACAGTAGTATATGTAAATCCATGGCCGACACGATACCGAACCCGATACGCTCCGCCCGTCAGTCGTGCCGCCTGAGAGGGTGTGCCGCCCGACATGAGCGTATCGGCCAAGGTCTTCGAACGATATAGTCGTCCGTCAGGCGTGCCGTTCGAGAGTTCATGCCGCCCGACACGGCTGTACCGGGATAGGTCCCTGGACGGTATCGGGCTGGGAGTAGTAGTAGTCTGTCGTTCTTCTACATCAAGAAGGCGACATCTATCTTTAATTCTGTTATTTAAATTCTTAGCTTATGCATTGTATTAAGACCCTTATTGCTTATGGAAATAGAAATGCCTTATTGCTATTTGTTTAATGCTTGATGCCTTATGATTGGGTAACTGCTGTGTTAGATATCTGAACTCTAGCTTGCATGTTTTGGATCGCGTTTCGCTTAGCTACCGAATCGTCTTTCCCGTCGCAACTACTTCGAGAGTTGGGTTGTGGATCTAGTGTTCGGTCCGATTCTGGAGTACGAGAGTGCCCGAAACAGAGTTGTTTTAGTATCATTCCACTCTAACTTGAGCCCAGCAACCTCGATAGGGGTGTTGAAGCTTGGTTAGAGGCACCCGCTCTGAGAGGAGGGGTGCAGGGTGATAGTGCTACCGCTTGTCTTACTGAAGTCTTATCCCTTGCATTATACCTTAAACTGCACTTTATCTTTCTATTTTCTGTTGCATGAAAATTCCTAAAAACTGCTAAATGACAAAATATTAATCTTTCTTGTAGCTCCAGTTGGAGATAGTTTTCTTTGATTTAATCGTGACATCTTGTTGTTCCCTTCGGGGAACTTTAATATCTCTTTATACCCACCGGAGTGTAGAGTGTCGGTTCAGAGTCGTCAACACGACCCACCTTGTCCCTGTGTTCGACCCAGTATGACTACTTCGACCCCGTAAACAAAGTTGCGGGGGCCTAGAAGGATTCATGTTATAAATGTGAAGGCTCGACTACCTCAAATACGCCTCCAATTTTAGGATGCGCGATTTAGGCCGGTCAATAACTAACATACAAATATGCATCATTACCAAAAGATAATTACAACTAAGAACCTCAAGGTTGCATCAAAACAAGATATAACCTAGATAGATGTAGCAAGTTAGAGTACAACGGAAGCAATTTTAGACACAACCAAGAGATCCAAAGAGATCATCATCAAGACCTGCGAAACAAATCAAAACAAGTTATTGCAAGATATTGATATACCAATTTAGAGCAATTATAGAGATAGAGTTGTAAGAAAGATAGGTAATTTAGAACATGGCAATATGCATATATAAAGGTACCAAAGGAGTGCCAAAGAATAAGTCTATTGGTTGAGAAAATCTAGTTGAGAGGGAAATTATCAATCAATAAGCCAAATGTATATTCTGTGCACATCCAAATTCTCATTCAATAAGCCAAATGTATATTTTGTAGACATATCAAAATATAAAAACTCCATCTGACCTGCTACAACCTGAGGGTTGATAACTGCATCAGGTGGATTCATCACATAGAATCTCGCTATCGCTTGTGGTTGATTCGGTGCTTGATGACTAGATGACGATGATCCAACTTGGGATGTTTGTCCACGTCCTCTAGCGTTACCTGGAAACTGTCATCTTTGAGATCCTTGCTGATTCTGCCTCTGAGGTTGAGTCACACTCACTTCTCTGGCTCTGCAATCCTTCATCATATGTCCCATCTTTCCACATATGTAACAACTTCTGTTCAGTTTTTGTGGTCTGGGTGGTCCTATAACCGACATATATGCTGAACTGCGAGCTCCTCCTAGTGGTAGGATTCATCCTCTACCCCTATTTGACGTCCATTGCGTCTGGGTGTTGGATCTAGGTAGTGGCATAGGTGCAGAAAACCTAGATTTCTTGAAACCTTTAGATGAAGACCCTTGGAACTCAGGATACATCCTCTTGTTCTGGGTCTGTCTCTTCTCTGCTACAAACCTTTCTACCCTTCTGACAGACTCCATGAAGGTAGCAAACCTTTCTCTATTCTCTAGGGCAGACACGGGAGTAGTCAACTCAACGTTTAATCCTTTCTCAAAACGTCGAATCCTTTCTTCATCTGTGGTCGGCATGTGTGGACAAAACTGCAACAACTCCATGAACTTAGCCTTGTACTCGCTAATGTTCCTCGGACCTTGCCTTAACCTCTCGAACTGAGAGATTTTCTCATCCAGAAACGTCTTAGGGAAATATCTATTGATAAATTCCCATCGGAAGTCTTCCCAGGCAATCTCCACACCAGACCTCTTCTGTTCTTTCATGGTCCACCAATGACCAGCACTCCCCTTGAGAAAGTACACAGCATGTCTAACCTTCTCGACCTCAGGGATATTCAGGATTCTAAAGGCCTTCTCTAGTTCAGTTAACCACAAGTCGGCATATGCGGGATCAGCTATTCCAAAATACTTCGTGGCTCCAACTTGGAGAAGTCGTTCAAACGTCTTGCCGATTCCTTGTCCTTAAGGATGGGTAGGTGCCCTAGGTGCAGGCATAGGTATCCTATCAGTTATATGTGTCATGGCAGTCATAAACTGCCCAAACATGGTCTGGACGACTGGGTTCCCCATGTCAGCTGGATTGAACTGGGGTGGTTCAGGCACAGGTTGCTCTATCTCTGGGTTTCTTGCACCTTCTCTGGGTGCAGCAACACTACTTTTCGCGACATATTCCTCGTGTGGTCCAGACATCATTAGTCTTATCTTCTTCTCCTGAGGAGCAGAAGACACTATTAGACATATTGTAAAGCACTAGAATTGACTCAACATCCTAAGTCCTATGTCTCTATAGACTCAGTGAACCTAGAGCTCTGATACCACTAAATTCAGATGATCAAATCACGAAAACAAGATCAACGAAAGCGGAAGCGATTAGTAGCGGAATTATCAAAAATCACTAAAAATTCAAACTTTTTATAAAGAGATCATCAAACGATAAAACTCTTTCATAAAGAAACATGATAAGTTATTTACAAAGTGGTCCATCATTACATCTCTATAAACAAACACATCTCGAGAGTTACAACATCAACTACCTTGTTAACTGTACAAGGTAAGGTACACAATCTCAAGGCATCATGCCAAAATCTCAGATATACTGACTCCTAGGACCTGAGAGTACATAGACGACACATAGGACATACTATCTACACAACTTGACAGACAGTGTCTCCACCAGACGATCATTGTTGTCCCTGAGATTGCTGATGCTGCTCACCCACTGATGAGTTCCTCCGTCCTCGGCATCTACCTAAAATGTCGAATACCACGAGGGTGAGACAATTGAATAATTGTCCCAGCGAGAGTTATAACTCTCCGCCAGAAGCTTTGTTATTGCAATAATGGAATAACATAAAGCAGTAGAATTATAAACATTCAATAGCAGGTAACATTGTATAAACTATGTGAAGCAACATCCTTATAAGTAATCATTTCAATTATAACTTAATTGAATGATAAGACATATAACAATAAGGAATATGAAGAACATGTATACTAGTTACTTAACTAGAGTACGATGAAAAATGTATCATCAATCATTGTTTCTCGTAGTTCAACCTAAGCAAATATGCTATGCGGCTGATTACATTTTACAAACATATTTATGCCCTGAGGAGATGAGTTACACCTCTCATTCTCCAACTGACCATCACTAGATCGCAATCGGTACCATACATAGGTCATCAGGAGAGACGGATTCCTATGACCTCATCACTCCTCAGTCAGTGTGAGGATCAACATGCAGGACATCTCGTGTCTCTGCTATAATAGCTTTCCAGGGTATTCTGGAAACTTCTCTATTTAGAGCTACAGTGGCGTTATGTACTCTCTTCGCCATCGAGGGATCTCTTGCTTATCTCTTATTGATGCGGCATTAACAACATCATCGGGAGATTAGTGATACATCTTCCTGGCATAAATATATAATGAAGGATTGAGAGATTAATGATACATCTTCTATCAAATCCAACATTAGGACGTAAGGATATTCGCATCCATAACCCCCTCATACTCAAAAGTATGTGCTCCAGGAGTTCCCTTAGGAAAACCTATTTCACCATCATTGACAATGATGGATCTATGGTTAGGGCTCTACATGATATTATTATACTTGATTATTTAAGTACATTATAGCATTCTTTAGCATCAAGCATGTTTTCAAACATAGATCAATAAAACAATAGCTATAAAGAAAGAGTACTATTTGTATAAAGTTCACATCAAATACTTTTAACATTGGGATATCAATCCCTAACCATCTCATCATTGTGATTCATGAGTGAGGGTATTCAAACCCTTGAATCATCATAACACTTGTTACCAAGTAACATCTTATCATCCAGTCATTTTAACAGTATGACCTTTGATTATAACATAATTGATTAGCCTTCAACTCACGATTCCTTTGGAATTAACCCATCAAATTTGGTGGGTTATAAACCAACATAATTAGGAACAGGATTCTCAAACAGTCAACCCTTGGTCAATGCATCCAAACGGTCTTGGGACCGTTTGCTCCCAAACGTTCTTATGAAACCATTTGCTCTTCAAACAATTTTGAAACCGTTTGCTTCCAAACGGTTTTGCAAACTGTTTGGGTAAGAGGTGGAGGACCGTTGGCTAAAGTAAGATTAGGATAAAATTTGGAATTAATGCCATCTTCTTCTACCTCAAGAACATGGACTGTTCTTCATGGATTTGGTTGCAAGAACACATAGAAGTGTGAAAGAAAGGAGAACAAACAATGTTTTCATAGGAAGAAGATATATAAACAAAGCTTTAAGGTTTAGAGTTATAAAACCCGCCTTAGAATCTGATCTAGAGCTCCAAGCTCTGTAGCTTTAATGGTGGCTTGATCTGCACAGGTCGTATAAGGTCCTTTCCTCAAGAATCGGATGGAGAAGATGGCTAGAAAGAAGAGTTGTGTAAGGAAAACTAGCAAACCAACCTTGTAGCAAGATTTCCTCCATGAATCCGAGCTAGATGGTGATCAAAGCTTACCTAATTCAGTCTTGGCCGTTCTCCTATGCTCCTGATCTCCTCCTTAGTCGGCCAAGAAAGAAGATAAGAAGAGGAAATGAAGGGAATCGATCCCTTGCCTTGTAAAAGAAATGTGTTATATACTTTGGGTATATTTTCAAGGCAATGATAATTATTTCTTCTATTTTACATGTATATCCTCCACGCCCTTATCCACTTCTTTTCCACATTTGCTCCCTTCGTATCACATGCAAAACCCTTCTCTCAACCAAGGTTAAGGAAAAAGGAACCAAACACCTTACTAAGTTACACATATATAAAGGCCATTTTGCTTAAAACTTGGTCATTTAGATATAAGGATTATCTTTCTTATTTGATTACTCAAATGAGGCGCCCCCCTCATTTTCTTTACTCTACTTGATGCCAAGATTCATGAGAGATACTCTAGAGGGTATATTTTACATGTTGCACCCTATGCTCTGGGTAAATTGCACTTTATACCAAAACTAGGTTTTTAAAGTACAAGGATTGCTCTACAAGCTATATCTTGGTACCCAAGCTTGGAGAATACATATCACTACATCATATTCATTCTCATGATGTCTTAACATTAGAGGAACATCTTAACATGTGCAATTTTCAAGTTAACCCCTCAGATTGGGTAATTTGCAAATTAGTCCATTTCTAACAAAACAATATTACAACATTGTTCAAAAAGGACAGAAATGGAAATATATGTTCCTCAAGAGCTTTAATTACATATCAAAGGATAACCAAAAGCATCTAATCACATGTCTTAAGAAAAACACCTAGGGTTAGTTCATAACCCAGGTCAGGGATGTTACAAATTATCCACCCCTTACAAGGATTTCGTCCCTGAAATCAACAAAACATATCACAAAACATATTAAGAGAAAAGAGCAGGGTATTTCCTTCTCATCTCTTCTTCTAGTTCCCATGTGGCTTCTTCAACACCACGATGATTCCAGAGAACTTTTACAAGACTTATGTCTTTCTTTTTCAGCTTTTTAATTCTTTTATCAAGGATTGATATAGGTCCTTCTTCATAAGATATATCATCATTTAATTCTACCTCCATAGGTTGCAGAACTGATTTTGTATCAGGATGACATTTCCTAAGCATGGAAATGTGAAACATAGGGTGTAACTTCTATAACTCTAGTGGTAACTCTAGCTTATAGGCTACTCTTCCAATCTGTTCAATGATTGGATAAGGCCCCATAAATCTAGGAGCGAACTTCCCTTTCCTTCCAAATCTTAGAACTCCTTTCAAAGGTGAGACTTTGAGATACACTCTGTCTCCAACCTGGAATTCTAAAGGTCTATGACATTTATCAGCGTAAGATTTCTTCCTATCCTATGCAATTTTTATTTGTTGTTGTATTATTTTAATCTTTTCTGTGGTCTGCTGCACAAGATCAGGACCTAACAGTTGGTATTCACCAGTTTCATACCAACATAGGGGTGATCTACAACATCTACCATACAAATCTTCATAAGGTGCCATGTCAATGCTATGTTGATAGTTGTTGTTATAGGCAAACTCTATCAAGCTTAGGTGCAGATCCCAACACCCTGTAAACTGAAGAACACATGCTCTAAGCAAGTCTTCCAAGGTCTATATAGTCCTTTCTGACTGTCCATCAGTCTGAGGATGAAAGGCTGTACTAAACCTTAACTATGTGCCTAAAGCATTATGTAGTCTCTCCCAAAAATGACTCGTAAACTGGGGACCTCTGTCAGAAATGATGGTAACTGGGACTCCATGCAGCCGTACTATCTCTTCAACATACAACTGTGCTAGCTTCTCAGCAGAATAGGTCATTTTGACAAGTAAGAAATGTGATGTCTTTGTCAACCTATCAACTATTACCCAAATGGAATCATGCCCTTTGCTTGTCCTAGGTAGGCCAACAACAAAGTCCATGGTTACATGATCCCACTTCCACTGTGGTATGGGTAAAGGTTGCATTGTTCCTGCAAGCTTTTGGTGTTCATCTTTAACTTGCTGACACACAGGACACCGCATAACAAACTCAGCAATGTCCTTCTTCATTCCAGGCCACCAATACATATCTTTCAAGTTTCGATACATCTTGGTGCTTCCTGGATGCATAACATACATCGAAGAATGAGCTTCTTCCAGAACTAACTTCCTCAAGTTATCCACATCAGGCACTATCATCCTACCATGATAACAGGCTACTTGGTCATCTGAGTCATGGAAACCACCTCGTTTCTCATTACCATACTCCGATCTGATTTGTTGAACTACAACATCAACTTGCTATGCCTCCTTGATCTGCTCTCTCAGAGTAGGTTTTATATGCATCTCAGCTAACAACCCAGCTAACCATGATGCTTTCAACAGTACATTGTTTTTCCTTAAGGAGATAAACATATCTCTCCTAGAGCATACCAAAGAGTTCAGTTGTGCTCTATCTTGGGTTGGTGTTGCTGATTTTCTACTCAAAGCATCTGCAACTACATTGGCCTTCCATGGATGGTAATTAATTGTACAATCGTAGTCTTTGATTAACTCTATCCAGCGGTGTTGCCTCATGTTAAGCTCATGCTGAGAAAATATGTACTTAAGGTTCTTATGATCAGTGAAAATCTGGAATGTTTCTCCATAGAGATAGTGTCTCCAGATCTTCAAAGCATGAACTACAACAGCTAACTCTAGATCGTGTGTCAGATAATTCTCCTCGTGTTTCTTAAGCTGTCGGGAAGCGAAAGAAATCAATTGTTTATCCTGCATCAACACACATCCGAGTCCATTCTTGGAGGCATCACAGAAAACTATGTATCCTTTCCCTTGCTCAGGTAACACAAGCACATGTGCACTTGTCAACCTCTCCTTTAGCAACTGGAAAGATTGCTGACACTTATCACTCCAAGCAAAAGGAACATCCTTCCTGGTTAACTTGGTCAAGGGTAAAGCTATAGAACTGAAGTTCTTAATGAACCTCCGGTAATAGCCAGCCAACCCTAAGAAACTACGGATCTCCGTCGGTGTCTTCAGTTGTTCCCATTGTAGCACATATTCTACCTTTTTAGGGTCAACACAAATACCCGAGGCAGATATCACGTGTCCAAGGAAAGATACTTCTGGTAACCTGAACTCACACTTGCTAAACTTAGAATATAGCTTGTGTTCTCTTAGCAAAGTTAGAGCTTGATGAAGATGTTGTTCGTGCTGCTGAGCATCTTTACTATAGATCAGGATGTCATCTATAAAGACAACTACACACTGATCAAGAAAAGGTCGGGAGATTCTATTCATGAGTTCCATAAATGCAACTGGTGCATTAGTTAGTCCAAACGACATAACTATGAACTCATAGTGACCATATCTCATCCTAAAGGCAGACTTTGGTATGTCACTATCCTTAATACGGAGTTGGTGATATCCTGACCTCAAATCTACCTTTGAAAAGACAGTTGCACCACACAACTGATCAAAGAGATCATCAATCCTCGACAGAGGATACTTGTTCTTTATTGTTACTTTATTTAACTGTCTGTAATCAATGCATAATCGCATTGACCCGTCTTTCTTTTTAAGAAAAAGAACCGGAGCACCCCAAGGCGAAGTACTCAGTCGGATGAAACCCTTCTCAAGCAACTCTTGCAGTTGTTTCTTGAGTTCTGCCATCTCAGCAGACGCCATCCTATATGGTGTTTGTGCTATAGGTTGTGTCTGGGATCAAATTGATCTCAAAATCAATCTACCGAGGCGGTGGCACACCTGGAAGTTCTTTAGGAAATACATCTTCCAATTTCCTAACTACAGGAACTTCAGTAGGGTTAGGACTATCCATGGTAGCATCTACCACATGGGCCAAGAATGCATAACATCCCTAACTCATCATCTTCTCAGCAACCATAGTTGACACGAGACAGGTGGGTAGAATCTTTCTTTCTCCTTGAAAGATCCATGTGTTACTATCATCAGCAAATACAACTTGCTTGGATTCACAATCAAATACAACCTTATACCTTTCTAGGGTATCCATCCCAAGGATTATATCAAATCCATGCATCTCAAGTGGTATAAGATCCACTTGAATGCGATGTTCAGAAAAGAAGAGGATGCAGGGAGAACATATCTCCTGTAACACAGCATACCCCATCAACGGAGTTTCTAACAACAAACTATCTGCTCTATGAATTATAGTCAAATTGCAGTCAAGAATCACTCTTCGAGTGATAAAGGAGTTCTTAGCACCCAGATCAATCAAAACAAATACAACGTAGAATGTAGACATATCAAAATATAACAACTCCATCTGACCTGCTACAACCCGAGGGTTGATAACTGCATCAGGTGGATTCATCGCATAGAATCTCATCGTCGCTTGTGGTTGATTCAGTGCTTGATGACTAGATGCCGATGATCCAGCTTGGGACGCTTGTCCACGTCCTCTAGCGTTACTTGGAAACTGTCGTCTTTGAGATCCTTGCTGATTCTGCCTCTGAGGTTGAGTCACACTCACTTCTCTGGCTCTACAATCCTTCATTAGATGTCCCATCTTTCCACATATGTAACAACTTCTATTCAGTTGTTGTGGTCTGGGTGGTCCTGTAACCGACATAGATGCTAAACTATGAGCTCCTCCTAGTGGTAGGCTTCGTCCTCTACCCCTATTTGACGTCCACTACGTCCGGGTATTGGATCTAGGTGGTGGCATAAATGCAGAAAACCTAGGTTTCTTGAAAGCTTTAGATGAAGATCCTTGGAACTGGGGATACATCCTCTTGTTCTGGGACTGTGTCTTCTCTACTATAGACCTTTATACCCTTCTGACAGACTCCATGAAGGTAGCAAACCTTTCTCTGTTCTCTAGGTCAGACACGTGAGTAGTCAACTCAGCGTTTAATCCTTTCTCGAAACGCCGAATCCTTTCTTCATCTGTGGTCGCCATGTGTGGACAGAACCGCAACAACTCCATGAAATTAGCCTCGTACTCGCTAATGTTAATCGTACCTTGCCTTAACCTCTCGAACTGAGAGATTTTCTCATCCAGAAACGTCTTAGGGAAATATCTATTGATAAATTCCCGTCGGAAGTCTTCCCAGGCAATCTCCACACCAGGCCTCTTCTGTTCTTCCATGGTCCACCAATGACCAACACTCCCCTTGAGAAGGTACACAGCATGTCTAACCTTCTCGGCCTCAGGGATATTCAGGATTCTAAAGGCCTTCTCTAGTTCAGTTAACCACAAGTCGGCATCTGCGGGATCAGCAGTTCCAAAATACTTCGTGGCTCCAACTCAGCGAAGTCGTTCACATGTCTTGTCGATTCTTTGTCCTTCAGGATGGGTAGGTGCCCTAGGTGCAGGCATAGGTATCCTATCAGTTATATGTGTCATGGTAGTCATAAACTTCCAAACATGGTCTGGACGGCTGGGTTCCCCATGTCAGCTGGATTGAACTGGGGTGGTTCACGCACAGGTTGCTCTATCTCTGGGTTTCTTGCACCTTCTCTGGGTGCAGCAACACTACTTTCCACGACATATTTCTCGTGTAGTCCAGACATCCTTAGTAACCTTCTTCTCTTGAGGAGTAGAAGACACTATTAGACATACTGTAAAGCACTAGAACTGACTCAACATCCTAAGTCCTATGTCTCTATCGACTCAGCGAATCTAGATCTCTGATACCACTAAATTGAGACGATCGAATCACGAAAACAAGATCAACGAAAGAGGAAGCAATTAGCAGCGGAATTATAAAAAATCACTAAAAATTAAAACTTTTTATAAAGAGATCATCAAATGATAAAACTCTTTCATAAAGAAACATGATAAGTTATTTACAAACTGGTCCATCATTACATCTCTGTAAACAAAAACATCTCGAGAGTTACAACATCAACTACCTTGATAACTGTACAAGGTAAGGTACAAAATCTCGAGGCATCATGCCAAAATCTCAGATATACTGACTCCTAGGACCTGAGAGTACAGAGACGACACATAGGACATACTATCTACACAACTTGACATACAGTGTCTCCACCTGAGGATCACTGTTGTCCCTGAGATTGCTGATGCTGATGTTCACCCACTGATGAGTTCCTCCGTCCTCGACATCTACCTAAAAAGTCGAATCCCACGAGGGTGAGACAATTGAATAATTGTCCCAGCGAGAGTTATAACTCTCTGCCAGAAGCTTTGTTATTGCAATAATGGAATAACATAAAGCAGTAGAATTATAAACATTCAATAGCAGGTAACATTGTATAAACTATGTGAAGAAACATCCTTATAAGTAATCATTTCAATTATAACTTAATTGAATGACAAGACATATAACAATAAGGAATATGAAGAACATGTATACTAGTTACTTAACTAGAGCACTATGAACAATGTATCATCAATCATTGTTTCTCATAGTTCAACCTAATAAAATATGCTATGCGGCTGATTACAT
Source organism: Alisma plantago-aquatica (assembly GCA_963693085.1). Classification (NCBI taxonomy): domain Eukaryota; kingdom Viridiplantae; phylum Streptophyta; class Magnoliopsida; order Alismatales; family Alismataceae; genus Alisma; species Alisma plantago-aquatica. Next base: position 183,070,346 of record OY856415.1, read on the forward strand.
TTGACAAACATATTTATGCACTGAGGAGATGAGTTACACCTCTCATTCTCCAACCGACCATCACTAGATCGCAATCGGTACCATACATAAGTCATCAGGAGAGCTGGATTCCTATGAACTCATCACTCCTCAGTCAGTGTGAGGATCAACATGCAAGACATCTCGTGTCTCTGCTATAATAGCTTTGTAGGGTATTCTGGAAACTTCGCTATTTAGAGCTACAATGGCGTTCTGTACTCTCTTCGCCATCGAGGGATTTCTTGCTTATCTCTTATCGATGCGACATTAACAACATCATCGGTAGATTAGTGATACATCTTCCTGGCATAAATATATAATGAAGGATTGAGAGATTAATGATACATCTTCTATCAAATCCAACATTAGGACGTAAGGATATTCGCGTCCATAACCCCCTCATACTCAAAAGTATGCGCTCCAGGAGTTCCCTTAGGAAAACCTGTTTCACCATCATTGACAATGATGGATCTATGGTCAGGGCTCTACATGATATTATTATACTTGATTATTTAAGTACATTATAGCATTCTATAGCATCAAGCATGTTTTCAAACATAGATCAATAAAACAATAGCTATAAAGAAAGAGTACTATTTGTATAAAGTTCACATCACATACTTTTAACATTGGGATATCAATCCCTAACCATCTCATCATTGTGATTCAGGAATGAGGGTATTCAAACCCTTGAATCATCATAACACTTGTTACCAAGTAACATCTTATCATCCAGTCATTTTAACAGTATGACCTTTGATTATAACATTGCATATATTTCTCATGGCTCATTCAGCCTATCAAGCTCATATGTTACCACTTCACTAGGTAACATAGCATATCATTATACTTGAAGCATGTAAAGTGTTTTCAATGCATATAACATCATAACCCTTACCTGGATATGATCACTTCTTTATGAAAACCTGCATGGTTAACATTTACTGATAACATGTACATTGTAACTATATCAGCACACTACAAGTTCTTTTCAAATTATATATAGGATACCATGGTCGTGCTATCTTGCACGGTCGTGCAAGAGTAAACCACCATGGTCGTGCTTCATTACACGGTCGTGTAATAAAGGATTCACCATGACCGTGTCATATTACCACGGTTGGTTCCTAGGGTTAGGATTCTTATTCAATCCAATTAGGGTTATTCAATCCCTTATCTTGATTAGGAGTAGTTATTCCTTATCTCATACTTTAATCATGGAGTTTCATGCTTAAAAGCATAACTCAGAATTAGGGTTTACTTGTTCATATCATCACATCACCCTAGATTAGGGTTTACTATTCATATTACATCACATTACCCTAGATTAGGGTTTACTATTCATATTACATCACATTACCCTAGATTAGGGTTTACTATTCACATTTCAGTGAATTGAGGTCATTCCATTATCATATAAGAAGATTATTTTCATTCATGCCCTCAATAAGGTTAAGATTCATTAATCACCATGATTAGGGTTTCTATGATCTCACAATGAAGGATCATACCCTAATTATGTGTATTTATACATGTTGGAAGTATATTTCTTGATTCTCATTCATATTAGGAGTCTTATCTCTCCTCTTACTAATAGATGATGTTTACATCACGCTTGATTAGATTAAGACAATCCAACTTGGATAAAATAAGTCAAGTCATCACTACTATGGTCATTAGGGTTTGCTAGATCAAGGGGTGTTGACTACTTAAACCCATCAAGGGTACTTTGGTAAAGTCCACCATTGGCCATAACATGCATCAACCAAATAATTACTTATTCCCTTAATCACTTTAGGTATCTTTAGGGTTTAGGTTAATCAACTACTAAACCCTCTTGACCTCTAAGGCATCAAATGTTTTGACCTTAATAGACTCCAAACGGTTTTGCACTTTCAACCTCCAAACGGTTTTGAAACCGCATGGAGTTGTTGATTGTTTGGTACCTTTGACTTTCAAGACCGCATGGCCAAGATCACACTCAAGACTATTTGCCCTAGGTGAGGTGAAGACCGTTTGGTCTCGTTGACCGTTTGGCCAACTTGACTTTTGAAACCACATGGACAAACCAACCTTGAAACCGCATGGTCTCCAAACGGTTTGAAACCACATGACCACCAAACAGTTTGAAACCGCATGACCACCAAACGTTTTGAAACCGCATGACCACCAAATGGTCTTGGGGTTTCTTGGTCCCAAACGGACTTGAGACCGTTTGGTCTCAAACACCTCAAAACCGCATGGACCAAAAAGTGTGTCAACTCTTCCAATTGAGTTAGGGTTTTCAATGTTGAACCCCTCAATCGTTCATGCCATGGTTAACCTCTTATCCAATGAGTCAATTAGGTCAACACTCTACTGATTTAACACTCAATTGACCCTCAATTGATCACCAATTAGGGCTTGGATCAATTGGATTAGGGTTTGGAATCGATCACCTTTCGACATGTATCAACATGAGTCTAATTGATGTTGAACCCATTGAACCATCACTCAATTGGGTCATGACCTGACCCCAAACGGTCTTGGGATCATTTCGACATCCTCCAAACGGTCTTGAGACCGTTTTCTCAAGTCCACATCAAAAACTAACTCAACCTATTAAGGTTTGGACCATAGATTGGATCATTAGGTCACTAATCGATTATATTTCAACTTGTTGCCTTTCAATCTTCAACCACTTAACCATGGTCAACCCTAGACCTACAAACGGTCTTGGGTGACCCCCAAACGGTCTTGAGACCGTTTGGGTGATCCCCAAATGGTTTTGAAACCGTTTGGGATAATCCACCCAAAATCTCAAATCAACTCATTAGAATTTCAGCACAAATTTCAATTAGGGTTTGCCCAATTGATTAGCCTTCAAATCATGATTCCTTGGGAATTAATCCATCAAATTTGGTGATTCATTAACCAAAAAGCATAGAAACAGGAATCTCAAACGTTCAACCCTTGGTCAACCCTCTCAAACGGTTTTGAAACCGTTTGCCCAAAAAGTTAAAAGTTACTCAAGTTGGAAATCAGCACTTAATCTAATTAGGTTTACCTAATTGATTAGCCTTCAACTCACGATTCCTTTGGAATTAACCCATCAAATTTGGTGGGTTATCAACCAACATAATTAGGAACAAGATTATCAAACGGTCAACCCTTGGTCAATGCATCCAAACGGTCTTGGGATCGTTTGCTCCCAAACGTTCTTATGAAACCATTTGCTCTTCAAACGGTTTTGAAACCGTTTGCTTCCAAATGGTTTTGCAAACCGTTTGGGCAAGAGGTGGAGGACCGTTGGCTAAAGTAAGATTAGGATAAACTTTGGAATTAATTCCATCTTCTTCTACCTCAAGAACATGGACTGTTCTTCACGGATTTGGTTGCAAGAACACATAGAAGTGTGAAAGAAAGGAGAACAAACAACGGTTTCATAGGAAGAAGATATATAAACAAAGCTTTAAGGTTTAAAGTTATAAAACCCACCTTAAAATCTGATCTAGAGCTCCAAGCTCCATAGATTTAATGGTGTCTTGAGCTCCATAGGTCATCCAAGGTCCTTTCCTCAAGAATCGGATGGAGAAGATGGCTAGAAAGAAGAGTTGTGTAAGGAAAACTAGCAAACCAACCTTGTAGCAAGATTTCCTCCATGAATCCGAGCTAGATGGTGATCCAAGCTTACCTAATTCAGTCTTGGCCATTCTCCTCTACTCCTGAGCTCCTCCTTAGTCGGCCAAGCAAGAAGATAAGAAGAGGAAATGAAGGGAAACGATCCATTTCCTTGTAAGAGAAATGTGTTATATACTTTGGGTATATTTTCAAGGCAATGATAATTATTTCTTCTATTTTACATCTATATACTCCACGGCCTTCTCCACTTCTTTGCCACGTTTTATCCCTTCTTATCACATGCAAAACCCTTCTCTCAACCTAGGTTAAGGAAAAAGGAACCAAACACCTTACTAAGTTACACATATATAAAGGCCATTTTGCTTAAAACTTGGTCATTTAGATATAAGGATTATCTTTCTTATTTGATTACTCAAATGAGGTGCCCCCCTCATTTTCTTTACTCTACTTGATGCCAAGATGCATGATAGATACTCTAGAGGGTATATTTTACATGTTGCACCCTATGCTCTGGCCAAATTGCACTTTATACCAAAACTAGGTTTTTAAAGTACAAGGATTGCTCTACAAGCTATATCTTGGTACCCAAGCTTGGAGAATCCATATCACTACATCATATTCATTATTATGATGTCTTAACATCAGAGTAACATCTTAATATGTGCAATTTGCAAGTTAACCCCTCATATTGGGTAATTTGCACATAGTCCATTTTTAACAAAATAATATTACAACATTGTTCAAAAAGGACAGAAATGGAAATATATGTTCCTAAAGAGCTTTAATTACATATTAAAGGATAAAAACAAGCATATAATCACATGTATTAAGAAAAACACCTAGGGTTAGTTCATAACCCAGGTCAGGGATGCTACAAAATATATCCAAACAAAAGAGATATGCAATTTTAGAAGCATGAAGGGATATAACTCACATACAAATAAGCATCATTTCCAAAAGATGATTACCACTAAGAACCTTAAGGTTGTGTAAAAATAAGATATACTTCTAGATAGATGTAGCAAGTTAGAGTACAATGAAGCAATTTTAGACACAACCAAGAGATCCAAAGAGATCATCAACAAGACCTGCGAAACAACTCAAAACAAGTTATTGTAAGATATAGATATACCAATTTAGAGCAATTAGAGAGATAGAGTTGTAAGCAAGATAGGCAATTTAGAAAATGGCAATATGCATATATAAAGGTACCAAAGGAGTGCCAAAGAATAAGGCTATTGGTTGAGAAAATCTAGTTGAGAGGGAAATTCTCATTCAATAAGCCAAATGTATATTTTGTGCATAGTGTTATCGGTCGAGTTCTATGTATTGACAACTCGACCGATTATAGCTGTTGGCAACACACATAGGTGCCTATCAGTCGAGTTTCAAGCAGGGAAAACTCAACCACAGAGTAGCTGTCAAAAAGCACATATATTTCATAAAAACATATTTAAAGGCATGCTAAATATGCATACCATATCCAAACATGTCTAAGAAAGTTAGTAATACACTATAGAAGCATTAGAAACAATTTTTGAGCAAGAGTGTATAGAGAAACACAAAATACCACTTTTGACTCAAAAACCACATGCATAGCGCACACGAACTTGACAAAAACAAGTTAGAAATGGTTATAAGCAAGAAAACATTTACCTTTGTTCTTACCATTGCTATTTCCATTTGTTGTCACCCTCTACACATCTCACCTTTCTTCTTTCATGTGGATTGACAAGTCAATTTGGAATTCAATAGCTCAAGTCAACCCATTTGCAAATACCTACAAGAAGAAAGATGAAATGGTCCACAATCAGGTTTTTGGGTACGGAGGGGTTAGTTTAGCAACCCATGTTCTATTGCTCTTGGGTGCTTTCCTAACATGACAAAAAGTAGAATAATGAACAAAATCATTGCAATAGTTGCATGTGACCATAGTCTTGGAACTAGAGGATTCTCCATGGAATATTGGAGGTCCTTTATCTTTGTTGTTCCTTTAACTACTATCATATCCTAAACCATGTCTACCAATTTGTTTAGTAGAATGGTGTAAGATGTCATTAAGACTCTTTTTACCAACTAAGAATCATTGCAAAGAGGATCTCAAACTTTCATTATCATGCTTAAGAGAAGCAATAGTAGAAAACAAATTATTGATATTATCTCTAGCATGCAAAAGATCATTTTCCAAGCAAAGAGCTTTAGTTAAATAAGAATCTCTATCAATATGAAGAGAAACAACATCATTTTCTCTATTAGTAGAACTAGAACATGATTCATGCACATTGATTTTAGCAAGCAAGGAGGCATTTTCTGTTTCTAATTCTTGCAAAACAAAATCTTTGTCCTTGTTTTCAGATTTAAGAACATCAATTTCATGCATGAGAGAATCATCAATTAAAGTATGCTCTTCATTAGAACTAGGCATGAGAGGTTGAGCTTCTAGAAATATAATCTTATCAAGAAAACTAGCATTTTCAAGTTTAAGAGAGTCTGCTTGGCTAAGACAAGTATTTTTATCATCAAGCAAGCAAGAATTAGCATGTTCAAGATCATTTAATTCTACATGCAAATTATCAACAATTCTAGCAATCTTTTTCCTTTTCCTTTTAGAAGACTTAAGAGAGGCACAAGTATCATGAATAATAGCAATCAAAGATTCTTTACCTAAAGAGTTTAGATTTACCTCACTTGAGTCCTTACTTGTTGATGCTATAAGAGAAAAATGGCATTCTCCTTCATCACTAGAGCTTGAGCTTGATCCTTCACTTGAATCTTCACTTGAGCTTGAGTTGGAGGAGCCACTTGAGCTTGAGTGCCATTTCTCCTTCTTCTTGTGAAGATGGGTCTTTTTGCCTTGTGGGAAATCTTTTTTGTAGTGACCCTTCTTTCCACATGTGAAGCACCGAATGGAGGAGGACTTGCCTTTGTACAATCTACCCTTGGAGTACATGGCATCTTCTTCAACTTGAGAGGATGGAGAGGCTTGATCAACAATAGCCTTGATTTGAGCCTTCATTTCACCCTTCTTCATTCTCTTGAGTTCTTTCTCTTCTTGTCTTTCTACTTCCTCCCTCTTGTCAAGTGTGGCTTCATGTGCTTGTAGATTTCCAATGAGCTCTTCAATAGGAATATCCTTAAGAGGCCTTGCTTCTTCAATGGAAGTCACCTTGGTTTCCCACCTCTTGGGAAGAGTTCTAAGGATCTTTGAATTGATCTCTCCACTAGACTGAGGATGACCTAGAACCACAAGACTATTCACAATGGTGTTGAGCCTTGAGTACATGTTGCCTATCCTCTCCTCCTTTCCCATCTTGAAGTTCTCAAGAAGCCCTTTGAGCATGTAGACTTTGCTTTCCTTCACTTGATATGTCCCCTCATAAGTGATGCATAGCTTTCTCCATACCTCATAGGTTGTTTCACATGAAGAAATCTGGCTGAACTCAGTGGGGGTCATGGAGGCATAGAGGATGTGCATGTCTCTAGCATTCAAGGTTTCTTTCTTCAAGGTAGCTACATCCCATTCTTCAATCTTTGTCTTTGGTAGCATATATGGGTTTTTCACCATTTGCCACATCTCAGGACTTGATCCTTGGATGTAGAATTGAAGCCTTCTTCTCCGATAGAGGAAATTATTCCCATCAAAGATTGATAGGCTGATCAAGTATCTCCCTCCTTGGTAGTCACCCATCTTCTCCTACTTGTTGAAGTATGCTGGGAGAAGCCCGCTCTGATACCAATTGTTGGATCCTATATGGGTGATTAGATGCTCTAGAGGGGGGTGAATAGAGCTGAATGCACTTAAACAAAATTCATTAGACCTTCAAGATATATCACAAGATAAGGTTGCTAAATAGGAAATTTGTGTGCAACTAAAACATGCATAGCAAGGGAGAGAGAGATTGAACATTCACCAATTGACAAGCTATTTTAGAGTGGTTCCAAACTTCAAACTAGAAGTGAGTCAGTCCACTGCCTAGAGAGGTCAACCTCTAGGATTTATTTACCTTGCATGTTCATTATATTCATTATAAGAGATACAATACATGACCACCAACGGACTTACCTATCCAATACAAAGAGTCTTCAACCTTACCAAGGACTTACCCACTTTGCAAGAGTCTTCCGCCTTCTTCCAAGGACTTACCTACACTTGCACAAGTCTTCGGCCTTCTAGGAATTACCCACTGTTCTTGGATATTCTGCCTTTGACTTCACCTTCACTCAGAGAATCTTCCACCAAGGACTTACCCACTTGAGCAAGGAGTCTTCTGCCTTCACCAAAGGCTTACCTACTCTTGCTCCAAGTCTTCAGCTTGATCTTCACCAAGGGATGCCTTCCCTTGTTCTTCTTCACCTCTCTTAACCAAGAGAGAGAACCTTCATCTTCATGATTGAAATGAGAGATGGGGAGGTGGTGGAAGTGAGAGCCTCACAAGATATACATGTAGGACAATCTCTCTTAAAAATATCCTACTCACTCTAATGGATGTAGCAAGCGATTAAGTTTAGAGAGAGAGTTGAGGCTGTAGGAAGCACTCAACTATAGAATAGGAACCTCACATAGAGTTTGAATTGAATGATCAACCTTGGAATGAAGCCCAAGGGGTCCTATTTATAGCTGGGGATGCCTCTTAGCCTTTGGGAACAGTTGAGAATGAAAACTAGCCATTTTGTGGCTTGCAACAGATATATTTTCACTTGTTGCAACTCCACAATGGCTACAAGAACTTTTCTACACTTTTCCATACAGTGCAATCAGTCAAGTTTCTATAAGGGTAACTCGACCAATAGAGTAAAAGACAAAGCCAATATTCAGACCATCCGTCGAGTTTGTCCTAGGGAAACTCGACCAACCAATGAAAATCGAATTGGTTAGTTACTACATCGGTTGAGTTCTTTGTATTGTTAACTCGACCGATCAAAAGTCATTTTCAAGATCCAATCAGGATTGGTCAAGTTTGTAACTCACAGAACTCGACCGATGAACAACCTGATGTGAATTTTGGAAAATGTATTTTGAGTGCTTAAAACATTCGATCTAAGTGCTCCTAATTTTTTCTTAGATTAATTACATGTCATACAATCATTACAAGTGATTTACAACATGATTCTAATGGATTTACATCATATTACAAAAATGTGCACTTGTATTGACTTTGACTTTTCTTTTCTCTAATTTGAGATGTGCAAGTTAGGGCATTTGGAGTGTGTCTATACCTAATATGAAATCACTCAAGTAGAGACATTAGACACCATTATGTGGAATGGTTAGTCATCATCAAAACAAGGGTTTAGTCAATTTAGACGTGAGTCAACATTGACCTAATTGACCTTGAGTCAACATTCTCCCCCTTTTTGAAAATGACAAACCATTACATAAATGTATTTAAAGCATTTAAGTAAAGTCATACCTTTGGAGAAACCTAGGGGTTTCAATAGGATTGAGCTCATATGCTCCCCCTCAATTGATGTGCATGGAGTTCTCATACTCCCCCTCAAGTGATGCTATTTCTCCTGCATGTTTAGCTTTCACAACATTTATAGAATACTATGTCTTCTACTCATATGTGTTTCTACACATATATGCCTTCTCCCCTTTACCTTCTCCCTTTACATGAACATATTTCTCTTCTTCATGTAATACATGCCTTCTCCCCATTTTGTCAAAAGAATACATACGTTTCTCCCCCTTTGTCATTTCAAAAAGTGGGGTTTTGAAGAAATAAGAAACCTCACTTGTTAAAGAGAAAGGAGATAACACAAATATATATAAGGAGAGTAGAAGAGCACAGATAGGGGCTTGTCCAAGCATAGGAAGAAAAGAAAGCTAAAGCATATACTTAAACAACCCAAAATGCAAGATAAGGTGTTGTAGAAAAATAATAAATCACAATTTTGACCCTCAAGATGATAGAATATGCCCAAAAAGTGCCAGGGCTCATGGAAAATCAATGAGCTTTGCTCAGAAGGTAGTTTCTACATTAAAAACACTAGTCTTGCACCAAAAATTGAAACTGGAGCAAAATCTGCATAAAATCCAAAAAATACTCCAATTTCTACATACAATGTAGATCTAGGTATCCTGCATCATAAAGTTATGAAAGCAACTCAAGATAGTAGATATGCAATTCAAGGAACAAGCTTAAGCATGTATGAGACAAGATACAAGAATAGCATATAAATGAGCAAAGATGCCAATTATAAACAAGGCTAGAACTACATGTATATGAACTACTAGTAGATGTTATCACAAGTTAGGAATGCTAGTAGGATCTAGATCATAGCAAGAGATACCAAAAGATACACAAGATAAAGCAAGCTATGAGTAAATGTAGAGATATATCCAAACAAAAGAGATCTTAGGGTATCTCTACCATCCTAACAATGAAATTGGTAACTTGTTTCCTTGTTGAGTGTATTGAGAATCCTAATCACCCTTCTTGCTTAATGATGAACTCTAACGCACACACGTGACATGCTTGGAATGTAAATGATGAACTTTTCCCTATATTGCCAATCATGCTTCTAGAGACATCAATAATCACCCTAACTTGAAGAACTAAGATATGAATGATGAAACTAGGATTGTAGGTATAAGAATGACAACACATGTATTTTTTGGCCTAGAAACCCGTCCACGATTTACTCATTAGGAGTAAATCTTGGATAGTCCCCAGTTTGGGACTGTTCTTGAACCCCTAATCTCACTTAGGATGTAAGTGTATAATGTGTATTGGGTTTTCAAGAAAATTTCAGTAGCATTTCCCAGTTTGTTCTCTAAGTACATATGTATTTGGAGAACAGTGGGGAAATGCTGCCGAAATTTTCTTGAAAACCCAATACACATTATACTCTTACTAGTGAGATTAGGTGTTGAAGAATGGGATAGGTGGTACACATTTATTATATATAATAATGACAACATATGTATTTGTTGGCCTAGAAACCCGTCCAAGATTTACTCATTAGGAGTAAATCTTGGATAGTCCCCAGTTTAGGATTATTCTTGAACACTTAATCTCACTTAGGATGTTTTAACCATTAATTATATATAAGACCTTAAACCCTAAAGTTTTAACCATAAACTCTAATCTTTTAACCCTAGACCCTAATCTTGTTCTAATATATACTTGTTTTCTCTTTGATCATAGAATGAATAGATCATGGATGTCCATTCCAAAGTCACTGCACCCCAGAGTTTATTTTTGGTCTTGATCAATTTATTAGATTTGCCGAGGAACATAGGAAACAACCTGGAGATAGGTTCTACTGTGCATGTAGGCATTGCGGTAATAACTTGAAAGTCAGCATTGGTGACAAAATCAAAAGTCATGTCATGTGCAACGGGATTGTACAAGGTTATACAGAATGGCACTGGCATGGAGAGATTTCAAACCTGAAATCAGTGGATGTCGATAGAAGTGCTTGTTTGGAAGAAGAAATTGCCTCCGATGACGTAGATGCGAACGAACCAGTTCCAGTAGACATTGTTGATGCGATGTTGGATAGTTGTCGGGTAGAGCACACCAATCCACCTCCCATGTTTAGAAACATTGTGCATGATGCCGAGATACCATTATACACTGGTTGTACTAAGTTAATGAAGCTTAGCACTGTGTTGAGATTGTATTAGCTGAAAGCTAACAATAGATGGAGTGAAAAAAGCTTCAAACCATTGTTGTCTTTGTTGAAAGAAATTCTTCCTGAAGGAAACATGCTACCAATCTCAACATACCAGTTAAAGAAATTATTGTGCCCAATGGGAATGGAGGCCAAGAAGATACACACATGCCCGAATTATTATGTATTGTTTCAAAAGGACTATGTGGATTTGAAAGATTGTCCAAAATGTGGTACATCAAGGTATAAATTGATGACTTTGGGGGAGTCCAAAATGGGTTCTCCTGCCAAGGTGATGTGGTATCTACCTATAATATCACAGTTTCAACGCTTGTTTGCAAATCAGATAGATGTGAAGAATTTGAGATGACATGCAAATGTTAAGAAAAATAATGATGGGGTCCTACGACATGCGTCTGATTCCCCATAGTGGAAGAAGATAAAACCTAAATTTGGTGAAGAAGTCATAAATCTAAGACTTGGGCTTTGTACAGATGGGATGAATCTGTACGAGACAATGAGCATCCAACATAGCACTTGGAAAGTTATGCTTGTTATATACAATCTTCCTCCTTGGTTGTGTATGAAAAATAAGTACATTATGCTGTCGTTGTTGATATCGGGCCCTAAACAACCTGGAAATGATATCGACATTTATCTTAAACCTCTGGTTGATGACTTAAAGAAACTCTGGAGTGAAGGTGTGATGACCTATGATGCTTCACAAAGAGAGACATTTTCTTGCACGCTATGTTATTTTGCACTGTGAATAACTTTCCTGCATATGGGAATTTGTCTGGATATAGTGTCAAAGGATCTAAAGTGTATCCTATATGTGAAGACAACATTGATTCAATACGACTAAAACACGGTGACAAGACTATATCTTGGTCATCGAAGGTTTCTTCCAAAATTTCCTCTGTATCATAGGTTGCACAAAGTATTCAATGGACAGAATGAGGAACTAAGTGCACCTAAACCTATACCAGGGGAGGTTGTTTATGAAAGATTAAAAGTCATTTCCAATGAATTTGGTAAGAGATCACAATTCACTATGGCCACACAGAGTGACAAATCTTTATTCAAGAAAAAGTCAATATTTTGGGATCTTCCTTATTGGAGTTCTTTGGCAGTCAGGCATTATATCGACGTCATGCACATTGAGAAAAATGTATGTGATAGCATCATCGGTACTCTGTTGAATATACTAGGTAAGACTAAAGATGGGATAAAATCCAGATTGGACCTACGTGAAATGGGAATAAGGACAAAGTTAACAGAAATAGTTAGTAGCGATCGGGGAATATACTTACCTCCCGCTTGTTAAATGTTGTCTAGAAAGGAGAAGAAATATTTTTGTGAATCCGTAGTAAATGTTAAGGTTCCATAGGGTTATTCATCCAACCTTCGTACATTGGTATCAATGAAAGATATAAAGTTGATAGGTCTTAAATCTCATGATTGTCACACTCTAATGCAACAAATATTGCCCATGGCAATTCGATCTATATTGCCGAAGCATGTAAGGTTTGCAATCAACAGACTTTGTTTCTTTTTCAACAGTCTGTGCAACAATGTTATTGACCCTGATACTCTCGATAAATTGCAAGGAGAAGTGGTTGTTACCCTATGTCAACTTGAGATGTAGGTTCCTCCTTCATTCTTTGATATCATGGTACATCTTGTTGTCCACTTGACTAGGGAAGTGAAAATGTTGGGACCAATTTTCTTTCATTGGATGTATCCCTTTGAATGATACATGAGCATTTTTAAAGGTGATGTTTGAAACTGTTATCAGCCTGATGGGAGTAGTATTGAGGGTTATGTGGTGAGAGAGGTTATGGATTTTTGCAATGACTTTTCTGAGTGGTAATGACGCTTTGTTAATGACAAGAATATTGAGGAGAATTTTGGCAAAGGAATTTTGGGATCACGGGTGAAAGTAATCAGCCGAGGGAAGTTGTAACAAGGTCACTTGTATATTTTACACAACATTGATGAAGTGAGTGTTTATATCGAGGAACATACCAATTTCATGAAGAGACAATATCCTCAAGCCAATTCAATGGGGCTTGCTAGAGAGCATAACAAGACATTTATTAAGTGGTTTGAAGATAAAGTCTTACATCGACTATCTCAAACACCAGTTAATCTTAATGAAACTATCTAATGCCTCACCTTTAAACCAAAATTGAATGTTATGTCTTATGAAGGGTTTGATATAAATGGATTCTCATATTACACAAAGTGTCAAGATGATAAGAGTGTCATCAAAAATAGTGGGGTCACCCTTCAAGCATCTTCATTGTTTTTTGCAAGTGCAAAGGATAAGAGTACACGTGAAGCTAAAATGTCATATTACGATGTCATTGAAGACATAAGGGAGTTTGACTACGTAGGTTTCAGAATTCTGCTCTTTAAATGTAATTGGGTTGATAACACCAAAGCACTTATAGTGGATGTATTGGGTTTCACATTAGCGAACTTTGAAAAGATTGGCGAGAAGGGTGAACCATTCATATTGGCATCACAGGAGAAACAAGTATTTTATATTAATGATCCTGCAAATGATAAATGGTCGGCTGTTCTTCATGGTAAAAGACAGTTCATTGAAGATCCTATAGATGAAGAACAGTACTGTGATAAGTATGATGACTCCAGTCCATTCTCATTTGGGTTGCCAACACCCCCAAATATTGAAGCTAATGATGACTTGTATGTGCGCGGAGATCACAATGAAGGATTGTTAATTGATAAAAGATCGCAATATTAGAGACATGAATGTTTATATTTTTTTATATGTTTTATTTTTTTGAATGTGAACTTTACAATGTGAATTACTTTACAATGTGAATGTGAATGTGAACTTTACAATGTGAATTACTTTACAATGTGAATGTGAACTTTACAATGTGAATTACTTTACAATGTGAACTTTATAATCTGAATGTGAACTTTCAGATGATTGAGAATTCAAGAGATGACCGTGCTGATGATTATCATCAGGGTGAGGACGTCAATGCGCCGCCTCACAATGTAAGTTTTAAAAATATATCCCCGAGGTTTCTATCTATATGTTCATTTATAGTTATATCTTGTAAGTGTGTTTTTTTGTCAAATTTTAGGTTGGTGATGTCCCCCTGAAGAAATTGGGGCTCTTAATGAGCAACAACAAAAATTTGTGAAAGTAAGGGGCATCACAATGATGAACAAGTTACTACAGCAAAGGGGCAATGGACCCAAACTAGTTGTGGATTTCGATCATGCAGAAAATCCAGTTGGAGTGAACCGCAACTCATTTATTTCATATCTTGGGGTTCTTATTCGCAACCATTGTAGTCCTAACGTAGAATCCTGGAATAAAATTCCTAAGGGGAAGAAAGACTTAGTATGGAAGGAACTATGCATGAGTTATTATTATTTGCAATTCTATTTTTGTAGATTAATAATGTTTAGGATACTAGTTAATAGCAATTCTATTTTGCAGAGTATATTTGATCTGGATGAAAAGATGCATCGTATATGCGTGATGCAATGCTGTGGGAGGGTCCTAAGGAACTAAAGGACAAATCTCACCCGAGATTACATACACGATGTTGAGAAGAGGTTCTTGATTGATTTCCAATTCTAGACATTGATCACTTTTTGACTAACTCTACACTAATAATTTTTGTTTGTATTCTCTATAAAAAATAAATTTAGGAAGAAGGTAGCCCTTGAGCAATGGAACTACCTGGACCCCAAAGACAGGGAGGAGTTTGTTACCCAAAGAAAAATAGATGAATTCAAGGTATTAAGCGCCGCTCCCAATTTAATTAATATACATTCTTATGTATTCACCTATTCAATATTAACCTTTAGTATTACTAACCAAATCAATGTGCTTACTAACAAGGCTATCAGAGATGCTCAAAGAGCAAGGTGTGCACTGAATGTGTGTGATCACACAATGGGTCCAAGAGGCTATGCAGGCGTTCATCAAAGACTACAAGCTGAGTCTACTGCTCAGTCTGCTGCTACTCAGGAGACTACAGAGTCCTCTAATATTGGTCCTCTGCCTCACCATGCTATGTGGATAGTTGGGAGGCAAAAAAAGAAGGGAGATATAATGAAGCCTGCAACTACTGAGGCAGAAACAAAAATGGTAAAATTCAACTCTTAGAGAAATCAATCAATATTGATTATTGTTATGTTTACTTACCAATTTCTATTGATGGTGATTAGCGGGAGCTGCACCAGTAGAGGAAGGAAGGCAAGTTCATCCTTGAGGGCATAAGGGATGAATTGACAGTTGTTCTAGGTAACCTAAAGCATCATGGACGTGTTAGGGGTGCAGGCATTGGTGTGGGCATCAAAGCATTCTTTGGGCCATCCCAGCACAAACCTGTCCCAAAAGTGGGACTTTCACAAGCTGAGGTAACCAATTCTTTTTTTAGAATATTATTGCAAAATGGAATTCAATAATCAAAAGCTAGCGTTTCTTTTATCCATGTATAGGTAGATGATTTAATTAATAGGAGAGTCGAGGAAGCACTTGATAAGAGACTCCATCAAGCCATGAGCAAGTGGTAGGTGTCTCATACTGCCACTCAGACAGTACCTGTGGTGGGCCTTGATTCTCCTACTGCAGAGGTTGGGAATAATCATGTAGACCCACCACCTAGCACGTCCACTATAAGTATTTTTATGACATAGTATCTAGTCTTTTCAAGATGATATGTTTATGTATATATGTATATAACATTCTTTACATAAATTTGTAGGGGTTGAAGCCATGTCGTCTAAAAAGTCAAGAATATATCTTTGTAGAGGCACTTGCTTACCCAGCCCTTCTAGGGGACATGTTTCATGGGACTCCAGTACCAACTAGTGCGGTTCGTGTGAGCCCGATACATGTACTCCCTGATTGAAGGGATCTTCCATTGACATATGCCCACCCAGATGCTGAAATGCTTGGTGAGACAGAAGGCAGAGTGATAATGTGGCCCAAAGCGGATGTCATCTATACTTATATTGTATGGTAGATTTACATTATGTTAATATGTTAGTGTGTGTAAATATGAGTCAATTGATCTGAAATTATATATACAGGTCAAAAGGAAGACACCCGCTACATCTCGGCCTCCACCTCCACCTCCTAAAGTACCAAGTTGGCTTCCAATGGACCCACACGCCTCGTTAGGTCCTAGTTGTAGGGGTATGGCAGTATGGATCGGCGAACATGATCCAAATTACCCTATAAATTTTACTATTTTGGAGGATGATGCAGGTTAATCATACGATAGCAATCTATTTATACAAGTTTTGCATATGTATTAATGCATACGTAATACAAGATTTGCATACGTATTAATACATACATATTAATGCAGGTCAATCATATGATAACAAGCTATTTATACAAGATATTTTGGAGTTTGTTTGTTATAATTGGCTGAACACATCTATGGTAGAGCTGTGGATATGGTGAGATCTTGTTTATACATCCATATACCTTATTTTATTTACAATGATCTGGTTTCTTATATATTAATGCATATGTAATACATGTTTTGCAGCCACTTACACACGATCTATAAACATTTTTCATTTTCCCATGTGAGATATCTAGTTCCATCTTTGACCAGTCTTGTAGATAAAGACCCTTCTTCAGTTACCTCATACTGCTCTGCTACTTTTAAACATTTTGGTAATGAAAAGTAGACGGTAATAATAGCTCCATATAATGTTAAGTAAGTTTACTTTGCATATAATTTGGACTTAAGAAAATAACATTTTATTGTGGATTTTGAGTTATTAATTTTTAACTTTATTACCTCTAGTGGTGAGCATTGGGAGTTACTGCTTATTGTCCCCAAGACGTTCACTATTTATTACCTAGATCCTACGGGGAATAAATTGGACACAGTATATGGACACCCATTGAAAAGGCCATTATTCCCGTGAGAAACATTTCATATTTTTATATCTGTTAACATCAGTTATTACATTACTATTTAATTATGCAATTTAATGTGTTACATTAGCATGTTGGGCTTTAAATGAGTACAAAAAAGCTGGTGGAAAGGTCCCCAGGAGAAAGAACCAGCCACTAATTTGGGAGAATGTGAAAGTAATTTCCCAACTCCAATATGCATATATTATTTATGTGAATTGTGCTTATTTGTATTTTTGAATATTTTATATGTTTTGATTTATAGTGTGCTACATAATACAATGGTTGGGCATGTGCCTACTATGTGATGTGATTTATGGACCTAATCATCAAACATGCTGCATTAGAAATCGATAATATACATCATGTATTATATATAGTCTCATTAGATAATATGAAATACATCAATCTTATTATATATTATTATTTATATATACACATCATTCTCTTTGCAAGTGTTTAAAACTGACTTTAGTATAGGTGGAAAGTTATTAGATGTACATACTCCCTATACGATGGAGGAATTAGATGATGTACGAGAAGAATGGGCAATAGCCCTACAAGTAGTGGGAATTTTAAATATAATTGGGCTTCTGTTGACAATGATGACAATGATGACAATGATGATGAATAAAGAATGATATTTCTAAACTTTGTTCTCATAATTATTTTTGTGTGAATGTGAATGACTTTTTCTGATCAATACATGAATGTTTCTAAATGTGTTTGAATGTGAAAAAGAGATGAAATGAATGGAACTGAATGTGAATGTAAATGACTTTGGAAGTTTCTACATGTATCTGATCAATACGTGTGTCTAAATGTGAATGACTTTACAAGTTTGTGGCCTGTTGGTTGCTGATATTAATGGATGTTGTAAACCTGTAGTTCAGAACTAAACTACAGGTTCTACATCATGCTGACTAGCCATACAACAAGCCTGCAAATGATAAGAAAAAAAATCAAAACATAACCGTCAGTTATTTGTATAAAACCGACACCAAAGACATACGTCGTCGGTTTTTGAAAAAAAACCGATATCTATGTGGCGAGGTACCACGGTCGTGCTAAGAAGAATGTCTGTGATGGTAGGGGATATGATGTCAGTTATTAGCAAAAACCCGACGTCTTTGTCCCTACTAGCCAGGTACCACGGCCGTGCTGGGAAGCACGACCATGTTGGAAGGGGATATGGCGTCGGTTATTTGTAAAAACCGATGCATATTGTACCCTCACTGGTGCTTTATTCGTGGTGGGAAGGGTAATGGTGTTGGTTTTTGTTTAATGACCGACGTCTTTAACCACGATATAGAGTCAGTTTTATTTAATAACCGACTCCTATAGATACCTTGCAGGCACATTTTTGGTGGAGGGAAGGGTTATGGCGTCGGTTAAAAACCGACGCTGAAGGTGTCGACTTTTAGCAGCGCCCACTTGGGTGTCACTTGGAAACCGACGCTAAAGGCTCTAAATAAGCAACACCAAAGGCCTTTTCTGTAGTAGTGATTGTTCACTGGCTCACTGACCACAACCTATATATATGGTAACCTATCACATATACTTAGATGTAATATTTTTACAACAAAGGTATATAGACAAAACTCCATCTCGATATATAACTTCTACAAAACACACTAAAATACCTAAGTGTGCAGGGACGATGCATAGGACTCTACTACAAAATAAAAACAACTTATCCAACCATTACACATCTACGGCTCCTCTTGCTTCTTAGCCTCAATAGCACAACCTCTACCTCCTCGTTCTCAACCACCTTAAAGATGTGGAAGCCCACAGGGTGAGACCAAATGACCCAGCGAGAGATATAACTCTCCACCAATGTCTATTAAAAACATAGATAACTAAGCAGGTAGACAACATAGTTAACATGTTGAGTAGATTCATCTGAATGATATGTATTAAATGGATAAAGCAGATTAAACAAACTAAGAAGTCATCACTGAGAAGTAGAACAATTAATACTTTAAGAGGGATATGAAGAACATGTATAACTGTTGATTTCTCTTATCACATTATAATTCAAGAAATCCATACAAAGATAAGGCAAAGAGTTCAACCAATGTGAAGTGTATTTGACCCTAAGAAAAATATACCACACAGATGTGTTACATCTTTGATTTTCTCTGAGGGTTTGAGTCACACCACTCAAATCCAACTGACCATGACAAAATAAAAATTGATTCTATACAAAGTCAATGGAAGAGACGGAATTCATGACCTCTCCAACACCTCTTGATCAGTATAAGAGAAATACTGCTAAGACATATCATTCAACTACAAACAATGACATATAGTCAAGATGAAGGATTGGATCACGCATGGGAATACCTATACAAACACCTAGCCCTCCTTGGTACATGTCACGGTGCTAGAAGAACAAGTTCACACGTGTCCATTCTTAAAAAGAAGCATTGGCTCATGCATGGCCATCTATATCACAAGGATAACAACTCACACATGGCCATCTCATATCACATATAATTATGGATGCAAAGAAATACTCGACTTGAACCACTACATATTCGAAACAATGTGTTCTGAGTTTCCTATAGGAATGACTCATTTCACCATACAACAATATAACTGACACTACAATGGATCTATGAACCATGGCACCTACATGATTAGAGTTGCACTTTATTAATTAAGTAAATTGGGTGTCTTTTAGCATCAAAAAAGTTACAATGTACAAACCTAGGACAAACTATACAAAGATAAGGGCATGATACAACTCTGAAAGATATAAAACTTATAATGTGTGAACTTGTCACATCCTCATCAAATGGTGCTTATAGAACTATCATTCACAAGGCCATCACCAATGTTACATCACTATGGGATATAGATCATGTAATCACATCATTACAAGATATCAAATCACATTAGGCATTAAGCCTTCACCAAGTCATAAGACCCATGACATCAATATGATCTCATCTTGTTTAATTAAGGTTCATATCCATCACCATGTGTCATATGATCACCACCATAACGTACACAAGTTATGATATTCATTTAACCTGCATGGTTATTGTGGCATACAACTCATGAAAACATAATTAACTAATGCGGAAGCGTTCACTAAGTAGCGGATTACCAAAAATCACTAAAAATTAAAAACTTTTTATCAAAAGATCCATCAAGTAAAAAATTTCTCACGTAGAACAAAATTAACACATTTACATTCTGTTTTTCAAAAGTACATAACT
This sequence comes from Alisma plantago-aquatica, assembly GCA_963693085.1. NCBI lineage: Eukaryota > Viridiplantae > Streptophyta > Magnoliopsida > Alismatales > Alismataceae > Alisma > Alisma plantago-aquatica. The sequence continues at coordinate 183,090,770 of OY856415.1, forward strand.
TGTATCATCTCTTTCTGTGAGTTTCAAGCATTAACTGTCCTATCAAGCTAAACACATGCAGTATAAAATCTCGAGGCACTGAGCCAAAATCTCGAAAGCACTAACTACTACTCCGAGGACATGAGAGTACAAATACGACACATAGGACTCTATCTACATCTATACAAGGCATAACAACCACTGTCTCCACCTGATACTTTACTGCTGTTCCTACTGCTGTTGTTGCTGTCCTTCACCTACTGAAGGATTCTTGCCTCCTCGTCCACGTCCACCTAAAAATGTGATTGCCACAGGGGTGAGAAAATTGTAAATTTCCCCAGTGAGAGATATAACTCTCTGCCAGAAACATTATTATTGTAGCTTAAGAAGATAAATATGCACATAGGAATCATATTTGATTGACAGCAGCTAATTCAATGTCTAACTGATTAGAATATTATTCTTATCTAAACACATTGCAGCAGTAACTTGAAAGAACAACATGTCACTTATCCTTTAAGGAATATGAAGAACATGTATAACATTTATTCACTATAGAATCATCACCACAACATTAACTTACATCAGGCTTAGATTCATACATCTAATGTATGGTATTGTCATAGTGGAGTCATGGCCTGTAGCCATACTCTTTTTGCAAAGTATTGGGATCTTAATCCCTCGACTGATCAAGCACAATTCCACTTCTTAACAAGTTCATCATCATGATTATAGAATCTGGGTATTTGAACCCATAAATCACCATAAAACACTTGTTACCACTTATTAGGTAACTTCATACCTTCATATCATCTGACCCAGGGACATGATAATTCTTGCTACACAAAGCATTGCACATAGTTCACAAAGCTCATACCACCTCTTATTACCCCTTAATAGGCAATAAGGCATATTATGGATTATGAAGCTCATAACAATCTAAGATAATTAGCACATCATGTGACACACAAGACTCATTAATTGTAGGTTACCTCTCACTAAGCAAAAAAACATATGAAGGCTTATAAGGCCTATAGAACATTTTCAATATATAGAACATCATAGCTCATACCTGGCTATGCTCATCATCTGAACATATCTGCATGATTAGTAATCATGATGCAATTACATATCAGTACCATGCAATACAAGGTTTATCTTATTACATTCATAACCCATTAGTCTGTATTTGAACTTCACATAGGATTACTCTGTGTTAGAACTTTACATAACATTACCCTGTATTCGAGTTTCACATAACATTACCCTGTATTAGGGATCACATAGCATTAACTTGTATTAGGGTTTCACATAGCATTACACTTTATTAGGGATCACATAGCATTAAATTGTATTAGGGTTTCACATAGCATTACCCTCTATTAGGGATCACATAGCAAGGAATCAATATGGATAATTATAAGTATTCAATCATGCTTATTTATTCTCATCATTCATCATTAATTGAATTATCAACACACATCATGAGTTTCTCTCTCATCTTTTCCAGAATATGATTACATCATAGTTTATAGGTTTGGATTAACCTTTTCACAAGGCATGTTAGCCTACATTTAACAGAGTGCATTACATCTCAATGTAACCATTGACATGACACATCTCACGTGTCATTCATCCAATTATACTGGACTTATAAAACATCAAGGTATACCAGTATTGGGGTGTTGGATGTGATATCTATCATATCTTGATGTATCACTTCCCTCAAAACCATTATCTTACTTGGGTTTATACACTTAGCTTATATTAGGGTATTCCCCATCCTAATACTTTATGCACCAGTTCATCACATTTATCATGTAAAGTATTGGTCATTAGTCACTCACTTAGGATATGTAACCATTGCCAATGATATAGACTCACCCTTTAGGTCAGGGACTATTAGTATAAGGATATCCATTATCAACCTCTCTAGGTGTTACATTTGTCATAACATTAACTACTATTCCATTAGCAGGAATAAAATTCTCCATACTTATAATTTGAGGATTTACATAGCATATTCCATATATTTGTGGATTTCACATAGTATTACTCTTCAATAGAGTTTTATATAATCATCCTTCTATATCTGGGTGTCACCTAGTATTATGTGAAATTAGGATTTCACAACACATCACCCAATGCTAGCTCTTCACATAGGATTAGTGGCACTACCCTATATTAGGATTTCATATATCTTTTTCCCATTTTAGGGCTTGGGGTTTATCATTCACATCCAAGTGGGGTTTCTCTTTCCTCATACCCAAATTACAGTTTCCTTCATTGTTATACTAAGTTAGGGTTACATCATCACCCTAGATTTACAATAATACTCAGTTTTGCCCTAAATTAGGGTTTCACATATAGCCTTACTCTAATTAGGGTTTCACACATAGCATTGCTCTAATTAGGGTTTCACACATAGCATTGCTCTAATTAGGGTTTCACACATAGCATTGCTTTAGTTAGGGTTAGGGTTCATTGATTAGGGTTGCATGATCATATTATTATGGATCAACCCTTATCACATAGTTTACTCATAATGAGAGAATTAGGGCTTAATTATATAAGCATTCATCTCTCTCATTCCCTCTCTCATCCTCTTTAGGATGTTAATTACACCAAGATTAATCTAGGTCAACTCTTCACTTGTGTACACATAGCTAGCGTTAACCTTCACAATCATCCTAGGTCTACATCTTTAATAATCACATAGCTGATTGACCTTTGATCATATTAGATGTCCAAATGGTCTAATTAATTAAACCATCAATTATACAAGTAATTCAAAAGGATTGACCAATTAAACTTTCAATTCTCCACAAAATGATCAATTGGGTTAACCATTGAAATATTCAATTGCACTAAGTATCTAAATAGGTTCACCATAATGGACCTTCAATTATATGAGATGTCCAAATGGATTAACCATGTTGATCTTCACATATTTTATCACTTAGACCCTCAATGATCTGAGTTCTCATACATCAATTGGTTGAAAACCATTTGAACAAGTTGTACTTGAAACCAATTGGACAAGGTAGGTATTGAAACCGTTTGCACTTTGGGTCTCCAAACGGTTTGAGATCGTTTGGTCCCAAACGGTCTTGAGACTGTTTGGTCCAAACCCTCTCAAAACCGCATGGACCAAAAAGGCACTTCAACACTCAATCGACTCAATGTTTCAATCCATGGACCAATTATAAATTGAACCACCAAAGTATTCATAAATTGGACCACTGAATCACCATTCAATTAGACCTTCAAATTAGGGTTTTGAACCCAATTGAACTAGGTTTGATAATCAAGAAACCATCACTTAGGGTTTGAAATCGAGGATCCATCAATGGTTGACATTGTGGAATCAAATCAATTGAAATCAATGAACTATAATCATCACATGATATGACCTGACCTCAAACGGTCTTGGATGACCACCAAACGGTCTTAAGACCATTTGGTTGATCTCCAAATGGTCTTGAGACCGTTTTCCCATTCCATCATCAAAATCCATAACATTCAATTAGGGTTTTGGACCATTGGAATGATTATCAAATCAGCACTTAGTTGCAATTCAATTTGGTACCATTGGACCTTCAAACACTTAGCCATACTTAACCCTAGACCTCCAAACGGTCTTGGGTGACCCCCAAACGGTCTTGAGACCGTTTGGGTGATTCCCAAACGGTTTTGAAACTGTTTGGGTCAATCAACCCAAAACATCATCTCAATCAATTTCAAAATCAGCACTTGCCGATTAGGGTGTGCAATTAAGGAATCATACACAATTGAAACCTTCAAGATCAACCAATTGAAACCATTGGATCAAGATCAAGTACCACAACATATATATCCAAATGGTCAACCATCCCAAACAGTTTGGTGAAACCGTTTGGTCCCAACATTGAAACCGTTTGCCCTAGATATTTGGGGAGGTGTGTGCTTATGATGATGTCATCATCATCAAGCTCCAAACTCACGAAATCTTCTGTGATTTCCATGGAGATTGCATCAATCAACCAAAGTTAATTTTGGAAATGTAGAAATGATCACCAATTGATAAGGAATTGATTGCAATAATAAAATTAAGGGTTCAAGTTATAAAACCCGCCTCCAATTGAGCTCCAAAGTTCCAAGCTCACGGCAACAATGGTGGATGAAGCTCTTGCAACTCCCCCTAGGCTCGTCCTCAAGCTTTTGTTTGAAAAGTTTGGCTAGGGTTGAAGTGGAGATCGAAATAAGAAGAAATCAATGATTTATTTTCGATTTCCACCATGGAATCAAGGAGAACGAAGGTCAAGGGCTTACCAACAGGTTGGGGGTCGTCCTCCTGTTCCTCCACAGCTCCTTGGTCATTTTCCAAGCAAGGGGAAAGAAAGAAATCCAAAAAAGCCTTTGTTTTGGCTTAGAAAGGGTACTTTTATAAGAAAATTGACGAGAGAGAAAATCTCTTATAAAAGTCTATTAATTCCAAAATTGTTGCCACCACTTCCCCCTTGGTTTCTTGCATGCAAGGGAATCTCTATCCCCACCGAGATCCCTTCCATTATCCATGAATTAAGGGAAAAGAAACTAAGCACCTTAACCCTTATAATAAGAATATCCATATTTGAGTGGAATTTCTTTTTCTTATAATAATGGTGAGTGGAATTTCACCTCCATTGGATATGCTCGTGCCTTTGCAAGGCTTTAAGATCATCCACACACATCTGAATCCAACCATTTTAATTTTGGTTGAAGGCCCTATAATTAATACATTCATTTTTGCCCTAAATTGAATTAGGGTTTCACATAGGATTAAATCTTGGTTATTTTAATATCAAGATTCTCTCTCCTCCAACTTAATTCAAATGAGGCACCCCTCTCATTTTATTTTCTATATATGATGCCAAAAAACATTAGGGACCTTATTGAAGTGGTAATTTGCATATTGAACCCTAGATTTTGGGTAAATTGCACTTTACACCAAAACTAGGTTTTAATGCACAAGGATTGCTTTACATGCTTAATCTTGGTGCCCAAGCTTATGAAAACCATACCACTACATCATATTAATTTTTATGATGTCTCAACATCAGAGGGACATTTTATCATGTGCAATTTGCAAGTTAACCCCTCAACTTGTGTAATTTGCACTTTAGTCTAAAATAAGAAAACATTGCTTCAACATTGTTCAAACATGACCAAAATTGAAACATAGGTTTCTCATGAGCCCTAATTACTTTTCCCAAGATAAGATTAAGCATTTACTCATACTTATTAGGAAAAACATCTAGGGTTAACACATAACCCAGGTCAGGGATGTTATAGTTATAATCTCAGAAGTAGGAGAGAGAAAAAGTAATCACATGCCATCCATCTAATAAACTCAACAAGAATAGTATACCCTAGGATTAGGGTTAGGGTTCACTCATATACACGTTTAGGGCTTTTCATTCCATCATTGTCAACAAAACCTAGATATATTAACTTCCCACATTCGTGGAGCATGTGAGTCAACTACTATCATTAAGGCAACCATGATCATCAACCCATGTCATTACTCTTCATCAAAGGACTAAGGAAATCAAGTCACCAACCATCCAGTCAAAGACAGTGAGATATACATTATGGTCAAATAAAACTTCATCATGGTTGAAATCATACCAGTAAGAAAGACTAGCAATCAAGCCTTCAAAATAGGTCAAACGATCAAAGTGACTTAAACCATTCAGTGACCAAGACAACATCAGGGTCAGCGACCAAAACCAACGACCAAAGAAAAACCAACTACACCATGGTCGAAGGCACATCAATAATCAAAATACAAATCAGGTCAGCAACCAAGGCCAACCCAAGTCCACTCGATCGATAGGAATTCAACCCATCTATACGACCAAATCACCATCAACACTATGCGGTCGGTGGGGATTCAACATGGCCAGTGGTCAAAGAGAAAATCTAGTCTAACGACCAAAGACCAAAGGGCCATCCGAGAGACCAAAACCAAAGAGACAACTTCATTCGATCAAACTGGAACAAAACCCTCACAACAGGATACATCTCATAAAGAACATTTGAGGGAGAGAAAGGCATCATCAAAATAGAGATCATCATCTTGAAAAAAATACTATATGTAAGGGATCTCATTAGGAAAATGATCATACAAAAAACCCTAAAACTGAGCATTCCACGTGATCAACATCATAACCATGATATGGTAAATGAAAATCCAAGAAATCCACAAATCCAAATAAAATATAAACTCCATATCATTCAAGGAATCTGAATCAAAACCAAGATCAACAAAACCAAGTTTTTGTTGCATGCAAAACCATCATAATCACCTTCCACTAAAGTTCGGCCATATGAATTAGGGTTTAGATAAAGAAGCAAGTACATGCAATATCAATATAGAAACTAAACGTAAACAAAAATTATCAACAAGTTATCATGTTTTAGAAAGATATGCATGAAGGATTAAAGTGCTTTAATAAAAAATGGAAAAGAGTTATATAACCCGCCTTAAATGATGGTGCAACTTCCTCCAAGCAAAGAATCTCCAAAGAAAGAAGAAATCATAGCTTTGACCTCCTTCACGATCAAGCAAGTCACCACCTAAAAGGAGGATAGAAAACCCTTGGTTAAAGGGAAAGAAAGAGAATTGAAAACCTCCAAGACAAAAAGAACAAAAGAGGGAAGAGGAAGAGGAGCTTCTTGTTGGTATGTATGCCCTGAGAGCCAATCATGGGATGATTGGTGGGATACATTAAGATTGATTTGATAAACATCAAAGGCAAGCTTCCAATTCTTTCTGGTTCAGTCATATGAGATAGTGATAGAACAGATTGAATGTCTAGAGAATGACAATACTCAATGACATATTCTTTCAGGTTGAGGACCTGAACGATGAGATCATATAGATGCTAAGAGTTTGTACATTCTCATTATGTCCCTAGTCGGATATCATTGTGGAAGGTAGATAAACAGCAATGACAAACAAGACTAGATTGTGGTGTTGGTTGATGACAGAATCTCATTAGTCATGATATAGAGATATCAAACCAAACACATAGGTACTTGTTAGAGAACAAGTGTACCAGACAGACCCACCGTGAGTTTGACACATGGAACCATGACATGGTAGTCACAGTCAGTACTCACAGTGATGGTGGTGAGTGTGATTCTTTGACCTGAAATCACTACACTCAACACATGTCGTTGGGTACACTTTGACATCATCAAACGCAGTTCTGAAACATGGGTTGTTATAAAGGTGATGATTGGGTGCCTTTGACACATGGGGCTTTTGAGGGGTGAGTGATAGATATGGGATTTGTCCCTCCTGAGGAAGTTTGATATCCATGGCCACTTGATGAGTAGGATTTAGAAAGGCGTGCACGCATGTGTGAATCAATATGTGATATTGATGTCATACATATCTCTTCCAATCTACTCTGAGATCAAGAAAGTGAATGAACGTTGACAGGATGCCTGTTCCATGCCTCGAGTTCATTCGAGATATCAGTGACAAAGGAATTATACATTCACTGTAACACCATTCACGGATTGTAGGATTGAAAGTTGTTCTCCAACATTCTATTTCACTTCGGTAGCATTGATGTGTGTCTAGGCACCGCTCTTTGCTTGTGAAGTCATAAGTGTTATGGACATTCACTGCCAATGTGAAATGGACCTGCAGGGTCACACACATAGGATTTAACCTGGAAAAGGAGTTTTTCCCACAAACAATGTTTAGATTGATTACTAAAGGAGTTTAGTAGTTCAATTAAACACTCAATTAATTGATAGCTCAATGTCATAATGTTCAAGGTGTTGGACACATTGGTTGGAGTATCAGATTGATTGAAACTGCAATTGACTGATTCTACACAATCTGAACTCCCAATCGATCGACTCATGTGAGGAACTGATCGGCTCAGCTTGGTGAACCGATTGACTCAGGTTGTGAGTCGATCGGCTCATGGACAGGATGACACGATTGCTTCAAGTGTTGAAACGATCGGTTCAACTGATGCAACTGAGCAAGTTGGGAAAGTAGGATTGGTGAGAAATTTCCTTTCGTTTCACTTGCCCAATTTGATTGGAACAAGGATTGGTATTTGATACCAATTAGAAAAAATAGATGGAAAGCCAATCGGGAACTGACCAGGACCACGAACTGACCGGTTCAGAAGTGAACTGATCGTTTCATGGGTCCCAACCGATCGGTTGAGGTGTCAACCGACCGGCTCAGGTCTCCAACCGACCGTTTCATAAATGAAACGATCGGTTCAGGTTGCACAGTTGGTTGTTTTTGTGGAAAATCTCGAACCCTTCAACTCCTGCTATAGTCCCACATTGCCCGGGATAGAGGACCATGTCCCATGACCCTCCTATATATAGGGGTATTGGGGACTTCTCAAAATACAACTCAGTGCAACCAGTTGCTCTATAAAGTTGTCGTTCTCTCTGGTTTTGGTAACCGAGAGAGCCCGAGCAAGTGCTACCCGATAAGGGAGGCACAACAAGGGAAAGACAACTACAGAAAGCAATTGGTGGCAGGAGAGTGTGTCAGTGACTAGTACGCTGACAGGAGGGTGCGACTCCTTCCAATTCCTTATGGGACAAGGAGATTGGAGTTCCAGGTGGTTCGTGTGGACTACTTCAGAGGTGGGAGATTTTTGCCGCTCAGAGGACAATTGTCATTCCCGACAGTCCCAGTGAAACCAGGAGTTGTTAGTCCCGGTGCGACCAAGAGCTGCACAGACACCGTTCAAGACCATAGGTGAAGACCGCACAAGCAGCGAGGTATTGTTGCCGAGCAAGCCTCGGGACAAGGTATGATTCCACAAACCATCCTTTACTATTGTATAGACGTTGACACGTTTCCTTGTTCTGGGTTTGGGGAGGAGAATTTTTTTTCTTTTTTCTGCTGCCTTGTCTGCCTCGCCTAAAACCCAACACTTCTCCACCCAACTTGAACACTACCTTGGTAATACCAAGGATTCGACTCAAAAGGTAGGAGTACCTCAATCCCAAACCAAGCACCACCATGGAAAGCCATGCGTTCAGCCAAGAGAAGAGAAAGAGAGGTAGGGCTTCAATGAAAATGAGATTAAGAGGTGGAAACACTTAATCTCAAAGAACCACCAAAGACCACCAAGGAAGAGCTTATCCAAGCTTGGATCACCACATGCAAGAGAGCTCGGCCACAAAGCCCCAAGGATGAGCTCCTTTACACCACCAAGCACACAAGGGCCGAGCATAAAATGGAAGAGAGAAAGAGGAAGGCTAAAAGAGATACTTTCATGTGTAGGAGAGACATTATATACTTGGAAGCATGAAAGGGATGGAAGAGTTAAGGTGTCTTGTGCATAGGTGCCACATGTCCACCAAAGAGCCAACATACACCCAGTAAAACCATGAATGCAAGATTGGTTGTGAAAAACTAGGTAAACTAGAGACCCCACTAGGTCCTACATGACCTTTGGTCAAAGAGGACCACGAACACAAAGGCACATGGTCGCATAAAACCAAGTGACCACACCCTAGGTCAAGTGACCTAAGGAAGAGATCCACACCTTATGCGATTGTAGAGATCTCAAAGCATCAACTAAAAGTCATTCAACCACAGAGAAAGATTAAGGAAAACTAAGGATGGTTGAAGGAAAATCAAGAACATAAACAGTCAACCAAAAGTCATCACAAATCTAGGGCATGAAGCAAACCCTCGAAACAACACTCAACATGTCACCTTCTCTCTCCTACACAAACCAAAGAAAAACAAGGTGCCCCAAGGCACCATCTTCTCTCACATGATGCCAAGGTATTAAAGGTACTCTCGACATGTAAAAAATTGCAAGATAACCCCTCCACATGGCTAAATTGCAACTAGGGCCAAAAAGGCACATGTAAAGCAAAACTAGCTCAAACATTATCAAAATTGGACCAAATAGAAAACAAAAGCATGTAACATATTATCAAATCATATCAAAGGATTGGATTAAGGTTCTAAGAATATTATTAAAAAAAACAAGCATAGGAAAACACTCAGCTAGGTCAGGGGTCATACAACCATAAACCCCAATAAGGATTTTTACCATAAAATCCTACATGAAAAGAGATGGATACTTCATATGCATCTCTTCCTCAACCTCCCTTGTGGCTTCCTCCAAACCACAATGATGCCACAAAACCCTAATTAACACTATATCCTTCTTCTCCAATTGCTTGATCCTCCCATCAAGGATCAACACCATTATCTTCCACATAAGATACATCCTCATCAAGATCAATCTCCACCTGCTGCAAAACTGACTCAGTATCAGGGTGATACTTCCTCAACATGGACACATAGAACACTGGGTGCAACCTGAGCAACTCAGGTGGCAACTCCAACTTATATGCCACCTTCCCAACACGTGTCACCACAGGGTAAGGTCCCATATACCTAGGAGCAAACTTACCCTTTTTCCCAAACCTCAAAACACCCTTCCATGGAGAGACCTTGAGGCACACTCTGTCTCCCACTTGGAACTCTAAGGGCCTACACCAATTATCTGCATTTGACTTCTTCCTCTCTTGGGAGGCTTTCAACAATTGATATATCATCTTTATTTTCTCTAGTTGTCTACTATACAGGCTCATGACCCAAAAGTTTATACTCACTGGTCTCATACCAACACAAAAGAGACATAAAACATCTCCCATACTACACCTCATAAGGTGCCATATCAATGCACCTTTGATATTTATTATTGTAGTCAAACTCTATCATGCTGAGGTGGACATCTCAACTGCCCAAAAATTGTACGACACAAGCTCTCAACAAGTCCTCCAAAGTCTATATCATTATCTTAGTTTGTCGACCTATCTGTGGGTGAAACACAATGCTGAACCTCAATTGATCAAACATGTCATCAATCCACAAAAAAGGATAATTCTTCATTATTGATACCTTGTTCAACTATTTGTAATGAATGCACAACCTCATGGATCCATCCTTCTCCTTCACAAACAACATTGGAACACCCCAAGGAGACATGATTGGTCTGATGAAACCTTTTCCAAGAAGCTCATACAACTATTTCTTAAACTCTTCCATCTAAGGTGGCACCATCCTATATGATGTCTAAGCTATCAGTTGCGTTCCGAGTACTAGATTGATCTCAAAGTCAATCACTCTGACTGGGGGAACACATGAAAAATCATAAGGAAACATGTTCCTTGAATTCACAAACAACTTCCACCTCCTAAATACTCACACTCCTCGCCTTAGTATCCACCACATGGGATAATAGCACATCACATCCTTGCCTCATCGTCTTCTCTGCCACCATTGCTGACACCAGACATGTCATAAGAATCTTCCTATCTCCTCGGAAGATCCACATCACAACACAATCATCAAACATCACCACTTCGGAACTATAGTCCAAAACCACCTTATACTTCTCTATAGTGTCCATTCCAAGGATCACATCGAATCCATGCATGTCAAGTGGTAAGAGATCGACTTGAATGTTATTCCCTGAGAAAGAAAGGACATAGGAAGGACACCCTCCCACAACTTATCAGAACCAACCAACTAGGTTTCTAAATGAAGACTATCATGCATATAGTTAACAAGCAAAGAACAACTATCAATCACTTCAGAAGTGATAAAAGAGTGTGTTGCACCTGAGTCAATCAAAATCGATATAAAGCAAGTACAAGAAAAATAAAAATTAAGTAACTCCATCTAAGCTATCACAACATGCGGGTTGACCACTCCTTCTGGCTGACGCATGGTGTAGAATCGAGTCGTTGCCTGTTGTCATCCCCCTCCTCTACTGCTTACCCAGAGGAACCATCCTGCAACACCTATCCACGTCCTCGACCTACATTGTTGCTAAATTGTTGCCTCTGTGATCCCTGTTGACTTTGCCTCGACTATTGGGTCACCTCATCATCATTCGTAGGGCAATATCATCTTGTATGCCTCATCTGTCCACACTTGTAGCACATCTTGTTCTAATACCATGGCCTAGATGACCCTTTACAGACACTAATACAACACTATTGGCTCCTGCACATGGAAAGCTACGACCTATGCCTCTTCTAGGTGACCAATTAGACTGACTCTCTAATCTCTATTGTGTTAGTGGTGCTAACAACCTAGGCTTCTTAAAGCTTCCAAACAACTATCCCTGATACTGTGCATGCCTCTTCTTGGCCTTTGTCTCATGCTTCTCAACAACTGATCTTTCTATCCTCTTGATCAACTCCACAAATGTGACGAACTTCTCACGTTTCTCTAAAGTAGATGATGATTTCATCAACTCAGTGCTTAAACCCTTTTTGAAAATTTTGATCCTCTCTTCGTATGTTGATTCCATATGAGGACAAAATCCTAACAACTCCATGAATGTTGCTTCATATTTGTTGATCGACATGGATCCACGTCAGATCCTCTCAAAATGCAATTTCTTCTTCTCTAAGAAATTCTAATGGAAGTATCGACTCATAAATTCCCATTGGAAATCCTCCCAACTGATCTCAGCATCGGGTCTTTTCTTTTCCTCAGTGGCCCACCATTGGCTAGCACTCCCCTTCAAAAGATACACAACATTCTTCACCTTGTCTGATTCGGGGATGTTGAGGATCTTAAAGGCCTTATCCAACTCCATCAATCAAAGGTCAACATCTGCTGGATCTACCATTCCAGTATACACCATTTCCCCAACTCAACTCAACCTCGCAAAGGTCTTCCCGGTTACAAAATATTTGATATTGGGAATATCTGCCCTAGGATGAGGTGCGAGCATTCTATTTTCCATGTGTGTCATCGTTGAAATGAATTTCCTGGCGAAGGACTGAAAGGTAGGTTTTTCCATGATGGCCAAGTCAAATTGACGTTTCTCAGACACTCCATCAACCCTCTCCTACCTCCTTGCACCACAATTAAATGCAGCAACACTACTCTCAATAATGTGTTCTTCGTGTTTTCCAGCCATTTTCACTTCTTTTCTTCTTCTTGTGCATAAGCAAAAGTTAGCATTATTAGTTTGGAGGATACTAGAATAGATAAAAACCCTAGTCCTATGTCCATGTAGACTCAACAAATCTAAATCTCTGATACCAAGCATTGTCAGAGACACTATGATGCCCCGACGCGGGAGACAGTGAGATTACTCAAGACTAAACATGCATTAACAACTCAAGTCACCAGAAAACATAGGACATTAAAACCATTTGCACATATCCACCTCAAGTGGAAGGACATCACAGCAGAGTCCACAAAATGACACACATATATAGATATATATGTATATATATGTATATATATGTATACATATAAATATATATATGTATATATATACATATATATATTACACCTGCCAAAAGATTATTAGATAGGTTCATTGGCTCACTGGTCGTAACATGTACATATGGTAACCTATCACATATACTTACATGCCATATCTGTATAACATAGGAGTATAGACAAAACTTCATTTCGATATACAACTTCTACAAAACACTCCCAAAGACCTGAGAGTATAGGGACGACACATAGGACTCTACTACAAAACACAGGTAGATTATCCAACCTTTACACAACTACTTCTCTACTTGCTTCTCAGCCTCAATAGCTTGACCTCTACCTCCTCATGCTTGATCACCTAGAAGACGTGGAAAACCACAAAGTGATACCAAATGTCCAGCGAGAGATATAATTCTCCACCAACATCTATTAAAAACATAGATAACTAAGAAGGTAGACAACATACTTAACATGTTGAATAGATTCAACTAAACGATAAGTATTAAACAAATAAAGCATATTAAGAAAACAAGGTAGTCATTACTGAGCAGTATAATAATTAATACATTAAGAAGGAAAATAAAGAACATTTTAGAATTGATTTCTCTTACCACATTATAATTCAAGAAATTAGTACAAAGATAAGTCAAAGGGTTCAACCAATGTGAAACATATATGACCCTAAGCAAAATATACTACACTGCTATATTACGTCTTTTATTTTCCCTAAGGATTTAAGTCATTCAAATCCAACTGACCACAACAAAGTCAAAACCAGTGCCATACAAGGTCAATCGAAGAGATAGAATCCACAATCTCTTCAACACCTCTAGGCCAGTACAAGAGAAACACCACAAAGATATATCAATCAACTACAAACAATGACATGTAGTTAGTTGAAGGATTGGCTCACACATGGCCATCCCTATACTAACACCTACCTCCCTCGGTATAGGTTACGGTGCTAGAAGAATATGATCACACATGGCTATTCCTAAAAGGAAGGATCGGCTGATGCATGTCCATCCATATTACAAGGAGAGCAACTCAGGCATGGATGTATCATATCACTTGTAATTATTGATGCAAGGAGACTCGACTTGCACCCCCACATATTAATAAATATGCGCTCTGAGTTTCCCATAGTAATGACTCATTTCACCATCTTAGAAAATAATTGACACTAGAATGGGTCTATGGTACAAGACACCTACATAATTAGGGTTGCACTTGATTACTTAAATCAATTGAGTGTTCTTTAGCATCAAACAAGTTACAACATACAAACCCAAAAAAACTCTACAAAGATAAGGGCATGATACAACTCCATAAGATATAAAATGTATAATGTGTGAACTTGTCACATCATCGTCAGATGGTACTTGTAGCACTGCCATTCACAAGGCCATCACCAACTGTTACATCACTATGGGATATAAATTGCTTAATCACATCACTAGAGGATATCACTTCACAATATTCATTAAGGATTCACCAGGTCATAGGACCCATTACATCAATATGATCTCATTATATCTCATTAAGGTTCATACCCATCACCCTGTGTCATATTATCACCACCATATCATATACAAGCTTTGATATTCCTTCAACCTTGATGATTAGAATCACACAAGTAGGAGAGAGAAAAAGTAATCACATGCCATCCATCCAATTAACTCAACAATAATAGTATACCTTAGGATTATGGTTAGGGTTCAATCGTATACACGATTAGGTATTTTCATTCAATCATTATCAACAAACCCAAGATATCTTACCTCCCTACATTCTTGGAGCATGTGAGTCAACTATTATCATCAAGGCAACCATTATCGTCAATCAATGTCATAAACCTTCATCAAAGGACTAAGGCAATCAAGTCACCAACCATGAAGTTAAAGAGAACAAAATGTGCATTATGTTTGAATAAAATTTCATCATGGTGGAAGGAACATCAACATTAAAACCACAAACCAGTGACCAAAGCACCATTCAAGCCAACAACCAAAGCACCATTCAAGCCAGCAACCATGACCAGTAATCAAGCCTTCAACATTGGTCAAATGATTGAAGGGACTCAGCTCATTCAATGACCAAGACACCATTAGGGTCAATGACCAAAACCTGTTGGTATGTATGCCCATAGAGCAAGTCATGTGATGATTGTAATGGGATACTTTGTAAATGATTTAAATAATAATAAAGGCAATTTCCGATCTATATGTTTAACTGTTTCAGAGATGATAGTGTAACATGATAGATGTCTAAAGAATTGTTTACTCGATGACATATGCTTTTAGGTTAAGGACCTAAATGATGACATCATACGGATGTTAAGAGTATACATTCTTGTTTAGTCTGTAGTCGGTTGTTATTGTGGAAATAACCATAGACATCAATAACACTAAAGACTAGATTGTGTGTTGGTTGATGACAGAATCTCATTAGTCATGATATAGTGATATCAAACCAAACACATAGGTACTTGTTAGAGAACAACTGTACCTGACAGACCCACCGTGAGAGTGACACATGGAACCATGATTTGGTAGTCACAGTCAGCTCTCACAATGATGCTGGTGAGTGTGATTCTTTGACCTCAAATCACTACACTCAACACATGTCGTTGGGTACACTTTAACATCATCAAACACAGTCCTAAAACATGGGTTGTTATAAAGGTGATGATTGGGTGACTTTGACAAATGGGGCTTTTGAGGGGTGAGTGATAGATATGAGATTTGTCCCTCCTAAGGGAGTTTAATGTCCATTTCCACTTGATGAGTAGGATTGAGAAAGGCATGCACATGCATGTGTGAATCAATATGTGATATTGATGTCACACACATCTCACCCAATCTGCTCTGAGATCAAGGAAATGGATGAATGTTGAAAGGATGATTGTACCATGCCTTGAGTTCATTCAGGACATTAGTGACAAAGGAATTATACATTCGCTGTAACACCATGCACATATTGTAGGATTGAAAGTTGTTCTCTAACTTTCTATTTCACTTGGGTAGCATTGATGTGTGACTAGGCACCACTCTTTGATTGTGAAGTCATAAGTGTTATGGATTTTCACTGCCAACGTGAAATGGACATGCAAGGTCACACACATAGGATTTAACCTGGAAGAGGAGTTTATCCACAAACAATGTTTAGATTGATTACTAAAGGAGTTTAGTAGTTCAATTAAACACTCAATTGATTGATAGCTCAAAATCATAGTGTTCAAGGTGTTGGACCAATTGATTAGAGTATCAGATTGATTGAAACTACAATTGACTGATTTTGCATAGTTTGCTGCCCCAACCAATCGACTCATGGGATGAACCGATCGACTCAGGTTGGTGAACCGATCGACTCAACTAGTGAGATGATCGAATCATGTGTCATGAAATGATTGGTTCAATTTTTGAACCGGTCAATTCATGTGACCAACCGAGATCGTTTGGAAAGTCAGACGAGTATTCTGCAAATACAATTTGTTTCACTTGTACAAATTCGATTTGGACAAGGATTAATATTTGATTAATCAGAAACAAATATGAAAGTCAATTTGAGTTGGACCAGGACACGAACTGATCGACTCAGAAGTGAACTGATCGGCTCAGGGGTCCTAAACGATTGATTCAGGCATGAATCGATCAGTTGAGGTCACCAACTGACTATTTCAGGGTCGAAACGATCGGTTCAGCTGGTGCAAGTTGGTTGTTTTGTGGAAAATCTTTAACCCTTCTACTCCTGCTTTAATCTCGCATTGCCCGGGGTTAGGAACCCTGTCCCATGACCCTACTATATATAGGGGTATTGTGGGCTTCTCAAAGTACAACTTAGAATACCAGTTGCTCTGCAAATTTGTCATTCTCTCTAGTTTTGGTAACTGAGAGAGAGTCTGAGAAAGTGCTACCTGATATGGGAGGCACAACAAGGGAAAGACAACTGCAGAAAAGTGACTGGTTGTAGGAGAGTGTGTCGGTGACTAGTACGCCGACAGGAGGGTACGACTCCTTCTGATTCATTGTGGGATAAGGAGATTCGAGTTCCAGGTGGTCTGTGTGGACTACTACAGAGGTGGGAGATTTCTGCCGCTCAGAGGACAACTGTCAATCCCGATAGTCCTGGTGAGATAAGGAGCTGCACAGACACCGTCCAAGACCAAAGGTGAAGACCATGCAAGCCACGAGGTAACATTGTTGATCAAGCCTAAGGATAAGGTACGCCTCTACAAACTATCCTTCCTATTGTATATACGTTGACACGATTCCTTTATTCTAGATTTGGGAGAAGAAAATTGTTGTTTCCACTGCCTGCTCTGTCTCCCCTAGGACCCAACAGTGGTATCAGAGCCACGTCAACTGCTCTATACTTCATGATTATCGATGTGATCGATTTTGGTTTATCGCCTTTATTTATTGCATACGATGCGAATAAAATTGGCTTTATGCATGTCCAATCCTAAATCCACAAATCCCAATATGCATATATGATATGTAATATGAATGCACTCGATACGCGTCCCCCTTAAACGAGTTTTGTGGTGGTTGTATAGCATGGTTATGACCTATAAACCCTATGTATCTATGCATGGTTGAATGTGGTTGCTTGTATCTTGGTCTACGCACCAATTCCCTATCTCCTATTCCAGATGTAACTCGATATTTCTTTCCTACCTTTGCTCCCCCCGAATGTAACTTGGGGTTTCCTTTTTCAAATGTAAAATATGAATGATTTTATTTACTATTACGTCAAAGAACTGCGGAGATTTTGACGACCGGTTCGAGGAGCGAGATGAGCGGATGGCGGCCTGAGGAGATACACAATGACCAGTGAACCAATTGGTTGGAGGCACTAGTCGATCGGCTGGTGGCACCCCACCAACCGGTCTGATGGCGAGCCGATCAATCATGGAGATGAGTTGATCAAACCCAGAAAGGCAAAGCATAGAGTTCATCTTGTACAGGTTGCATGTGATGTGGACCTAGATGACCGTGATTCCTCATGGCTCGAGGAATCACATTAGGATGTCCATAATCATTGCTTTTTTCGTTTCACATGTTTTTTGTGGGATATATCATGTATATGATACTTACTATATTGTGGTGATTGGATATGTATATGTACCTATAAAAACCAAATCCCTCATTAAATATTAAAGTTTTAGATGCCTTCCAAATGCAACACACGTGAAAACCTTGATCGGCCAAGTATGATCACGCCCTAGCATGGTACACCGTCTATCTCGTGGAAGCATGAAGGATAAATATGTGGGTCTTCCCTAGCAGGGTGCATATTCATCGTGTTTGGCTTTGGGTCGGACTTAACAAGGTGACCTAGATAGGATCTAGCACCTAGAGGCATGGAGGTGATCATGGAAAGGAGTTGTACATGACATATTTCAAGAGTTGCATATGATGAAATTGGCAAGAGTTGCCTACCTGGAATACCTGAGATGTGGGTGACAACCCTAGCTAGTCCATGAATCAGAGGATTTTAGGATCTTGACCCACTAGGAGATTGTACGCTGCAATCTTCCGAATTGATGGTGAGGGCTGTCAATTTGAATCAAAATAGTCGGAGCGGTAATTAATTAAAGGCCTAATTAACTACTGTCAAATTTTATTCAAATCAAATCAAATCAAAAGGAGTTTTGACAAATGCAATTTTCTCTTGTAGAATGACAAAAGAATCATCTTTTAAAATGGGCAAATTAATTGAGAATAAATTCCATAAATGGTTGGGGATTGTGAGAAGTGTTCTGCACAATCTAGATATACCGGTAGCCTTTGAATCCACTCTATGTACGCTTAAGAAGAAGGATATTTCATTGATGGAGATCAATGGAACAAAGTCTAATGAAAAAGGTGAGGGAGAGAAGGGTTCTCTCACAAAACTAATGTCAGAATCTTCTGCGCTCAAAGCATGGAGAGGATGGAAGGAACGATAGAAGAAGAAGAGAGAGATAGAGATCTCAACTTCTGGTGTATATGTGATAGAAATTAACTTTACTACTTCTTTGTCATGGGTACTTGATACCAGATGTGGATCTCACATTTATTCAAATGTGAAGGATCTGAAGAGAAGTAGGCCTTTGGGAAAAGGTGAGGTTGAACTACGTGTAGCCAATGGGGCAAGAGTTTGTGCTAGTGTCGTAGGAACCTATGAGTTAACTCTACCTAGTGGGATAATAATAGAGTTGAAAAACTGCTATTATGTACCTGCCATAAATAGGAATATCATTTCTATCTCTTATTTGGACAAGGATGGTTTTGAATTTCTTATTAAGAATGGAAAGTGTTCTATTTCTAAAGATGGGATCTTTTATGGCAGTGCCCCAATGTCTTATGGTGTATACTTGATAGATCTAGAGACAAGTGTATACAACGTAAACACCAAAAGGCAAAAGATCAATAACTCAAACAAAATTTATCTTTGGCATTGTCGTCTAGGGCACATAAATGAGAAACGCATTTCTAGGCTCCATAAAGATGGTTATCTAGACTCTTTTGATTATGAATCAATAGAGACATGTGAATCTTGTTTGTTGGGAAATATGACCAAGACTTCCTTTTCAAGTAAAGGTGAGAGAGCTAGTGATCTATTAGGACTCATACATACTGATGTATGTGGGCCTTTTAGAACTAATGCCAGAAATGGGTATCAGTACTTCATTACCTTTACTGATGACTTCAGTAGGTATGGCTATGTGTACCTGATGAAACATAAGTCAGAAACCCTTGAAAGGATCAAGGATTTCATGAATGAAGTATAGAACCAACTTGGTAAAAGTATTAAAGCACTTTGATTTGATCGAGGTGGATAATACTTAAGCCAAGAGATTGAGGACCTTCTACGAGCCCGTGGTATTGTATCACAATGGATTCCGCCTCGAACACCACAACATAACAGTGAGTCTGAAAGAAGGAATCACACTTTACTGGATATGGTGCGATCAATGATGAGTTTTCCTGATCTTCCGATTTCCTTCTGGGGTCATGCTCTTGAAACAGCCGCGTTTACACATAACTGAGTATTGTCTAAGTCAGTTCAAAAGACACCATATGAGATATGGCACAAGAAGCATCCTGATTTGTCTTTTATTAAGATTTGGGGTTGTGAGGCTTACGTTAGGAAAATGTTTCTTGATAAGCCTGGACCCAAGTCCGATAAATGTTATTTTGTTGGATACCCCAAGGAAACAAGGGGATACTATTTATACCACCTACTGACAACAAAGTGTTTGTTTCTAGGACAACTGTATTCCTAGAAAAGGAATTTCTTTCCAGAGGAAACGGCGAGAGGAAAATAGAGCTTCAAGAGGTTCAAGCCCAACAAGAAAACATTGAACCGGTAGATGTACAAGAGGAACACAGAGATTCACAAGGTGTTTTGGAATCTCAGTCTCCTCAAGTAATACAAGGATCTCATAGATCTAGTAGGACATGCCTTGAACCTAAGAGGTTTGGATACCTTGTCACTCCGGAAGGCGGTGAGTTGATCATAGATGATGATCCTACTACCTATCTAGAGGCTATGGACGAACCAGATTCTGAGAAATGGCTTGAAGCAATGAAATCTGAGATGGAATCCATGTACTCCAACAAAGTATGGACTTTGGTGGAACCACCTGAAGGGGTAAAACCCATAGGTTGCAAGTGGGTCTTCAAGAAGAAGACTGACGTGGATGGCAATGTGCAGACTTATAAAGGCAGATTGGTTGCAAAGGGTTTCCGACAAGTTCAAGGTGTTGACTATGATGAAACTTTATCTCCAGTTTCCATGATTAAGTCCATCAGGATCATGCTTGCTATTGCAGCTTACTATGACTATGATATTTGACAAATGGATGTTAAAACCGCATTCCTTAATGGGAATATATATGAGGATGTGTACATGACACAACCTGAAGGTTTTGTAGATCCAAAGAATGTCAATAAAGTCTGTAAGTTGCAAAGGTCAATCTATAGATTGAAACAAGCATCTCAGAGATGGAATCTTCGATTTAATGAGGAAGTCAAAGTGCTTGGCTTTATTCAAAATGAAGATGAACCATGTGTGTACAAGAAGGTTAGTGGGAGCACGACCACATTCCTGATATTATATGTGGATGATATACTATTGATGGGGAATGATGTCTCAGCCTTAGAGAAGGTAAATACTTGTCTTGGGAATACTTTCTCAGTGAAGGACTTAGGAGAAGCATCCTACATTCTATGTATTAAGATATATAGAGATAGATCTAAAATGCTTCTCAGACTAAGTCAAAGAACATACATTGACAAAGTGCTGATGTGGTTCAGCATGGAGAACTCAAAGAGAGGCAACATCCCCATGCTACATGGAGTCACCATCTCTAGAGCTCAATGTCCCCAATCTTGTGAAGAGAAGGAGTGTATGAATGGGATCCCATATGCATCAGCCACTGGATCCAT
Source organism: Alisma plantago-aquatica (assembly GCA_963693085.1). NCBI lineage: Eukaryota > Viridiplantae > Streptophyta > Magnoliopsida > Alismatales > Alismataceae > Alisma > Alisma plantago-aquatica. Next base: position 183,112,478 of record OY856415.1, read on the forward strand.
CAAGTACGCTATGTTGTGCACATGCCCAGATATCTCATATGCCCTAAGCATGTCGAGCAGGTACCAGTCAGATCTTGGGGATGCTCACTGGACATCTGTAAAGAACATCCTCAAGTACTTGTGAAGGACTAAGGATCAATTCCTTATATACGGAGGAGAGGAAGAACTGGTTGTAAAGGGTTACACTGATGCAAGCTTCCAAACCAACAAAGATGATTACGTATCACAATCAGGATTTGTGTTTTGCTTAAACAATGGAGTTGTGAGTTGGAATAGTTTCAAGCAAGAAACAGTTTTCGATTCTACTATAGAGGTTGAGTATATTGCTTCTTCACATGCAACAAAGGAGGATGTGTGGATCAGGAAGTTCATCACTGAACTTGGTGTAGTTCCTAGTCGCTGTGATTCAATTGAACTTTATTGTGACAATAATGGAGTTATTGCTCAAGCTAAGGAGCCCAGATAACATCAGTGGTCCAAGCACATACTGCGGCGCTTCCATCTCATACGAGAGATCATACAGTGAGGAGATGTGAAGATTTGCAAAGTACCAACTGAAGAAAACATAGTTGATCCACTGACTAAGGCCCTTTCTCAGTAGAAGCATGATGGTCATGCTAGGTCACATGGACTGAGGTTCCTAGGTGATCGGCTCTAAGTGCAAGTGGGAGTCTGTTGGTATGTATGCCCATAGATCAAGTCATATGATGATTGTAATGGGATACTTTGTAAATGATTTGAATAATAATAAAGGTAATTTCTGATCTATATGTTTAACTGCTTCTGAGATGATAGTGTAACATGATAGATGTCTAAAGAATTGTTTACTCAATGACGTATGCTTTTAGGTTAAGGACCTAAACGATGAGATCATACAGATGTTAAGAGTATACATTCTTGTTTAGTCCCTAGTCAGTTCTTATTGTGGAAATAACCATAGACATCAATAACACTAAAGACTAGATTATGTGTTGGTTGATGACAGAATCTCATTAGTCATGATATAGTGATATCAAACCAAGCACATAGGTACTTGTTAGAGAACAAGTGTACCAGACAGACCCATCGTGAGAGTGACACATGGAACCATGATTTGGTAGTCACAGTCAACTCTCACAGTGATGGTGGTGAGTATGATTCTTTGACCTGAAATCACTACACTCAACACATGTTTTTGGGTACACTTTGACATCATCAAACGTAGTCCTGAAACATGGGTTGCTATAAAGGTGATGATTGGGTGACTTTGACACATGAGGCTTTTGAGGGGTGAGTGATAGATATGGGATTTGTCCCTCCTAAGGGAGTTTAATATCCATGGCCACTTGATGAGTAGGATAGAGAAAGGCATGCACATGAATGTGTGAATCAATATGTGATATTGATGTCACACACATCTCACTCAGTCTGCTCTGAGATCAAGAAAATGGATGAATGTTGAAAGGATGATTGTACCATGCCTTGAGTTCATTCAGGACATTAGTTACAAAGGAATTATACATTCACTATAACACCATTCACGAATTGTAGGATTGAAAGTTTTTCTCCAACTTTCTATTTCACTTAGGTAGCATTGATGTGTGACTAGGAACCACTCTTTGCTTGTGAAGTCATAAGTGTTATGGATTTTCACTGCCAACGTGAAATGGACCTGCAGGGTCACACACAGAGGATTTAACTTGGAAGAGGAGTTTATCAACAAACAATGTTTAGATTGATTACTAAAGGAGTTTAGTAGTTCAATTAAACACTCAATTGATTGATAGCTCTAAATCATAATGTTCAAGGTGTTGGACCAATTGATTAGAGTATCAGATTGATTGAAACTGCAATTGACTGATTTTGCATAGTCTGCTGCCCCAACTGATCGGCTCATGGGATGAACTGATCGGCTCAGGTTGGTGAACCGATCGGCTCAACTGGTGAGATGATCGACTCATGTGTCATGAAATGATCGGTTCAATTGTTGAACCGGTCGATTCATGTGACCAACCGAGATTGTTTGGAAAGTTAGAATACTATTTTGCAAATACAATTTGTTTCACTTGTACAAATTCAATTTGGACAAGGATTAATATTTGATTAATGGGAAACAAATATGAAAGTCAATTTGAGTTGGACCAGGACCACGAACCGATCGGCTCAGAAGTGAACCAATCGGCTCAGGGGTCCCAAACGATCAGTTCTGGTGTGAACTGATCAGTTGAGGTCACCAACCGACCGTTTCAGGGGTGAAATGATCGGTTCAACTGGCACAAGTTGGTGGTTTTGTGGAAAATCTTGAACCCTTCTACTCCTGCTTTAATCTGGCATTGCCCGGGGTTGAGAACCCTGTCCCATGACCCTCCTATATATACGAGTATTGGGGGCTTCTCAATGTACAACTCAAAACACCAATTTCTCTGCAAAGTTGTCGTTCTCTCTAGTTTTGGTAACTGAGAGAGAGCCCGAGCAAGTGCTACCCGATAAGGGAGGCACAGTAAGGGAAAGACAACTGTAGAAAAGCAACTGGTTGTAGGAGAGTGTGTCAGTGACTAGTACACCAAAAAGAGGGTACGACTCCTTCCGATTCCTTGTGGGACAAGGAGATCGGAGGTCCAGGCGGTCTGTGTGGACTACTACATAGGCGGGAGACTTCTGCCGCTTGAAGGACAACTGTCAATCCCGATAGTCCTGGTGAGACCAGGAGCTGCCCAAACACTGTCCAAGACCAGAGGTGAAGACTGTTCAAGCTAGGAGGTAACATCGCTGAGCAAGCCTCGGGATAAGGTATGCCTCTACAAACCATCCTTCCTATTGTATAGACGTTGACGCGATTCCTTTATTCTGTGTTTGGGAGAAGAAAATTTTTGTTTCTTATTCCTTCTGTGTCTCCCCTAGGACCCAAAAAAACAAATGACCAAAGAGAAACCAACTCCACCATGGTCGAAAGCACATCAGCAATCAAACCACAAACTAGGTTAACGACCAAGGCAAACCCAATTCCATTTGATCAAAGGGAATTCAACAAAATTATATGACCAAATCACGATCATCACTAAGTAGTCAAAGGAGATTCAACAAGGCCAGTGATCAAAGAGATTAACCAGTCTAAGCGACCGAAGACCAAAGGTCCATCTAAGCGAACAAAACCAAAGAGACCACTTCATTCAACCAAACTCAAACCAAACCCTCACAATAGGATACATCTCATAAAGGACATTTTAGGAAGAGAAAGAAATCATCAAAATAGAGATCAACATATTGAAACAAAACTATATCGAAGGGGTCTAATTAGGTAAAGAATCATGCTCAAAACCCTAAAACTGAGCATTCCAAACGATCAAAAACAAAACTATTATATGGTATACAAAATTCTAAGAAATCCACACATGAAAAAAATAGAAACTCCATCTCATCCAAAGAATCTGAATCAAAACCAAGATCAACAAAATCAAGGTTTAGTTGCATGCAAAACTATCATCATCTCCTTCCACTAAAGTTCATCCATATGAATTAGGGTTTAGATAAATAAGCAAGTACATGCAACAAAAACAAAGAAACTTATCATAAACAAGACAACATTATCAACAAAAAAGTATCACACATTAGAAAGATATGCATGGAGGATTAAAGTTCTATAATAGAAGATTGAAAAGAGTTATATAACCCTCCTTAGATGATGGTGCAACTTCCTCCAAGCAAAGAAGCTCCAAAGCAAGAAGAAACCCTAACATAAGAGCTTCTCCAAGAAGGTATCACGCTTTAGAAAGATATGGATGAAGGATTAAAGATAGTCACCACCTCAAAGGAGATGAGAAAACCCTAGTTTAAAGGTATAGAAAGAGAACCCAAAAGCTCAAGGCCAAAAATAAACAAAAGAGGGAAGAGGCAGAGTAGATTCTCCACCCAACTTGAACACTACCTTGGTAACACCAAGTATTCAACTCAAGAGTTAGGAATACCTCCATTCCAAAATAAGTACCACCATGGAAAACCTTCAGTTTGGTCAAGAGAAGAGAAAGAGTGTTAGGATTTCAAAGAAAATTCGATTAAGAGGTTGAAACACTTACCAAAGATCAAATAACCACCAAAGACCACCTAGGAAGAGCTTCTCCAAGGTTGTATCACATTTGCAAGAGATCTCGGCCACCAAGAACCAATGATGAGTTCTTTACACCATCAAGCACACAAGATGGAATAGATAAAGAGGAAGACAAAAAGAGATACTTGCATGTGTAGGTGAGAGGTTATATACTTGGAATCATGAAAGGGATGGAAGGGTTGAGGTGACATCCACATAGGTGCAACATGTCCACCAAAGAACCAACATGCATCCACTAAAACCATGCACTTAAGACAAATCTTAAAAAACATAGGTAAACCAACAACCTCACTAGGTCCTATATGACCTTTGGTCAAAGAGGACCATGGCCACAAAGGCACATGGCCGCATAAAACTAAGTGACCACACAGACCTAGCAACCAAGCCTGAGGTCAAGCGACCCAACAAAGAGATCCAAACCTTATGTGATCATAGAGATATCAAAGCATCAACCAAAACTCATTCAATCATAGAGAAACATCAAGGCAAACTAAGAAAGGTGAAAGGAATATCAAGAACATCAAACGGTCAACCAAAAGTCAACACAAAGCTAGGACATCAAGAAACCCTAGAAACAACACTCAACATGTCACCTTCTCTCTCCTCCACAACCAAAAACATAACAAGGCACACCAAGGCACTATATTCTCTTACATGATGTCAAGGTATCAAAGTTAATATTTACATGTGACAATTTTCAAGATAACCCGTCAACACGGATAAATTGCAACTAGGTCTAAAACATGCACGTTTACATCAAAGCTATCTCAAACATTATCCAAACTAGATCAAACAGAAAACATAAGCATGTCAGATGGTGTCAAAGCATCTCAAAGGATTAGATTAAGGTTCTAGGCATCTTTTTAAGAAAAACAAGGATAGGAAAACACTAAGATAGGTTAGGGGTCTTACAAAGCCAATTTGGGCCATTGCAAAAAATAAGGGGAAGTTGAGCCTCGAATATGTGGGTCCTTCTGAAATCTTGGTTCATGTTGGAGAATATGAAAACAGACTGACCCTACCTCCATAGTATAATATGATGCATAATGTCTTCCATGTTTCAAACTTGAAGACATATGTGAAGGATCCTAGACCTATTATGAACCATGAACCAATTGAGTTAAGAAACTCTTAGGTCTATCAGGATGTGCTAGTCAAAATTCTAGATAGCCAAATGAAGGAGCTCATGATAAAGAAGATAGATATAGTGAAGGTGTTATTGGAAGCACTAGAGCAATGATGACACCACTTGGGAGCTCAAGTCCATCATGGATTCTTGATTTCCCGACGTTTTCAAGGATGTCCAATTTTGAGGACAAAATTCCTTTTTAAGGAGGGGAGGGTGTCATGGAGGGGAGGATGTGATGGACTAGAATTTTCTTCTACATCTAGCTACCTTCAAATCCTATCTTTCTTTATGTTTTCATCTTGCTCACAATTTTGTCACTTGATACTTTTAGATACATAATTGATGAACCTTAATTGCATTGAATGCACATAAGATACTCAATTTCATTTAAAATCTAGTTTGCAAGCCTAACACACATCACCATTCTTCTCCTTTTATTTGACCCTTTTTTTGTTTATACAATCACCTTTTTGTCACTCCTATCTTGGAGAGTTCTCTCTCATGAATCAAATGCATGTCTTCTTACTTCAGTTAGAGTTCAAATGAGGTTTTTATGACCTTTTAAAAACACTATGTTTTCTCCCTAATTTCCCTTCTATTCTGATCTTGGGTTGGCTTTCTCTAGACCTTGAACTGGCTAGGCCCACACAAAAGACACCTCTCCCTCTCATGTTTTTCCTCCCTCTCTACCTTTCCTTCATAGAATCCACACTACAAGTTGTGAGGTCGTGGAGGCATTGGATGTGCATGAGTCACTAATCCTAGCCTAATCTAATGACCTCTATTCATCTTGACCTACTCCAAGTAGGTATGCTGCTCAACAATAGCTTTTCCAGCCAACCGACACGCTCTGCGGTCACCATCTCTTGTACCTGACCATCTTTTAGCTTTGTGAGCCTTCGCCATGGCCAATAGGGCTCAAGTGCATTGGCTAGGGTAGTTGGATACCAACCAACCCATAGTCATCACTCTTGCTCCTTTGCAACTCCACCCTTTTTCCCTAAAGCTTCACATTTCTCCCTATTTAAGGTCTCTGACCCTTCCATTCCTCTTGGTTCACATCCACACGCCATGCAGAAGCTCTATCATGCTCCTTCCTCACCTCCCTCACCCTCTGTTGACGGCTGCAATGCCTACACGCTTGGATCAAGGTTAGTGATGACTCGATCATCTATTAGATCGGCTATGGATTGTCCTGATCATCTCACACCATAACGCCATCACCTAACACTGCCCTCACCTAGTCACTTCCCTTATCACGCCACCTATAACCACTCCTCGCCACTCCCAACAACTATCAAGTGAGTGTGCCAGACTCCCCCAGTCACCGATCATCACCCCTAGATAGATGTTGAGCAATGGTCCTCTCTCCTTAGGCCCAAAATCCTATTCTTCATGGCCCAATTAGGTATATTTCCCAAAAAAATCCCTTTTTATGCTCAATCATGAAAGTGATGTATCCCCCATACTTGGTCCAAATGGGTAAGTCTTATATATAAAAAAAAACCACATTTTCAATGGTGATGGTAATTATTCCTAGTTTTGTTTATATCTCCACTGATTTGATGTTTTATCACACTACATGCTCCTTAATCATATAAACTTATTCATACTTGAAAATCTTGCAACTCTAATGACTTGTAACCCTATTTTAAAGTACATCAACAACTTATACCCTCTTGGAATGAGATTTAACTGATCTAGTATGCCTACTTGCTCTCTAATGACATTTTTCATGTATTATGACTCATAAGTTGCCTTTTGTGTACTGAATGATGTAAGTTGAGCATTTTCATGATCTTATAACTAAGTGTTCCTCTTGATTTATGTTAACTCTGAAATCTATGACCCTTATTATGTCTTATGCACTTATAATACCTTAAGTGCCCACTTTTAGACATGAATATGATCTATATGACCTAAGCTTGTAACCACATGATTTAAGTACAAAATTTTATGCATTCCCTAATCGATATAGTTGAAATCAGATATGAAACAATATTTTATATCTTGTAAACATGGACGTTCTAATTAGACCTAAGGTTCCTAATGATTTTATTACCATGATACTATGATGTGCACATGCAAATATATAAAGAGAATTGTGATTTATCATTGTAGAGACAAAGTATATAACAACATCCATATGATTTGTAACCTGATTATGTTTTCAATGTCTACTATCTAAGAGTCCCTATATTTGTACTTCTTATACCATACGTTAACCTTGAGGGGAGTTCACTTCGAGCATCTTGTTCTAGGTTTACCACTTCGGCCTACCTCACAAGGTACACATTTTACCCTCCTTGATCTATTAGAATTTATATGACTTGGTTGCTATCTATATATGTAGAGTCTAAACCTTGGTTACGATTACATGTTTGAAATAATGTCTCCTATGGTATCCATGTTTAAACATTTGGTGTATTATATGTTGTTTAAAACCCTCAAACAATAACTTAGAGAAACCATTATGAAAACCCTTGTGTGTTACTCAATTGATGGGGTTTAGGCACAAGGCTCCATGATCCTCCTTGAAATGTAAAGAAAGAGATACAACAAATGTTGATATTGGGACAACCCTATGGAAAAGGTCATTAGGGCCCCTCACGGTTGAAATAAGGGCAATTAGTGGCTTTATGCCTTAATTGACCCTATGGAATTTTATCATTGGAAGTTGTCAGATGAATACAAGGTCTTATGATGATATGATGAAGTATAATGTTCAAATTCACATAAAACATGATTTTAAGAGAACCGATCCACATTTTAAATATTGGACATCCTTTAGTCTTTTACTTCTTTCTCTATTACGAAACTTATATTATGTTAATGTTTTAGACTTGCTAGCTTCAGTTTTCAAGTGCACCCTTGCACCGCATTGAAATTGTCTTTTAATTTGTCCCCAGTTTAGGTAATGAAAAGTGAATCCAGTTGCGTGAAGTATCTTCAACTACAAAGGATATCATCTTATCATGGAGGCATTAGTAGTAAATGAAGGGGTTTATGTATCCCATCATGCAATAGCTTAGTTATTTCAAAACTTGTCTATCTTTTGTTGTTGCTTGGATCTATGTTATCTTAAATTTTGGGTTCTAAATTATGATGTTGGACACCAATTTTCCCCGCTATAATTTATTCTTGTGTGTGATCTATTCTATTTTATGAACGAGAGCCTAAGGACTATTGTTGCTAAATTTGTAGTCAGTGGAGGTATGTTGAGGGTAACAAATAGCCCTGTGACAGCTTCCACCAAATTCTAGAGCCTTAGGACGAGATTCATCGCCCAGTCTAGATCTATTGACCTACCTAACTATCGACTACTAGCCATCGACCTCTTGCGTGATCAAGCTGAAAGGATGGTACATTGATCATTTAATCTACCTTTGTATTTAGCTCTTTCTTTTCTTTTCCTTATGACTTAGTCAACCTATAATCTGTCACTTTCTTGTACCATGCATGGAAAACTCCATAACTTTGGCTAGGGGTAGCTGTCAGGCCCTCCCAACCATGTAATTGTTCATTCTTCTATTTTATGGCATATATTCTTACAAGTTTTATTCCCATATTTTTGTTTTATTGCTTCATTCAATGATTAACTACCCTCTTCAGATGTTTGATATGAATATGGTTTGAATGAATGATTTCAATGAGATCTTGAGTATAGGTTATTAAATAGCATGAGAGTGAGTAGTTGGCATAATAAATTTGTATGGTTTTTCTTGATCTTTTGGTTATTATATCAAGAGAGAGAGCCCCCTAGATAAAAATCTGACCGAATCTTGAGAGTGAGAACCCCTTAGATAAAAATATATCTGGATCTCCAGAGAAGGAAGGAATAGATATATTTTATGACTGTTTGCAAAAGGAATTAAGATAGTATATAATTTAGGAGTGAAGGTTTTACATGAGTGAGGCTGGTCTAATTGGTGAAACCCAGTTGATAAAATTCAACTTTGTGTATATTTGAGTGCCTAATTTATCCATATTTTGCCATATTTACTATGTTTTATCTATATAATTTCAATCATTTTGACAATTGTTGATCTAGCTACCTACACTCACCCCTCTTTCTATTTTTGCACAAAATACACCACCTAGCGATCGATGAAACCCTAAGACAAGTGGTCGCTAAAGTTATGACACTTCAGTAATGAGGAAGATCACCACAAGTCCATGGTCAGCGATCAGTCTTCATGATCACTATGTATCCTCACACTCAGTACTGATGAACCTTGCGTCGCATCTATGACTACTGATGTTTATGTCCCTCTGATTGAAGGACATGCCACCTAAATGACCGACAAAGATTACAACATTGATCTTTGAAGGATCTTTATGTCATCAATCAACAAGGGTCACTTCTTCAGTAGTCACTCTTAATAATTGATGAATTCGTCCGTTCGGTGGTCACTTTCATCGGTCATTCTCAGTGACCACAAGAACTACACCACTACTATGATCAACTCACTCTAATGACTGTCAAACCCTCACTTTGGTGAGGAACAAAGACCCATCACCTCAACAACCAATAAGGCTCTTAATTTAGTTACCTACACCTATAAATAGAGATCCATTTCATTCATTATGGGGAGTGCGACATCAAGGGGACAAAAAACTGATACTGTACTCCAGATCTATCCATCCACAATTCCACTGGTATTTGATCTCTAAAGGTGAGAGTCAGATGAGAGAGAAGATCTACAGAACCACCAATACTATTGTCCTATCCTTCAAAAGAAGGACTAGACTCTCCCTTGAGTCCACTCTAGATCCATATCTGAGGAAGACATGCACCTATTTTGGTCTTTTGTGGTCATAGTTGGTGTATCCCCATCATCCCTTCTAGATCTATTTATCTACCTCTTATATTTCCTTCCATTATGTTGCTCTCTTTCATGTCTCACTATTATTGTAAATCTATAATGCTTCTCATTACCAGTAGTGGCTAAAGATCTTTCTTTTGTTGGGAGTAGCCAATGAGGCTCTGCCAACATGTATATACTTACATCCATTTGAATACATATGCTCTTAGAAATGGTTATCTCTATACAGTTATTCTTATTTCTTTACTTACATGATTATCTACCATCTTGTGATGTTTGATTGTTAGTTCCTCAAAAGAGTAGTGATAACCTTATAAAAGTGTTATGGAGTTGCAAGAATGCATGAGAATGTTGAAATGCTTAAGCTAATGGCCACATGGTTATGTTTGTGATTGTTTGTTTGACATTAAGATAGAGAGACAACCTTGTAATCTAGATCTATCGTTATCTTCAGAGAGGAAGGAATATACATATATGATGATTGCTTGGAATCTTTCTAAGGGTACACAATGGGTGTTAGTATTACATGTTGGTGAGAGGTCTTAGTTGGTTAAACCCAATCCAAGTTCCCATCCATACTTTACATATATCTCTTGTGTCTTCTTTGTCCTTTTTGTTGCTTTCTTTACTTTACTTATTTTTGTTTTGTTGTTGGTTGTAGTAACATCGTTCCATAAGGAACACAAATCGTATCCTACTCTTTGGTTGATGTAATTAAGTTAAGATTTTATGGTCTTAGCATTACCATCCTGTCCCTATGGATTGAACCCAATTACTACATCAGACCCCATATAACAATTGTGGGGGCCTAAGTGTCAGTTATAAATTCAAGAGTACAACTACACTAGATCCACTCCATTTTGACGTGTGATTTAGGCTGGTTAACATTTGTGTGTCATTTTTGGGGAGTAGGAAATCAGTATTGTTGAGAACCCAAACCTACTCACTATACACTTGTGCCTCATATTTAGTAATAAACTTGATTGCACTACAATTAATCCACTATATCTAACTACCTTGAATACTTTTCTTCACATGCCCAACTTTCTAACTTGACTGTGCGAATTGTTTAGGTAGCTCGGAGAAAAGCATGTTGTGAACACCATCTACCACTTCCATTAACATGCTGTCATGTAGGGGAGGACATATTGGAAGTGATAGAAATGCAAGAGTCAAGGAAGATTGACCTGCACCAGGGACTGATTCTGAACATGAAGAGAGCAACTCTAATGAGCCGCACAGGAGACCATACCTCAAGCGATTCCAATTCCACATGAAGAGGAGTGTGAGGAATTATGTCAAGATGAGGAGGATGAGGAACGATGTTGTGAAGAAGGACGTCGTACCTGTGTAAGAAAGAATAATAGGAACAAATGTGAGAATGAAGAGAATAATAACAACAACAATGAAGATGACAATGATGATGGAGGCCCTTCTCTTTATGAGTTGGCTGCTACCAGAGAAAATGAGTCAAGATTCCCCATAATAATCCCAAGGTTTGACACACCAAAATTCAAGCTGAAACCAGCATTGATCATCATGATTCAAAACTAGTCCTTTTTAGGCAACTCTAGAGATGAGAATGATTTCCATCATCTAGATGCTTACAAAAACATCCACGACACTATCAAGTTGAGGGGAGTACAACAAGAGGTAATATATTGCAAAGGGTATAACTTCTCTTTGAGAGATAAGACCTTGTCATGGTATCTTGCTTTACCTAAGAAGAAGATTAATGGATGGGGATCTTTGGTTGATGCTTTTGTCACCAAGTTCTACCCTATAGAGGGAACCTTAAGAAATAGACACAAATTCACTGGGTTTACTCAGAGACCTGGGGAGAACCTTTATGAATCTTGGGAAAGTTTTCAAGAGTACCTAAGAGACTTTCTACAACATAATTATGACCAGGGATTCCTCATGACCAAAATTTATGATGGACTTACCCTTATCGAGAGAAATCCACTAAATGCAATTGCAAGAAGTGATTTATTGGGAAAGAATTTTAAGAAAACATTTATCATCATCGATAATATGAATGCACTTCAAGCAAGGATGGAATACTATAGGGAGACATAGGTTCAAAAAAGAAGGCAATATCAAAATGACCTATAGAGAAATCAAAATTTCTAGAAACAATATCCATCTAGACTTGGCATATAGTCACAATCGTCAAGCAACTACAGGACTCTGGAGGCAAAGGTAAGAAACTTGTAGAGAATGTTATGAAATGTGTCATGTGTGGTTAAGGAGGCCATGGGATCGACGACTACATCGATACTCAGTTGGAAGAAGCGATGGGGAAGAAACTGAGAATGTTTCTTATGTTAATTTGAAGAGACCAGATCACCCTACATTCAATTATGAAGACAAAGACATTGACAAAAATCCCCAACAACTATGCAGTTCGTCTAAAACACCACCACAGTTTGGAAGAGGAAGAGGACATACTTTCTTCACCCTAACAATGAATTACAAGAAGAATAGAAAAAATTATCAAGGCCAAGCTCAATGACAAAGTCAAAACATAAATTCAAATAGGCTAAGATAAGATCAAGGTCAGAATAAGGCAGCGGCCAAACTGACATGATTACTGAGCTCATTGAGTTTCCAATGAGGCATGCAACAATGAATGAGAAATTGACCCAGAGTGCTATCATTGATAAAAAAAAATTAAGCACAATGTAAACTCAAATGGTCGATATGAAGATACACAAAAGTCAAATTGATCAACAACTCGAACAATTGTCTGAGCTAATCATGAATTTTCAAGGAAAAATCCCATATCATACTGAGACTACAAAGATAGCTACTCTTTGTTTGGTAAATATTCTAGAAAACCAATAAGATGAGGTTAATAAAGAAGGTAATGCCGCTACTAAGTCACAACCTCAACCAATCATAATAGAGGAAGTGACTAGTGAAGAGGATTATTCTAAGATGAATGAGGATAAAGAAAAAGGAAAAACAAACAAGAGTACAAATGGAAAGAAGCCTGACCCCACTATGGAAGCATCACCAAAAAAGATCATTACTCCCCAAATGTTCCATTCCCTTGCACGCTAATAAAAGCCCATCTAAAGAATAGTTACTAGAAGTTAATGGAGGTTGTTAGTAAGTTTCACCTAGACGTGTTCCATGTTTGGTTTCTAATCAAAGAAATTCTCACGTATGCCAAGTTATACAATGATCTAATTAAGAAAACAAGAAAAGGAGATCATGTGGAGACAGTGCAACTAATCAAAATGTCAAGTACCTTTGTTAAAGCTTAGATGCCAACCAAAAAGAATGATCCAGGGGCATTCCCTATCTGATATGTGTCGCTCAACACACCAATCACTAAGATTGTTAATCCTAGAGTTTAAACCTTTTAACATTCCAGTTAAGGCTAGTATAGAAAGGGTCGAATCCCAAAGGACAACTTTTTATGATTGTTTTCTTCTTAGCCCAATTGTTTGAAAAACTAATTTATTTGTTTTTGGTATTTTTAGATTTAGAACGAGAATGTAAAAGTCGGTTTGGGTGATGATTGATTGCACTAGGAAAGAAAATTGCAGCAATTAAAGACGCACTAAACAAGAATTTTATTTACCGTGCAAAAAGGGAAACAAAGTTTATTGTTAGCACGAGAAACTCTTGAAAAGACTAAAAACTAAGACAAACAAGAAAGTCGGTGATTGAAATCAAAGGAAGAGAATCGAGGCCGTAGGGGTTTTCACCACCTTAGCAATGGAAATAAAATGAATTAACAATTAATCAACAAATAGGGGATGACATGTGAATCACAAAAACCCACAAAAGAAGAACTCTACATGAGCCCATTGGTCCTGGTGCTCATATTTCCTAGTTCTTCATCCGAAAAGAGATAAATCTGCGCCTACATTAGAATCTCTATGCAAATTGGTTTAATCATTCTAAACCTAGATTTCCATGGTCATTTCAATCTGAGTTAATATATATATCTAAGCGAGTAATTACTTCGCTAGATCATCAATTAAATAAACCAATTGTCGTCTAAAGAAGTCGATTAAATCTAATTCGATCAAACCATTGCTAAGGGGCTATTCCCCTTACCTCGTGATTGAGGAGAAGGGGGAGACGGAGGAAAAAAGTACCTTGGCCATAGTCTAGCCTAAAATAGGAAATTAATCCTTATGCTAGAGACAATGAAATGGTCAGGTTCTTAATTTCTTGCTCCAAAACTAAAGAAAGGGGGAAAGGAGATCTAGATTTAAAAATAGAATAAAAAGAGTCGAGGAACAATATAAGAGTGAACAATGCTTCAAGAAGTAAATTACTTTATTGTAGAACTAGAAGAATACAAGATTAAGTTTCTCTGAGAATTCAAGTACAAAAGTAAAAATCAAAGATGTCACAAGGAGGAGGAAGTGCCCCTCCTTTTATAGGAGAAGGAGGGGAGGAATCCCTAAGAGAATACAAAGAGTTTGAGGCTATTGGAAAGACCACTGTTAAAGAACAATGATTGTCAATCCTTAATTGCTCTCTATAGTATGTTCTGCATATTTTCGTAATTAGACTTTAAAATGTATTTATCCTTTTTCAAAATATTAGAAGTGGCCTAAAAAATATTTTTCCTGGAGCACTTGCAATTATCTTTCCAAAACATATTTATATTCCAAATTTGGAATTTATATGTCCAAGTTATGACTGTTTTGGTGAGAGGTATATAAGACTCTACGAGAAAACATGAGGCTACATTCACTGGCTAAATCAGAAGTCAATTAAATGTCAAAATCACCGCAAAATATGCCTTTTCTGTAGCCATAAAATTCTCATTTCATTCCATGCTTGATCTCGAAATTCCACCTTTAGACGTAAAAGATATGACTATTTTGGTGACGGGTATCTCAGGCACTGCCAGAATATTTGAAAAGCCTCATATCTTCATCTTTTATTATCTTGATTTAAATACTTAGATAATTATGGAAAATTAAGAGAAATATCATAAGAATTTCAGAAGAGAATATCAAGAAGATTAAAGTGCTATTTATTTCTGAATTAAGCTAAAATTAACCAAAAACGTCCTAATTAATTATTCTAAATGAAGCAAAAACAAGCGATGAATTCACATTCATCAAAATACCCCAAACTTAAACTTTTCTCATCTCGAGCAACATTAAAATAAAAAAATACTTCCAAGACATACTCTCAACCTACAATCCTCACTTTCCTAACAACCACTTGATTCCTTCTACCAAAATATGGCCAAGCGACCCTAACTTCCTGAATTCACAAAAAGTGACTTTTATATTTCCTACTTCACAAACTTGCATTTATTCAAGACCTACAATAAAATAGATTTTCATTTCACCTTTTCATTTGGTACTCCATAATTTTTTTTAAAAGTTTGACACAAGAACAGTGCTGATTTTGGATGGTTGGGGTTTTTATAGTTTTCCCCTGGGTAGAAAATTGGAGTGAAGGAGGTATGGAATAAGAATGGTCTCTCCTCTATTCGACTCGAGACCTTTTTATTTAGTAGACATGCAGTTACATTGACCACATTTTTTATTTGATTTTTTATGATACACCCAATTGCGTGGGTATGGAAGAAGCAGAAGAGGGGGAAGGGGTGCCACCCCAAACATAGCATTTTAGGCACTATTGACTTTTTATTTTCTTTTTGATGAATGTAAAGATTTGGAAGTGGTGGAAGAAGAGTAGAAGAGGTTGTTCTTGTGCAAATCTTTTTTTATTTTCATCTTTTTTAAGAGTAACATGCATTGGTTCAACAATTATCGAATCATGCGAAAAATCAAGAAATTTTATACAAGGTGTACATGATAAGAAAGCATCACTCTTGAATCCTATCAGTCCTCTATGGCTTGCCATCTTTTCCGAGGAGTGATTATTATTTGAGGTCCTAAGTGACAGGAGGATTTCTAGTCATGAAAATTTCAAAATTTTGGTTGCAAGGCAGTCACATCATTAAGGCGAGTATTTTGACAAATGATCATATCAAGGCCGACTAGATAAAGGCCAAACTAGAAAATTGAAATTTTTAGCAAATTTTTTTTAAAACTAAACTACATAACATGGTGAGAATTTGCAAAAAAGTAAGATAGAGTGGGTGGAAGGAGTATGTACCGCCCACCTTTACCCCAAACTTAAGATTTTACTCATCTTGAGCAAAACTTAAATCCAGAATGGAGGGAAGAAAATTACTGGGATCACCAGGAGGTCCTGGTAGCTCAAACAATGTCCAGCTAAAGAGGATGATGATGATGGTTGTAACTTTGAACAAAGGAGCTTCATGGTACACCAAATGGATGGGTGGTCATGAAATCTTAAAGAGGCTTTCATAATGTCTTTTTCCTCCTACTCCTTCTAAAAGGATCCACACATCTTCCTTTAGAAGTAAAGGAAATGTCGAAGATGGATGTGGATTAGGGGAGGTTGGTGGGTACTCGATTGGTAACACTTTTAGTGTCGGATGTATAAGATGAGGCAGAGGATCTGGCTCAGGTTTCCCCCCGTCATATTGACCTACATATAGGATAATTGGTGGTGATATGAAAGAGACAACTACATTTAAATCAGCATGATAAATATTTTTGCTTTGCTCAAAATTCATGCAATCGACCTTGGGATAGATGGGATTCATGGTTGATATAGCATGTATCTCTGGTTCCTCTATGGAAGGAGTTCCCACGGGTTCATGAGGGATAAAAATGGGGACATATTCCCTGTAGCCAGCGGAAGGGGGCATGTGGACCTCTTCTAAGGGTTGTGTCTCTTCTTCTAAATCAGTTGTGCATGGAATGGGAATTGATTGTGACAGAATGTGTGGAATCATTTTGTCAAAGGGGTTGGATGCTTATTATCCAAAATATACTCAAAATAAGGGTATTGGTCTTTGATGTCAATTGGATTGTTGTAAGTGGTGGAGGGAGTAGTTGGATTTTCAGATTGACTCTCCTGCTTTGACTTTTCATATTCATGTTGTAAAGTCTGTAAAGGAAAGATAGGGATACCCACGTCCTCACCACATACAAAATATGGCTCCATGGTTTGTGCTATTTCTATAGGATCTGACATATATGACATAAAAATAGGATCGTCATTGTCGTCATCGTCAGGAAGAACCATCTTGGGTTGCTCAATCTCTATAGGGAGAGTTTGTGATTGATCCTCTACTAAGGTAGCTAACATGGCTTGACTGGATTCAAGTTTTGCTTGTCCTTCTGCTAGCATATTTTCTAGGGCCTTTAGTCTCTCTTCCAGTTCAAGATTAAATTGATTTTCAGCATACAATTTATACAACCAAAAATTTTGGCCATCCTCGCCACACTCCCCATAGTGTCCTTGGCCATAGTACTCCTCATATTGTTTGGGGTGGAATTGCTCCTCATAATAATCTCCAGAAGATGGTGGATTGTAATTTCCATTGCATCCATCTCGGTAGGAAGATTCAATATTACTAGGTGTCACCAAATCATGAGGAAACAAATTTGAACAATCTATATTTTGGGTTTGGGCTTCTAGCAGGGTGGTTAGAAGGCTTGGCTGGTTTTTAGTTTTATTTCTCCTTCTACTGCTATCTTCTCTAGGGCCCTAAGTCTTCTTGTTGAGGATTACATTGGGTTTCATAAAAAATCTCATAACCCCGAAGGTTTTGTTGGTTACACCCCACAAAATTTTGTTGATCATATCCCCCATTAGAATATGGATAGAAAGGCTCCCCATAATGATTCTCAGAAAAATGTGGATTCACATTGTACCCACCAGGATGACAGGGATCACAATTAAAAGGGGTGCTATCATAAGTATGGGGTAGATTTGGATAGGCAAGAGATGTATGGTGGTAAAGACCACAATAATAATATTGTGGGGGGTATTGGGATGCCCACTCCATTTGAAAAGGTTTTTTTTACAATTAAAAAAGAACTAAAGATTTGTACATGACCATAAATTAAAAGGAAAAGCTAAGGGATTATGACACAAGGTTAAAAATGACAAAACTAACTAAAATTACAATTTTTTACAAACTAGCACATTTGGAGAAAAAATAGACTGCCAGAATGGAAACTCGGCAGACGGAGGAGTAACACTTCCAGAATGTTACTCAGAAGGCATAAAAAAATAAAATAAAAAAGTTTTTTAAAAGGTTTTTGGGGGTTCGAGAAAACAATCTATTGTCCCCGACAATGGTGCCAAATTGATATGCGTCACTTAACACACAAATCACTAAGATTGTTAATCCTAGAGTTTAAACCTTTTAACTTTCCGGTTAAGGCTAATATAGAAAGGGTCAAATCCCAAAGGACAACTTTTTAAGGTTGTTTCTTCTTAACCCAATTGTTTGCAAAACTATTTTATTTGTTTTTGATATTTTTAGATTTAGAACGAGAATGTAAAATTCAGTTTGGGTGATGATTGATTACACTAAGAAAGAAAATTGAAGAAATTAAAGAAGCACTAAACAAGAATTATATTTACCCTATAAAAAAGGTTAACAAAGTTTATTGTTAGCACAAGAAACTATTGAAACAACTAAAAACTAAGACAAACAAGACAGTCAATGATTTAAATAAATGGAAGAGAATCGAGGCTTTAGAGGTTTTCACCACCTTAGCCATGGCAAGAATACAAATTAACAATTAATTGACAAATAGGCGATGACATGTGATTCACAAAAACCCACAAAAGATGAACTCCACATGAGTCCATTGATCTTGGTGATCATATTTCCTAGTTTGTCATTCGAAAAGAGATAAATCTATGGTCACATCAGAATCTCTATGCGAATTGATTTAATCATTATAAATCCGAATTTTCATGGTCAATTCCATCTGAGTTAATATATACATCTAAGCGAGTAATTACTTCACTAGATCATCGATTAAATAAACCAATCATCGTATAAAGAAGTCAATCAAAGTTGATTCAATCAAACCATGGCTAAGGGGATATTCCCCTTACGTTGATAAGGAACTACTCGCTCATGATTGAGGAGAAGGGGGAGACGGAGGAAGAAAGTACGTTGACCATAGTCTAGCTAAAATAGATAATTAATCCTTATGCTAGAGAAAATGAAATGGTCAGGCTCTTAATTCCTTGCTCCAAAACTAAAGAAAGGGGGAAAAGAGATCTAGATCTAAAAATGGAATAAAAAGAGTCAAGGAACAATATAAGAGTGAACAATGCTTCAAGAAGTAAATTACTTTATTGCAGAACTAGAAGAATACAAGATTAAGTTGCTCCAAGAATTCAAGTACAAAAGTAAAAATCCAAGATGTCACAAGGAGGAGGAAGTGCCCGTCCTTATATAGGAGAAGGAGGTGAGGAATCCCTAAGAGAATATAAAGAGTTTGAGGCTATTGGAAAGACCAAAGTTAAAGAACAATGATTGTCAATCCTTGATTGCTGTCTCTAGTATGTTCTTTATATTTTCATAATTAGATTTTAAAACGTATTGCTACTTTTTAAAACTCTCAGAAGAGGCCTACAAATATATTTTACCTGTAGCACTTGCAATTATCTTTCGAAAACATATTTGTATTCTAAATTTGGAATTTATATGTTCAAGTTATGACTATTTTGGTGAGAGGTATACCAGACTCCGTGGGAAAACGTGGGGCTACGTTCAATGGTTAATTGAGCAGTCAATTACATTCCAAAATATCAACAAAAATATACCGTTTCTATAGCCAATAAAACTCTCTTTTTATTCCATACTTGATCTTGAAATTCCGCCTTAAGACGCAAAAGATATGGCTATTTTGGTGACGGGTATCTCAAGCACTGCGGAAATATTTGAAAAGCCTCATATCTTCATCTTTTATTATCTCAATTTAAATACTTAGATAATTCCTGAAAATTAAGAGAAATCTCATAAGAATTCCGAAAGAGAATATCAAGAAGATGAAAGTGCTATTTATTTCTGAATTAAGCTAAATATAACAAAAAAGTACTAATTAATTATTCTAAATGAAGCAAAAACAAGAGATGAATACACATTCATCACTATCCCTTTCAATGTTAGAGAAAATGATGTAAGGTAAGGACTTGTAGATTTAGGAGTAAGTATTAGCCTCATGCCCCTAACTGTAGCTCAGAGGCTTGGTCTCACCAACATGGTAAAAACTAGGATGAGAATTTAATTTGTTGATCATACTTTCATGAAGCCAGTAGGAGTAGTTGAAGATGTCCCAAACTGAGTAGGACGGTTCTTCATTCTTTGTGCCATTGTTGTAATTAACACAGTCGAGGACCCAACTTGCCCCATGATTTTTTGGAGGCCTTTCCTCGCCACTTCCAGAGCTTCAATTGACATAGTAGAAGGAATGATCACTCTATGAGTACGAAATGATCACATCAACTTTTATGTTTAAGATGATATAAGAGGGCCCTCTCTATTCGAGTCAGTCTACTTCATGGACATCTACAACCAATTCTGCGAGGAAGTAAAAGCAGATAGAGCAATGGTCGATCTGCTCATGCGAGTTCTCAACGTCCCTGACCCAAGTGTTTAAGATCCTAAAGTCATGGAGATTCTGGATTATCTGATTTAGCCTGAGGAGGAATACATTAGTGATGAGGAGGGTACTATATAAATTGCAAAGTAGGCCTTACTAGATCAAACACTAGAGGAAAAGGAGGCACCCAAGCCCAACCAAAAATTGAATCAATTACCGAAAGGACTGAAGTATGAATTTATAGACAATGAGGAAAGAAATCATGTGATCATAAATTCTTCTTTGACAGAGGATCAATAGGAGAAGTTGTTAAATGAGCTTAAACAACACTGAAAGGCGATAGGGTACTCTATAGGTGAAATCAAAGGTTTTAGCTCAACTCTATGCATGCATTAGATAAACATAGAAGAAACAACCAAACCCTTAGACCAACCACAATATAAGTTAAATCAAATGCTCAAGGAGATAGTCAAGAATGAAGCAGTATAACTACACAATGCAGGGATCATATACCCCATAAGTGATAGCAACTGGGTTAGCCCTATACATGTAATGCCTAAGAAGGGGGGTATGACAGTCATCAAGGGAGAAAATGGAGATGTGGTTGCAACCCGAACTGTGATAGGATGGCACATGCACATTAATTATAAGAAACTGAACGTTGCTACTAGGAGGACTATTTTCATTTACCATTCATAGATCAAGTATTAGAATGTTTAGCTCATTGTGCTTACTTCTTTTTCCTGGATCGATACTTCGGATTCTATTATGTCCCATTTCAACCATATGATTAGGAAAATACAACTTTCACTTGAGTGTACAATACTTATGCCTTTAGAATAATGCCTTGTGGACTCTGCAACACACCAACAACATTTTGAACATGCATGATCTCCATTTTTTAGAATTCCTATAGAATATCATGGAAGTATTCATGGGTGATTTCTCTCTTTATGGAGATGATTTTAAAAGTTTCCTAGAGAACTTATCTAGAGTATTGAGGCATTATGGATAAAAGCAACTAGTCCTGAGTTGGGAGAAATGCCATTTTATGGTCCAAGAAGGGATAGTTTTGTGACATAAGGTTGTAGAGAAGGGCATTGAAGTAAACGTGAGAAAACTAGAAACCATATAAATTTGTCCACCTTCTATGTCTGTTACAGGAGTAAGAAGCTTCCTTAGTCATGCACGATACTAGAGGAGGTTTATAAAAGTTTTTTCCAAGATAACATACCCTCTGTCAAGTTTACTTGTGAAGGATGTAGCTTTTGAATTTTTGGATGATTGTCCTAAAGATTTTAAAACCATGAGAAATGCCCTCACCACAAAAACTATACTCCAAGATCCAGAATGGGGATTACCATTCAAAATAAGGTGTGATGCTAGAGATTTTACCATTGGGGCTATGTTGGTAGGAAAGAAAGGCATGAAACATCATGTAATCTACTACACCAGAAAAACTCTAGACGAAGCTCAAGTGAACTACACAACGATAGAAAAAGAAATGATAGCGATAATATTTACCTTTTAAAAGTTCATATCCTATCTAGTAGTGTCAAAAAGATATACACAAACCATAATTCAATAAAGTAACTAATGTAAAAGAAATACATGAAACCCAAACTCTTATGGTGGGCCCTACTGCTTCAAGATCTTAACCACAAAGAAATAGACAAAAAGGGTTCTAAAAATGTAGTAGTTGATCATCTGTTAATGATTGTCATCGACAATGAATACCACCTACCTATCAATGATAAATATGCCAATGAGGCACTCATGATGGCTAGGTTGTGGAATGCAAACCACCACAGTTTGTCAATATATGCAACTACCAAGATATTTGTCCATTGCCACCAGTGATAACATATAATAAGAAGAAGAAGTTGTTCTTTGAACTAAATAGTTATTACTGGGATGACCCCGTCTTATTCATGTGATGCACTGACAATTTGTACTAGCGATCCATACCAGAGGAAGAAGTCCCATTGTGATAACCTAGATTTTTGAGTTTTAATAACTAATACAATAATTAGAGACAAGCATTTTATGTATGATGTCCAAATACCAAATTGAGGAAGTGGTTATACAATTATGAATTCCTTCTCAAAATTTGGTGATTGGAAATATGATGGAGGACTATGATGCTTAATTGATTTCAATTATGAAGGAATACTCTTACTAATTGATTAAGTCCTCATAAGACCAATCATACATTTGGTGATCCAGTGAGTAGTGAACTATTTTGCTTTTGAGGAATTGTGTATATATGAACCAATTTTAGAGTTTTGGTGTCAACTTGGACTAAATGGCCTATCCTTTTCACATAATATAATACCCTAAGTGTCACATGAAGGTGACTTTAGGTTTTAATGTGATTAGTCAATAACCATGCCTAACCTTCGAATTTCCTCCCCAAACTTATGTCACATCTACATCATGACATTATAAAGCTACACCTAAAATTTCATTGCATTTGGACCACCCAATTAGGAGATATTAGAAATTGAAATAATGTATTGTATTGCCTTTAGATCTTGATGGGCCTTGGCCCGGATCCGGATCCGGATCCGTGGAAGAGACGACTGAGTCGTCCTCCTCGCCCGTTTCTCACGGAACTCAGCCTACTCAGTAGCGCCACCCTTCAAAACCTCGACTCAGCTCAACGATGCTCACGTAGAAATCGGATCAAGGAGTGAATTAGTTACTTAGAGACGGCCGCAGAGACCCCTAGACAGAACCTCCAGACCTGCCGATCAAACCAATTCCCCTTCATTCTCGCTTCTTCGCCTGCCATCGCCTCCTACCCCCTTCTCCTCCCGCAACGACCTCTCCATCACCTGCTCACGGTCCGCACGACCCCAAGAAAACCAACTGTGGTTCCATTGCCCACGCTCTCCATCCGCGATCTCTGCTCGCAGTTTTCCCTCCACTCATCCAGTAGCAATAGCAGATCGCGGCCTCCCACCTGCCACTACTACCCACGACCATTGTTTCCACAGACCGCGGACACCTCCTCCTCAACCATCTGCACCTGCTCCTCCCCTCGATGGATCACAATCTCCTCCACCCAGCCCCGTGGTCGCCCCTGCACCGCGGCTCAACACCTGCCGTGATCTTGATCGCAGGTGTGATTACAATCGCGACCCCATAAAACACCGCGACCTGCTCACCACCATCACGACCGCCTTCATCTTGTCAGTGGGAGACGGAGCTCTGTCCCCGACGGCGGCTGGGCAGGCGCGGCACACTCATCGCACATCGGACCAGAGTCCCAAGCGGCGGCAGCTGCGTTGCGAAATCAGAGAGCCTCACTGGGGACTCAAGTGCGTGGAGGGTGAGAAGGAGGAGCATAGGCAGCTGGTCGCCATCTGAGATCTCCCCACATCAGCGTCTTGGGCGGACGAAGACTTGCTCACCGGAGAGAGAGATGGCGGTGGCTGATCGTGCCCAAGAGTATGGGATCTCGCGGACGCCAGATCGCAAGGAGGAGATCGCGATGGAGAAGGAATGTGAGGAAGATAACCCTGAACCGGGCCTAACCCAGTGAACCAGCCGGCCCAGCGCAAACCAAGAGATGAACCGGACCGACAAGCAAAGGATGTGCGCCAGCCATAAGGCCACGTGGCAGCGCACAATTGGCCACAATAAGGTAATTTCCCAGAATTTGTCCTGATCTTGCATAATTCATAATAAATAGCACAGTTATCAGAAAAATGCAAACAAGGTATCGAAATTCTCAGAAAAATATGTAGAACAACATGAAAGCTTAATATCAGACTTTTTATGCTTTAATATGAGCAATATCATATAAGACATGTAATACTTGTTTAATGGAAAATAAATATCAGATGATGATATTAAATTATGGAAAAATGTCAGTACGTCCATAACCATGTTTATAATGCATCTTATGTCAGTTATGGTCATTTTATGACATGAAGTCATGTAATTTTCTTAATATGACTAATTAGGGCTAATAACCCTATATAAATTGTAATTATTGCACACATGCTCAATAAATGGTGGAATTTACAGAGTAGGTTTATATCAGTAATCTAAAGCTAAGATGTAAATCAGATATCAGTGAGATGTATATAATTCATGTTATATGAAGATGAATACTAATACCTGGTTTTAAAACCCTAATCTAGATTAATGATGTAACCTAGGGTTAGTATGTGCATAAAAATAGAATATGGAACCTGATATTCAGACAATGAATCATAATCTGGAAGATGACATCAGTAAGATAAATATAAGACAATAATGCAAGTAAATGTTGGAATATCCTAATGAGATAATATAAACCCTAATGAACACGATTAGGGTTAAGATGATCAGAATCTGATTCTAGTATATGATTTTGTTATTAATCAGGTGTTGACCAGTTTATCTAGATGATCATGGATATGATTAGAAATCTCTGAACTCAGGTACGTGGGTTTTTATTTAATTATATGACTATGGTTTCCTTGCTTGCAATCATGATATGTATGTATGCTCTCTTCTATTTGCAAATATTGGATGTAGTATTGCTATGTAGTACCCGTTGTTTTGTCACTTGAAAACATAAATTATGAGTAGATGTTTTGTAGTTATTTAAGGTGTTCATTATCCCCCTTACGAGGGAATGGATTAATGTTGGCTAGTACACCTCCCTAGAGCACACGGTGTACAGGGAGTTTCCCTAGAGTACTTGGTACACGGGGATGGGCCCAATAGTTATGTTTTGGTACTAGTCCACCTTAATAATGCAATTCATCTAGGAAAATGACTTAAATTGGCATATTTCGCTTAATAAAGAAGTGTTTTCTATGATTTTCTTTCCTTCTGCAAATCTTTTTCAAAAATTATGCAAGCCATAAATATATGTATCTTTCTTCCCACGTACACAACACCTTGTGTGTTGATTCGTTGTTTCACGTATGTTTTAGGTTCAGAGATAGCATGGGATGAAAAGTACAGGATATGAGCAAGTTGTTCAGGTTGTACCTATTGTGAAGATCCTAGTTAGCATACATGTTCTTAGACTTGTAAATCATCTTTCAATATGTAATTGTAAACCATTGTGTAATAATTCGTGTTGTATAAATTTACATGTTGAATGTTGAGAGTGTTATGGTTGTATGTTCATGTATGCGTATTATGCTTCCGCATCGCTTTCTGATATGATTGTTTGATGTCTTCCGATTATGGGCTCTCATTCCCAATAGGGTTTGGAGAAGCCAAAATCTGGGGACGTTACACCCATAGATTCTTAAAGAATGCCACTCTTTATCAGATTGGGGACATGTTGGAGGATACAAGACTATAGCAAAGATCCAGTAGTCTAGTTTTTACTAGACAAATCTCTTTAAGGATGCCCAAGACTTTGTAAAAACTTGTCAAGAATGACACTCATTGCAAACAATTCAAAGAGAAACAAGATGCCAATGTCTGATTGGATAGAAGTATAAATTTTCCATGTATGGGGGATAGACTGCATGGGGCCATTTCCATCTTCTAGAGGAAACAATATATTCTAGTGGTTGTAGACTATGTCTTGAAATGAATGGAAGTGACAACCACTCCCTCTATATGCTAAGCCTATAATTAAGATGTTCAAAAAGATCATATTCCCAAGGTTCGGGATCCCACCCACTGTCATCAATGTCAGGTGATCCCATTTCTTTGAAAAACAATTTGCAACATTGCTCAAGAAGTATGGAGTAACACAAAAGGTCGCCACCCCCTATTATCCTCAAACATCCAACCAAGTGGAGGTAACCAACAGATAGACAAAGAAAATTTTAGAGAAAACATTCGAGCGAACAACATAAGATTGGTCTATGAAGTTGGACGATGCCCTATGGGCATATTGCACAACATACAAGACCCTGACAGGAACCACCCTGCATAGACTTAAATGCAAAAAGGTGTGTTACCTACCTATCAAGTTGGAACACAAGGCGTTTTGGGTCATCATGTTGTTAGAAATGAACCCAGAGATGGTAGGGAAGAAAATATTCTTATAGTTAAAAGAATTGGAGGATCTTGGACTTCATTCATATGAGAACACACGAATCTACAAACAAAGGACTAAGGTTGGCAGGACACTCACCTAAAAAGAAAAGATGTCTCTGAGGGAGATAAAGTTCTTCTCTTTAACTAAAGGGTTAGATTGTTCCCTAGAAAGCTGAAGTCAGGGTGGCATGGGTCCTTCATCATATCGAAGATATATCCATAAGGAAAGATAGAAATAGGTAGTGGAAATAATTGGACATTTTAAGTGAACCGACACATGGTAAAAAGGTAGTATGAAGGTGAAGCCTTCATCTGAAGGTCAAATCTTCAAATAGAAGAACCTCATCCTACACCACTAAGAGAAGTATAAAGTTACAAGCAAGCTAGTCAGGCTAAGGACTATAAACTAGCACTTCTTGGGAGGCAACCGAAGGATTAACCAACATTCTTTAATTTTCAAATCTTTCTCTTTTGTTATCAGACTCTTGATAAACTCTAATTCCTAGCCTTACCTTTTGTTTTTCAGATTACTAGTAATTAGAATTTATAAATTTAGCTTCAATTCCTATATTAAATTTGAGAAGTTTCAGCTTTATTTCATAATTTTAATGTAAATAGAATAAAATTTAAGTTTTGTTTAAATGTTCCCTTAATTATAAAGTATTGCTAATCCTTTAGTCTTTAGTCTCATGTTTTAGACATCTTCATTTGTTTACTTAATCTGGATGTGTATAATTATCAACCATGAGAAAATAAAATGCACAAAAATTAGGTATAATCTAGTCTCTTTGGTCAATAAATATTTAATTTTTAGGGACCAATGAATTATTGATCTTAGAAAATCGATTGGGAGTCCACCTGATCAGTTACCACTGACCATAAAAACACCTCTGTGTCTGCTGAGAATATTTCAGTGACTGTAGAGGACATGTCTCAATGAGTGTTAATCCTATGATATAAAAACTATGTAACTAAGTTTCATTTCCAAACCTCTAACCATCAGAAGCTGTGAAGCCCTGGAGAAATCCTAAGAGACCGAAGTGCTACCTTGACACAGACGAGAAGACAAAACCTAACCAATGGTGAACGTGCTATTGCACCAACGTCATGAAAGCCTATAACAATGCTATTTATGGCTGCTAAAACCTCATCTCCTTTCACTTCCTTCCTCAACTATCATACCGTAAGCCCTTCACTCTTTTCCTCATCATTCACACTATAATTTTCCTTAAACCAAAAAACAATCACCGGTTTGTTTACCCTGTTTCTATTCCTTACGTGAATTACTTAGGGTTTCAAACCCTATTTTCTATCGAGTTAGTGACTGTGTATTTCACACACAATCATCAACCACCTTCTCTCTCGTGCGAATAAATGATTCTCAAGGTTTGGTGACATTGAACCCCAGACAATTCAAGTTCATGGTGGTTGTAGAAAAACTTCTCTACAACTGCTGAGAATTGTTGAATGACACAAGTTTCAATTTTTAGCAACAACTTTTATGATAGAGTCTTCAGTGCAACATATATTTATTTGAGAGCTAAAAATTTGATAAACAAAACATATTAATGCTAAAGCATTAAGTACATTTTGAAAACACATGTAAATAGTTTAAGAGTATTAAAAAACTTGCTTGTCTAGAAACATGACCATAGTCAAAAGAACAAACAAAGCGAGTACACTTAACAATATCATTTTTATACAAGCATGTTTTAGGTTAATTTATCCATTATGTCAACATTAGGTTGCATAATGGCATTCTGTATATTATATCAAGGTTTGTCAATGTAGAATACTCAAACATGAAAGTCGTAATCATTGGAACGATAGATCAACCAAGTAAGTAAGTAGAAAAGAATTCATACAAACATACATACAAGCAAGTCAATATCATAGTAGGGTCAAGAGGAAAACATACCTCACAAGTAGAGTACAAGATTAAGATACTTGATTAGAAAACAATAACTAGCGTCTTAACTAGATCTTGTCCATTAGATCCTCATAGAGATCATGTCATTATAAATAACTACAAAAGGATTAACATCAACAAGATTATGTCTCATTTATCATTATCATGATTGTTGGATGTGTGACCCAGATCTACGTGTCATTCGTCATTGATTTTGTTATCTCAAACTAGGTCTTGCATCATCATTATCATGTTACATCATGCTTCTTGTATTCATATAAACCTAGGGTGACACATCACAACTAAGACTAAGGGTCATGGGATTAGGGTTGCATGATCTTATCAGAGTAAACATGAGGTTCCAGAGAGATTAAGCAACATGAGTATCAACGTAGTAAAACTAGTCATTTGAGTCATTATCATGCATGCTAGTCATCACTAGAGTATAGATGGGGCTTGTTTGAGTTATGTTTCATAAGAATCATCAAGGTACTCATTTGAATTCATATAGTAGCATAGATCGTCATTTGAGCAAGATTCATACAAGATTGGAGACTTAGTTATCAATGTACATACTAGATCACATTTCAACTCAAGATTAGGGCATTTATTCACTGAAGGGAACAAGAATGGTCAACTTATAAAGCATGCAACATTATTGATTGTGAGTCCACATGATCATGTTGGAGATTAAAGACCCACATAGGAGTAAGGGTTGAGATTAAACATCACTATATCCATATAAAGCACTTTCAAGGTTCAAGTACGTCATCAAATCATGATAGGATACTAGCATGAACAAGTTTCAAATTCTAGACCAACATACATAAAACATTACTGATTTGGGTCAAACATTAGGATTAGAGGCACATTCAAACAAGGTTAAGCATTGAGGAACTAAACCTAGGCATAACAATCCATTTTAGGTGATTTAAGTCACTTTAGTTCATTCTAAGGTACAAAGATGAATCAAGTTAGAATGTTGATACCCAAAGATGTTCATGTTATCGATATTATGCTAACATAAAGTTTTAGGGCATAAAAGATCAAGTTCATGCATTCAAATACGGTAAACATCTTGAAAAGTCTTCAAAATCATACATTTTAGGATATAATTATAAATAGAGGTAGACATAGACTCAAGAATTATTTTTATTTTGAAGATATCATGTTCCTAATCAAAATGGCATATTTGAAGTCCTATTTTGGAGCTTGGATTATAAAGATATTATTATTTAAACATTACCTAGAATAGATCCATTATGGATCATTTTATGGAGATCTAAATGTGTGGGCATGGGAGGTTGCCTTGAGTGGTCGTTCTCCAGGTTGGGTGGACGGTGAACACCAAAACCTCCTGACTGCTTGTGCATGTCAAGTGGGTCTATGTGATGCCCTAGAACGCCCTTGAGCGGTGGCATGCATCTCTCATCCGCTCTGCAGTAGCGCCTAGCGGTTAAGGGATGTCACTCGAGCTGTGAGGGCAGGAGCTCTACGATGTAGTGGTTTGTGACGGTGTACCTCACCATGGAGTGAACCAAATCACTCATGGTTTTTGATATATATGAAGAAGGGATCCTTTGAGGCCACATTGGAGCCGCAAAGTCAATTTTGGCTTTAGATCTTCGTAAGCGGGCTTGAACGAGAAACGCCCAAAAGGGCAAGGGTGGTGGCTGCTATGGTTAGAAGAGAAGAAAGAGAAGGTGAAGTGCAGCATTAAGGGCTCAAAAAGAGGGAAACCAATGGGGGAGGGTTGATAATGAGTTATATAAGCTAGATAGCAAACCAATTTTATCCAAAGGCATCGAGGAGAGGTCCTATTGGTCGTCTGTAATGCTACTGCCATAGTAGTATGGAGGGAGCTTGAAGATGATCAACATCTGACAGATTGGGGCTGGAATTCATGGCTCACAAAACCAAGGATCAAGATTGCATAAGGCTTGGTGAGATCAAGGGGAGGAGCCTACCTTGCTGGGTCGTGCCCTCAAATTGGGCCCAAAAGGGGTTAAAACAAGCTAAATCGATGCTAAAACAAGGATTAAAATAGCAAAGTTTGAATGGCCATTTCATGTGATTTATAAATCCGATTAAGGCAACTTTTTGACCGTTGTATTCATAATTGAATCCTCTACATAAATAAATGAATTTTATAGCATGGAGAATTTATTTTATGGGTTAAGTTTTTTATTGCAAGTGGATGATACACAATGAGTAGACACTTAGTTCAAAACTCATGTTAAAGTCGTATATATGTACAAAGTGATACTTACTCAAACCCAACCCATCAATTGAGTATAAAAAGACTCAAAGTCATCAAATTCGGGGTGAGGAAGGTTATTTAGTTCAATAGAGCATCTAATGAGTCAAGAGGTACATAATTTGAGTGAGAGAAAATCTAGGTTATCACAGGAGCCCAGTATGGGAGGCTA
This sequence comes from Alisma plantago-aquatica, assembly GCA_963693085.1. Lineage (NCBI taxonomy): Eukaryota > Viridiplantae > Streptophyta > Magnoliopsida > Alismatales > Alismataceae > Alisma > Alisma plantago-aquatica. Next base: position 183,143,297 of record OY856415.1, read on the forward strand.
AATAGCTCTCAAGTCAATTGGATAGATTTCAAAAGTAAGGCATGATTTCCTTTCCCAACATTGTGAGTTATAGGTTCGACATGGGCCTAGGTGGGGTTATACATACATGATTGAGATTTCATATTTCAACGATTCTGGACAAACATCATATTTCAACATAGTGATTTTTGTGCTCTACGTCGATGTAAGGGCCCACACTAGTCCACATGGAGGTTAAACCTAAGTCATAAATTGTGTGAGTTAACATAATAATTATTTCTCATTTTTGAGATTTGGGAACTGTTGGGTTTTAGGGGAGGCAGAGAAGGCAGCATAAACAAAAATTTTCTCCTCCCCAAACCCAGAACAAGGAAACGCGTCAACGTCTATACAATAGGAAAGGATGGTTTGTGGAATCATACCTTGTCCCGAGGCTTGCTCAGAGACAATACCTCGCGGCTTGCACGGTCTTCACCTCCGGTCTTGGACGGTGTCTGTGCAGCTCCTGGTCGCACCGGGACAGACAACTCCTGGTCTCACCGGGACTGTCAGGATTGACAGCTGTCCTCCGAGCGGCATAAATCTCCCACCTCTGAAGTAGTCCACACGGACCACCTGGAACTCCAATCTCCTTGTCCCACAAGGAATTGGAAGGAGTCTCACCCTCCTGTCAGCGTACTAGTCACTGACACACTCTCCTACCACCAATTTCTTTTTGCAGTTGTCTTTCCCTTGTTTTGCCTCCCTTATCGGGTAGCACTTGCTCGGGCTCTCTCGGTTATCAAAACCAGAGAGACTGACAACTTTACAGAGAAACTCGTTGCACTGAGTTGTTCTTTGAGAAGCCCCCAATACCCCTATATATATAGGAGGGTCATGGGACAAAGTTCTCTATCCCGGGCAATGTGAGACTAAAGCAGGAGTAGAAGGGTTCAAGATTTTCCACAAAAACAACCAACTACGCAACCTGAACCGATCGTTTCATTCCTAAAATGGTCGGTTGGGTACTTGATTCGGTCGGTTGACACCTCAACCGATCGGTTGGGACCCATGAAACGATCGGTTCACTTCTGAACCGGTCGGTTTGTGGTCCTGGTCAGTTCCCGATTGACTTTCCATCTTTTGTTTCTAATTGGTATCAAATACCAATCCTTGTTCCAATCAAATTGGGCAAGTGAAACAAAAGGAAATTTCTCACCAATCCTACTTTCCCAACTTGCTCGGTTGCATCAGTTGAACCGATCATTTCAACACTTGAAGCAATCATTTCATGCTGTCCCTGAGCCGATCGGTTCACCAAGCTGAGACGATCGGTTCATCACATGAGCCGATCGGTTGGGAGTGCAGATTGTGTAGAATCAGTCAATTGCAGTTTCAATCAATCTGATACTCCAATCAATGTGTCAACACCTTGAACATTATGACATTGAGCTATCAATTAATTGAGTGTTTAATTGAACTACTAAACTCCTTTAGTCATCAATCTAAACATTGTTTGTGGACAAAACTCCTTTTACAGGTTAAATCCTATGTGTGTGACCCTTCAGGTCCATTTCACGTTGGTAGTGAAAGTTCATAACACTTATGACTTCACAAGCAAAGAGCGGTGCCTAGTCACACATCAATGCTACCCAAGTGAAATAGAAAGTTGTGAACAACTTTCAATCCTACAATCCATGAATGGTGTTACAGTGAATGTATAATTCCTTTGTCCCTGATATCCCGAATGAACTCGAGGCATGGAACAATCATCCTGTCAATGTTCATTCACTTTCTTGATCTCAGAGTAGATTGGACGAGATATGTATGAAATCAATATCACATACTGATTCACACATGTGTGCACACCTTTCTCAATCCTACTCATCAAGTGGACATGGATATCAAACTCCCTCAGGAGGGACAAATCCCATATCTATCACTCACCCCTCAAAAGCCCCACGTGTCAAAGCCACCCAATCATCACCTTTATAACAACCCATGTTTCAGGACTGCGTTTGATGATGTCAAAGTGTGCCCAACGACATGTATTGAGTGTAGTGATTTCAGGTCAAAGAATCACACTCACCACCATCACTGTGAGTACTGACTGTGACTACCATGTCATGGTTCCATGTGTCAAACTCACAGTGGGTCTGTCTGGTACACTTGTTCTCTAACAAGTACCTATGTGTTTGGTTTGATATCTCTATATCATGACTAATGAGATTCTGTCATCAACCAACACCACAATCTAGTCTTATGTGTCATTGCTGTCTATATACCTTCCACAATGATATCCGACTAGGGACATAATGAGAATGTACAAACTCTGAGCATCCGTATGATCTCATCGTTCAGGTCCTCAACCTGAAAGCATACGTCATTGAGTACTATTATTTTCTAGACATTCAATTTGTTCTATCACTATCTCATGTGACTGAACCAGAAAGAATTGGAAGCTTGCCCTTGATGTTTATCAAATCAATCTTAATGTATCCCACCAATCATCCCATGATTGGCTCTCAGGGCATACATACCAACAGACTCCCACTTGCACTGCGAGCCAATCACCCTTGAATCATATTCATAGTGATCTTCAAACATGTCCCACATGTTACTCTGCTCTAATGTGATCATAGTGAGTAATGGCAACACCTTTTCGAAGTCTGTATAAATTGCATGTCTCTCATCTCTTCATTGTACGTCACACGTATGAGATGGAGTTGCCTTAATATGCGATCTAGTATTCCTTTGCTAACCTTTAGCCACATTGCATGATCAAGGATTCCATACTTGTCATCAATGAACAGAATATCTATAAGTTCATCTCATGAACTTCCAGATCCATATAGTATCCACTGTTGTTCTCTAACGCATACATACTCGACATTACCTTTTAAATGGTTTTACTGGAACACTTCCAATTATCAACAAATTTTTACTTTTATATATCCTATATATATTTTGCGATTAATTTTCTGTCCTTTCGGAAGTTCACATCAATGTAACTCTTTACATTGAACTCTTCCTTATCTCCATAGCACTAGTACTTCTCTAGTACTTATCAAGTTCTCATGGTATTCTAGTAACCCTTACTGGAAGTAGACAAACATCCACTCATCATATTAGTAATCAGGATGAGCACATCATATTGCCATGTCCTACATACAAGATGATGAATGCATTTTGTTCTTGCCATGTCGATACATGCAAGACAATGGGATGATTACATACATGATAGATCCATATCTATTCTTAGTGTTTCCATTCTTCATAAGAATTGGACACTCGGCCTTGGGATACTAACTCCATGTAACATGGACAAGTTTTCTCCCACTGAATCTGTGCATACTAAACCCTTCAGTACAGATTGCCAATGTATGCTTTCTCTTTTCAGGTCAAGAGGTTTTCGAGAACTATCTCTATAGATCTCTATTCCTATCACATAGGAAACATCTCTATCTTCCTTAAAGATAATTTCCACTTTTGGATTTCCATTCTAGTACATTTCCATTTCACATCAACATGTGGAATGTGAACACGCTCCCACTAAATCACAGATCCCTTCTTTATCTTTGACATATCAGTCAAACCCTTTGACTATATCATCAAAGTAAAGATGCAATTCTGAGTTGCTTGTACTCAATCAATCACATTGATTAGTCCATTGTAACTTATAGAATTCATTTGCATTAGTGGATTCATAAACCTTATAGGTTGTGTCACGTACACATCCTTGTTTTATTCCTCATAGGAATGTGGTTTTAGTATCCATATGCCAAATGTCTCGGTCATTAAGCTGCAAACAGCAAGCATCATACTTCTCAAAATGTTATCCATGTGTCTTAACACTTAAGACTTATTTGCACTTATGGATTTTATTCCGATGGGTGCTACCATCAAGGTCATACCTTATGGTTCACATGGAAGTCATTTAGGATGTAGTGGTCATAAACCATAACTCAAAATTCGGTTCCTCGTATTCATCTAGATAGTTGACTCATCACATGAACAACTCATCACATAGATAAACGAGGTGTATCCGTCAAGGATATAAGAACTTACAACTCCTTGTGATTCTTAATGTCCTTCATTAGTGTGGGGTATTCTTTTATTAAGAAGAATTCAGTTATTGGATAATCATTCTCTAACTCCTTAGAGTATGATTCCTTCTTGATTTAGACATCACCATGCCTTAATCATGAGTTCACTATGATACACTATCATAATCACTCATAAGGATCTCAAACATTTGGTCCAAGTATTTCATTCATTGATCTCATCAAGAATTAACACTTTACCAAATTTGCACTTCATCTATGATAATCTTGAACACTTCAAGATATTCATATTGGTATTTCTCTAAACCCCATTTGAAGTATTTAGCATTTTCTCCAATCATTCTCCCACTACCATTAGTGAAGATTGATTAATCATGTCCAAGATATTCATGTCTCTTACTGGTTCTCTAACCAAAAGAGTCTAGATTTATCCATCACATGGAAACTAGAAATGAATTTCTCATAATTGATGCTAATTTGATTGTTTGAGTTATCTATAACTTTTAGGTATCATTTTATCTTATGCATATCAAATACCACAAGATAAAGAAGGCATTGACACAAAGATCATATCTTTAGAAATTGAATCATCTCTTTATTGATTGCCATCATTGTCATACAATAAAGTGTTTCTATCTATTGGCAAATATGAAATAGCAGTTCATAACTGTATTACATGCCTTTTAGGCTGAAAATAAACTAAAGTACTCCTATCTATGGCGGCAACACTTGCCCCATTTATTGAGTGATTTACACTTTACATCTTGGTATCATATACCTCAAAAGTGTTACAATTTTACTTTCATGACACCTTTAAGTAGAGACGTTTGTCACCTCCTTCTTCTTTTGTTCTTCCAGATAGAGAGGACAATTCCTTTTCCAATGTCCTAGCTTTTGAAAATGGTGGCAATTGTCTTTCTTGGTCACGCCTCCCTTGGCCTTGAGAGCTGAAGACAACTTGGGCTCCTGGCTAGCATCAGAACCTTTCTTAGCTTTTCCCTTGCCCTTGCGCTTGGGCTTGCCTTTCTTGCTCATGATCACCATCACAGACTTAGGTTTGTCCTTCTTCATCTGTGTCTCGGCTGTCCTCAACATGCCCAACAACTCTGACAGTGGCCTATCAAAGTTGTTCATGTTGTAGTTCATCACAAACTGACTGTAGGATTCTGGCAACGATTGTAGTATCACGTCAGTAGCCAACTCTTGGCTCAGTGGAAATCCCAGTCTTGTCAGGTTCTCTACATACCCAATCATCTTGAGTGTGTGAGGACCAACTTGATCTCCTTCTATCATGACACACTTGAACAATGCCCTTGAGACATCATATCTCTCTTGCCGTGCTTGATCTTCATACATGTTCCTGAGATGCTGAATCATCTCAACGACACCCATGTTCTCATGTTGTCTCTGCAACTCGTGGTTCATAGAGCACAACATCAAGAACTTTGCATCAATGGCATCATCAGAATGCTTCTTGTAAGCATCCCTTTCTGCCTTTGGTGCATTAGGAGCAGGTTCCTCTGCAATTGGAGCATCCAGGACATAGAGCTTTTGCTCTTAAGTGAGAACAATTCTCAATGTCCTATACCAGTCGTGCAAGTTTGTCCCATTTAGCTTGTCCTTTTCCAGGACGGATCACACAGAAAAGTGATTGTTGTTTGTTGCCATTTGTACTACAAAAGGAAATATGCAATTTTAGTCCAAAAACTCTTTTTTGACTTATTTGATTAATTTGAAAAGTTGACGATATAATTAGGCATTTAATTAATTATCGCTCCCACTATTTTAGTTAAAATTGATATCCCTCACCATCAATTCAGAGGATTGCAGCGTACAACCTTCTCGTGGGCAAGATCCTGAAATCCTCTAAGTCATGGACTAGCTAGGGATGTCACCCACAACTTAGATCTCTCAGGTAGGCAACTCTTGCCAATTGCATCATATGCAACTCTTGATAAGATGTCATATGCAACTCCTTGTCATGATCATCTACATGCCTCAAGGTGCTAGATCCTATCTAGGTCACCTTGTTAAGTCCGACCCAATGCAAACACGATGAATATGCACCCTGCTAGGGCAGACCCACACATTCATCCTTCACACTTCCATGAGATAGACGATCCACCATGCTAGGGCGTGCCCACACTTGGTCGATCAAGCTTTTCACGTGTGTCACATTTGGAAGGCATCTAAAACATTAATATTTAATGAGGGATTTGGTTTTATATACATATACATATCCAATCACCACAATACATAGTATGTATCATATACATTCTATATCCCACAGAAAACATGCAAAATGATAAAAGTAATGATTATGGCCATCCTAATGTGATTCGTCGAGCCAAGAGGAATCACAGTCATCTAGGTCTACATCACATGCAACTTGTACAAGATGAACTCTGTGCTTTGCCTTTTGGGTTTTGATCAACTCATCACATGACTGATCGGCTTGCCATCAGGCCGGTCGGCTGGGTGCCACCAGCCGATTGGTTGGCTCCTCCAACCGATCGGTTTGCTTGGTCGTCGTGCATCTCATCATGGCCGCCACCCACTCGTCTTGCTCCTCAAACCGGTCATCAACTGATCGACTCACTCCTTGAATCGATCGTCTCGAATGTCAACCGATCGGTTCACGCCTTGAACCGATCGTCTCAGCTGTCGTCAGGATGTCCTCCGTTCTTTGACATAACAAGAAATAAAATTCTATCCTATTTTACATTATAAAAGGAGAAACCTCAAGTTACATTTTAGGGGAGCAAAGGTAGGATCGAAATATTGAATTATTTTGAATTACATTAGGAATATGAGAAGGAAGATCGGTGCGCAGACCGAGATGCAAGCAACCACATACAACCATACACAAATAGGGTTTATTGGCCATAACCATGCTATACATCCACCAAAAAACTCATTTAAGGGCGACGTGTATCGAGTGCATTCATATTACATATCATATATGTATATTGGGATTTGTGGATTTAGGATTGGACATGAATAAAGCCAATTTTATTCACATCATATGCAATAAATAAAGACGACAAACCAAAATCGATCATATCGATAATCCTAAAGTATAGAGCAGTTGACGTGGCTCTGATACCACTATTGGGTTTTAGGGGAGGTAGAGAAGGCAGTAGAAACAACAAATTTCTCCTCCCCAAACCCAAAACAAGGAAACGCATCAATGTCTATACTATAGGAAAGGATGGTTTGTGGAATCATACCTTGTCCTGAGGCTTGCTCAGCCACAATACCACGTGGCTTGCACGGTCTTCACCTCTGGTCTTGGACGGTGTCTGTGCAACTCCTGGTCGCACCGAGACTGACAACTCGTGGTCTCACTGGGACTGTCGGGATTGACAACTATCCTCCGACTGGCAGAAATCTCCCATCTCTAAAGTAGTCCACACTGACCACCTAGAACTCCAATCTCCTTCTCCCACAAGGAATTGGAAGGAGTCGCACCCTCTTGTCAGCGTACTAGTCACTGGCACACTCTCCTGCCACCAATTGCTTTCTGCAGTTGTCTTTCCTTTGTTGTTCCTCCCTTATCAGGTAGCACTTGCTCAGGCTCTCTCGGTTACCAAAACCAGAGAGAACGACAACTTTACAGAGCAACTGGTTGCACTGAGTTGTTCTTTGAGAAGCCCCCAATACCCCTATATATAGGAGGGTCATGGGACACGGTCCTCTATCCCAGGCAATGCAGTACTAAAGCAGGAGTAGAAGGGTTTGATATTTTCCACAAAAACAACCAACTACGCAACCTGAACCGATCATTTCATTCCTGAAACGGTCGGTTGGGGACCTGAGCCGGTCGGTTGACACCTCAACCGATCGGTTGGGACCCATGAAATGATCGGTTCACTTCTGAACCGGTCGGTTCGTGGTCCTGGTCAGTTCCCGATTGCCTTTCCATCTTTTGTTTCTAATTGGTATCAAATACCAATCCTTGTTCCGATCAAATTGGGCAAGTGAAATGAAAGGAAATTTCTCACCAATCCTACTTTCCCAACTTACTCGGTTGCATCAGTTGAACCGATCGTTTCAACACTTGAAGCAATCGTTTCACCCTATCCATGAGCCGATCGACTCACCACCTGAGCCGATCGGTTCACCAAGCTGAGTCGATCGGTTCATCACATGAGCCGATCGGTTGGGAGTGCAGATTATGCAGAATCAGTCAATTGCAGTATCAATCAATCCGATACTCCAATCAATGTGTCAACACCTTGAACATTACGACATTGAGCTATCAATTAATTGAGTGTTTAATTGAACTACTAAACTCCTTTAGTAATCAATGACTACAAAAAATATGGTCTTTAACTACAAAAAAAATTGTAGGGAAAACCCCAAAATTTGTAGCTAAAAGATTTGGCTACATTTATCCTTACATTTAGAATATGAAGTTAATACCCGTGTAGCTAATTGTTTAGGCTACATTTTTCAAAGTTGTAGTTAGTTATTCCTCTTGTTACAAATTCATATGTAACCCTAGTTGTAGGTAAAAAAATGTCGTTACACATAAAAATGTAGCTGCCATTGTAGCTAAATATATGACTACAATTTAGTTTGTAGCTATGATATGTAGGGAGAGATGACATTGGTTACAATTTGTATATGTAGTTCATGTATAGAAAAAATTAGTGCTTACTAAACTTGTAATTATATGTAGTGTGTAATGAAAGACATCATGTACGACACATACATATGTAGTGAGAGACATTGTGTATCTAGTCAGTCACTTTCTAATATAGAGGGGTTTTTCAAAAAGAAAAAAGATGAATGTTAATCAAGATCAGGTTGTGCTTACAATGTCAACAATGACACTTTTATTTATATTTGAACTATGAGTACACATGGGGAGGACATTAAGCAGGCCCCTATTTTACAATATGCATGGAAAAAAGATATACATATACAATATCTTCTTCTGACTGCCTCTATCCACTGCAGACTATGTATGCCACATGATCATGTGCATCTTCTTCTATCTTGATTTTTCTTTTGCATTAATTCTGCCACTTGAATCGTCAATGAATATGATAGCATTGATAAACTCATAAGAAGAGAAAGACTGCTAAGGTATTGCTCTTCTTGATTGAAAATAGAGAGCTTCTCCGTGCTCTGCTTCGGATTGTCCATAGGAAGCTCCTGTGATTGATATAGATATTCATGGAGATTCTTGAAAGATAAATCATTCTCATCAACAACTGGCAGTTCCACCCGGTCCCCAAGTATGAGGTTTCCATATATCTCAGCATATTTTTTGTGAATCTGAGACTATATATTGGATAATTCCTTTATCCTCTCTTCCTTTTGTTGTGGCAGTTATCCCTGTACAAGAGATATGGAAGCCAGCTATAACTTAACCTGCAGTAACATAATTTGTGTTATGTGGGTGAAAGTAAGAGAGTATGACACTAATTTTGAGAAAATGATGAGTATTGGAACAAACCAATGAAATTATTGTATAGTTTACCTTTCACATGTACATGAACACCAGCTTATGATACTCCAATCAAGGTTATACAATGGGTTATTTTGTCTAAGATGAAGATGTGATACGAAGGCCTTCTCTACAATCATTCTCGTATTAGTCCCCAACCAAACAGTATAAGTAAGCGTAGCCTCGTTGACTTGGCTATGTTTTAGATGTTGAATATTGGTGCCTCACTGAAATCTAGTAGCAGTTAAGAGACTCACATTCCCAACATCTTGTTGATATCCTTGGTTTCTTATCATCTCCCACTTCGCAGTGGAAAAGTTACATCCGACATCAAGGGTGCAGTATGTTCCATAATCCACTGTCGAGAAGTTGTTTATTCCCAATGTTTCATTTAATATTGACGGGGATGTTCATAACCTAGTATTATTGAAACCTTGTTATCAATAAATGGCAAACCATGCTTGATGGCCTTGAAAAGTACAGAATAAGATTTAAAAATACTGCATGCCTATTTAGTTTTATGTTACGTTCCGAATCTGACAAGGGCATACGTGAATGTAGGAACTCAACAAGCAACTATTATTACAGTGCAAACTCATTTTTTTATTCATTTAACTTCAAAGTGTACTTTGCATCCACGTTGCTCTGTGTGTGGTAACTGGTCTTAAGGAACATGTTGTTGCGTAAAGCATAACTGAGAAGGCACTTACAGGTTAGTTGGTCTTGTAGTAGAATATCTTCTATTTGTGAACTTTGATCAAAATTTCTCAGCCAGAATCGGGTTGACATTAACCTTCTATATAGGATATTGAGAATGTTTACTTTTTCTTGAAATACCAACTCAATCATATGAAGAGAGATCTCATATTTCCTCTTTAACTTCTCCAAATTAGCTTCATATTCAGATACAAGATGTTGACTCAAATAATTGTAAAAGTGTGACAGAGAATCATACCTTTTTCTTATGATTAGTAATTCATTTTGCAGTGGATTCACATGAAGCCCTTGGTTAGGTAAATGAGCATAGACCTAAGAACATTGAACACAATATGGAACACAAATAGAGTACTATATAGTGAAACGGCAACTTATTGGAAACTACCATCACAATATTTGCACAACTGTTATATTTTGTACACTTAATACATGCACAAATGACTGTGACTAGAGAAATAACAATAAGGATTAGTAGGCCAATGACAGAAGTTACTGTGGGAATGAACAAGGAGTGGTATCTTGTGTTAGTAACCCAGGATCAGGACAAGGGAAACCCAAAGTTATTGTTTCTACATTTGAAATATTTAGTAATATATTAATTCACAAATTAGTGTATTATAAATTTATAGTGTACCCCATTCAGCTACTGCTTCATAAAGTTTCTAAGTCAAATTGGCTAAATCAAAATGGCTGTTAGGGTTCCTAGAATATCTTATTTTCTTAATTAAGACGTCTAATAACCCTTATGCACATAAGATAAAATAGACTTTTTCTATATGCATGTACTCAAATCTATAATTAACCTCAAGATTAGCACTGCTACACCTCTAATGAATTCATAACAAAAAATACTATATAAGGTATCCCAGGCATGCACTTATTCATTAGACAATCAAACATGCAATATTTTTATAGATCAATGTAAAAAAATCTGTTGCACATGTATTTTCTGGTTGGAATTGAACTTGAATTTCTAAAGGATAAAACAATAATAGTTATACTTATAAGAGACCCCAAAACTTGTACCCATTACCTTTGGCCATGATGAACTGATGATGACCTGTGTGTACAACAACTACTGGAGACAATGCCCAGCAGACAGCATCAACACTCCTAGTGATTCTCTTCAATCCAACATTCCACCGCAAGGCAAAGATGACAGAGTGCTTGAACGTCAGTGCCCTATTATCACTTCTCCAGTCTGTGACACTCCTGTCACATTGGTTCTGAAGCAAAGTAGCACTAGAGAAACTGCCCTGTATACATATACAATACAATGATATTACAATGCCATCAAAACAAAGTATTGTTTTGGTTGTCACATCAATTTAGGTTTGTAATACACTCACTAACTTGTAATAAAACCACCTATGCCTCACTTGTATTTGTAGCAATGTTCCCAATGTAGCTTTCACCCAATTTGGTTGGTTTAGAAGTGGTACCTAGTTTGTTGTAAAAAATGAAGCAACACATTTCTACTATGAACTACTCAGGGAAAATGCATCATATTTCCTTGTACTTTGAGGTAGGTTACCCCACGGGCTCCAATTAAATCCAACATATGACAGTGGTGATTATTCTAGTGAGTTTCCTCAAAAGGGGCTGGGCTAGAGTGTTCCATCTAGGAAATCTAGAGTAACTCTACGTGTGGTCCATTCTAGGACCAGGAGACCAAGCATATGGAGGTATCCTCAGAATCTATCTTCTAAAGATAAATGATCTTCACCAAAGGTTGACCCTAGGAAACTCAGGGCCTGATTTATCATGTGTTGAATGTCAACTCAGCAAGGTGATTCATGAATTAGAAAGTTTCAATTGATGAGAATACATCCATACCTGCAAAATTGCATCTTCTTGCCAATCACATCACAACATTATCATTTCTTACTATGGGGCAATTAGCCAACTTGTACGTCTGTTGAAATCTCCGAACCTGAAAACCCAGGAGGTAGGATCAAATAGTTGGGTGGGTAGAGGAGAATAGAGGTGTGGGTAGGTAAACCGAAACCTCAAAAATTCTATCCAAGATTGGTTGTGGCACATATTTCTCATATGCTTCTCTTTTGTGCCATGATTTCTTTGTCAGATTAAATCTACAAATAGTTCTATCCAATGTTCCTAATTGCAGCCGCCCCCCTTCTTCTTGAGGGGACTGGGTTAGGTCACCGCTTCCCTCCAATTCTGCATCTACCGAGCTCCTAGATTAGATCTTGATGGCAGAGTACGTGAAGTTGTCCAAGGCCCATGACGCCCCTGTGGAGGAGATCACCCCAGGAGAGCTCAACTAGCCGGTCAGGGTTCCTCAATTGGATGTTCATCAATGCACTGAGTGTGGCTAACCACTTCCTGAGAGCTATGAGCCTCCTACAAATGAGAACTGGACAACTGGGATCTTCGGATGCACTGAAGATCCTGAAAGCTGCAGATTTGGTTTACTCTGTCCATGTGTGCTGTTTGGGCACAATGTGGAAAACATAAATGATGAGATCCCTGGAATAAGGCTTGCCTTTGTCATGCTATCTTTGTGGAAGGGGGCATTGCACTGGCAACTCTTACAGCAATGTTCCATGGAGTTGATCCAAGGACATCTTTCTTAATTGGTCAGGGTTTGATGTTCATTTGGTGGATGTGCGGCATATACACTGGCCTCTTCTGGCAGTCTCTGCAAAAGAAGTATCATCTTAAGAATTATCCTTGCGATCCTTGCTTGGTTCACTGTTGCTTCCACTGGTGTGCGCTTTTCCAGGAGCACCGACAGATGAAGGGTTGCTTGTCAGACAACATGGTGATGCCTATGACTGTTGTGAACCCACCTGCTGTGCAAGACATGAACAGGGAAGAAAGAAGTGTGTCGCGTGCTGTCTCAGAGAACAGGAATCAGATCAGCATAGCACCAACTTGGAGTTGATGGCTGTATAGCTTGAAAGACCTTCACACCCCTAGCCTAGGAATTTACATGGATACATAAAAAAAAGAAATGAATTTTTCAAAAACGCTGAGAACTTGTGTTTTGTATACAGACATATTTGCTTCTAAGTTTGATTTTATCAAAAAAAAATGTTCATAATTGCAAGTTGATTTGAAAATGGATGCAAGAACCTATGCTCCCTTTTTGGTAGCAGCTAAAGGAAAAGAGGATATATATGGTGTGTTTTCTAGGTGAAGCCGTTGAAGAGAAGAATATGCATCACCTTTGTTGGGTAGGGCCGCAGGATACACGAACATGCAACACTCTTTCTGGGAAGAGTCACTGGAGGAGAAAGCATGTGGGAAACACCCTTGGTGGGTGGGGTTGTTGAAGAGGAGAAAAAGCTTCTTCTAGGTAAATCTATAGGTGAGGAGGACAATGAGATAGAGCAGACAATACATTGCATTTTGGCAGATTGGGGTGGGGGGAACGGGAGGCGTTGCGAATATCAGATTTGGGTGTCATGTGGTTTGTCTCCAGGGAAGGGATGCGGGAATTTTGGGGGAGTAGAGTACTCGAGAGACAGACGATTCGTGCAAGGGAAGTCATTTTCATTTTAGTGCCACACGTGAAAGGGAGAGAAGTGCGCGAAAGTTTGAAATTTTAAAGCATTTAATTATTTGGGAAAGTGCTAGTAAGGGAGGGAGATGAGTTGTGGAACATGATTTTTTGTGGTCAAGTGAAATTTGTAGTTAATTTTGTAGATATTTCCATTAACTACGTTTGATTTACTAATATTTTTATAGTTTGTAAGGAAAGGTAGTTTTAACTTCATATATAATACATGTAACTAGAGAAATTGTAGCTAAATCATACTTTTTTTGTAGTGAATCGAAACATTATTTGTGGACAAAACTCCTTTTCCAGGTTAAATCCTATGTGTGTGACCCTGCAGGTCCATTTCACGTTGGTAGTGAAAGTCCATAACACTTATGACTTCACAAGAAAAGAGTGGTTCCTAGTCACACATCAGTGCTACCCAAGTGAAATAGAAAGTTGGAGAACAACTTTCAATCCTACAATCCGTGAATGGTGTTACAGTGAATGTATAATTCCTTTGCCACTGATATCTCGAATGAACTCGAGGCATGGAACAATCATCCTGTCAACGTTCATTCACTTTCTTGATCTCAGAGTAGATTGGAAGAGATATGTATGACATCAATATCACATATTGATTCCCACATGCGTGCAGGCCTTTCTCAATGCTACTCATCAAGTGGCCATGGATATCAAACTCCCTCAGGAGGGACAAATCCCATATCTATCACTCACCCCTCAAAAGCCCCATGTGTCAAAGCCACCCAATCATCACCTTTATAACAACCCATGTTTCAGGACTGCGTTTGATGATGTCAAAGTGTGCCCAACGACATGTGTTGAGTGTAGTGATTTCAGGTCAAAGAATCACACTCACCACCATCACTGTGAGTACTGACTGTGACTACCATGTCATGGTTCCATGTGTCAAACTCACGGTGGGTCTGTCCGGTACACTTGTTCTCTAACAAGTACCTATGTGTTTGGTTTGATATCTTTATATCATGACTAATGAGATTCTATCATCAACCAACACCACAATCTAGTCTTGTGTGTCATTGCTGTCTATATACCTTCCACAATGACATCCGACTAGGGACATAATGAGAATGTACAAACTCTTAGCATCCGTATGATTTCATCATTCAGGTCCTCAACCTGAAAGCATACGTCATTGAGTACTGTTATTTTCTAGACATTCAGTTTGTTCTATCACTATCTCATATGACTGAACCAGAAAGAATTGGAAGCTTGCCTTTGATGTTTATCAAATCAATCTTAATGTATCCTACCAATCATCCCATGATTGGCTCTTAGGGCATACATACCAACAGGAACATGGATTTCATTTATAATATATCGAGGGAGACCTCAAGATCCAAATGGGGTGATCATAGGAGTCAAATCAATATTAAGATCATTAATCATGAGTCAAGATTTCATTATTCAATATCAATAGTACTGTTTGGACACCAAAGTCATAGGTCCCAAAATTTCAAAGCTAAGGTTTATATTCCTACTTACCATAGGGGTGATTTAGGGATCTACCCTCGTAAAGTTTTATTAAGATTCCATACACATTTTTCTTGAGGTTTCTCTAACAATATTCGAGCACAATAACTTTTGTGTAACTCTTTAACCCAAATTTTCTCCATCTCTTAGGGTGTTCCTCATTTACTTATGTCCCATTATCTAGATCATGGAGACCTTCCCTCCTCGGCTTGGCCTTCATAGCGACCTTCCCTCCTGGGATTGGTCTTTGAAGTGTCCTTCCCTCTTGGACTAGGCCTCTTGATGACCTTCCCTCCTGGGCTTGATGTTTATGATGGCTTTCCCTCCTGGGATTGGCCTCTTGGTGACCTTCTCTCTTGGGCTTGGTCTTCATGATTGCCTTCCCTCTTGGGCTTGGCCTCTTGGTGACCATCCCTCCTGGGCTTGGTCTTCATGGTGGCATTCCCTCCTGGGCTTGGCCTCTTGGTGACCTTCCCACCTGGTCTTGGTCTTCCCTCTGGGTTTGGCCTCATATTGTAAGTTACTTCATTAGTGGCTTTTTCTTTTGTCCCTCAGAGATGGCATAATTGGATTCAATGAATTATAAGTCATGTATGTTCTTTCATGCTTTGTATACTTAATCCTTCATGTTTTTGGTGACCTTCAAGGTTACCTCAATTCTTAAATTGATTGGTTAACTTACCCTTCTATGGTTGACCATACATAAATATACATTCATCGAGCAACAATCGAGTGACAGTTTCTGGTATCAACATCACTTTTATGTCTGGTATTTGAGGTTGATGAATGATGCAGACCTTGGTTGTCCTAGGAATTAAACTACAAGCTATAGTGAACATCATCATATTTCAAGAACATGTATCAATATCATCATAGACTTAACTTATTACAACTTAGGTCAAGGTTTCAAAATTGTGTGGAAGTTAGGTTAGAGGAGTCACAAGTCAACTACCACACTAATCTAGCACACTAGTACATATTAGTCGTGAGTAACCAAGCATATCTGAACAGGGTGAGCAACAATTGTCACATCATACTTCATAGGGTCATGATGTCGAAGATCGAGATCATAATAGGGAAACCACCGTTCAACATTTTGGGAGTTCAAGATCATAATTGCATATTCTTCCTTTCATGGTCAAGTTAATGGTAGATTTTTGGGATTCAATAAGTCAAATTGAGAAATTAAGATTTTGGTCATAATAGTGAAAGGTTGAGATCTAGATCCATCATATCATTCAAATTGAGTCTACAAAGAGGAATAATAGTCAATAGGGGATTTGCCTCTTGTAAAAAGTCTTCACATCTTGATTTAGGGGTCCAAGGACATGGTCAATTCATTGCATGGTTATCCTACATATCAAATAGGGGTAGAGTTTGATTAACTATGTTCGACGTTTGATCAACCATAGGGCAACACGAGTTTAATCAATAAGGACCTCATAAACCATGAGTTATAGATCATGAGTTCCAACTTATTTCACCATATCCAATTTACTACAAACATAGAAAGCACTTATATCTCATCAGGTAACATTGAGTTTCATAGACCCTAGACATGAGTACATAACTTTCAATAGTAATTTCATGCATAATTTAAGATCAGATCATGACATTCCATCTAGATTATTTCAAATGAGTTTTACTTTTACTCATGCATAAGCTACCCATAATCAAGATGTCATGTGATTAATAGTCTAGAGAAGAATCACATGATGGGATAAGAAAGACTAATTAATAATCATCTACTTGGAGGGTTAGGTTGATCCTTAGAGAAGAGATGAGATACTAGAAGACTCTACAAACTTTAAGGGAAGGATTTTAGTCCTCCCTGGGTTCTTAAGATGTGTTATTCCTTAAACATATATAGAGGCCTATGTGTATGGATCTGATACCATTTGTCATAGAACTATTTGTTACCGTAGGTCCACACTCTTGATGTTTATAAAGGCAAAGGCGAGTGGACTTGGGTGCCCATCCATAGAATGGACATAATCATTTCTTACAAGTAGTATATATGTAAAAGAAATAACAACAAGATACTAAACATGTAGATAAGAGATATGTACTTATTTCTAGATTCAAGTAAACCCATTCATATAGCATTTTAGATCTTAGAGGCTTGAGTGCATCAAGTATTTGTTTCGGAACTACAAATTCGATAAACAAAAAATATTAATGCTAAAGCATTAGGTACATTATGAAAAGGCATGTAAATAGTTTAAGATAAATACAAAAATTTCTTCTCTAGAAACATGACCATGGTCAAAAGAAGAAATAGAGAAAGAAAACTTAACAATATCATTTTTACACAAGCATGTTTTAGGTTCCTTTATCCATTATGTCAACATTAGGGTGCATAATGGCATTCTGTATAGTATATGAAGGTTTGTTAATGTAGAATATTCAAACATTAAAGTAGTAATCATAGGAACAATATCTCAACCAAGTAAGTAATTAGTCAAGCATTCATTCAAGCATACATAAAAATATACATACAAGCAAGTCAATATCATAGTAGGGTCTAGAGGAAAATGTACCTCGCGAGTAAAGTACAAGATTAAGATACTTGATCAGAAAACCATAACTAGCATCTTGATTAGATCTTGGCCATTAGATCCTCATAGAGATCCTAACATTATAAATAAGTACAAAAAGATTAACATCAATAAGATTAGGTCTCATTTATCATTATCATGATGGTTGGATGTGTCACCTAGATCTATGTGTCATTCATTATTGATTTTGATATCTCAAACTAGGTCATGCATCATCATTATCATGTTACATTGTACTTTTTGTATTCATCTAAACCTAGGGTGACACATCACAACTAAGAATAAGGGTTATGAGATTAGGGTTGCATTATCTTATCAGAGAAAACAAGTGGTTCAAGCAAGATTAAGCAACAAGAGTATCAACATGGTCAAACTAGTCATTCAAGTCATTATCATGCATGCTAGACATCATTGGAGTATAGATGGGGTATGTTTGTGTTATGTTTCACAAGAATCATCAAGGTACTGATTTGAATTATAGTATCATAGATCATCATTAGAGAAAGATTCATACAAGATTGGTGACTTAGTTATCAACATGCGTAATGGATCACATTTCAACTCAATTTTAGGGCATTTAGTCACATAAAGGAACATGAATGATCAACTTATAAAGCATGCAACATTACTAATTTTGAGTCCACATGATCATCTTGGACATTAAAGACCCACATTGGAGCAAGGGTTGAGATTTTTTTTGATAAAGGGCGCCCACCATTTTATTAAGTAATCAAATCGTCTGCAACAAGTACAAGGATCCGATCCTCAAAACCCTCCCTTATGCAATGAGGGATAAACATTAATGTATCCACATCAAGCACTTTCAAGATTCAAGTACATCATCAAATCATGATAGTATGCTAGCATGAACAAGTTTCAAATTCTAGACCAACATACATCAAACATTACTGATTTGGGTCAAACATTGGATTAGAGGTACATTCAAACAAGGTTAAGCATTGAGGAACTAAACCTTAGCATAATAATCCATTTTAGGTGATTTAAGACACATTAAATCATTATAGGGTACAAACATGAACCAAGTTCGAATATTGATACACAAATATGTTCAAGTTACTGATATCATGCTAACATCAAGTTTTAGTACATTAAAGATCAAGATCATGCCTTCAAATGAAACAAACATATTCAAAATACTTTGAAAGCATACATTTTAGGATATCAATAGAAATAGAGGTATATTTAGACTCTAGAAGTGTTTTGATTTGGAATATCTTTTTTTCCTGATCAAAATGGTATATTGGAAGTCCTATTTTAGTGCTAGGATCATAATGATATGATTTTTTGAACATTACCTAGAATAGATCCATTCTAGATCATTTGATGGAGATCTAAAGGCATGGGCATGGGAGGGAACCTTGGGAGAACGCTATCCAAGTTTGGTGGACGCTGACCACCATGCCCACCTGACCATTGGTGCATGCAAAGTGGGTCTACATGACGCCCTAGACTGCCCTAGGGTGGTGTCATGTGTCTCTCAGTCATTGTCCTTCAACGCCTAGCTCCTTAGGGTTGCGCTTGAGCTATGAAGGTGGGAGCTCTAGGCCATGGTGGTTTGTGGCAGTGTACCTCACCTTTGTATGCATGGGACACACTCCTAGTTGTGGACAAATATGAAGAAGGGATCCTCTAAGGTTTCCTTGGGGCCCCAAAGTCAGTTCCATCTTGAGATCTCTGTATGGGGGCTTAAAAGAGAAATGCCCAAAAGGGAAAGGGTGTCGGCCGCTATGGGTAGAGGAGAAGAAAGAGAAGGTGAAGAGTGGGATCTAAGGAACAACAAAAGAGGGAAACCAAGGGGGGAGAGTCAAGAATGAGGTATATATTCAAGTTGGCAAACCAATTTTGTCTAAAGGCATTGAAGAGAGGCCCTATTAGTTGTCCGTAAAGCTACTGCTATAGTAGTACGGAAGTAGCTTGAAGTTGACGAACATTCATCGAATTGGGGATGGAATATGTGGGTCATAAAACCAAGGACCAAGATTGCACAAGACTTGGGAGGCACCTACCTTACTGGGTCGTGCCCTCCAATTGGGCCCAAAAGGGGTTAAAACAAGCTAAATCAATGATAAAACAAGGATTAAAATGGCAAAGCTTGAATGGCCATATCATGTGATATATAGATCCTATTGCGGTAATTTTTGGGCCGTGGAATTCATAATTGAATCCTCTACATCAAGAAATGCAATTGATAGAATGGAGAGTTTATTTCATGGGTTAAACCTTGATTGCAAGTTAATATATATTACAAAGTGATTCTTAATCAAATCCAACCCATCCATTGAGTATAAAGAGACTAAAAGTCATCAAATTGGGTGTGAGGAAGGTTATTCAGTTCAATAGAGCATCTAATGAGTCAATAGGTACATAATTTGAGTGAGAAAAAATCAAGGTTATTACAGGAGCTCAACATGGGAGGCTAAATAACTCTCATCACATCTTATTTCCTTGTCCTCAACATAGTCAGACAAAATGAGGTAACTATAAGATATAGTTAGATAGACATCAAGTACCCCATAAAGATTGGGATTCTCACACAAAAGGGGGATAAACTCTACTACAGGCAAGCCAAGTCAAATAAGCTGCTCCCCCTACCTGAAATGGCCCATTACTACAAGAATATGTTGAGACCAACAAGGGACAATATAGAGAAAATGCTATCCGGCATGACTAATAGGGGTACAAAGCCGCCTTCACCTCCTGTCATTCTATTAGAGGAAGAGAAACCAAAGCAAGCAATGAGTCCAACTAGGCTAACAAAGAGGAAGAAGCTACCTGCCAAGACCCAAAAATCTATTTCTAAGACCCATGTGTCATCCTTCAACTGAATCAACCACAGTTGAATGTGGAAGAAAGTTTAGAACAAATAATCTCAATAGAATAAGATTCCCCTCATGGTGAAGGATATGGTGTTGCCGCTCCATCCCCACCTGTTACTAGTACAGTACCAGAAGTAAATGTCACAAGGACAGATGACCAACCATAGCTTTTAGATGTTACACATGGGAAGTAAAAAGAGGTTGAGAAGATATAGAAGGACCCTACACCGCCAGTACATCTGGATGAGGAAATAACAGGAAAACTAGTGGAGTCAAACAACATGTTCCACCTCAACTCGATATAAGTGAGGCAAAACTGCCAACAACTATTAAGGACCCAGCCTTAACATCAAGATGCTCACAACAACAAAAGTGATCAAAACAAGATTTAGAGAGGAATTAGGTCATCAATTATATGCTATATGTGAGCAAGTCCACAACTAATCTACAAATGTGCTACTAATCTCTTCTAGCATGCAAGAACTAACAATGCATCTAGAACACATAGAGAAGAGGACTGCAATGCGTTAAGAATTCATGTAGGATGTCCTCCTCAATTAAAGTGCAATGATGCAAATAATAAAGGAGATGGTGATAGAGATGGAGGAGCTTCAAAAACAAAGAGACAAAATGCACAATGAATAATAAATCATGTGCAAAGAGCACAAATAGGCCCTTGAAGCAATGGAGGAGGAACACATGAAGATGGAGGAAGAGCACAAGTAGATGGAGGAGTGGTACACTAGAACAAAGTCAAGGAAAATTGCCATCCCACCATATTCACATGCATGTTCTAGCCCATAAAACCAAAAGGAACACAAAGATCAATAATTTTAAAGCATATATGTAGGGCCTCCACCAGAACTACCCTAAGAAGAAGAATGCCCACAAGAAGGAGAATCATCTACAGCTAATATGGTTGTTGTAGTGTACTATTTTGACCTCAACTCTTCACCCAAAAAGGACGAACCTATCCTGGAAGACCAAATTGAGAAAGACCAACCAGCCAAGAAGGATCAAGAAGAGGAACCCAAATAAGGGGAATCTAGCCCATGCAATTCAATATCTTATGATGAGGTAATTCTTACCCGCAATATGGACAAGATAGATATGGACGTATGTGACACCTACCTAAGATTCCTAGAGCATAAAGAGGATAATGACACCTTGTAACATGGGAAAATGTCATCCACACTTACTGATTTAGGGGCAACAATGCTCGATACAATTGGTGAAGAAGTGCCACAATCAGACCCTGTAACAACAACAACCACACTACCCGCATAGGAAATTCAACCTCCACATCAACAAGACACAATGCTAATAGCAACAACAACTACAGGAGGACATTAGACTAAAATGAAGGAGGCCTTGCCACACTATTTCTAGGCATACCACCAAGAGAATAGAGGGCACCCGATGAAGAATCAAGAGGCTGATGATCCCCCCTTTGCCCTGGAAACTAAGAGGAATGGACATGGCAACAGTTTCACACATTTTTTATAGCAAAGTTCATGTTCTAGATTTTTATTTTGACTATTTGAGATAGTCATGGAATTGTAATCCTCTTCAATGTTCAAACCATATTCCTTGTACCAGAGCATACTATTTGAGATATATGTGAACTCAACATCATATATTGATTCACATATACATGGCCATGCTTTTATCAGCCTTACTTATCAAGTATCAAGATATCAAACTCTTGTAGGAGGGATAAATCCCATCTACATCTCCCATAGTCATCCTCATGTGTCATAGTGCTTTTGAGCACCACCTTTATGGCAACCCTTATTCAGGATCATGGAGGATGATGTCAAAGCACATCAAACATAATGTGATGAATGTAGTGATTTTAGGTCTATGAAGAACAATAATTACCATCACTGTGAGACATGATTATACCTACAAATGAATCATTACATGCATCACTCTCATGGTGGGTATGTCCAATAAACTATTCTTTAACAAGTATCTATGTGTTTGGTTTGGTATCACATATTATGACTTAATGAGATTCTATCATCGGTCAACACACACTCTAATCTTATGTTTTATTGATGTATATTAGCCTTCCACAATAACAAATGACTATGGACATAACAAGAATGTATATTCTCTTAGCATCCAAATGATCTCATTGTTCACATCCTCAACTCAAAGACATACATCATTGAGTAATATCATTCCTTAGACATTATGTAACATTATTGTCTCATAACTAAGTAAAACATAATAAATTGGAAGTTTTCATTTTTTATTAATAAAATCATTTCCAAGTTATGCCATTACAATCACCCATGAACTTAATACCAAGTGATCTAACATGACCCTCATGCATCTACTATGAAATTGCTTTTTCCAATGGATCAACCACATTGCTTTTGGTTGGTACTCTACAAATTCACATCTCCTCATTGTACGATTTATCATATGAGACAAAAGTGCCTTTTTATGTGCTTGGAACACTGATATGTTTGAGTTCCTTTTCTTGGGCAATACCTCCATTGTTGTCACGATATATCTCAACTGCATCGCTAATTCTTGGAAACACCCCAATTTTAGAGATGAGCTTATTGATCCAAACAACCTCCTTTGCAGCATTGGATGCAACAATATACTTGACCTTTATCGTAGATCCTGCAACTATCACTTGCTTGGAACTCTTCTAGCTCATAACTTCATGGTTGAGGCAGAACACAAATCGTGACTGCAATATGTAGTCATTCTTGTCAGTTTGGAAGGTTGCATTAGAGTAACCTTTTACCACCAACTCTTCCTCACCGTCGCAGACAAGGAACTAATATTTATTTCTTCTCAAGTAATTAACGATTTTCTTCACACCTATCTAGTGAGCTTCACTAAGATTTGACTGATATCTTATTGTCATGCTCAAGGCATATCAGACATCTGGGAGAGTTTATAACATTGTGTACATGTTGGATCCATTTGTAGACACATATGGAATCTTGTTTATATGTTCCCTTTCTTTACAAGAATTGGGACATTGAGCTCTAAAGATAGCAACACGATGACACATGGGAAATTTGCCTCTCTTTGAATTCTTCATGTTGAAGCTCTTAAGCACTTTGTCAATGTATGTGATTTGACTTAGTCCAATAGGCCTTCTGGATCTATCTCTATAAATCTTGATTCCTAAGATGTAGGATGCTTCTCAAAAGTCCTTCATGGAGAATATATTTCCAAGCCAAGTCTTAAACAAATGTAAAGTAGGTATTTCATTCCCCATCAATAGTATGTCATCCACATACAATATGAGGAATACAATCATGCTCCCACTAACATTCTTGTAACACATATTTATCTTCATTTTCACTAATGACAAACTCTTTGATTGGTATGTCAAATCAAAGATTTCATCTTTGAGATGCTTGATTCAATCCATAGTTTGACCTTCATAGATTATATACTTTATTTTCATTTGGTGGATATATTAAACCTTTAGTTTATGTCAAGTACACATTCTCAAGAATATTCTCATTAGGAATGCAACTTTAACATCCATCTTCCCAAATCTCATAGTCTTAATAAGTTGCAATGGAAAGCATGATCTTGATGGACTTAACCATGGCATCTGGAGAAAAGGATTCACCATAGTCAACACCTTGAACTTTGCTGAAGCCCTATGCAACCAATCAACCTTAGTATGTTTTTACATTAACATTTATGTCTATCTTCTTCTTAAAACCCACTTGCACCCTATGGGTTTTACACCTTCATGTGGAACCACTAGGGTCCATACCTTGTTGGTGTAATGGATTCCATTTCAGATCTCATGGATTCAAGCCATTTTAAAGACTTTGGTTCCATAATAGCTTCAGGTAGATTGTTGTCTCACCATCAATGACCAACTCATTTCCCTCTTGAGTCATAAGATAACCAAATCTTTCTGGATCAAGTTGTCTCCTACTAGGTCTTGTAGATTCCTATATTACTTTCGAAATTTGAGATTCCACAACGGTTTGTTACTCTATATATTTCTCTTGTACCTCCATAGGCTCAATGTTCTCTCGAACTTCTTTGACTTCTATCTTGGTCCCACTAATTCCTTTGGAAATAAACTCCTTTTCTAGGAATTTAGCATCGCTATAAACTCACAAAATAAACTCCTTTCCTTGGAATTTAGCATCCCTAGAAACTCACACTTTTTTGTCAAATCAGTTATATAAGTGGTATGCCTTATTTTCCTTGGGATATCCAACAAAATACTATTTCTCAGATATAGGGAAAGGGTTTTTAGGAATCATTTTTATGACATAAGATTCACAACCCCAAATCCTCATAATAGACATTTTGGGATGCTTCCCAGTTCGTATCTCATATCGTTTCTTTTGAACTGATTTAGATGATACATGATTTAGTGTAAATGATGTGGTTTCAAGACCATAACCCTAAAAGGAATGTGGAAGGTTAGAAAAACTCATCATTGATCACACAATATCTATTAATTTGTGATTCCTTCTTTTTGACACACCATTATCTTATGGTATTCTAGGTTGAGTCCATTCTGATACAATACCACAATCTCTTACAAGTTCCTCAAACTCTTGGATTAAGTATTCTCCACCTCGATTAGAATGAAGTATGTTAATACTTTTTCCAAGTTGGTTCTATACATCATTCGTGAAATGATGTAACTTTTTAGGAGTTTCTGATTTATGTTTCATCAGGTAAACATAATAATACATACTAAAATCATCAATGAAGGTAATGAAGTACTACTACCCACCTCTAGCATTTTTTGTAAAATGGCCACATACATCAATATGTATGAGTCCTAATAGATCACTATCCCTATCACTATTACCAGTGAAGGGAGTCTTTGTCATCTTTCCCAACAAACACGACTCATATGTCTCTATTGATTAAAAATACAAATAGTATAGATGTCCATCTTTATGGAGTCTAAAGATGTGATTATCATTTTTTTAAGGGAAGCCAGGAAGCTATTTATTCATCTCGCCCTCCTCTTGCAAGCCAATAGGGAAAACTATTACAAATTGACAAATTTGCTGGAATGATAAACTAGGTAGTACTACTACCATTACAGGACTCTTCATCTAGATTGGTTGATACCCAATTCGGAGGCCTTACATAGGTAAAGCATCCAGTGGTGTGTTTTTGGTGGTTTTTGGCCAATTTATTGGCTATTTTGTTTTAACTTCTAGGTGCGTAGGTGACCTCCCACTATGCATGCATGATGATCTTTTTCTTGATTCTTTCAACAATAATGGCAAAGCGGGGATTTTCCGTTACATCTGCATGAAGCAGTTCTATGAGCACCTTGCAATTAGTTTCTATACATACCTTCTCCATCCCAAACATATGAGCTATCTCCAATGCTATACCCACAGTTGCGAGCTCAACGTGCAATGCAGAATTAGTTTTCATCTTCCTCACATGTGCATTGATCCATTTCTCTTCATGGTCCCTTGCAACGATTGCTAGAGATAACTTTTGCTTAGTCCTGGCCCCATCTGTATTTATCTTGACAACCCCAGGTAGGGCTCTGTTCCAGCACACCCAGGTCCCTTTGGCGAATCCTAATTGTGAAGAATCTTTCGAAGCCCAGATTGGATATTATGCGTGAGGCTTTAAGTCTACTTACCCAAGGCTCAATGATTCCAACAATCTTGGGTTTATATGTTGCCATAAGTTCTCTAAGATTTATGTGGGTATCCTTCTTTCTTGCTCCTCGTATGTTCCAGCACATTGTGTCTATCATTGATCAACTAATTGCTATTTTCAGTGGACTCCGGGAGACCACTGATTTTGGGATACTCACACATCTGGTTCTCTTTGTTATCAACTTCTACAAGTTTTGCCTCAGACGATAGGGGCTATGAGTTTGAATATGTGTCACCTACAGATGATAGTTGTTCTCGAGTCTCCATGCTAGGTTGTCTAGGGCTATAGCGGTGGGGCTCCGAGGACGTGGGTGCTCTTTGCTTTCCATGCCTTTTCATTTTTCACTACTACCTTTTATTTTCCGTGCTGGGATAGTAGGAGTGTTTGCAGTGAGGATGTCGTTAATGCGATTGAGACTTGAGAAAGTCTCTTTAGTTGTTTCCTTCATGTTAATTGAATCGTCCATCTCAATTTCTAGTTCTCCTTCGTTGACTTCAATTACTTCCACCACTTCATCCACGTCTGGGTTGATAGCGATATGAGCCTCCTTTTCCCTCTCGGTACAAGCTTTCTTTGTGCTTGTTGGATTGGTTACATTAATTATATTTTGCAACACATTCTCTGGATGGTCCACTTTATCTTCCTCTCTTACAGGTTTCTTCTTCCTCCATACTTTCTCAGTGCATTTAGGATGCCCGGTGGTTCCTCTTTCATCAGGCATTTTATCTGTGGTTGGATCTATTGTGTGCTTCCCTCCTTCATCCTCAAGATTAGCAAAGGTGTTGCTTGTGCTTACAACAGCTATGCTGTTATAGTTTCTATTGCTCCTCCTGCCACCTTTCTTGTGCTTCTGTGTTTTCCATGAGTCCTGGTATGAAGTGTTTGCTTAAGGTGTGTAGTCATAATGATTATGTTCCCCTTCCTTCTCCCCATTAGAGTTGTATTTATCAATGGTGCACTCCTTGGATGTGTGCCCCATGTGGCGGCACAAGATGTAGGCCCAAGGAAGACCTTCATATACGACTTCATACTCAACACCATTAATTAGGAAGGAAGGCGCAAGCACCCGTGTGATGTCCAGTTCTAGTGCAAGCCGAGCAAACTTGCTCCTGGTTCTACTAGCCGTGTGTACATCCACCTTGATCAGCCTTCCTAGTGCTCTGCTGTGATAACCCAGACTTTAGGGCTCTGATAACCAATATAGTATTTTGAGACCATGTATGTCATTTAGATGATTGATCCCAAATTGAGAAATTGTGTATCCAATCATGGATCATTACAGGCGTTAAGGTGTGATTGAAGGTGCAAATAAGCCTAACCCAATTCAATTAGGATGGATGTCTCATTTTAACTATTTTAAGCATTTATGAGATTAAACGTCCATTTGGTAATATACATAAATTTGAATGGTTGTATAGTGGTCTTTGGATATTTCATTAAAGGAGTAAGGTTTCAATCACATTGGAATAAGGTCCTGTCGCCTTTGCAACACAATAATCTCACGATACCTTTTGGGTCAGGGGGTTGTGTGGGACTTTACGCGGTGGCTGAATAGCTTACAGGTTGTTGCTCACCTCCGAGAATGGAGGAAGATCCGATGAAGCTAGGATGATTAGTGACTCGCAAAACAAACCCCAGCTTGCGAGATATGAAGGGAAGGAGAGAGAGAGACATTAGCCGGGACCTCCTCCTCCTCCTCCTTTTCCCCATTGCTTCCAACAACAGCGAACCCTGGACATGGAGGGAGTCGTCTGCTGTCTCCAATCGGCATCAAGGGTTTAGAGAAGATGGAAATGATATCATCGGAGGGGCAAGTTCCTCCCAAGTCCTTGCTGTGGAGGAGTCTTGCGGAGGTGGTTGCATTGTTTGTGGACTCGAGCGAGAAAACAGAGACTGCGAGGAAGAGTTCAGGCGATGTGCAGCTCCTCCAGCCACTAGTAGTAGCCACAACAGGAAGGTTCGAAGCATGGAGGCTTGCAGCGGCGATGGATGGCAGTGATCTCACAAAGGCGGATCGCTGGAGCAGACCTGGCCACGACGGCGCCTAGGTCGAGCTGGAGGAGGAGGCGACCGAGATCCTAGCAATGGAGGATCTATTACGGGCCTCACGCAAGAAACGGTGATGTCGTAGGCATCAGGCGACAGAGGTGGCGCTACAACTGAGAACCCAACCCTCACGCCTGAACCTTGACCACATAGGAGGAACCTCCGGCAGCAATCCAAGAAGATTCGGTGTTGATTGCATGCCAGGGATGCTGGCCGCGGCAGTAGGATCCAGCACCAGGACCATCGAGATAACTAGGGGGAGGCTCTGGCCTCATGGCAACCACACGACAGTGAGCTCCCCAAATCGCCAGGAATATGAGGGACTCGGGTGGAGGTTTTGTGGTGAGCAAGCTATCTGCCCTTTCCTCTGCCGCACTCCCTTCCGGCAGCGGCGATTTACTCCAGCTGCAAGGAGCAACCATAAAGGAGGACTCACAGATGCATCTGCAGAGGAGCTCCGCAGAGCCCTAGCCCCAGCGGCGTCCGTTGTCCCAGTTGACGACACACGCAATCGCGAGACAAGGAAGAAGGTGTCTTGGCCAAACCCACTTGAACCGGGTTCATCAAATGAGAACCAGCTAGCCCAGTGTGAGCCAGGAGAGGGAACCGACCAGTCCCAAGCAAAGAAATGCCAACCCTGGGAGCCACGTGGCAGTCCCCGATTGGCTGCAAAAAGGTAAAATCCTCATATATGCTCAGATCTTAGATAAATCATAGAAAATAGCTCTGATGTCCGAAAAATACAAATAATATACCGAAATGCTCAGAAAAATGTGTAGAACAATATGGAAGCATAATATCAGTCTTTTGTAGCACTAATATTAGAGATATCTTATTAGTTGTGAAATGCTCATTTGATGGATAATAAATATCAAACAATGGCCTAAAATTATGAGAACATGTTAGTAGACTCGTAATTATGTTTGTAATGCATATGATATCAGTTATGGTCATGTTGATGTAAGAAATCATGTAATTTGCTTAATATGTCTAATTAGGGCTAATAACCCTAATAAAATGCAATAAATGCATATATGGTCAATAAATGATGAAATTCACAGAACATTCTCATATCTGTAACTTAAAGTTAACATGCAAATATGAGACCAGTTTTGTACACGAAATTCATGTTGTAAGAAGATGAACCTTGATACATGGGTTGTAACCCTAACTTGAATAATATATATAACCTAGGGTTATTATGTGCACCCAAAAGGATATGGAACTTAATATTCAAATAATGAATCATAATCTGGAAAATGACATCCGCAATATAAATATAAGACAATAGTGCAAGTAAACGTTGGAATATCCTAATGAGTTAATATAAACCCTAATGAACACGACTAGGGTTAAGATGATCAGAATCTGATGCTAGTATATGATTTGTTATTAATCAGGTGGTGACCAGTTTGTCTAGGTGATCAAAGATATTTATGAATCTCTGAATTCAGGTACGTGGGTTTTATTAAGTATAAGACTAGTTTTCATGAATGCATAATGATATGATGTACTTTGGATGCTTGTGTTTGCATATAAATTCTTGGATGTGTATTAGTAGTATATGCTCCGCAAAACATTACTGAACATAAAAGAATATGGATGGTTTGTAGCTACTGAGTGGATATATGCTCTCTCTCTCCCTCAATCCTCTCTCTCTCTCTCTCTCTTCCTCTAAATATAAGGTCGGCACTCGGTCCCCATAGCCCAAGGGGTGGGGAAAAATGAAGTGCGACATCTCTCTCTCTCTCCCCTCTGAATATAAGGTCGACACTCGGTCCCCATAGCCCAAGGGGCGGGGAAAAATGAAGTGTGACACCACTTACTAGTACAAACGCATCAAAAGGCATCTAAAAATGTGTTTACCTGATTATCGCTTTAAATAATGTTTTCTTTTACTCTTTCTTTCTCAAGATTATTTCAATTATGCAAGCATATTAGTATGTATCTTTCTACCCACGTGCACAACACCTTGTGTGTTGATTCATTGTTTCACGTATGTTTTAGGTTCAGAGCTAGCTTGGGATAAAAGACGGGAAGTGAGCAGTTGTCCAGGTTGTACCTATTGTCTAAGATCTTGTTAGCATACATGTTCAGACTTGTAGAATTTTCATTCAATATGTAATTGTAAATCATTGTGTAATAATTCATGTTGTATAAATTTACATGTTGAATGTTGAGAATGTTATGGTTGTATGTTCATGTATGCGTATTATGCTTCCGCATCGCTCTCTGATATAATTGGATGATGTTTTCGGATTCTGACATCTCATTCCCAATAGGGTTTGGAGAAGCCAAAATCCGGGGACGTCACATCTGCCAATGAATTCATACTTTGTGTGGACATACAAGTGCAATGGTAGATCCATGATTTGTACCAAAGATACAAAAGTTTTAGGGAAGTCCTCTTTTGGTTTAAAGGTGGGGTACCATTCCCATACTAAGAGATTCAAGCCAAAGACCTTCTAGGGTCCTCATGTTAGTGCTTCTTCATAGTCTCGCCGACATGACAGTTGGATGACAAAATTACCTTTCTCCATCTCGTACATGTTGGATCTGCCAGTTATCTTCCACAGAGGTTTGAGACGGTCATTTAGGTTCATGTATACGATGTTTGTCCCAAGTAGGTGGACCACGACGGCGAATCTCCACAGTGACGTGAGAACTTCCTATGCATCTGATACAATGGTGATAGTGGGTGTACCTTCTAACTCTGTCAGAGTGATAGTTTCCTCTGGAAGCCCCTCTTCAAACAGCCATTCGATGAACCCCTCACTAGCTCATGTGTTATGTCCTCCTTCCACGACACCTCTGTAGGATGTATTAGCCTGCTTTGTGGTGTTCCTGCTCAGGCTGTTGCAGTGCGACGTCGACTGTGGGATAGCACTAGATTCAAGTATCAGTGTGTCCGTTCCCTTGGTAGATCGTCTTCTGTTGCTTCCTTGGTTAGTAGTGGAGCCTTCTTCATGTAGGTGTTCTACAGATTGAGAGCCCCACATGCTATAATAGTTAAACTACAGACTGATCTCTGGGATGGAGAACCCCACTTCCTGTGATTCGTTACTTCCTCTGTTGTTCCCCTCATTTTTAGCATGTAGATCAAAATGATTTGAGCCTTCTTGATTTGCCTTCGATCCGCCATGATCCACTTCAAGATCAGACTTGCACGTTGTGCCACCTCCACCGCCAGAGCCCCCCGACCCCTAGGTTTCGCCATTCATGGTAAAGATGTGATTTACATTGATGTGTCCAAGGTGACAATGCCAAAGATCTGTTTAGTTTGAGTTGTTGAGTTTTATCCTTTTAGTATTTATGTAATAAAAATTTGTATTAAGATCTAATAAATAAAGACCATAAGACATTGGGGCACTTCCATAAATGATCTTATTTTTTAAATTAGAATATTGTCCTTTCTTTATATGAAATCCATACCCATCATTATCCATACAAGATATATAAATCTATCATGATGAATCATTCAACCTTAACCTTTCATAAAGGCTTACTTCTTTTTAGGTGATGCATTAGAGCATATGTGAGATCCACATCTGATATCAAGTACCCTAGATGAAGAACTACACATATTTATCTCAATAACATATATATTTGAAGTGTAGATCACTATCCCCTTCTTCTTCTTTAGTTTTTCCAGATAGAGAGGTAAATTTCTCTTCTAGTGTCTAGGCTTGTGATAGTGGTGACAATTGCCTCCTTTAGTAACCCCTCCTTTTGTCTTTAGTGTAGAAGATTTGGGCTTCTAGATAGATTTATAACTCTTCTTATCTTTGCCTTTTCCTTTGGACTTTCCTCTTTGCTTCTAATAATGATCACATAGTTGGGTTTGTCTTTCATCATTTGAGCTTCAACTAGTCTAAACATGTCAAACAATTCTGGCAACAACTTGTCAAAATTGTCATGTTTTAGTTCATGAAAAACTACTTGCATGACTCTGGCAGGAACTGCAGAATCACATCTGTGGCCAACTCTTGACCCAAGGGAAATCCCAGTCTAGTAAGGTTCTCTACATACACAATAAGTTTAACTGCATGTGGATCTACTGGATCTACTTCTACCATTTTTCTTTTGAACAATACGTAGGAGACATCAAATCTCTCCCATCTTGCTTGATCTTGGTACATGTTCTTAAGATGTGTTACCATATCAATCACATCCATATTATCATGTTGTCTCAACAACTCAAACTTCATGGAGCACAACATCACGCATTTGACATCTAACACATCCTTAAAGTGCTTCTTCTAAGTATCTTTGTCAACCTTAGTCACACTGGGAGAAGGTTCATCTAGATATGGTGTTTCTAGGACACAAACCTTCTGCTCTTGTGTGAGACCATTCTCAACATCCAAAACCAATCATGAAAATTATTTCAATTTAACTTGTCCTTCTCAAGGATCGGTCATAAGGAAAATGTGTTGTTTGTCATCATATGATTCTACAAGAGAAATTTGCAATTTGCCAAACATTTTTTATTTGATTTGCTTTGATTAAACATAATTTAGTGATGTTTAATTGGGCCTTTAATTAATTATTTCTCCCACTATTTTTTTCAAATTAATAACCCTTATGTGTCAATTCAGAAGATTGTAATGTTCAACCTTCTAGTGAGCCAAGATCCATATTTCACCAAATCATGAGTCAGCTTTGGTTGATCGCTAACAACTAGACTATTTGGCATGCAACTTCTGCCAATTGCATCTAAATTCAACTCTTTGATAGATATTTTTCCCAACTCTTTGTCACAATCTGCATTTATGCCTCTAGGTACTTAATCTCATTAATATCACCTCATTAAGCCGGATCGAAAAGCCAACACGATAGAATATACACCGTACTTTGCTGGATCTATATATCTACCATCACACTTTCTTGAGATGGATGATGCACAATGCTTTTGTGTAACCTATGCTTAGGCGATCAAAATTTTCATGTGTGTTTATTATGGAAAGCATCTAAAACTTAGTATTATATTTGAGGGATTTTATTTAAATACATATACATGTCCAATCACCACATATTTATAGTATGTATCATATACACACTATAACCACAACGAAAGATGTAATAATGAACAAAAGAAATGGTTATGGCCATCCTAATGTAATTCCTTAGAGCCTTAAGGAATTACTACCATCTATTATCCACATCATATGTAAAAACCTATTGTTTATGACGATATGTGTTTAACTAGTCCAAGATAATCAGTTCAACCCTTGAACCGATCAGTTGGCCTCCTAGTCGGTCAGTTAATTTCTTGAACCAATCGTCTAGCCTACTGTCCTCACAACATCTAGACTCCTCCACCCAGTCAGTTGGGCCACCAGTCGGTCAGTTGGCTCATCCTATCTTTACCTCCTTGGTCCACCAACCAATCCATTCGACTCCTGAGCTAGTCAGTTTGCTTGATGAGCTGGATGGATCGCTTGGTGCAGAACACCTTCTTTGACATAACAAGAATTAAAAGCTATCCTAATACTACTTTAACATATTGCATTGTAAGGTGAAACCTCAAGTTATAGTTGAGGGGAGCATTGGAAGGAAAGAATTAATACTTTTACATATGGAAAGAAAAGAGATGCTTGGCATGAAAATTGAGATATAAAAAGGAAAAACAACCATCCCCAATGCACAAAAGGTCTAGGGGTATAGGCCATAATCATGATGCTAATCATCAACAAAACTATTTTAAGCCGAAACATATAGATTATCTATATGTATATATATATATATATATATATATATATATATATATATATATATATATATATATATATATATATATAGATATACATACATATACATATACATATAGATATACATATATACATATAGATATACATACATACACATAGATATATATATATATATATATATATATATATAGGAATCGTGTGTGGTGTTTAATTGAATATGCACATTGACTAGATTAATTATTCATGTCATATGCAATCAACAAATGATAAGACCAAAATCCATTCATATTCAATAAATCCCAAAACATAGTGAATTGACATGGCTCTGATACCACTGTAAGGAAATATGACATTGGGAAAGGTAGCTCAGAAAAAATTTTACTAGCCATATTTCCTAAAGACAATAGCCATCTCATTGTTAACAACTATGAGATGGGAAGGATGGTTATGAGGTTATACCTAGTCCACAAACAAGTCCAGTGATAATCCTTTCGCTACAGCGTGCAAATTTCATCAAGTTGCACCTGGACGTCTGTCGTCACCAACCTCTTGGTCTGGCACCATAAATGATGATTGACGTCATCCTCCTAGTGACACTAAAATGCCTCCACACATCTAGATTAGTTCATACAGACCACCGCAAAATCTTGTCATTATCATTGAATGGACATGAAGGAGTTTTTCCTTCTAGTCAGCATGCTAGTGTCGACTTTCTCTCCCAATTGTCTTTCCTTTTTGTTCCTCCCTTTGATAGGTAGAACTTACTTGAGGTCCCTTGGTTACCAACAATTGTCTGAATAATTAATGTGTCTAGGAAGCCCCCAGTACCCCTCTATTTATAGGAGGGCCAAGGTCAGAGTTCTGAGTCCAATTAGGAGTCAAAGATAGGATTTTCAAGATTTTTTCAAAACTTACGAATGGTAAATTGGTTGGCTCACACATCGAACTGGTCAGTTCATGCACAAACTGATCGGTTCGTGCCACGAACTAGTCAGTTTGTGCAGTTTGCTATTCTAAATCACATTGAAAACATGATGTCATCACTGATC
Source organism: Alisma plantago-aquatica (assembly GCA_963693085.1). Classification (NCBI taxonomy): domain Eukaryota; kingdom Viridiplantae; phylum Streptophyta; class Magnoliopsida; order Alismatales; family Alismataceae; genus Alisma; species Alisma plantago-aquatica. The sequence goes on from OY856415.1 coordinate 183,178,364, forward strand.
CTTGATCCAATCAGATTGACCATTGAACCTGGAGGTTCATCCCATGAACCGATCGATTGGGATATTTGAACCGATTGGTTCACTATGTGAACCAATCATTTCATGCCTTGGTTCAGCCATTGATCAACCAATGTTGATTCCAATTGACTTGACACTCCAACAGATCAATTCAACACTTGAACCAGTCAGTTCATATTCCAGTCAATCAATTTTGAACTGTGTGATGAATGTATTGATTTCTGGTCTAAGAACTAGAATCACCACCATCACTGTGAGAGATGATTCTAACTACCAATGAATAGTTGCATGAATCACTCTCTAGGTAGGTCTATCTAATACACTATTCTCTAACCAATGTGTATGTGTTTGGTTTGATATCACATATCATGACTTAATGAGATTTTGTCATCAACAAAGACACACTCTAATCTTACATTTTATTGTTGTCTATTATACTTCCACAATAACAATCGAATAGGGACATAACAAAAATGTATAGTCTCTTAGAATTTGTATGATCTCATTGTTCAGGTCCTCAACCCTAACACATATGTCATTGAGCAATATCATTCTTTAGACATTTATTATGTACCATCATTATCTCATAGCTTTGTAAAAAAAAAAAATTGGATGATATCCTTTATTATTAATCAAATTGTTTACAAGTTATGTCATTACATCATCAGATGATTGGCTCTATGGGCATACATACCAACAATATCCAATGAGAAGATCAAAGCCAAATTGAAGGGAAAGAAGATTTCCAAAGAAAAGAAATCTAACCTTGTCGAAGAGGCTTTTGCAAATAGAGATGCATATTCACCCAAAGTTCCTCTCCCCTATAAGCTTAGGAAGGTCCACTTAAAGATGAGATAAGAAACATTTCTGGAAGAAGTAAAGAACCTACACCTTGATTTACAATTCTTTGGATGTCATCAAGGAGATGTCAACCTATGCCAAGTTCTTTAAGGATCTGATTACAAAAAGAAGGAGAGGAGACCATGTGGAAATAGTCAAACTAGAAAAAAATGTCAAGCAGTCTTGTTCAAGCGATGATGCCAACAAAGAAGAAGGATCCAAGAGCATTCACTATTCCCTTCAATGTTAGGGACAATGAGGTAAGATAAGGACTTGTTGATCTGGGAGCAAGCATTGGTATCATGCCCCTTACTCTAGCTCAGAGGTTGGGACGTACTCGTATAATTAAAACTGGAATGATGATTCAACTAGATAACCACACATTCACAAATCTAGTAGGGATTGTGGAAGATGTCCCAATCCATGTCGGATAATTATTTATTCCATGTGGCATTTCCATAGTGGATATAGTGGAAAACCCTACATGCCCAATGATCTTTGGAAGACCATTCCTTTCTATTGGGAGAACATTAATATATGTCGAGGTTGGGATTATTATTATCTGAGTAGGAAATGATCTCATTGACTTCCATGTAAAAGAATGCATGAGAGGTCTATCTCTTTTTTAATCAACTTATTTTATGGACATCTACTATCACTTATATGAAGAGGTCCAAGAGGAGAATGAAATAGTTAAACCCCTCATGTGATCTTTAAACAACCCAGACCCTAGTGTTGAGGACTAAGAAGTTGTTGAGATTTTGGACTATTTGCATCTCTAGAGAAGACTCAAGAAGACAAAGAAGAACCTAAAACCAAACAAGAGACATAGAAAATTCCTAAAGTTCTAATGTATGAGTTTCTAGATAGAGTAGAAAGGAATCCAATTATCATAAACTTTTCCCTAACAATAGACCAAAATGAGAGTAATAAATGAACTCATGATATGTAGAAATGAAATAGAATATTTAGTAGATGACATTAAGGGCATAAGTCTGGCAGTATGCATGCACCTGATTAACTTGGAAAAAATCACCAAACCCCTAGCTCAACTGTAATCAAAGAAAAATCAAATGCTCTGGAAGGTATTTAAGGAGGTAGTGATAAACATGTGTGATACAAGAATTATAAACCAAATCATTGTCAATGACTAGGTAAGCCTGATACATGTGGTGATGAAGAAAGGAGTAATGATGATCATAAAGGGAGAAAAAGGAGATGAGGTAAAAACACAAACCATAATTGTTTAGCAAATATGCATCGATTACATGAAACTCAATGCCACAACCAGTCCCATTACACTTCATTAATCAAGTCTTTGAATGCCTGACCCACTGCTCATACTTCTACTTCCTGGATGGACACTCAAGATTTTTATCAAATCCCTATCCACCCCGATGATCACAAGAAAACAACAATCACATGTATCTATAGTACCTATGCTTTCTGAAGAATGTTGTTTGGATTATGCAATCCACCCGCGACATTTTAGAGGTGCACAATCCTTTTGTTTGTCTACTTCTTGGAAGACAATATGGAAGTATTCATGGACATTTTTCAGTCTATGGAGATGACTTTGACAGTTGTTTGAAGAACTTGTGTACGGTTTTAGAGAGATGTGAAGAGAAGCAATTAGTTCTGAATTGGGACAGATATTGTTTTATTGTTTAAGAAGGGATAGTGTTGGGGTACAAAGTCTCTAAGAAAGTAATTGAGGTACACATAAGTAAGGTTGAAGCCATCTATAAAATTCCACCTGGTAAGTCCATCCCGTGAGTAATAAGTTTTCTTGGACATTTAGGATATTACAAAAGGTCTATAAACATCAAGGATCACTAATCCCCTAGTCTCAAAGCTTTTAAAACACTAAAAAATTATCTCACCACAACACATGTACTCCATGATCCAGACTGGGAGATTTTGTTTAAAAACATATGTGACACTAGTGATTTTGTCATAGAAATTGTGCAAGGATAGAAAAAAGATAAATAGAATCATGTGATATACTATTCTAGAAAGACCAATGATGAGGCACAATTTAACTATACAACCACAAAAAAAGAAAAGCTAGTGATAGTGTTTACCTTCAACAAGTTCAAATCCAATCTAGTTGGATATAAAGTAAAGGTATACATGGATCATGGAGCAATAAAATATCTAATGCATAAAAAAGACTGAAAACCAAGGCTCTTATGTTGGGCCCTATTACTTCATGAGTTTGATTAAGAAATAATCAACAAGAAGGGAACTGAGAATGTTGTGGCTGATCATATATCAAATATCATTTCAGACAAGAATGACAATCTACATATTAGTGACAATTATCCTGACCAGGAACTCATGATGAACTAGATCGTTCAACCCAAGGTACCATGGTTTGTAGATATATGTAACTACCTAGATTGTTGATATATGCCACCAGAGATCACTTATAATGAGTAGAAAAAGTTTGTTTAAGACTTAAATAGTTGGTACTTGTACGACCCTCTCCAATTCAAAAGATAAACTGATAACTTGTACCATTATGGCTTACCTAAAGAAGAAGTATCTTATTTGTCAAGAAATGTCATTGTTCACCTTAGGGAGAACATTTAGGTGGATACAAGACTACAATGAAAATATTGCACTTTGGTTTTTACTAGCCATCTTTATTCAAGGATGATTAGCTTACAAGGAGTGTGAGTTTGTGGAAACATATTTAGGAGAAATAAAATGCCTATGTTGAATTGGATTGGGGTAGAAATCTTTGATGTTTGGGGAATTGATTATATGGGACCATTTCCATCATCAAGGGGCAACCAATACATCTGAGTTGATGTGGACTATGCATCAAAATGGGTGAAAGCATTGGAAACCCCTACTTGCGACTCAAAGCTAGTTATCCATCTACTTGAGAAGAATATCTTCCCAAGGTCAAGTGTCCTGCACACTATCTTCAGCGACTTGGAGTCCCACTTTGGAGAAATACAATTTGAAGCATTGTTAAAAGGTATGAGGTTAAGAACATGGTGGAAACACCTTATCATCCATAGATGTCTAGACAAATGGAAGTGTCTAATCTCCAAATCAAGAAAATTATAGACAAAATGGTCAGTTGAACTTGGAATGATTGGTCAATGAAGCTTGACAACGCATTTTAGGTGTACTAAACCACTTTTTTTTTAGAGCAGGTGTACTGAACCACTTATATGACTCTAATAGGGACAACTCCCTATTAGATTTTTATGGAAAATCCTTCCAGTCACCAATAGAACTAGAGAAGAAGCCCTTCTGGGCTATCAAATTCTTGAACCTAGACCCAGCCATGGCAGAAAATAAGACATTATTACAACTACATGAGTTGGACAAGCTTAGGATACATGCCTATAAGAATACCAGAATTTATAAGAGGACAAAATTGTGGAATTGTGCCCATTTAACAAGGAATAATGTGTCAAAATCAGATAAAATCCACATGTTTAATTCCAACATTAGACTATTTCATGGAAAGCTCAGATCAAGGTGATATGGTCCTTTCATAGTGCGAGAAAGCGAATTTTGGCATAATTATGAATTAAATCCAATTTTTCCCTCTTTATGTTCACTCATGGTCCTAATTCATTTTTCTATCTACATAATCAATGTTGAGACTCAAATACAAAATATGGTAATCAGTGTGAATTTTATACTCTTTGTGACATCACATATTTTGATTAATTTGTTACTTTTTCTAATGCAGTAATTTTCTGTATCAAACATCATCATCTGGATTCCAACTTTTTATAAATATTCTCCACATTTTAGTGAATTTATGGTCCAAATTTCATCCCATTTAGACGTTCCTACCATTTTCTATGAATTCTTGAAGTTGTTGTGTTGAAGAAACCATTTTATTTGCCCTTTTATTGACTTTTCCACATCATTGATCCATGACAAGGGATCGGGGGCAATCTCAACTCTTGGATCCACCTTCTCATGGATCAGGGCTGGATCACATAACCAAGGAGTCATCTTCAACCTCCTACTAATTGCGGGGAGGTGTTATTGTAACTAAAACATGTGATCTGCCACTCGCGACCAAGGTTTGAAATTTTGAGAGTGTAGAAATTCTACTCTTGCAATGTTGAACTCAAAGAGACCTATCTTGTTTAAAATTCATGATTGGTTTCACCATAAAAACTTTCCTTCATTTCTCCTTCTCTGTCCGACGACCAAGGCTTCTACCCAAACTTGATCAAGCCCTAAGGCCACCCCTAGACCCTCTAAAAGGACACATGACTGTTGTAGCGATGGTATCTTTCTCAAATCTTGGGTTTAACATGCTATCTTATCCTCAAACACCCTCAAATTCCTCCCCTATCTCCTATTCCTCTAAGTAGTGACGCCTCCTGTTACTTTTTTAGCATCTTAACCTCCTTACTCCTCGCCTCAATCTGCCACCACCTTTCAACTCGTGAGATCATGCGACACCAGCTCTGTGCTTGTTGACCACTCATTCTCCTAAGACCTCCCCTCATCGATGAGGCTCTCCTCCCTTATTTTGGGCTTATGAGGATGTGCTGACAAATGAGAATGGACTACAAACTTCCGATCTAAAAGAGAAAGTAACCCAATCCAGTGAACCACGAGTGAACCAGCTAATAGAAGAATTGAATTGGCCCATTGAGGATCAGATCAGATCCTCATATAAGTGAGATGCAGTCATATGTGGCAAGATCTCGACTATCCATTGTGCTATCGGACGATCCTCTTTCTACCCTATTTAGGTTATTATGCCTATCTATCAAATAATCACCAAAAATCTTGAATCTTGTTTAAATCATAATAAATACATCCTAGCACAAAAAATTACATATAAATAGCCTTTTTGATCAGAAAAATCAAATGGATCATTTAAAAATAATTGTGGAGTCTAATTCCTTATAGATTTATCAATTATTCCTAAATTTGATCTCTTGCTTATATGATTTGTCAAATGACCCAACAATGGTGTTTAATCTTTGGAAACTCTTTCGACTTGACTCTGATGATTATTTCAAAACACAAAAAGCATACTTGACTAACTAAGAATATAGATCTTATTTTTTGATTCATCTACCCTAGAATATGAATCATGCACCTTTAAATAAGGATTATCTTTAATATTATGATGATGGATCTAAATCTTGTGAATCCCTTGATCATTTGACCTAATAATTGATTTCTGACTTTACTTATATATCAATTGAAACTTGATCTTGTATTGAATACCAATGATGCTAATTCATCATGATGGTGATAATGACTTGGATAATGATATATAAAATTAGGGTTAACACATATGATTCTTGAAAACCGAGGTAGGTCATTCATACTTGAAATATTCTTACCACTTGAATAATGTTGGATATATTGGAATTGTTGATTATAAATGGAAGACCTAACCCTAAGGTTGGCATAGGAAAGTGTAACCCTAATCTCGATTATTGAAACATGATCTTCTAAATATTATGAACTTGACCCTTGATACAATATTGTTGATTTAAGATCTAATTCGAAGGGTTGACCTATTGTTTAATTATATTTGTACTCTAAATCTTCAGTGAAAGGTATGCTATTATACTTCCTCCTTGATTATATTGTAAATTACTTTTATGTATCTCTTGATTGTATACTTGACTATATACTTGGTTGAGCTACTATTCCTTATTGATTAGGCTTTCGTTCTTCCTATATTATATATTGAGAAAACTTGAAAGCATAAATGATATTGCCCATTATGAATGTCAGTATATTGATGATGATAATGTTGATAATGTTGATATTGAGTGCAAGTGACCTCCTCATTCAGAGGGTGGAACTTGTACATTGACCTCCTACATCAAATGGAGAGAAGAGCCTAGTGACATCACCCATTAAGTTGGGATGATGGAGTTGCACAAAATATATAAGCATTCTTCTCGAATCAACATAATGAGAACTCGTAATAAAAATTGAATTGTTCAAAATAAACATGTCAAATAAATATTTGTTTCAAAAATTACTAGTTATACTTTTGAATATAAGTCCTTCCAAATGTATTATTTTTCTATAAATGTTTTTACTTGTTTTTGATACCGTACCGTGCAATTGCATTGATTATGTTTTGATTTTCTTGCTTTTAGGAAAAACAAATGGAACATTGACTATATTTCTTTTACAACTGATATACTCTGATGACAAGGATAGATCTACCATATATCATATTTTGGGTTTTTTAGTGCTTTAAATCCCCTATTTATGAGTGTTTCTTTGGTGACGTCCCCGTATTTTCTAAAACTTAAAATTATGTGACATCCAAATTGAAACACTCACCTCAACGAGAATCCAAATTTAAACACCACACACTAGGTTAAGAAAGAGAAAATCAAGGGAGTCAGAAGGAAACAATCAGTAGCAAATGTACATGAACAATAATAAAACCATACACACATGTTCACCATTCAACATATAATTACAAAATGAATTGTTACAACATTTGATATTACATATTGAACAACAAACTATACATATACATGTACTACCACTAAACTACAGGATCTTAAGACAACAGGTCCACCTGTACATCAGCTCGCCACAAAACTCTCAACTATCTTGGATCTCCAAGAGTATAACCACAACATAAACAAAGATTACATGTGGTACACATCAGCACAATACTCAAGAATATTGTATTGAGTATGCCTACATGTCTTTTACATACCTCTCTTGATATATTGGCAATAAGATAAAACTAATATACTTGGCAGTAACAGAAGAAAATAAGAAAAGCATATACTTGCACAAAGATATTCATTAGCCAAAGAGAACACATATGTTAAGCACATTTTCCATTATATATCAATGCATTTTCCACCTGAGGGAATAATGCATCATCTCAGCTACCAATGAGTATGAGATGTAAGGCCTTATGATCTGCTACCATAGAGTTAGATCATTGTACAATGTGATCTGCTACCAAAGAGAATGATCACTTTCCAACACTATGCTACCAAAGAGAATTAGTGCTTTCATATAATGGAACATATATATTATGTTTAATGTGTTCATTACAATAAGTATGGAAAGCTCAAGCAACATAGCATACAAGAACAATCATTTCAACCAATACCATATGCCAAGTATTTACTACCATATAACACAAGCATATTGTATAATAAGCCAATTAAGAGGTAATGGTGTACCTTCCAAACAGATATCCTAATCACATATATATTCCTCAGGTCACTCTAACCTTGGTCATCCTTGATTAAGGCAAGATCATAAACTATCATTAGGTTCTCATCATCTTACATTTCATGTTAACCCTAGTTGTGTTCATATTAGGGTTTGCTTATCTCATTATGATATGTGCATCATTACTTGTATTCTTATCTCAGAATTATCATACTGATGTCATATTCCAGATTATTTACTCGTTAACTGATAATCATATTTTCCATCATTATGTGAACCTATTAACCTTAGGTTACATGAATTAACCTAAATCAAGGTTTCAAACCATGTATTAAGGGTCAATTTCATATAACATGGATTTCATGTATCAAACTAATATCAAAGTTCCATATTAGCTTCCAGATACTGATATGAGCTTACTCTGTAATTTCCATGGTTTATTGAGCATATATGTGTTTATTTTTTTTATTTAGGGTTATTAGCCCTAAATAGCTATATGGAGAAAATGTCAGTCTTTGCTATTATTCATGCTCTAATACCACATGTGACGTCCTTGAATTTTCTAAAACTTAAACTAATGTGTGACGTTTACATTGGGATTCTCAATAAGGTGAGGGTTACAATTTGGACGTCACACATTAGATTAAGTTTTAGAAAATCTGGGGACGTCACATATTTCTTATTGTATATGTCAGTATGTGAGATCATATTGCACCGCTCAGGGATGAGCACTTCAATCTTTTTACCACTGCCTAGGCAGTGGGATTGGGATTGTAGTAACAATAGTTTTGTGACATTTGGTATCAGAGCGTACACACTCCCATATACTTTAAGTAAATAATTTCTTGAGTCTCTTGAACCCCGAAAACCCTAAAGTCCATAACGGTGAAAATTGAGGTGTCTAGGCTCAGAGTTCTGGAATAATTTTTCCTATTTGTCTGCTTGGTGGTTGGGATTCCCCACTTTACCTAGCCTTAATTGATCTAGAACTAGACCTAAAGGTTCTTTGTTGAAACACCCATATTGTCTTCTAGCATCTCATATATTCTTTAAGGATGACCCTAAGCCACCCAAATAGATGATGCTTAGATAGTATTCGCATCTCCTCATGTGGTCCTTCTCTTGTGACCATTTGTGACGTGATGTCTCGGTTATGGGTAATTTATGTATGGGAAAATAAAAACACTAGAAAATTGTGAAAGTTGATACCATGTTCTGACCTTAGTTTGAAAACTAGATTTTGATCAAATAAAATTTTGAAATCAAATACTCATGCATGACCCCTAATATCATGCAAACTCAATTTCACAAAAAGTAGACTACATGCTCCTTATGTTTCAGGTAAATGATGAAAATTATGATATGATGAAATGAGGAGGATATATACCTTATACCTCATTGTTGTTGAGGTTCCTATTTCATTAAGTCCTTGTTGCCATATTGTTGACTAAACCTAAAACATTGTTAAGTAATTTTTTTCTCTATTTTATGCACATCATTACTATGACATTAAGTGACTAAGTCTAGAACTCACAAAATGATGATGTCAGACTATGATGTAAAAAGCAGTTTCCTATTGACTATTGATGCCTTTTTGTAATCTCAATCTATAAATGATGAGCATGGAACTAAACCATGCACCAATTTTCAAATTATGTCACTACATTGATCATGAAAGAAAGATAATACAATTATGACCTCGGTCTTGAAAAATCATGAACTAGATGCCCTATAATAATCTCGAATTGTGATCTTATGACTTTGTAGAATATGATTTGATCATTAATACTCTCCGTATTGGAATAAGCTCAATGGATCATGACTATGTGCATAATGTGCTAGATTAGGGTGGTAGTTCACTTATGATTCCCCTAACCTAGGTCACATCCCAATTATGATTGCCACTAAATTTTCATCTTGTTGATTATTAGAGTATCAAAAGGTATCCCCTTTCAATTATTGTATGTAGATTAATGATGACTCCTAAGGTCTAAAGTGGGAATCTATACCCTTGCTTCAAAAATATGGACCTATGACTTTTGATGTCTAACAATCTCAACCCCTGATATTGATTAATAAAATTTGACTCATGATTATCAATCTCAATCATAATACCAATCCTATGGTCATGCTATTTGGATCTCGAGGCCATCGTCAATATATAAATAGTGACTTTCATAATCCCAAAATTTTGAAATTTTTTAAATCATGACTATTTTGAATCTCTCAATTTATGTCTTAGGATTTATCTCTCATAAGGACTAGGGTGGGACCTCCCATTGATTTTAGAGCTTGAAATCATTATATTGAAAGTATGATGTTGTCTCAAACTGTTGAAACATGAAATCTCAAATCATGGATGAATAACTCCACCTAGGCCAATGTAGAAGCTAGGACCCTGAGATATTGGGATTGAAAGTCACCTTGTATACTTGATTCAAGAACTCTATTTGTTTGACCTAAAATATGATCTCTCCAAATTTTTGATTGATAGGATAATTTCCACATTTGTAACTCATATGATGACTTTGAACAATATATGCATTGACCTTGATACTCAATTGCTCGATGTTGAAACGATATTCGTACCAAGTTGGTTATGATATGGAATATGAACCCCATTTACAATCATTAGACTACTTGAATTTTGAGGATGATTTTGACTATATCGTTGAGGAGGTTCTAGTATTTTTGGATAAGAATTGGATTGGATAGTCCCAATTTTTATAATTGTTTTTAAATTTTGAGGACTAAATTCCTATTAAGGAGGGAAGGATGCGACAAAGTGAATTTCGGCATAATTATGAATTAAATCCAATTTTTCCCTCTTTATGTTCACTCATGGTCCCAATTTATTTTTCTTGTCTATATAATCAATGTTGAGTCTCAAACACGAAATATGGTAAACAATGTGAATGTTATACTCTTTGTGACATCACATATTTGATTAATTTGTTACTTTTACCAATGAAGTAATTTTCTATACCAAACTTCATTATCTGGGATTTCAACTTTTTACAAATATTCTCCACATTTTTGTGAATCTATGATCCAAATTTCATCCCATTTGGACTTCCTACCATTTTCTATGAATTCTTGAAGTTGTTGTGTTGAAAAAACCCATTTTTATTGGCTTTCCAAGTCATTGATCCATTGCAAGGGATCGGGGGCTGTATCAGCCCTTAGATCCACCCTCTCATGGAATAAGGCCGGATCACATGGTAAAGGAATCATATTCAACCTCCTATTGATTGTAGGGAGGTGTTATTGCAACCAAAACATGTGATCTGCCAGTCATGACCAAGGTTTGAAATTTTGAGCGGGTAGAAATGTTGCTCTGGTGATTTCGAACTCAAAGAGCCCTATCTTAACCAACATTCATGACCTATTTCACCATAAAAACATTCCTTCATTTCTCGTTTTTTGTCTAGCAACCAGGGCTGCTATGCAGACATGATCGAGCCCTTAGGCCACCCCTAGATCCTATAAATGGACACCTGACCATTACAACGATGATATCTTGCTCAATGCTTGGGTATCACATGCTATCTTGGCCCCAAACACCCCCAACTTCCTCCCTGATCTCTTGTTGCTCCAAGCAGCACCGCCACTTGTTGTTTTTGAGCATCTCAACCTCCTTACTCCTTACCTCGATCTACCACCACCTTTCAACTTGCGACGGCACGACGAGGTCAGGTGACACCTTCTCTACCCTTGTTTGTTGCTCCTTCTCCAAAGGTCTCCCCTCAATGGAGAGGCCCCCCTCCCTACTTTTGGGCTTGCCACGATGTGCTGAGCGATGGAGAACAGATCACGAACCACCGGTCCAGAAGAGAAAGAGACTCGGTCCAGTGAACCACGATTGAACTAGCTAATAGGAGAATTGAACTGGTCAATCGAGGATCAAATCGGATCCACAGATAAGTGAGTCACATTCCAATGAGGCTAGATCTTGGCCATCCATTGTGTTGTTAGATGGTCCTCTTTTTTCCATATTTAGGTAATTATCTCTTTGTCTCTATGGAATAATCACAAAAATCCCTATATCTTTTTAAAATCATTATAATTATATCCTAGCTCACAAAATTACAAATAAATAGTCTATTTTGATTTGAAAAATCCAATGGATCGTTATAAAATATTTGTGGAAACTAATGCCTTATATATTTCACTATTTATACCTAAATTTTATATCTTGCTTATATGATTTATCAAATGAACCAACAATGGTGTTTAATCTTTGGAAACTCTTTATACTTGACTGTGATGATTATTTGGAACAAAAAAGCAAACTTGAATAACTAAGAATTTATATCTTATCTTGTGACTCATGTACACTATAATATTAATCATGTGCCTTTAAACAAGGATTACCCTTAATTTATGATGATGAATCTCAATCTTGTGAAACTCTTGATCATTTGGCCTAATAATTGATCTCTGACGTTACTTGTGTAAGGACCATAACATGGTTTTGGACTAAACCTATTTGTTTTTCCTAAGTAAATTTTCTTAGAACTTCAATATAAACCTTTTATGTGTTTTGTTATCATGTGACACACTTATGATTCAAGTTTTGTTATGCTTGGATAACGTTTGAGCAATGTTTGCTTGTTTTGGACCAAAGTGCAATTTACCCAAGATGAGAGGTTATCTTGCAATATGTCACATTTGGAGTGTACCCATTGTTATTTACCATCATAAAATATAGGGTGATTCCATGGGTGCCTTATAGAGAGCTTAAGTTTCAAGTTGATCATGTGTGGATGATGCTTGTGCTTTGTGTGCTAGTTTGGCGTAAATTACAATTTACCTAAAGCAAAGGGTTAACATGCAATTTATCATATTTAGAGTGTTCCTTCTCTTGTTTAACATAATGTAGAAGATAGATAAAGAGGTGGGTTCCTAGTTTAGATCTCAGGCAAGAGATGATATCCTTAGTAGTGATAATGATCAATGGACAATGTGTATTTTGACCTTGGAATGTAGTGTATCAGTTTGACATGTTGTAGTGTATTGGTTTGGAGATGTGGCACCCTTGGTAGTAATCCAAGATGAATATACTCTACCTAGATTATATCAATATAATATTTCATGTTAAATTGGTTGCATGTGACATGTGCACCTGGACAAGTGTCACATAAACTCTTAAGGTGATGACACCTCTCTTTTGATCTCTCTTTCTTCCCAGAAGTATATAACCCCCACCATCTTTACACAAGTGAATCCTTTCATCCAATCTTGTTCTTATATTCTTGGTGGACGATATTGGGACCTTAATGATCCAGAGTGAGTCCCCATGGAGCTTGGGAGTGGAGCTCCTTGCTCATGGTGATTATTTGTTTAACTTCCATATTTGTGCATTATGTTTCTTGGTGACAATTTCCATGATCTCTCTTCTTCATCTTCTTCTTCCCCTCTCGAACATGGATCATACCTTGAATAAAGGTTGAATATTTCTTAGTTCTCTCTTTCCTTCTTTCCTCCTTGAGCTATCATAACCTTGGCGCCTTCTTGTTCTTTTTTGGAGATAAGGTTGAGGTCGAGTTTGGGACACTTGATGGATCATCTTCAACCTTGAGAAAATGGGGTCTTTGGATCTTTGATCATGGAGTTTGACCCCTAGATGAAGACCTTATTGAGGTGGGTTATATAACTCTTAGGGTTCTTTTTTTTCAATCTTTCATGTTCTTATATTGATTTTCATCTCTAAATCATTTATCTCATATATGTCAGTAGATAATGACGGTCTTAAGAATTGATTTGATGAAGGAACCTCATTTAGTATGTTGTCCATATCTTGTACCTTCCTACTATGATAACAGTTGAACTAGTGGATGATATCCTAAGGTTGAAGATAACAAGTCGAAACACTTTGATATAGATGACACCCCAAGATAGTTTAAGCCTGACATGCTCTAGAGGGATTAAACTGATATACCTTGTTATCTAACACCTTAGACCGATATGTTGAGGGTGGTATCCCAACATGCTTGGTGCTTCTTAAACTGACATGACTAACTAGTGCATAAACCGACAAGCCTAACTAGTGCTTAAACTGACATGCCTAACTGGTGCTTAAACTGACACACTAGGTGACGGTATGGCTGATGCATGCATCTAACCTGATATAAAGTGAGGAGCTTAATCTGATAGAAGTGAATGTGTCTAGTCTGATACAACAGTTAGTGTGTAGGCCGATAGACCTTGATATGGTCAAGCTGACACATGATGTAGATGCTAAATCAAGGTACCCTTCCATAGAAGAGCGGCTGACCGACTTTGTGGAGTAAGTGGTTGATGTATCATGGTGGAGCTCAGCCAAGATACTACCTTATTGAGTGAGAATCCAACACACATTCAAGTAAGGTTCAACCGACACCCATGGAGATGATGAAACTGATATATCAAAGGATGACCTGAGATGTTACAAATTGAGACACACCTTGATGAGGTAAATTGATACATCGTGTTGCAATGTGAATGTCTAGCGGACATACATTGGAAGGGATGAAACTAAGACCTTGGGTTGATAATAAACCAATACCCTATGCTAATGCTAACCCGACATCTTGAGAAAGTGGTGAAATTGATATCACATGATGAGTCTGAAACCAATACCTTAAGACGAAAATGAAACTAACATCTAGGGTTAGGGGATAGACTGAGATGTCATGTAATTGATTAATTGATACATGTGTAATGAAGGGTCGTTACACCTATACTCTTGTGTATCAATATAATTAATACATTTTGTGATGATCTATCTAAGATGTCGTGACTATGAAGGTTCATAGTGTGATTATCTATCTAAGATTTCATGACTATGAATGTTCAATCCTAAATTATGATGTGTACTTCTAAAACTCTGCAGTAATGTGGGAGGTTATAGAATTAGGGTTTAGTGGTAAAGTAACCATACAATAATCATAATCATAAGATTGTAAGACTTATTGTCTCTCCTTAGTGAAAGATTTTAATCCATGGTAGGTGTCTTCTGTATTCATTTCTACAATATCATAATTTGTGGGAGAGGTTAATGAGACAACTATATGTATACATGTTAGTGGTGATGAGCCTTGTTGAAATCAAGGGGTGTCAGATTTTGTGTTGAAACCATATGAATAAGAGTTTAATAATCTAATAAGTGTCGTGTGTATAATTTGAAGTAAAACCCTCTAGTTATTTAATCGAAGGTTTGACATTCCTTAGTATGATGAAGCAGTTGATAACTTGTGAAGGGTAATAACATATGTGTCACATAATTATGGAACATTACATCGGTACATGGTCTATATGTTTACATAATGTATTGGTGTAACCCACACATAACTTAATGAGATGATAAACATATGCATTTATGAAATGGTGATACCAAGTATTGATTACATGATGATCTACTGATATCTAATTAATGTTGTTTAAACCTAAATCAGTTATAAGAAAGTGAAAGTTTATCCACTTTGGGTGAGTGATGTAACCATCAGGTAAAACCCTAATCATCTATAGGTGAAAAGCATTGACCCTGATTCTAAGGGCAATTCATATTATTGAATGTGTATGTATAGAAAGTGTGTTATTGTAATCTCTCTCAGTCTCTCTTAAATTACACAACTTTAACCTTGTGAGTTAATTGGGTGTTATAACTTGTGAATACTATGAAGATGGTTAAATAATATCAAGCATTGGTTATAAGCCTTGATAAGGGAGCATGGAAAGTATAAATATGTGCGTATGTATACTTGGTTGTATTGTAAAATTCTTAACCTCATTCACTCCAACATATGGGAGGTAGTGAAAGTTGGTGATTTGAAATAGAATATGCTTGAGAACCCTATGTGGAATAAGCATGAAGCCTAATCCTAAATTAGAGAACTTATGATGCATTGATTGCTTTATTTAAAGGTGTCTAATGTGTCCAAACATATTCTATCTTTATTTATACAATATTAACTTTTCCACAAAGATGAATGTAATAGCTATTGAATGCTATGGTATGTATATGTTATGTGGAACAAATGATGATTGGTATAAGTAATGCTTATATGCCCTATGAAGAATGCCCAATGAAGCATGATGAGATAACAATAAATCACAACTGTGATGTGATGGGTCTTAGGACCTAACAAGGACGTAGTGCCTAGTTGAGGTGATATCCTCTGGTACTAAAATGAGGGATTAATATCCCATGATAATATGTTGATGGTGATGACCTTGTAAATGTCATTGGTACATTGTTATGAGATGATGGGAATCAGTTTATAGTATATAAGATTATATCTTCTATTGTTTTACTATGCCCTTTCTATTTAAGAATTTGTCTATGGTTTGTTCATTATAACTTGATTGATGCTAAAAGACACTTTAATTGGTATAATTAATAAAGCGGAATCTAATCATGTAGCTTGACTTGTGCCATACATCCATTTAGTGTTATTATTTTATGGATGGTTAAACAAGTATCCCCTATGGAAAACTTCGGAGCACAAACTATTGAGTATGCAGCGGCAACTTGGTACCCTAATATCAAACAATTGAGGGTGACTTTGTCCATGTGTGATCCTCAAATCATGCCTCAAGATTTTTGATGTAAGTGATATGTGATACAGGATTGGTTGCAAGCCATACCATGAGAGGAGTGTGGTTGTGGGTCGTAGTTTAGTGATATTTGATATAAGATTGGTTGTGGACCATACCAAGAGAGGAGTGTGGTTGCAGGCTTTAGCTTAGTTTTGCTAACACCATGACCTGTACCAAAGTGGTCTAGGTGTTGATATATATGGACGGCCATGCGTGAGTCGATCCTTCTATTGAATATATGTCACAGGTTACAGTTGACCTATGATGTCACTATAGGTTCACTCGTACTGACTGAGGGAGTGAGGTCATGGATTCCTACTCTTCCAGTAGACCTTGTATGGCACTGATTTTGACTTAGTATTGGTCAGTTGGATTTAGGTGGTACGACTCAAAACCTCAGCGCATAATAACTCGTAAACAACAATGTAGCATATTCGTTTAGAATCAAATTTGAGAACATTGGTTGAATCCTTGCCTTGCTTTCATATGATTTAGTTTATAATAGTTTTACATGTTCTTCATATTCCTTTAACATTATTAATTGTTCTACTAACCAGTGGCAAGTGCATATTACTGCTCTATTTACTTTATTCATGAGGTATATGTCATTCAATTAATTCTATTGAACCTACTCATTAAGTTTGTTATGACCCATAACTAAGTTAACTAATAAGTACCTCGATTAGCGTGAAACACCTTGATTAGTGTTGAGCATATTATTAAATAGCATGGTTGATTAAGATAGGCTAAGTCATGAATCAATAGTTGAGATTTACTCATACGAGGTAATTAATGATGATATCAATGTTGATTATAAAGTTCATTAAGTTGAATCAAGTAAGCACAGATGCAATTTGAGCTTTGATCCAGTGAAACAGTGTAATCAGTATGATGTCATGCCTTGAGTAGGTACAGGAGTTCGTGCTTGAAATGGTGCAAAAGAAATCATCTAAATCGGACCCCCGAGGCCATAGTTATGGCATTTTTGAGAATATTGGACTTGAGATGCAATTTCTCCAATTTTGTTTTTCACTCCTTTAAGAGGGTCGGCTACCCCTCTTTTCCTTTACTTCTATCCCGATAAAATAGGATTTCGTCTTTGACAGGTTGAGCGGCGCCTAACGCCCGATCATCCGCGGCAAGGGGGGGGGGGGGGGAATCTATGGGGCGATTTTGAGCGCCCATGGCATCGCGTAGCTGCGCCTACCTCCGCCCACTCCTCTCCTTCTCTTCTTCCTCGTCCTCCATGCCCTAGAGGTGCCCTTTAGCCACCAATCTTCTGGGCGGTGCCCCAGAAAGAAGCTGCTACACGCAGCCGTAGCAACGAATTAGGGTGATTCAATCGGCGGTCTACCTCCCCTCTTCCTCTTCTTCTTCTATTTTCTCCACTCCACCCGCCTAGCCTAGCAGGCTGCCCTGCGGCTTTGGCCGATGGCCAAGCTGCAGCAGCTACTGCTGCGTATGGCCAGGTAGATCACTGGGTGCGCCCAGTTGTGTGGGAGGGAGCTGCTTGGAGTTTCCGTGGAGTTTAGGTCATGAATCCATAGCCCTAGCTACAATTTGGCTACCGAAGAAGTTCTCCTCCGATCTGCTGTAAACGTAAAGCAACTGGGCATGAACAGGACTTTTACAAGGTAGAAGACAACTAATTTCTGTCCGGAAAGAGGCCCTGTGCACATTTCCGGAGGAATCCGGACATCCCAAATCGCTATGAGTACGAGTTCATTTAGTTATCATCATTTAACTCCTTGGTTGGAATTTTTCGGTAAACTGTGCATTTTTGCACTGATATCAGTGGTTATCAGGTGTTTTATCAGTATTTGATGAAACTTGAATTTTATTTTATAAATTGCTTCTGTATGATTATACATGATCTAGAACAGCTTCTGATCAGTATAGAATAGTTCAATGATTTTATTTGGTGCAATTAAAACCAAAAGTGCTTAATACAATTACTGGAATAGAAATATTGCAATGTATATGTTGAGCATAAAATGGATGTTTAGCATCGAAACTGGATAAGTTGATACTGAGTCATGTTTAAAGAC
The DNA here is from genome assembly GCA_963693085.1 of Alisma plantago-aquatica. Lineage (NCBI taxonomy): Eukaryota > Viridiplantae > Streptophyta > Magnoliopsida > Alismatales > Alismataceae > Alisma > Alisma plantago-aquatica. The sequence continues at coordinate 183,197,023 of OY856415.1, forward strand.
GACAAATGATGTATATGTGTTTTCAAGTGATGCTCAAGATATGAAATAAGTATGAAATGTGATATTCATGTTTAAGTGTTTATATGTTAATCGGTTAATAGACTTAGGTGCCCTAACACCGTAGAACCCCTTTGAGAGGTCTGCACCTTAGGGGTGAAACTCGTGTCCAACATCAACCAGTTGAGTAATTCTAGTGGCACGAGGGTTGATAGACAGTGTCCAACACCAACCTATTGAGTAATTTCGGTGGCACTGGGGAAAAATATTAAATAAAGTAAAGAGTTATCCAACACCAACCGGTTGAGTAATTCTGGTGGTAATCCAGTGTTGACTCCCTGCGCCTGTGTGCTCAGGTTAGAGGAGGAGTCCAGAGCACTCATGGTGAGTGCAGAGGAGGCCAGAGAGCCTGTGGGTCCTGTAGCAGACCAGGACGAGAAGTTAGACTTAGAATTTCCCGGGTGTGTCGCTAAGTCTTGTACGGTGAGATCGTAGTTCACTACAGATATTTGTATGCAGAGTACACTGCATATGATTAGGGCATAATAATATAAATATGTAATCATATAAGATCACAGTAAATTTAATATGTTAAGAGTTTAGACCTTCTGTGTTAATTCTCAATAACTGTTTATTTGTTTAAGTTATTTGTTGTTGTATAAAAATGTGATTAATATCTGTAAATTCTGCTATGTCATTAGAACTGCCATGCTTAGTACTGCACTTATGCTTTATTTAAATTTTATATATCTGATGAGTTTTTTAGTGATAGGTAAATGAAAGGCTATTCACTGAGCGAGTAGGCTCACTCCTCTACTCAAACATTTTCAGGTCAGCGATAAATTCCAGGAATCTGAAGGATCTTACCACCCTAGTCAGTAGAAGGTATATGTAGTTAGTTAGATAGTGGTCTCTTAGTCCTTTCCCCTCGGTCCTTGGGACATGGTGTGGGTGAGAGAGAGTGTGTATGTGGAATGTGTATAAAGATGTAAATTAATTGTTATGTTTACTTTCTGTTAAACAATGTTACATGTTGTAAACTCTGTTTATGTTCTCTAGTCAGTTTAATTGAAATGCTTCCGCAACAGTTTATTATGTTTTAGTTTACAGCAATAAACCAGATATCATTACGAGGTTTTTAAAAAAAAAAGAAAAAGTTCTCAGTGATTTGTTTATGTGATAATCCCTCTGTCGCGCCCTAATCTCGTGATTAGTGGGTAATGCGAGATCGGGGTGTGACATCTTGGTATCAGAGCATAGGTTGAGTACATGGTTACTCTAAGTCAAGGTCAGGGGACGACAAGAGACCAATATGATTAGGACTTAAGTGTCTTCCTTCTAACTGCAATTTTCTAACAGGAAGTGTTCTGTTATACTATTGCAGATGGCAGGAAGAGGACGTGGTCACGAGAACCAAGTAAAGAGTTTGTGTTGAATCGTCAGGAATCATTAGGATCAAAAGATAAAGTTATAAGTGAGAAAAATAAGAAGTGATGTGTCTTTAGCTCTAGAAAGTCTGAGTATTTAGGTACCCTGGCCAGGTATCTAAGTACTAATATTGACCAGTATCAAGCTACTCTGTCTATTCTTCTCTGGATGCCCTGGCCAGGTATGCAGAGGAAGGATAGGCTAGAGACAAACCCTAGAAATCTTAGGGTTAAGAAATCGGAAATTAATACAGGAGTAAGAGATTAAACATAGGATGCGATGCAACTCTTGCTTTATATTGCTTATTTGATTGGAAATCATTAGAAATGCTCTTATATGTATGAATTTAGATTTTTAGTTTATAGAATAAATATGATTCTTTAATATTGTTGTGTGTTATGAAGTGATTTATTTATTGTTTATATTCTTTTTATTAAGTATACCAGAAGTTATGTTTAAATGAGTTTGCCCTAAGTCGATATTCTTTCCACATGTTTGAGATTAATAGGAGTTGGTTAATCCTGAGTAGCTCTTGGCTTCAGGACTACAGGTTCGACCTGGTCCGGCTGGAAGGATGCGTTACTGAGATCTAATGACTTCTATTAACAGTATAATAAGAATAGACTCTGGATAATTTAGACTCGCATCATAGTAAGAATGTATATACACTAAGATGTTGAGATATAAGGGAAAGATTAGAACAACTAAGAATCAGTTGAAACCTTATATGGGTAATCCTTAATTGGAAATAAAGGAACACGACGTAAGGTTCAGATTAAGTTTAATGACTAGTATTATATGATTTCTAAATATGAGAATATGGAAAAGATATGAGAATAGTATGTAAGGGCTAAGATAGTAAGAATCAACCATGGAATTGATCAGGTAATAGAGTAAAATAATTTTTATGTACTTCAAAGCAAAGGGAAAATAGAAGAAAAGAGTTAAGTATACAATAAGTACATAGAAATAAAGAGTCTTATGTAAATCATAAGACCAGGACAAGGAACTTAGTTGGATCAAAAGAAATGTTAAAAATGACGACTTTGATTAAGGAACGAGAATTACATGACATAATTGAGAGTATGGAATGCATATCTTTATTTTAAAGTTTAATACATTCATACATACTACCTTTGGATTCTGAGTCTCTATAAACTAACTAATGAGTTCCTAAAATAAAGAACAAATGTGTAATTTAGAAAATGAATGAATCACATATGATGTATAGCTACCATGGTAGAGACGTATAAGTGAATGAAGTAATGGCACACAATATGATGATGAAACCCTAGCAGGGTAAATTGAGAATGTAACTTATCTGGATGTTCAAGTAAGAGGAAGGAAATTCCAGTGATAAGATAAGGAAGACTTGAGTAAAACTTATGAGATCTAAAGTTTGATTTTCAAACTAAGGAAGCAAAGTCACAACACAATAATGCTATGTTACTGATAAGGACAAAACCCTAGAATGTTTAGAGATGAAGTAGTTCAAGGGATGTCGCTAGTGATTTGACTTTGAATACTAGCATCTCTATAAAACAAAATCATGAGATTTGCACTATGAAAAGTAAACTAGTATTGATAGTAGCCCAGGGTTTAAAGGTAGTTAATCTGGAAGGTAGATACACAATATGAAAATGATTCAGAGAAAAGAGTAAGATATAAATTTGAAATGTAACAAATGTGTTTGAAACAAAAGGAGAAATACAATATAAGTGAAGTGCGATATGAAATAAATTCTTGCAGTAATAATAAGAATGAGGAATAATCTATTCTTACCTTGTGTATTTCAATTTTTGGGATGTTTATTCTATAGGATAAAAATGAGAAGGATAAGTAACAAGAGGTAAGTAGCATAGAATGAGGAGAATTACTCGTCACATGATCTGGAGTTAGTTGTTGTAGTTCATGCCTTTATGACACAACATCACTATTTTTATGATGTGACGATAGATTATCACATTGGAAAGGTAAATGTGGTGGTTGATGCTCTGAGCAGAAAGTCAAGTTCAACAACTAATGTATTTTTCATGGCATGTTTCAATAGAGACCTGTTAGTAGAAATGTGAAAGTTGAACTTCGACTTAGGGGTGACAAAACAGAGCGGTTTGATTGCACAGATGCAAGTCAAACCTACTTTTTAAGATTAGATCAAGGAACTTTAGCAGAGTGACAGTGGGTTGCAGCAGATCGTGCATGACATGATAGGGGGAAAAGACCAGAGTTTAGGTTTTTAGATGATGGTGTGTTGTATTAGCATGATATGTTGTGTACCTTGAGACAGTGATTTGAAAGAACAAATTCTTGAGGAGGCACATGCATCGATGTATGCTATGCATCCAGGTAAGACTAAGATGTACAGGAATCTCAAGGAGTTATACTGGTGGTCAGGTATGAAAAAGGATGTAGCTGAGTACATGGTTAGAAGTAGTGTGTGCCAGTAGGTTAAGGCTGAACACCAGAAACCTACAACTACCTGGTAATCTTTTTCTATGCCTGAATGGAAATGGGAACATATCACAATGGATTTTTGTGGTAGGGTTACCCAGGACACCTAGAGGTTATGACTCGATATGAATGATTGTGGATAGACTAATTTAGTCTGCTCGCTTTCTTCATATTAAGTCAACCTTTAATGTCTCGAAACTTGACTAAGATATACATGGATGAAATAGTTAGGTTGCCTGGTAATCCAGTTTCAATCATATCATATTGAGATCCTAAGTTCACATCCAGGTTGTGGAAACAGTTGCATCGTGCTTCAGGCACAAAGTTAAGATTCAATACAACCTTTTCACCTGCAGACGGATGGTCAGTCTGAGAGAACCATTCAGACTCGTGAGGACATGATGAGAGCATGTGTTTTTCTTTTCAGTGGAAGTTGGGAAGAACATTTAAGCCTTATAGAGTTTGCATACAACAATAGTCACCATTACAGTCTTGGTTTGGCCCCGTATGAAGCTTTGTATGGTAGAAAGTGTAGATTGGACCAGTGAATTTACATAGTTCATCGAAACCCAAATTGCTTAGTGTGAATGTTGAGTTTAGAAATACACGACTGATAATGGTACGGTTTGGGTATAAACCCAGACAATACAGATTTTGTAAATCATCAGGTGCATGATTTTAAGGAAGTACGATAGCATTAAAATATGCAAATAAACCTAGCTACATGCTTCCTGTTATGTTAATGTGTGTGACTTAACATTTACATGAATTGGCACATTTCTCTGAGATATTACTAGAAATTCTCAAGTATTATTAATTATTTGTGTTATGATACGTAAGCAACTCTTAATTGAGTTATGTGATGCACAAACCAGGATTTGGGTTAATGTGCACGTTCTTCGAGAAATTTCAGAAAATTGATAAATATTACCGATGATTTCTTATATGTGAAGTAAATTACTCTTATTGGTGTAATAAGATGTTCAATTGCATGAATTCAGTATGTATGTGCCAAAATTGATATGAGTTTGGGATATTTATGAATTTTAAATCTGCCTGCATGCATGATATAAGGATTACTCAGTAATTACAATGATTTTGAATATACTGCTCTGCCAGTTCTAGAATGATACTGTATTGTGATTTGAACTGCAATCAAATAGATGAGATAACTAAAACCCTAAGGATAGGGTGTTGCCATGTGACTAGTGAATGAGGTAACCCTAAGGATAGGGTGTTGCTATATGATAAGTGAATGAGGTAACTGAAACCCTAAGGATAGGGTGTACAATGAATCAAGTATTTTGATATCAAAATTCTCAGTATGAGATGTGGTGATGTTTAACAGTTCAATTGCATGATTTTTAGTATAAAGTGCCAAATTGACATGCATTCTGTTTATTTAAGAATTTTAGTTTGTCTGCATGTATAGTATGATAATTTCTCAGTAATTACCATAATTTGAGTTACTGTTATAACAGTTCTAGAAAGACAATGTATTGTGGTTTGATCTGGAATCAGATCAGATGTGTCCTATGTTGAGGGACCAATACAGATAGTTGATCAGAGGATCAAGAAACTCAAGAATCGTGAGATACCATTAGTGAAATTTATGTGGAGAAATCATAACCTAGAGGAAGCTACGTGGGAGCATGAGTCATAGATGTGTAACAAGTTTCCTTTTCTCTTTTAGGAATTTTGGGACGAAATTCTTATAAGGGAGGGAGATTGTTATGACCCATAACTAAGTTAACTAATAAGTACCTCGATTAGCGTGAAACACCTTGATTAGTGTTGAGCATATTATTAAATAGCATGGTTGATTAAGATAAGCTAAGTCATGAATCAATAGTTGAGATTTACTCATACGAGGTAATTAATGATGATATCAATGTTGATTATAAAGTTCATTAAGTTGAATCAAGTAAGAACAGATGCAATTTGAGCTTTGATCCAGTGAAACAGTGTAATCAGTATGATTTCATGCCTTGAGTAGGTAGAGGAGTTCGTGCTTGAAATGGTGCAAAAGAAATCATCTAAATCGGACCCCCGAGGCCATAGTTATGTCATTTTTTAGAATATTGGACTTGAGATGCAATTTCTCCAATTTTGGTTTTCACTCCTTTAAGAGGGTCGGCTACCCCTCTTTTCCTTTACTTCTATCCTGATAAAACAAGATTTCGTCTTTGTCAGGTTGAGCGGCGCCTAACGCCCGATCATCCGCGGCAAGGGGGGGATCTATGGGGCGATTTTGAGCGCCCATGGCTTCGCGTAGCTGCGCCTACCTCTGCCCACTCCTCTCCTTCTCTTCTTCCTCGTCCTCCATGCCCTAGAGGTGCCCTTTAGCCACCGATTTGCTGGGCGGCGCCCCAGCAAGAAGCTGCTACACGGCAGCCGTATCAACGAATTAGGGTGATTCAACCGGCGGTCTACCTCCCCTCTTCCTCTTCTTCTTCTATTTTCTTCACTCCACCCGCCTAGCCTAGCAGGCTGCTCTGCGGCTTTGGCCGACGGCCAAGCTGCAGCAGCTACTGCTGCGTATGGCCAGGGAGATCACTGGGTGTGCCTAGTTGTGTGGGAGGGAGCTGCTTGGAGTTTCCGTGGAGTTTAGGTCATGAATCCATAGCCCTAGCTACAATTTGGCTACCGAAGAAGTTCTCCGCCGATCTGCTATAAACGTAAAGCAACTGGGCGTGAATAGGACTTTTACAAGGTAGAAGACAACCAATTTCTGTCCGGAAAGAGGCCCTGGGCACATTTCCGGAGGAATCGGGACATCGCAAATCGCTGTGAGTAGGAGTTCATTTAGTTATCATCATTTAACTCCTTGGTTGGAATTTTTCGGTAAACTGTGCATTTTTGCACGGATATCAGTGGTTATCAAGCGTTTTATTAGTATTTGATGAAACTTGAATTTTATTTTATAAATTGCTTCTGTATGATTATACATGATCTAGAACAGCTTCTGATCAGTATAGAATAGTTCAATGATTTTATTTGGTGCAATGAAAACCAAAAGTGCTTAATACAATTACTGGAATAGAAATACTGCAATGTATACGTTGAGCATAAAATGGATGTTTAGCATCGAAACTGGATAAGTTGATACTGAGTCATGTTTAAAGATGACAAATGATGTATATGTGTTTTCAAGTGATGCTCAGGATATGAAATAAGTATGAAATGTGATATTCCTGTTTAAGTGTTTATATGTTAATCAGTTAATAGACTTAGGTGCCCTAACACCGTAGAACCCCTTTGAGAGGTCTGCACCTTAGGGGTGAAACTCGTGTCCAACATCAACCGGTTGAGTAATTCTGGTGCCACGAGGGTTGATAGACAGTGTCCAACACCAACCGATTGAGTAATTTCGGTGGCACTGGGGAAAAATAATAAATAAAGTAAAGGGTTATCCAACACCAACCAGTTGAGTAATTCTGGTGGTAACCCAGTGTTGAATCCCTACGCCTGTGTGCTCAGGTTAGAGGAGGAGTCCAGAGTACTCATGGTGAGTGCAGAGGAGGCCAGAGAGCCTGTGGGCCCTGTAGTAGACCCGGACGAGAAGTTAGACTTAGGATTTCCCAGGTGTGTCGCTAAGTCTTGTACGGTGAGATCGTAGTTCGCTACAGATCTTTGTATGCAGAGTACACTACATATGATTAGGGCATAATAATATAAATATTTAATCATATAAGATCACAATAAATTTAATATGTTAAGAGTTTAGACCTTTTGTGTTAATTCTCAATAACTGTTTATTTGTTTAAGATATCTGTTGTTGTATAAAAATGTGATTAATATCTGTAAATTCTGCTATGTCATTAGAACTGCCCTGCTTAGTACTGCACTTATGCTTTATTTAAATTTTATATATCTGATGAGTTGTTTAGTGATAGCTAAATGAAAGGCTATTCACTGAGCGAGTAGGCTCACTCCTCTACTCAAACATTTTCAGGTCAGCGACAAATTCCAAGAATCTGAAGGATCTTACCACCCTAGTCAGTAGAAGGTATATGTAGTTAGTTACATAGTGGTCTCTTAGTCTTTTCCCCTCGGTCCTTGGGACATGGTGTGGGTGAGAGAGAGTGTGTATGTGGAATGTGTATAAAGATGTAAATTAACTGTTATGTTTACTTTCTGTTAAACAATGTTACATGTTGTAAACTCTGTTTATGTTCTCTAGTCAGTTTAATTGAAATGCTTCCGCAATAGTTTATTATGTTTTAGTTTACAACAATAAACCGGATATCATTACGAGGATTAAAAAAAAAAGTTCTCAGTGATTTTTTTATGTGATAATCCCTCTGTCGCACCCTAATCTCGTGATTAGTGGGTAATGCAAGATCGGGGTGTGACAATGTTAGTTTATCTACTTATTTATATGTGATAATAATAGATTTGGTGGATAGTTATATCTCTTGTTGGGACTTCTATCTCACCCTGTTGGTTAAATATCTTTTAAATGGGCATGCATGCCAAACCAAAGATAAGATAGACGAGAACATAACATGAAGATCAACTACAATTGGCAGATCATAGTATATAAATAAGGAGTAGTAATAGAGTCATATGTGTCATCCTTGTACATTCATGTTCTTGGGGGTGTTCTCCATGTGTTTTGATGATCGATATGTGGTTTTGGGCTTGTGTGCCTTTAGTGGTATGTATATACATGTGGAACTGTTATCTTATGTAACAGATTGATTGTAAAATAATGATGTAGCTCCTTGAATTATTTAATGAAATGCAACTATTAACTCTTATGTAAATAATCTCATCTCATGGTGCTTGTTGCAAATCAGTTTTAATTTCTTGTGATTTTTTATAATCTGCTATTAATGGTTGATTGTGGTTTAAGTTTTGAGTAATCTCAGTTTGTGAGGAAAAGGATGTCACATTTGGTGGTATCAGATCTATAGGTTCTCTGAGTCTACATGTACACTAGGACTAGGATTAGGATGGTGTCTAAGATAAGAACATTATATAAAATATGGTGCATAATAACTAATCTCAGCACTTGAGTGCCCTAACCGGGTATTCAAATGTTGAAGAAAAGGTAAGTATGGAACTCTTAGATTGATTTATCTTTGATTACTCTGATCAAGTAGTCATTTTGGAACAATCAAAAGAGCACTACAAAATAGGAATCATGATGCTAATACCTCCATCATACTATAAAAAGAGATAAGAAGTACACCATAACTTAATAAAATTTGACTGTTTGGTTATTAAGAGAGAAAGATACAAACCATAAAAACTAAATCTTTGAATATGAAAAGAGATGTTCTTCAAGCTGTAATTTTTAGAAATGTATGAAGAAAAATATTGATGGATATATGTTAATATAGTAAGTCAAGTTGTAAAATCCACCTAAGTTGAAGAGAATTCCAAAAACAAGAATGAAGTGAGAAGACACATGATAATGAATAATGAATAAATAAGATAGAACGTGAGTTAATCTCAGACCAACCTATGAGTATAAGAAAGTATAAAATGCAATTCTCATGATATGTGAAAGGTAACAAGGAAGATGATCTCTGCTCAATAATGAATATGTAAAGAGTAATGATCCTTTCCATGATGTAAAAATTAAAAATGTGGTAAAATAAGGAAATGTTCATAAACATGTAGAGAAAAAATAAATCAAAGAGTATTGGCATGTAATCATATTTACAGTTTCCTACGTTAATGGAAAGGAAACAAAGGTGAAAACAAGTTAAATTGATACATGATCAATTCAAAACTCATGTAATAACTGAGGAAGTTGGTAATCCCTTCCTCTTAATAAGAAATCCATGGGTGATGATGTGGTGATAAGAGAAGTATGTTCCATTGTGTTATTTCCTTTCAAGGATGTGGAAGTCAAGTGAGTCTTATGTCACTTAATGTGCATGGTTTAGAAATGATCTTAAGATGCATACTCCAACAAGTATCAGTTGGTCTTGGACTTTAGTTCCAAGATGGGGACATCTAAGAATGGTGATGTTTTATGAACCTTATAAGATGATGGAAAGATTCTTTTATTATGTTTGGGTTTGGCAGTAGTAGTAGAGGGTGGATGTGATGTGTTCTTGGCACATATGAAGAATACCAAGGTGTCCAACCTATAGTATGGACATCATATGATTGGGGTTTATGCACTGCATAAGATGATGTCAGCAAGGATGTATTGGTTGGAAAGATAGTTACAAGATCTGCTTGGGTAAAGTTCATCAGGTCGAGTACAATCCCTTAGAGTGAACCTATTAGGTTTGCAAGAATGTAAGGTTCCAAGAGGGGTGTATATTTATGATTAGAATTTTCAATCCCTATCTAGATTAGTTAAGGAGAAACTATAGCTTGGTGTGTACATAATAGCAGGCCAATTGGTACAAGTCATAAGTGAGCCTTGTGTTGAGTCATCAGATCAGAGTAGCATAGCGAAAGCATGGCAGGTCTTGTAGTCCCAAGTAAGTGACAAAACATATCTCTAATCTCCCTTTGGTAAAGACATGCTGAGATTTGAGAAGGGTATGGTAACCTTCCAAGTTTTAGAATATTATCATATGATATTGAGAAGGTGATACATAAGAAAGAGTTGACACAAAAGTTGAATAAGTATGTATAGTTCTTGTATCGCTAAGAAAGTATCACCTGGATTAGATTTGACTCTACATCCAATAATGGAAAGGATAAGTTGAGTATGTGTCCCGTGCAACACCCTATGCCAACCTTGGATGGAAGATCAATATGTTGGTCAAGTCTTATGGCATTACCCTGATATCAAGGAGTCATGTGAAAGTTTGAAGGTGCAATGCATGAGTAATATCTGTCTCCTTTCACCTGAGATTTCAGGACCAAAGTCTTGTCAGGGGTTTAAGACATGTAAGGACCCTGACCTGGGTTTTGGACTAACACTATAAGTTTTTCCTATGAAAATTTCTTAGAACTCTAATATAATCCTTTGAGGTGTTTTTTTATTATGTGACATACTTATGTTCCATGTTTGGTTATGTGTGGATAATGTTTGAGCAATGTTTGCTTGTTTTGGACCAGAGTGCAATTCACCCAAGATGAAGGGTTATCCTACAATATGTCACATGTTGAGCTTGCTCATAGTGCTTGAGAATCATGAAAGTGAGGTTGATTTCATTGAGAACCTCGTAGAGAGCTTAAGTTTCAAGTTGAGCCTATGTGGATGATGCTTGTGCTTTGTGTACTAGTTTTGATGTAAATTGTAATTTATCTAAAGTAAAGGGTTAACATGCAATTTACCATATCTAGAGTGTTCCTTTTATTGTTGGACATCATATACAAGATGGAGAAAGAGGTGGGTGCCTTCTTTGAATCTTAGGTAAGAGATTATATCCTTGGCAGTGATAATGATCTATGGACAATGTGTATTTTGACCGTGGAATGTAGTGTATTGGTTTGATGTACTGTAGTGTATCAGTTTAGAGAGGTGGCACCCTTGGTAGGAATCCAAGAAGCTGATACTCTACTTATAGTATATCTCCATAATATTGCATGTTAAAGTGGTTGCATGTGGCCTTCGCACATGGACAAGTATCACCTACACATAAGGTGATGACACCTCACTTTTGATATCTCTTTCTTCCCTCAAGTATATAACCCCCTCCCATTTCTCACGAGTGAATCCTTCCATCCATTCTTGTTCTTCTCTTCATGGTGGATGATCATGGGAGCTTAAGGAGCTATAGGGAGTACCCATAGAGCTTGGGAGGTCGACCTCCTTGCTCATGTTGATTCTTTGTTTAACTTCCATCTTGGTGAGTTACGTTTCTTTGTGACAATTTCCTTAAGCTCTCTTATTCATCTTCTTCCCCTCTCATCCATGGATCATACCTTAAAAAATGTTGAATAGGTCGTGGTTCTATCTTTCCTTCTTTCCTCCTTGATCTATCATAACCTTGGCATGTTCTTCTTTCTTAGAGGTGAGGCTCAGGTTGAGATTGGGACTCTTGATGCATCATCTTCAACCTTGACAAAATGTGGGCTTTGGAGATTTGATCATCTAGCTTGAACCATTGATTAAGACATTCGTGAGGTGGTTTATATAATTCTTATACATCGTTATTATTTTCACTCTTTCGTTTGCTTATATTGATTCTCATCTTTAAATTGTTTGTCTCTTATATTTTAGTAGATAATGATGGTCTTGAGAAATGATTTGATGATGGAACCTCATTTAGATTGTTGTCTATATATTGTAATTACTACCATGATAACAGTTGAACTAGTGGTTGATATCCTAATGTTTAAGTTGACAATTCAACACTCAAAGCTAGTTCAAACCCGACATGCTCTAGTGTGTTTAAACTGATATGCCTTGTTAGCCGACACCTTAGACCAATATTTTGAGGGAGCTAGACCAGCATGCCTTGTGATGCTTAAACCAATATGCCTAACTGGTGCATTGACCGACATGCCTAATTGGTGCTTAAACTGACACACTAGGTGATGGTATGGTTGATACATGTGTCTAGCACGATACAAAGTGAGGAGCTTAAGCTGACACAAGTGAATGTGTCTAGGGTGACACAAGAGTTAGTGTGTTGGCCGATAGACCTTGATAAGGTCAAGCCAACACACCATGTAGATTCTAAATTTAGGTACCCTCCCATAAAAGATAGGCTGACACACTTTGTGGAGTAAGTGGTTGAGACATAAGGGTGGAGCTAAGCCAAGATACTACCTTGTTGAGTGAGAATTTGACACACTTTCAAGTAAGGTTAATCTGACACCCATGGAGAAGATGAAACCAATATAGTAAAGGTTGACCCGAGATGTTACAAACTAAGGCACACCTTGATGAGGTAAACCATTACACCGTGTATCAAAGTGGATGCCTAGTCGACACACCTTGGAAGGGATGAAACTGATACCTAGGGTTGATAATAAACCAATACCCTGTGCTAACGCTAACCTAATATCTTGAGAAGGTGGTGAAACTAATATCACATGATGAGTGTGAAAATAATGCATTAAGTTGAAGATGAAACTAACATCTAGGGTTAGGGAATAGACCGAGATGCCATGTAATTGATTAGTTGATACGTGTGTAATGAAGGGTTGCTACACCTATACTCTTGTGTATTGATATAGTCAATGCATAGTGTGATGATCTACATAAGATTTTGTGACTATGAATGGTCAATCCTTAATTATGATGCATAGCTCTAAAAATTTTCCAATAAAGTAGGAGGTTATAGAATTAGGTTTACTAGTAAAGTAACCATATGATAATCCTAATCATAAGATGGTAAGACTTATGTGCTCTCCTTAATTAAAGACTGTAATCCATTGCAAGCATCTTCTATATTCCTTTCTACATGAATATAATTTGTGAGAGAGGTTGATGAGACAACTATGTGCGTACATGTTAATGGTGATGAACCTTGTTGAAATGAAGGGGTGTTTGATTTTGTGTACAAACCATATGAATATGTTTAATAATCTAATAAGTTCCTTGTCTATAATTTGAAGTAAAACCCTCTAATTATGTAATCGAACGATCTGACATTCCTTAGTATGATGATGCGGTAGATAACTTGTGAATTGTAATAACATATGGGTCCCATAATGATGAAAAATTATGTCAATACATTGTCAATATGTTTACATAATGCATTGTTGTAACCCACACATAATTTACTAAGATGATACACACATGTATTTATGAAATGGTGATAGCCAATGTTGATGACATGATGATCTATTCATATCTAACTAATGTTTTTTAAAACTAAATCAATTTCAACAAAGTGGAAATTTGTGTAATTAGGGCTAGTGATGTCACCATGAGGTAAAAACCCTAATCGGCTATATGTGAAAAGCATTGACCCTGATTATATGGGCATGTCATATTATTGAATGTGTATGAATATATAGCATGATATTGTACTCTCTCTCTCTTAAATTACATGATTTTAACCTTATGAGTTAATTGGGTGTTATAACTTGTGAATACTATGTATATGGTTAAATAATATTAAGCATTGGTTATATGCATTGATAGGGGAGCATATAAAGTATAAATATGTAAATATGTATACTTGGTAATATTTTCTAATGCTTAACCTCATTCACTGCAATGTATGGGAGATAGTGAAAGTTGGATATTTGAGATAGAATGATTATTAAGAACTCTATGCAGAATATGTTGAAACCTAATCCTAAATTAGAGAACTTATGATGCGTTGCTTACTTTATTTAAATGTGTTTAATGTGTTGAAACAAACTCTCTCTCTCTATTTATACAATATTAATTTTTCCACAGAGATGAATGTAATATCTAATGATTTCTATGGTATGTATATATGATGTGGCACAAATGATGATCGGTATAAGTAATGCTTATATGCCCAATGAAGCATGATGAGATAACAATATATCACAAGTGTGATGTGGTGAATCTTAGGACCGAACAAGGACTTAATGCCTAGTTGAGGTGATATCCTCTGGTACTGGAATGAGGGATTGATATCCCATTATAATATGTTGATGGTGACATCATTGTGAATGGCAGTGATACACTGTTACGAAATGGTGGGAATCAGTTTATAGTTTAAACAATTATATCTTCTGTGCTAATAATATGCCCTTTCTGTTGAAGAATTTGTCTATGGTTTTTACATTATAACTTGATTGATGCTAAAAGACACTTTTTTTCTCTAAATAATCATTTGGAATCAATCATATAGCTTGCCCTGCGCCATAGATCCATTAAGTATCAACATTTGTTGGATGGTGAAATGAACATCTCCTATGGGAAACTCAGAGTGCATATTGTTGAATGTGCGGGGGCAACTTGGTACCCCTAATATTAAGGAATTGAGGATGACTCTGGCCATGCATGAGCCTTAGATCATGCCTCAAGATTTGTGATATAAGTGATATTTGATACAGGATTGGCTACGGGCCATTATTCAGTGATATTTGATACAGGATTGGTTGCGGGACATACCCTGAGAGGAGTGTGGTTGCATGTTGTAGCATAGTTTTGCTAGCATCGTGACTTGTATCAAGGTGGGCTAGGTGTTGATATATGTGGATGACCATGCATGAGCTGATCCTTCTGTTGACTATATGTCACAAGTTGCAGTTGACTGGTGATGTCACTGTAGGTTCACTTTTACTGACTGAGGGGGTAAGGTTGTGGATTCATATTCTTCCACTACACCTTGTATGGAACCCATTTATACTTAGCAGTGGTCGATTGGATTTAGGTTGTACAACTCAAATCCTCAAGGCATAAGAAAATCATAAATAGTTGTTTAGCATATTCGTTTAGAATCATATACGAAAACATTGGTTGAAGCCTTGACTTGCTTTCATACTATTTAGTTTATAATAGTTTTACATGTTCTTCATATTCCTCTTAAATTATTAATTATTCTACTAACCAGTGGTAAGTGAATATTACTACTCTATTTACTTTATTTATAAGGTATATGTCTTTCAATTAATTCTGGTAACATGCTCAATATGTTAGTCTATCTACTTAGTTATCTGTGATAATAGTGGAGTTGGAGGAGAGTTATATCTCTCATTGGGAATTCTATCAAACCCCATTGGTTAAATATCTTTTAGGTAGATGTGCATGCCAAATTAAAGCTTAGATATTTTAGAACATAAAATGAAGAGGAACTACACCTGGTGGATCATCGTATACAAATAATGTCTAGTAATAGAGTCTTATGTGTCATCCATGTACACTCAGGTCCTTGAGGGTGTTCTCGATGTGTTTTGATGATCGATATGTAGTTTTTGGCTTGTGTGCCTTTGGTGGAATGTATATACATGTGGAACTATTATCTTATGTAACAAGTTGATTGTAAAAGAATTATGTAGCTCCTAGAATATATGTTATGAAATGCAAGTTTTAAATCTTGTGTAATAAATCTCAGCTCATGGTGCTTGCTGAAAATCAGTTTTATTTTCTTGTAATTTTTAGTAATCTGTTGTTAATGGTTGATAATGTTTTAAGTTTTGAGTAATTTCTCTTTGTGAGCAAAGGGTGTCACAATTTGAGGGGAAAATGCCCAAAACGGCCTGACGGTTGTGCTACTCTATCAAGAAGGTGAAGATGTGGAAGATTGAGGTTGTTAGAGGCCAAGAGAGAGCACGTAATTGTGAGTCCTAGAAAGGCATGGTGGACTCGGTACTAGGGAGGTGTTTATATAACACTGGGCTAGGGTTAGGACTAGTTTGGGTCCTTTCTTTCAGCCACGATCATTGGAAGAGAATGGGAGGAGGGGGGGAAGTTTTTATAGAAGTTAAGTGTCTTAATGGTGGTCAAAGTAAGGCTGAACGAGTTTAAAATTACAAGGCGAGGCTTCCCCCTCAGTTAGAATTTTGAATCAGGGTCTTAATTGATTGATTGGTCATTTCAGTTCCATTGTCTCCTCCCCACTGATTGTGGGACATAGGAGATGATGAATTGGTCATTCAATCGGACCCTAGTCCATGGGAGGATAGATCCAAAGGTTGGGACTCACCTTGATCGCTTGCCACAGATCAGTGACATGGAAAAAGCCAAATAAAGAGGCAAATACAATGTTTTTTCAACCAAATAACTTCAAGAAATCATAGGAAATTGTAGGATTGTCCAAGTGAGATGGAATATGGATGATTGGTTCAAAAAATGTGAAGAATATGTAGAAAATGTTTGAGAATGAAAAGATGAAGTTTGATGGATCAATTTGCTTCTTTGCACAAAGTGATGACTCAATTAAATTTAAGGTGTTATAATGTGTATAAAGTTCACATTGATCACCATATTTCGAATTTGAGTCTCAACAATGATTATGAAGACAATAAAAATTGTTTTAGACCATGAGTGAGTATAATGAGAGAAAAATAGTAATTACTTTATTATTATGCTAAAATCCACTTTGTCACAAGTATACTTTATTCGTCTTATGTTATAAAGTGCTAGTATTGTTTACTGATGTCTTGATTTTCCCCTTTGCTTGGTTGGGGATGCCATGTTTGAGGAAACCTAGTTTTTGGGTCCTGTAGTTTATCTTAGACACCACAGGATGAGGACCCAAAAAGTAGAGACTATTCCCCCACTCATCTTGTTATCCCTGTTAGTCACATCGCAATAGAGATCTTCCTGTATGACTTTCTTGATAATCTCTCTCTCTCCAAACTCTTGTATTTCAACTTTCACTCCTAAACTCTAGAGAAATAGGAGCCCAACCATACATGAAGCAACTACCCTTTCAAAGTTTTTGGTTTCTTGACTTTCATATTGACCATCATATCCATTTAATAAATGCACATCCTTGGATCAAAAACTAGTTCTTAACATCTATAACTTTTTTTCATAATACTAGGTATTTTCCTTTGTAAGAACGTCACAAAAGTAACATTCTATTTCATTTTTTTTATGTTTAAAGTTATATTACTCAAATCTAGCATGTGATGGTAGGCATATAGCATGTCACCTACATGTCCTAGGTGAACCTTTAGAACAATCCCTATTGAGATACTTCATCGGAAACAACCTACTCTTGAATACCATACCTTGACAAAAAAGACCACTCCAATAGGAGGAGAATAATGAACTCTACATCTTTATTTACAAAATAAACATACCAAAGACAATGTCGATCTTAGATTTCAAAAGATGTGATAAGTCATGTATTAAATACCCCTCACACATATGGAAAAGATAATGTGATTGATTATCTAACAACTTCAAACAATAATTATATTTATTAATAAAGATATATCATGTGATTTCCTTTAACATCCAAAATTAAGCAAACGATGGATGCATGGGGAGTACAAGAACTTCTCTACCAATAGTAGGGAGTATAAGAACTTCTCTATCAATAGTAGGGAGAAGGGGCATTTTAAAAGGTACTTGAGGTTGTTTTCAATTGTTGTGTGGTAGAGGATGATAAAACTACACTTGTAATGGCATTTCAAAGAGGAATAAGAAAAGGAACTACTTGAAGAAGGTAGACATAATCTTTATAAATTAGAAAGTGGTTGAAAAAGGTATGCTTAATTATTTACTATTTGATATATACATGGATGATATAATAATTGCAATGTAATTATAAATAAGTCTTGTGATGTTAGTGAAAAAAGACAATATCAAGCCTCTAATGATAAGAAATAGGAGCATAAGAGATGGATTACACATGAAAAGGGTGGATGAGAGGACAAAGAAGGATAAGACGATAAAGGGAAACTAGATTAAGAATATTGATAAGAAGAAGAATGATGAGGACTAGGAGGTGATAGTGATATCTATAAGTCAAAATATTTACAATCTATTCATTTAATTTTGCTTGTATTGATGCATATTTGTTTCAATTATCCTTTTTTTGTTCATATAATACTATTTTAAACAAAGCATCATGTGTCTAGTATGTATGAATCACTATTTATCAATTTGATGTGTTTTGTTATTCCTTAGTCTATATAAAATGAGTTGTCATTATAGAGAAAGAAGGCTTCCATGATAGAGGTCGTGGATAGTAGGAAAGACTATAGTGGAGAATAGGAACAAGGCTATAGAACTGAAAGAGGAGGATGAGAGGAGGAATAAGTTTTCAACACAAGCATCAGAGGAGGAGGAGACGAGGAATAAGTTTGTGATAGTGGAGTAGAAGAGGAGGAATAAGAAGGATGATTTAGTGAAGGAAAGGGAGAGAGAAGATATGGGTGAAAAAGATATCCACAATGTAAGTTTAACATTTTCTAATATTAGTTATGTAATGGCCATGCATTCCTAAAGATTTGCCCCATTTACATTGATAATTTTACAGTATATTCCATTTTTTATTGATGTCATGTCATGTCAGTATTAAAATTTATTTTGTTCTAATATTTCTTACAATATATGTTCTAGTATCTCTTACTATATGTAAATGGGTTTTTATATTTGTTACTATATCTAAATGTAATGTGTTCCATACTATAACCACCCCACCCCTCCGTAACTCCCAATTAATGGAGACCAAGAGGCTAGAGCCGTTATTCCAAAATAGGATCATGTGGTTTTGCAAATAATAAAAAATAATTAGTAACAACCTTGCTTTTTGTTTGTAAGGTGGTAAATGCAATTTTTTCTATAGGAATGTACTTGTCTGTAAATATGACTTATAATAAATATATGGGTTTCATTTACAAATTTTCCTTATGCATGTGTTTTCGTGGATCCTATTGTATTAGTGGGTCCAAGATGATAAAAGAGGAAGGAAAGTTGAAGGAAAACAAATAATGCGTAAATAATAAAGGAAATTGAAATAAAGATGAAAATATAAGAAATATGTGGAAAGATGGGTGATTGATCATAATGGATGATATTTCTAACACCACATGGTTTCTTATGATATAAAGAATCCAAATAAAGGAAAATAAGAGAGTAAGAAAGAGAAAATATAGAACAATAGAGTTGCATACATTGAGAAGCATAGATCCGCTATGAGTCATCCGCTAGGGTTTCGTGCCCTGGGAGGCGGCCGCGGAGGCGGCCGTGGAGGATGTGGCTCTGGGCGTAGCTCTGCCAATATTGTTTCTCCCAGCGATTAGTCGTCAGTTAACGCTACTCTCAACATAACCCCAGCCTCTGATGGAGTCCCCGTCGTCCCAGCAGACACTGCGATGGACAACGCTGACCCTCCGCCGCAACATCACACCAAATCTTACAGAGAGGCCATGATCGGGTGACAAGCTAGGGCATCGGCGACCCTTTCATAGGTGTCCCCGGACATGTTGTCAACCGCTGACATCCGAATATCAAAGGACGGTGCTATCCCTTCCATCCCCATCAATCCAGCGATCTTGTCGCCCCTTCTCGAACCGTGGAAGTTCGCTGTGGTGATCAAAGTTATCAGCAGCCCTGTAAACTTCAACGTGCTAATGAATAGGATCCCTATCTTATGGAAACTCACTGGTGAGTTCAGGGCCATCGATCTAGACAAGGGGTATTACATCATTCAACTAGCCATGTTATAAATAATTAAGGTGTGTATTCCTTTGTGGCCCACTTTTCAATTGGCATGTTTGAAAAGTTGTTGAGTGCTTTTTTAGATATTTAAAATTCATGTTATTTTTCATTACTCCTCTTTCTTGATACCATTATATCAAGTGTGTGAAGAACTAAGCCATGTTATTATTTTGTTGGAGGAAAAGCTTCATAACATCATTTCAAGATTCTATGGGCTCGGTTGTTTTCATTCCAGATGTAAAATTCTCATGTTCCCAAGTTGATTACCATTGTCTGCAATTGATAAATATTCCTTCAATCCAATGATGAAATCCAAGAGGGAGATGTTATTCATTGATATTTCTCTAAGAAATAATAAATTCATGTTCATTTTCATCATCATACATGAGAAGAGTAAGATGATTCTGAAAAGTAGGAGTGAACATCGGAGTTAGGTTGTTTTCAACAGTTTGTAATAAATGCCACATACATGCCACATTAAACAACTATGGGAGATCAATTCTAGTAGTCAAATCCATTGTGTTGTCTTGATCTATGAAAATTATTAAGGTTCCTTCTCTAACATGTGTTTAATAAAATTCATAATTTACCATTCAAAAGACTTGAAACTTTCTTTGTAGAGGAAGAAGGAACCAAATATGACAACCTAATGGTGTTTTGTTACAACCCCAATTTTTGGGTTCAGTTGGGGAGAAATGTAATTTCTCATATTAAAGATATTTGAACAAATAATGATATAATTTGTTCGGAATAAATGGATTTCGTTTACAATAGCCTTGATGATTGTGTTGTGGGCTTTATTGGCTATTGGGCCCAAATAACAAGGAAATTCAATTAATAAATGAATAATTGAATATTTGAGAAAAGAAAAATGTGGAAACCTCTAGAAGGCAAATCCAATGAGGGATTTCGTGCCTCTTGGGTTCCAAGGAGTCCAATGTTGCAAAAAGAAAGCAATAAGAAAAGAAAAGATCAATTAAGTATTTCTTTATTAAGAAAGAAATTGAAAACAATGATAAAATGTGGAAAATAAGAGAAGAAAGGAATAATTAAGTCATAATTGGTGGAATTTCGTATCCCAAGGATTCCTAATGATAAAAGGAATACCAATGAGGAAAATAAAAGAGAAAGAAAAGAGACATAAAGAGAAATCCTCAAAAAGAGATATTTTAATAAGAAATAAATAGGAAAATGAGAGATAATGCATATTGATGCATTTAGAAGGATAATGAGTATCCAATAAAAAGGATTTCGAAATAATATAGTTTCTTGGGGTCCAACGAGCCCCAATAAAGAAAGAGGAAAGAGAAAATACCAATAATGTCAAATAAGAAGATAATATGATGCATAATGAATGATTTTGGGGTATTGTTAAAAGGGAAGTAAATTCTATTAAAAGAAAATAGAAATTTCATGGCTAATGGATTAAAAGATAAGAATAAAGATAATAATGAGAGGGAGTTTCAAATTCCTAAATACCCAAATAATAGAAAATATCAAAAGGATAAAGAGAGAAAGAAGAATTACTTCTCTTTGAAGGAATATGATTCCTTTTGGAAAGGGACTCTTTGAGTCGTGTTTAAGCCAACCTATGGCTTTGTTTCCCACCCCTATATAAGGGAAATAGCCTTGGTTAGAAGGGAAGAGAGAACCCCATGTTCTTCTACCTTCTTATTCTTCTTCCAAGTTTTCATCCAAACCCTAACCTTTGAAGAACGACTCTATCTATAGAGCACTGATGAGCAATGGAGTCATCAATAGACGAGGGATGTTGTACGATGTCAGAAGGGAGCACAACCAGCATCCTTGGGCTCCGACACAAGCACGACAGTCGTAGCACGGCTGCATGCCGACAACGGTTTACAGACCCGACCAACCTGAATTAGCAGTATTGGCCATGAACGGAGAGAACCCTTGGATGTGTGGGGATGCATGAGAAGTAGGGTAATGAATTTTGGCAAGATTCATGCCTTGGGGATGTGGGAAAGGATCCCGCAACCACTGCAACACAACCATAGATCGTAGGTCCAGTACCCCTTATCCTGCCATCTGGGCCAGTGCTCATAGCTTGGGCAGGTACGATGGAGTTTGTCAGAGGTAGGGAGGCACTCCCCAGTGCCCTTCGGGTTCGGGAGAGGGAAGGAAAGCCACTCCAATCGCATCTAGGGTGCTGCAGTAGGGCATCCGCAAGTTTGAAGACGACGAGTGCCATTGGACGGTTATTCCCTTCCGGGATGAGAAGAACCAAAGTGACACACGGGGGTTTAAGTGTAAATCCATTATGTCTCCAAAAGCCAAACAATGTTGCATGAGCTTGACGACGTGGCGCCCCCTGATTGGCCGAAAAGGTAATTCCTTTATTAATTCATAATTAAATATTGGTAACTCCGATTAGGAGAAGTAATATATGAAATTTGATCCTCAGAATGAGAGGAACACAAAGAAATTATTTTTGAAGCCTAATTTCGCTTTCTATTCAAAAAGTATATCAAGATGCTATCTTTAATAGTTTAATCAAGGAAAAACCCTAACCTTTGATGACTAATGAATTAAAAAGAGGTTATGTGAGTGTTTAAAATAGATATTAACATGTTTTTAATAAAAGGGGCATAATAGATCTAAAAGGATGATCTTCACGCATAATTTGATTAATTTAGGGTTCCATATGATTTAATGAACCTTGAACCCAAACTGTGGTAATTATGATCCTTAATGATTTTAATTGGTCAAATTCATGTAAAAAGCTGAGATATGATGGTTCTAATCTATTTCGAGCATTAAAGTTCCTAATTATGGTTAAAACCCCAAAATGTAGTAATTAGGGTTTTCGCATGAATAAAGGGTAATATTAATAGAAAATTGAGTCCATATGTGATTAGACCATAATGAATTATGCGTATAATGATATTGTCATGGATTAAAAAGGATAAAAATAGTAGCTTTGATGTAAAATAGGCTTTGTGAACTTAAATAATGGTTAATGGTGCCTTTAATCCAAAAAAAGTGTTATATGTTGTTAAGACAACCTTAATATTGAAGAATAGATGAGATAATCAGGGTTTATGAGTAATGGTATAAAATTAGGGTTTAGAATAATAAAAGATGAAGTGAAACCCTAATTGCAAACAAAACCCTAAAATGGATACGGAAACTCTAGGAAGCAATTTCAAGTTGAATAGAAAGAATCTTGATAAAGTGTGTAGTGAATAGAGTACATGTGTTTTTCATGATTCTTGATTGTGTGGTTGAACTACTTTCTTGGATGGCTTTCTTGGTTGAATTGATATTAGATTGAGATATCTACTGAACATATATGTGGTTATGCTTATGAATAATCACTTTAGTTTCATGGAAATTTCCGAATGTTTTTATCAGTTGCTTGAAAATAATTGTTGGATGCCTTTTATTTCATGCAACTATAAAGTGACTATGATTATCACCATGAATGTATATATAACAGGCTTAGATCTGGATCCACCTTTGTGGCTTGTAAAGGCTAAAAAGGGGTAACCTAGAGTAAGGTCTAGGTTATCGTGGGTTAGAAATTGGGCTACCAAGTGTAGTGACATGAGACCCTTTAGCATGCCATGAGTTAAGGAGTGGGCTACTTATGGGTAGTGCCATGTGACTCAACCCTAGAAACTGGTTCACCTATAGGTGGGACCATGAGGGGTTTAATGGGGATCTACTATAAGGAAAGTAGCATCCAAGTCCACTGTAGGGACAGTGCAGAGGATAGGGAATGCATGGATCACACAATTATATATAAGACGTAAAATTGTTTGTTAAATGGTAATTGGCTGCAATACATTGTTATGAATAATTGCATGATTATTGTTTGCCCCACATACCAGCTTCGGCTGACCGACGTTTTGTTTGTCGGCGTTTTAGGTACAAAGCCAAAAGGACAAGCAGTAAATTGTCATATTGAGAAATACATGAATTGAAATTCAAGGAGGATTAGTTAGAGTAGAAATTCATATGTGGATAGAACTTTAGAGATCCAAATTTTCAAAAGGTATGAATAAGTTTATTTTCTTATAGCTTTCCAGTATAGTCTGTTAAAATTTAATAATTTTTCTTAGTTAATTGCCGAACCTTTGATCTGGAAATTATGGGTGCGATTTCGACCTCTCGGTCTACCTTAATTGGGGGTTACCAGAAGGTGGGGTCATAAGATTTGGTATCAGAGTATAGGTTCCTCAGTTAACTATTAATAATTATTAAATTTTACAAACTTCATAGAACCCAAGGGAGTTATTAGAGGATTATCCGAAAGACGGAGGTGTCTAGAAAGGGATCACGACTGGGGGCTGGCAATATTTTCCTTCGCACCGCTAGTCGGAATATGAGGACTCTCGGATCCGTGTGACTGCCTGGCCAAAGTCTTAGGGTATGAATCAAAATAAGATACGTTTAGGACTCTCTCATCTTGTTCATCCCTTCTCAACTCAAATTCTGTTAAGGATTTTAAGTATTAGTGTTTTCTCTCTTCTCCTCTTCCTCTTGAGGTATGGGTAAGGTTAATAAGGTTTAAGGAATCCTACATCAAATTAATGAGAAGCATGTAAATAATATGTCATGGACATAAGCTTAATAGAGTAAGCGTAAACTAAGGAATAGATACATGCTTAGGTCGTATGACATAAGTTGTCATGCCCTCAGGAGAGACCTGAGGCCAGACCTTCTTGACAGGAGGATAAGGAAAGAGAGGTAGCCTTGGAGATAGAGATCTCCATTACAAGTAGAGGCTTGGCACATCCTCTGAGGATGATGTTAACCCTAACCCTAAGTGAAGGTTAGAGAGAGAGATGGCATGATGAGTTAGACCAGGTGATTGGATGGACATGCCTTGGATGACGTATGAGCCATGAGAGGTTGGATGACCTAGTACCTTTGGAGACCCAACCCTGGGAAGGGTCGTGCATGTTAGAGTGAAGGCTAATTCCTTCATTGATGAGGTTAGAGAAGAACCTATGGAAACCCTATGAGCTGATATGAGCATGGCATAGTATACACCCAGAATACGTCTATAGTGTAGGAAGTAGGTAGAAACCCTGGCCAGGAGAATATGATGGATGACTTATGAGATAAGCATAAAGGGATATGGGTAACCTTGAACGAAAATAAGTTGAACATAGGCTTCTTTCAGGTAGGGGCATGCTTTTGAGGATGATCCTTCATGAAGAGAGGACCTCAATGGTGAGGTTGGTTGTTGGGTTAGAAAGAGATCAGAAAACCAAGCAAGAAGGTTGGAATCCTAGACTCTGAGATATGAGGAAAAGTAGGGAGTTGAGGATGATGTGACCTAAGTGGATGATAGTGGTCGCCACATGCTTGATCCCTAGAGGTTGATGATGTCTTGGTTGACATGAGAGGAACCAAACCCTAGAGAGAGGATGAGTCTGTTGGTACCTCTGTACCTATGGTATAGATGAGAAGAAGAGTTCCTTAGACCTGAAGAGGCTTAGTAACAGGTTATGAGGCCTTGTACCTTGTCGATTGTCCTTATGGAGGACTCAACTTTAAAGTGTTGATCGAGGAGAAGGATGACAAGAAGTGTATGCCATACCCGGTACATGTTTGGTTTGTGGTTAAGAGGTTGAGCAGATAGTTGGACATCAAGAAAGTGAACCTATGGTTCCTAGGCCTAAGAGGGGAAGTGGTATACCTAATGCTCATGATGAGAATTAAGTTGCAATAGTTTCGAGCATGGTACTCCTCATGTATAGAGGAAAGGGGAAACCCCTTAAGATTAAAGGTATGTTTGATGAACCACTCACAGCTAAGTTGATGACAAGGGAAGGTATGATCTTGATCCAATGCTGAGGAATGAGAACAAATATGACCTAGCATGGTTTAGTAGGTGGTCTTCTTATGCCTTAGTAGCTGGTGGGTTAAGCATGCTCATAGGGATGTAAACCCTAAGGATGTTTGTGACCTTGTTGTTAAGAGTTGTAGTTTCCTCCCATCCTGGGAGAGGGACCCTTTGGTAGGGTGTATACCAGTTTTGTGGGTTTTGAGGAAACCTAAAGAGGTCTCATCAGATCTTGAGAAGCTAAGTGAAGAAGTACATGGTATGAGAATGAATCTGTAGACCCATAAATATCCATCTCTAAGTGCATGTGGATGTATTACCATGGAGGTAACCAGTATGGGGCCTGACCAAGGTAGGCAGGTCACCATGACCCCTATGAAAGGATGAAAGTCAACCCATGAATGCAGAGATAGAGATGATGAAGGCTTGGGTAAGGTTCTAAGTAAAACATGTACTATAAGAGAATCCTAAGTCTATCCTAGGACCAGGTAGGGATAAGACTGATGGAAGTAGGAGTTTCCTAATTCCCTAGCTGCACATGACCATAGGGTAGAGAGGTAACAGCTATCATTGTCTGAGGGTCATGGGTTAGGAGATTGATCACCTTCATGAACTCATGGGAGCCGAAGAGCAGATGAGTAGGGCACTCTCTAGATGCATAAGGGAAGAGGGATGACCCCTAAAGTACCGGCACCCTATAGACCTAGAGGAGATGACCAAGGATTGTGTGGTGACCCAAGTATATTTGAAACCAGTTTTCCATGGAGGTAACTTTGATAGCAAGATGATTGTTCTATAGAGGTTTAAGCGGCACGTTTCAACTTAGATTTAAAGGTGTACTAGCAAGGTGGGATGTACCATCTCTACTCTTGGAATAGGAAGAACTTTGTATTTGGACTGTAGCCAAATGCTTATTTCCTCTTGTTATGGGAGTGAGAGATAGGATAGTACGCATGCCATACACCAAGGATAAAGATGATGTGGGTTGGAATGTTGCCACGAGATATGAGGACAAAGATGATCACATACCTGGTGCAGTAAACGATACATGATTGGTTTGCAAACAATAAGAGAAATGAGGTAGTCATCTTATGAGGATGCTTTTATCATGAGCTATGAGTCATACAAGGATGAGTTCAAAAACCAAGAGGATGAGCTCAGAGTTTTCTCAATAAAGATAGACTTAAAGCTGAGATGAGATAATAAGTGGAATACATGAAGGTGTATGTCTTCGAATTTACCTAATACCTAAGGATGTGAAGTGGTAATGGATGCTCTGGTTGAGATATAGATACCTAGAAGAGGTTTTTAGGCTAACCCTAAGTTTGGAAAGGAGATGTGTTTGGAGAACACTCAGATGTAATGAGATATGTTGAAAATGTTAATTGTTGTTTGTTAGCCACTCTAGTCCTTGATATAATGAAAGGATGGTGATAGAACCTCAGATACACTTCTTTAGATAAGAAGGTAATAAAACCCTAATGAGAGTGGTTTAGGGTTTTTGAGGAATTGATATTAGGGAATCATGACATACAAAAAATCATGATTTTAAGATCACCATACACCATGGTACTACTGAGATAATGAGTGGTAGCAGTACTATGGGTGTTGGAGATGAGGTTGCATGTGGTATGTTGCCATGCATGATAGAAGGTGAAGGATGAACACCGATAACCCATTGCATTGATATAGAGGATAAAGAGTTCCCAAGAGGGAATGGGAGTTCATCACTATGGATGTTGTGATGAGTCTCCCCTAGACCAAGGAAGGTCCAGATACAATATGGGTTATGGTAGATCACCTTACCTAGATGACATGAGAGAGAAAGAGTATTGTTAAGGGACAGATCTGGTTGAACTACATATGAGAGAGATGCTTCACCTACACCATGATGCGAGTTCAAAAGATCTTGAGTATAACCTAAAGGTTCACTTCCGTGAGGTAGAAGTAGAAACATGAGGAACTCTATGTTAGTACAGTTTATCACCTCTAACTAATGGTTAGTATGATCCATACTAAAGGGTCTGATGAGAGCAGGAGTGCTCATTCAGGGTGATATCTAGAGACAATTCCTGTCCTATGAAAGATGTGATGAAAACCACCATATCCAGTATCGAGATTGAAAGAAGCTCTGTAAGGGAGGTTGTGTCGGTCACCACTTCAGTAAGGTGATGTTGGTTATAAAAGGACCATGGTGCATGTAGAGGAAGTCACTTTGATCGAGCAATGGCCTAAAGGAGCCTAGAGATGATGAGAGTCGTGATAAGATGCAGAGTAGACTGACATACAGTTCACTGTGGGAGAATATGTGAAATGAAAATCTGACCCCTCTAAGTTACAGCTAAGAAAGATGAGTCCCCGATACATGGGTCCATTGAGATGGATTGGTGGGGTAGGTTAACCTTACCCCTTAGGATAAAGAAATGTGTGATGAGTTCCATGTGTCCAATTTAGAGCACTATGTGAGGTACCCAGACCATGTGCTGAGAAATGAACCTAGTGAGCCCCAAGGGAGGCTGAAATGGCCTGAGTCACCTGTGTTGCTTATAGATGCCAGGATGAAAGAACTCAGAGAAAATAATATGTGATGATATAGGTTCCTTGGAAACACCATGAGTACGGTAAAGCCACATAGGGGCCAATGATGGACATAGAAAAGTCTTATCCTGAATTGTTTGTTTGCTTGATAGAATTTTGAGGACAAAATTTCTATAAGAGGGGAAGGATGTTACAACCCCAATTTTTGGGTTCAGTTGGTGAGAAATTTAATTTCTCATATTAAAGATATTTCAAAAAATAATGATATAATTTGTTCAGAATAAATGGATTTCATTTACAATAGCCTTGATGATTGTGTTGTGGGCTTTATTGGCTATTGGGCCCAAATAACAAGGAAATTCAATTCATAAATGAATAATGAAATATTTGAGAAACGAAAATTGTGGAAACCTCTAGAAGGCAAATCCAAAGAGGGATTTCATGCGTCTTGGGTTCCAAAGAGTCCAAAGTTGCAAAAAGAAAGCAATAAGAAAAGAAAAGATCAATTAAGTATTTCTTTATTAAGAAAGAAATTGAAAACAATGATAAAATGTGGAAAATATGAGAAAAGAGGAATAATTAAGTCATGCTTGGTGGAATTTCGTATCCCAAGGATTCCTAATGATAAAAGGAATACCAATGAGGAAAATAAAAGAGAAATAAAAGAGAAATAAAGAGAAATCCCCAAAAAGAGATATTTTAATAAGAAATAAATAGAAAAATGAGAGATAATTCATATTGATGCATTTAGAAGGATAATGAGTATACAATAAAAAGGATTTCGAAATAATAGAGTTTCTTGGGGTTCAACGAGCCCCAATAAAGAAAGATAAAGCGAAAATGCCAATAATGTCAAATAAGAAGATAATATGATGCATAATGAATGATTTTGGGGTATTCTTAAAAAGGATGTAAATTTTATTAAAAGAAAATAGAAATTTAGTGGCTAATGGAGTAAAAGATAAGAATAAATATAATAATGAGAGGGATTTTCGAATTCCTAAATACCCAAATAATAGAAAATATCAAAAGGATAAAGAGAGAAAGAAGAATTACTTCTATTTGAAGGAATATGATTCCTTTTGGAAAGGAACTCTTTGAGTCATGTTTAAGTCAACCTATGGCTTCGTTTCCCACCCCTATATAAGGGAAAGAGCCTTGGTTAGAAGGGAAGAGAGAACCCCATGTTCTTCTACCTTCTTCTTCTTCTTCTTCTAAGTTTTCATCCAAACCCTAACCTTTGAAGAACGACTCTATCTATAGAGCAGAGAGGTGCAATGGAGTCATCAATAGATGAGGGATGTTTTACGATGTTACAAGGGAGCACAGTCGGCATCCTTGGGCTCCGACGCAAGGACGACGGCCACAACACGGCTGCATGTCGGCCACAGTTTACAGACCCGACCAACCTGAATTAGCAGTGTTGTTCGTGAACGGAGAGAACCCTTGGATGCGTGGGGATGTAGGAGAATTAGGGCAATGAATTGTGGCGAGATTCATGCCTTGGGGGTGTGGGAAATGATCCTGTAACCACTGCAGCACATCCATAGATTACAGGTCATGTATCCCGCACCTGGCCATCCGGGCCAGGGCTCAGAGCTTGGGTAGGTACGATGGAGTTCGTTAGAGGCAGGGTGGCACTCCCCAGTGCCCTTCGGGTCTGGGAGAGGGAAGGAAAGCCACCCCAATCGCATCTAGGGTGCTCCAGTAGGGCATCTGCGAGCTTGAAGATGACGGGTGTCATTGGACGGTTATGCCCTTCCGATTTGAGAAGAAACAAAGTGACGCAGGGGGGTATAAGTTTAAATCCATTATGTTTCCAAAAGCCAAGCAACGTTGCATGAGCTTGACTACGTGGCACTCCCTGATTGGCCGAAAAGGTAATTCCTTTATTAATTCATAATTAAATATTGGTAACTCCGATTAGGACAAGTAATATATGAAATTTGATCCTCAGAATGAGAGGAACACAAAGAAATTATTGTTGAAGCCTAATATCGCTTTCTATTCAAAAATTATATAAAGATGCTATCTTTAATAGTTTAATCAAGGAAAAACCTTAACCTTTGATGACTAATGAATTTGAAAGGTGTTATGTGAGTGTTTAAAATAGATATTAACATGTTGTTAATAAAAGGGGCATAATAGATCTAAAAGGATGATCTTCATGCATAATTTGATAAATTTAGGGTTCCATATGATTTAATGAACCTTGAACCCTAACTGTGGTAATTATGATCCTTTATGATTTTAATTGGTCAAATTCATGTACAAAGTTGTGATATGATGGTTCAAATCTATTTCGAGCATTAAAGTTCCTATTTATGAATAAAAATCCTAAATGTAGTAATTAGGTTTTTCACATGAATAAAGGGTAGTATTAATAGCAAATCGAGTCCATATGTGATTAGACCATAATGAACTATGTGTATAATGATCTTTTCATGGATTAAAAGGATAAAAATAGTAGCTTTGATGTAAAAGAGGCTTAATGAACTTAAGTAATGGTTATTGGTACCTTTAATAAAAAAATAGGGTTATATGTTGTTAAGATAACCTTAATATTGAAGAATAGATGAGATAATTAGGGTTTATGAGTAATGGTATAAAATTAGGGTTTAGAATATTAAAAGATGAAGTGAAACCCTAATTGCAAACCAAACCCTAAAATGGATACGGAAACTCTAGGAATCAATTTCAAGTTGAATAGAAAGAATCTTGATAAAGTGTGTAGTAAATAGCATTTGTTTTTCAAGATTCTTGATTGTGTGGTTGCTACTTGCTTGGATGGCTTTCTTGGTTGAATTGATATTAGCTTGAGATATCTACTGAATAGGTATGTGGTTACGCTTATGAATAATCGCTTTAGTTTCATGTTGATTTCCGAATGTTTTTATCGGTTGCTTGAAAATAACTGTTGGATGCCTTTTATTTCATGCAACTATAAAGTGACTATGATTATCACCATGAATGTATATATATAATAGGCTTAGATCCGAATCCACCTCTGTGGCTTGTAAAGGCTAAAAAGGGGTAACCTAGAGTAAGGTCTAGGTTATCGTGGGTTAGAAATTGGGCTACCAAGTGTAGTGCCATGAGACCCTTTAGCATGCCATGAGTTAAGGAGTGGGCTACTTACAGGTAGTGCCATGTGACTCAACCCTAGAAACTGGTTCACCTATAGGTGGGACCATGAGGGGTTTAATGGGGATCTACTATAAGGAAAGTAGCATCCAAGTCCACTGTAGGGACAACACAGAGGATAGGGAATGCATGGATCACACAGTTATATTTAAGACGTAAAATTGTTTGTTAAATGGTAATTGGCTGCAATACATTGTTACGAACAATTGCATGATTATTGTTTCCCCCACATACCATCTTCGGCTGACCAACATTTTGTTTGTCGACATTTTAGGTACAAAGTCAAAAGGACAAGCAATAAATTGTCATATTGAGAAATGCATGAATTGAAAGTCAAGGAGGATTAGTTAGAGTAGAAATTCATATGTGGATAGAAGTTTAGAGATCCAAATTTTCAAAAGGTATGAAAAAGTTTATTTTCTTACAGATTTCCAGTATAGTCTGTTAAAATTTAATAATTGTTCTTGGTTAATTGTCGAACCTTTGATCCGGAAATTATGGATGCAATTTTGACCTCTCGGTCTCCCTTAATTGGGGGTTACCAGAAGGTGGGGTCATAACATGGTTGTTAGAACTAAATAATAAATGTTCACAGAAGAATAATATGTCAATTAAATACTTTCACCATTTTTGAGAATTGTCGTGGACAATTGTAGTGAACCAATGTTATATGTGAGGTGTTCCTTTGTTGATTTAATAGTTTCACTTATTTTAAGGATTGTAGTGTACTAGTGTTGAATACAATGTGTGGTAGTGTTGATAAAATACCTACACATTTTTGAGAGATGAGGTTCAATAATGATACATGCAAGAAGTGCTAGTTCTAATTCAATACCTAATAGTTGGTATCTCTTCTTTGTTTAAAAAGTTTTATCAGAAGAAATTGTGTCACAAAATAAATGATAATCAAGCTTCATCTTCCTATGATCCCCAAATATGTTTGTAATTTCCTCTTTGTTATCAACCTCAATGTCATAGTATGGATTCTTGTATATTTCTTTATGACAGTACCCCTACAAAGTAGTGGCCTCACTAGCTTCTATTATTGTTTTTCTTCTCCACTTAATGTTGTTATTCATATCTATTACAAAATATCAAGACTCTAACATACATCAAAAACAGAAGACAATGAATCATACTAATTCCTAAACTAACTTCCAACATCTTCATTAGTATATGGTATAGTTCCTTGTACATCTAAAATGGTGTGCTTTGATCTAAGATGGTGTGCAAATCTTTATGGACAAAATGTATGGTTATGATCCAAATCTAGGTAGATATCTTAAACACATAAACGAACAACCAAGAATTAAATTAATTTCTCTTAGTTCTTCTTCTTTATGGCACCTTTTGGTTCCTATACAAGAATTCATTAATTAGATTTTTTATATCTAGTGAAATATAGTACACTCCCCTTTTGAAATTTATCTTTATTGCATATATTGGATCTTTTTATGATTAACGTTATTTCCTTTGTACTTATTCTCCTAGTCAATCCTAATAAAAAAAACCTTTATAATGAGCATCATAGTTGTACAACTCATGTTCTTCCTTTATGAAATTAAACTCAATGTTGGTCTTATATTTATGCTTATCAAGTTCATCTAAAATAATGTTCAATAAATAAAAAAGAGACTTGTAGTAAATGTTAAACATAAAGGGATCTTGGTTATAAAGGGTATAAGAAATGGAAAACCTATCACTAAAAATTAGAGTTAGAGTGTATCCAAGAACGATACATGATTAACATAATATTGGATGTGTAATGTTTTCTAGAATGGAACACAATTGATGGAATAGTTTATGAGGAGTGTGTCAAGGAATGGAACACAAAACTTGATAAAGCTTGATTGTAGAATGGAACATGATAGAATGAATAATGTATGTGGAGTAAAACCAATAATGGAACCATACTAAAGAAACATTGGGTCACTTCTAAAATTTTATGATGTAGAATACACTTCAAGCATATTCTCCAATCAACAAGACAATCAAGAAATCCACATTTTAGTGATCATGAAAATAAATCCTAAAGTATCACCATCACATATTAATTACATTAAACCCTACTCGACCCTAAACTAAGGTTTACGCTTCCATGGAATCAGGTTATCGTTATGTTTGAGTCTCTAATTCCCATATTCATTGACTTAATGTCTCAATAATCCTAATTCATAGTAAGTGTAACCATGATCATCCAATCTACCACATACCTTCATTATGATGACTAGGATTCAATTAAGTTCGTTATTGACATAGAAAATTATAACATTTAACTGTAATGCATGATCATTCTCTTTAGCAACACTAATTATCATCTTTATGGTCATGATCATCATGGATTATCATCTTATTCAACAATTTTAAATCACAAAAAGAATAAAGTCCTTCATTGTATTCAATAATTTCAGTGTAAAAATCTTGGGCTTTTATGCTTTCATTTCCACTTTAACTCATGTTTCACTACTTTTAGTTTTTCAAAGATAAATAGGCCTCAAATATATTTTGTATAGATTCTCCTTATTTTTCTAATCAATTTCATATATAGTTTTTCTATTTTTGGACACACATAGCATTTCTTATGAATTAAATAAGATCAATAAATATACCTTGAACTTAGATTCACATGTCAATCTAACATTGGTCGGTGTTATTAGAGACACATTGGATCAGTGGGGTATGGTTCAAATCATTTGCTCACACTAGACCAAATATTGTGATTTGGTTCCCAGTTGAACCATCACGGTATGCATTCTATCCTTCTCTATGAGTCTTGTGGAGGATGCTCCCTTGCACGGTCGATGGCATGAGACTAGGCTTCTGTCAGAAAGGATCCACAAAGTTTGGACTTTTGACGGTAGTCTCTACTCCATCCTCCCTTCTCCTCCCCCCGACCGAGAACCCTCTAAGGTGGCCGCAAAGCACCAGCCTCTCTCGTCATTGTCGACTAAACCTGTGTGTGTTTCTCTATGCTTGAGATCTCCAGCGAGGAGCCATCACCTAAAACCTTTTGTCTACAGGATTGTCTACTACTCCCTTATTTATGTCGACCCTTCCATCATCTCCACCAACATGGCCACAGAGGTTATCATCTCCTCATAGAAGCTACGGTGGTTCTAGAAGGGTGGAGGAGGAATTGGCTTGTAGATGTTGGTCGGATCTCTCTAGAAGGATCAAGGTAGAATAAGGGAACGACCAAAGAGTACACAGCCACCCTCTTTAGTTATGAGGGAAGACTAGGCTTGGATACTCGGTCGTGCAGCTCCATTTCTTTTGCAAGCTTTGACGAAAATCAACAGTGGACCCTCACTCTTGGTTGTAGAAACAATGAGTGAAGGTGTTGTGGTTCCTTGGTCCATGGGGTCCAATACCCTTTTCTAAGATGGAGGAAGGGACTTTTGTTGCTCTCTCTATATATAGAACTAGAGGAAACCCCAATGATGTCCACGTATAAAGAAAAGGGAGGGAGAGAGGGACGGTCATGCAAAAAAGATTTGGTTTCCATTCCTACACAGAGAGAGAGACCAAGAGGGTCGTAATACACTTCTATGGAAGGAGTCATTATACACATGCACTCTC
This sequence comes from Alisma plantago-aquatica, assembly GCA_963693085.1. Taxonomy (NCBI): domain Eukaryota; kingdom Viridiplantae; phylum Streptophyta; class Magnoliopsida; order Alismatales; family Alismataceae; genus Alisma; species Alisma plantago-aquatica. Next base: position 183,231,951 of record OY856415.1, read on the forward strand.
TTGTACTTTCCCATTTTCAACGAAATTCCATAACCACATATCTTCCTCTTTTAAAAGATATTTCTTATATTTAAAAGATCAAAATGCACTAGGATGGATTCCTTAGTGGTTAATACAACACATGCATCGATAAGTATGAAGATATTTAATAGACTGCCAATGTTATGACACATATGTCCATACTTGTCCACCAAGTACAACTTCATTTGTGTTTTTTTAAAAACTGCTCAATGTCATTGAAAGGAAGCCATACGAAATCTACAACATGGAAATCTCTCATCAAAAGACCATACAAAAACTTGATAATTATCTCATTTATCATAACAAAAGCCATGATTATTTACTCATGTATGAACTCCTTCTATTTTTTTCAACTTGTTCCTCAATCACCCATATCATAAAGGTGATTAATCTTATTATTCCATTGATAATACCATCGATGAATTAATTATCAAACCATGCTTTACAATTATATTATTCAAATTTACTAAAATTAATGATATTACATTCACCCATCCTTAAAGGGAATCTTATCCCCAAAATTCACACCTAGTAAAGTCAAGGATATAATGATAACTCATCTTAGTTCCATACCTAGGGTTAGAAAACCTTCTTATATATCTTTACCATATTTTATTAATATTCAAATTCCACATATTATGACTAAGATTGGTAACTTAATTTGATTCAAGTTATAACCACATCCTAAATATTTACATGATATCAACCCTTGGTGATTACATTTTTCATTTATGATCCCAATTTTGCTTGATGCTTACCTATTTCATCTAGGTTTCCAACCAATTGTTTACTATTTTCACATAAGCGTGAGTTAACACCTCCAACCCATAGTTCATGTCATTATGCTCAACTTAAGGTATTCATTATCATATGTCAAATTCAAAATAATATGTTTACCAAATCACTCTCTCTCATAATGAGATGGATAAATCATTTGATTGTTGCCCAAACACAAAGTCCATTCCATTCCAAGAGCAGATTTGTTACATCCACTCATTATCTTTCAATTTCACATTTTAAGTTGAATCATTCTCAACATGACTCTAAACCATTCATTATTTTTAATTCCACGTTATTCTTATATTTCATGAAGTCAAATGCCTCTTTCACTCTTGAGTTAGTACACAACTCCTCTTGTGATTTCATTATTACATGACTTCTTTGTATCTTTTACATTTACACCTCAGGTATCATGATATCCACATCCTCGAGGTCTTTAGGGGTATAGGTACATTTTGGAGTGATCTCATCTTTACGCATATAGGGAATGCCTCTCACATTCACCAATTGGGCCACATGATCTCACAAAAGTAGCTAATCTCCTGAGTAATGGACCTTGATATACCTAGTCATTACCTCCCGACCATATGGTCTTATGCACTTATGGCACAGTCAACTTTTAATCCCATCAGTCCTATGTACCTTTTATACACCCTAATTGACCTTAGGATTTATTTAGGACTCTTCCCTTCCCAAGGGTTTCTTTGAGATGTCATGACTTTAACCATTTTCAAGCACATTTTTTTCATATGTAATAAACTAGATTTACTCCATTTCTTATAATGCTCACTATTCTCTTTATGTCCCCTTGTTGGACTGATGGCAACATTTCTTTTCTAGGCTCAGTCGCATATGGTCATCCACTTCCATAGTGACTTTTCCTAATGTTCCTCAGAGTTGGCACACTTGGGTTTTAAGAATCATATTCAATACATTTTCTTTTAATGCATTACACTTTCGGTGACGTTTAAGGTTTCCTCAATTTTAAATTTATTTGGGCAAATAACCTGTGATAGAGTGAGTTTTTACATATATGATATTATGTAGTTCCTCTCTCTTACAATATTTTTTAATTGTTCCAATTATGCCCTCAAGCATCTCTCTCACTAAATGATTAAATGGATTATCAATTTCACTTAAGATTATCCATAATAGTACATAAAGTCAATAATACAAGTATTATGACATTTAGCCAATTGACATAGTCAATAATCAAATTTTGACTCCAATCTTGCACCATAGCTACATCTTAGCATTATAAAGCTATGCCTCAAATATCATTAAATTTAGACGTACCAATCATGAGTTATTCACAATTGAATTTTAAGTCTTTTAAGTGATCTATTAATACCTAAGACCTAAGTTTCCTTTTCTATTTGATTTTAATTTTGTCACGCTGCCCATTTTCTTTGCCTTGACGCGGTCCCCTTGCTGGGACTTGATCCTATCCATCCGATCAGGTGGACCGTGATCTGCTCAGGATCCAAGGGTTCAGGACCTCATCTCCTACCTTCCGCCATCTTCGGTCTGGACTCCAACAGTGCGTCGACCCCAAGCTACCTCGCGCACCCAGCTCCCACAACGATCATGCGAGATTTTTGAAGGACAACTCCCTCTCACCCTGACGTGCTCAACAGTGGTGACCACGCCACCTAACTCCATCGGATCAGGGAGAACGATCCCCCGCATTTCCGCACCTCTCACTGGTGGCGGCACATAGATTAGGGCTTAGCCCTCTACACCCCCTCACATCTATTTAAGACCCCCAAAAGCTTCCCCGACCTTCCTTTAACCTCTTTGCACTACCAATTTCTACCAAGACTTGCCCTCTTTCCCCAACCTCAAGCGAGCTCCGCCTCAGTTGTCTCGACTTCCCCCTCACTCCAGAAGCTCCCTCCATCCAATTGAGTGTGGCAACACCATCTAGGGACCCCGGCGAGATGAGGAGCGCCGTCAGTGGATGTCGTGGAGGCCCAGAACCTCGGGTCGACAAGCTGTGTAACCAAGCTCTAAGAGCTTCACCACCGGAGAGGTTGGAGCTTGCTAGGAACTGAAGGAGGATCGCGAGCACCTCAGCAGACCTCCGCAAAGTTGTTTACTCCCTCAATCCAACCTGAGGGCAGGTAATTCTCAATTTCCCTCTTCGACCCGTTGTTAGCCTATTTGATCAGAGAACGACGTCGAGACCCCCTTTTCCGATGAGCTCGACTTCCCCACAACCATCGTGAGTCTGCGAACTCGGCCTGATAGTCGGTGTAGCCCAGCTCACCCCAGGAACCACATCCCACATTGATCGATCCAGCTCTTCCCTGTTGCCTCACTGCAGCCATGGCGCGAGCAACAATCAAAGGGGTGACCTCCCCTTTTTACCCTTGCCCGGTCACGATGCACAGGTGACCCTCAGGGGCACTCCTGACCTTTCACCTTTAGCCTGATCATCCTGAATGAGCACTTGCTCGTGGGTTAGTGAGAGGGTCCGGTTGGTCGAATTCCTCGCATGATCCGCGAGGCAGAGCTCGCAAGTCTTTCTTTTTATTTTGTTTAATTTCTTTAAAATTTCCTGATTGGTAAGAGCTTATAAAAACCCTAGAAAATGGTAGGATTATCATAAAATATCGAATAAATATACCATTTTCATCAGAAAAATCTAATCTATTTAAATAAAATCATTACAGGACCTAGATCTGATTCCTTCTCTGCAAATATGGCCTACACTCACTAATGACCTTTTAATACATTGTTTTGTGAAATAATGGTTATAACTGATTTTAATTCTGCCTTGGGAACATATTAAACCCTCATTATGATCTTGGTCATCATGTTACTCGAAAACCTACTTAAGGAGGATAGTTGATCCAACAATGATGAAAAACCCTAATTTCAAGATTCCACTCTTCATAATGTATACCTTATACAATTTTATGTCATACAATTAATTGCCTTGAATGACTTTGATTAACCCTGACCTAAGAACCAACTTTGACCTCTCGAATCACATGTTTCCTAAAAATGATATCCCAAATGACCTAAACCCTAATAAGAAACCCTAATGTGGAATAATTAGAATCCATGGTAACTTTAGGTTTGGTTTATATTTCAGGGTGATCTACTATCTTTCTTATAACCTAGGACTTGTGGAATCCAGATCTGAGAATTAGAGGTACATGGATATAATTATATGACTAGATTTTTCTGGATGTTAAGTATATGTAATTGTTTGCATGAAATTGATATACATTGATGGATGTGGATATATGATTAATTGAATGATTTACCACCTTGAACATAAAAGAACATAAATGAATATAAGTGAAATGTAGTTACTAGTGGTGCTCATTAATCTCCCTATTAGAGAGGGAAAACATTAATGTTGACTAGCACCTCCCTAATGGTATAAGTTACGCAGGGATAGGGCCCAATATTTATGATTGTGCTAAGTCCACCATAGTAATGCATATTCATTCTAAATAAGGATAATAACTTGGGATTTCCTGATTTTCTACCTCTAAATAATGTTTTCATTCTCTTTTTCCAATTTGAGTTTTTATATACCAGCATAGTATAGCTTTTAATTCCACGTACCAACTTTATTGATGTATTTCTTTCTCGTATTTTCTAGGTACAAGGAACAATTGACAATATATGAAGCACATCAAATTACCCGAAGCCACTAAATAATGATCATGGAGGATAATATGAGATAGATTTCCGCTTCTCATCATATTCATTTCAGTTAGATAGTTTTTCTTCTAGATGATGTAATAGGATACTATAGATCCTATGTAATAATCGCATTTCCTTTTTCATAAACTTATTCTTCTCCCTCTCAAGTATTAATATGTATGACTTTATCTTTTATCATTGAATGAAGTGTTGTGTGGCTAACTACTGATGATGTGGACATGATCTTGGCTTATCTCTATTTTAGTTGATTATCTTGCTTTCTATTATTTTCCCTTTTGACATTTATAGATATGAGTGCATGCATATCTGTATATGTCGCTAAGGAAAGTATGTAGAAATTGGGGTCGTCACAGTTGGTATCAGAGCCAGGTTCACACATCATAGTCACATGACTTTCATTCACCCTATTATGAGTCTAGGGTAGTCCTTGAGTTAGAGATGTAAAGGGTTGAGGTGACTAGGATAGCATCTGCCTAAGGTCTGGCTAAAGTCTCCGAGCCACTTTTCTTGGCAATCACGAGGATACCTATAAGGCCGTGTGAGTCTACCTGGCTGATATCCTAAATGTCCGTTACTTCATGGGCATACCTTAAATTAGGATCCTTCTCATCTATAGAAATTCCCTCTCCTCTTTTCTATAGGAATGTTTTTTTCCTTATCTCAAATTTTGAAAATTGTTCTTCCCTTCATCTTTATGATATAAGATTAGCAAAGAGTCTCTCCGTTTAGAAAGTCTTAAGGATCGACTAATAAGGACTTTTAAGGTATCCTCCATAAATTGTAACATCAAGAACATTAATAAAAGATATAAGAGAATAATGAAATGGCATAATGATAATGACAAATATAATTGTTGAGTAATAAATCTAATATACCCCAATTAATTTCAGGATGCCTCCTAAGACTCGCAACTCGAAGGCCTCTGAGGAATCGTCCTCTAAGAAAATAAAAGAGCCTGAAACCTCTGAGGTACCTAATCCCAATGTTGCGGCCAAGGAAAGGTGGGAGGAACAGAAGAAAATCCTTCTAGATTTTATGGAAACCCTCGCCACAAAAGGGACCCCTGAATCTAGCTCATCTAGGAAGAAAGTAGTGACAATGATAGATTTTATTAAACTAAACCTTGATTCCTTTTGGGGAGAGGATCAGCCTGAGGTCATGGACAAGGCTGAATCCTGGATTTTATCCATAGAGAATGGTTTTCATACCCTAGAAGTACCCAATGAGAAGAAGGTCAAGTTCGCCACCCATATGCTTAAGGGAGGGGCAAAAATCTGGTGGGAGAACTATGGTGGGAATAGGGGAGAGGAAATAGACAACATGGAGTGGGAAGCCTTCAAAAACCTCTTCACGAATCGTTTTATGCCCATAGCCGAGAGGAAGAGGAAGGAGAAGATGTACATGGAGTTAAGGCAGGGTAGTCTTTCAGTAGCTGATTACACCCAGAAGTTTAGGCTTCTGGAACATTATGCACCCATTGTGACTGAAGACCGTCTTACTAAACACTATGTTGACTTCCTTTCCGCCCACCTCAAAACCCTAGTCATAGCCTCTCGTCCCAGAAGCATAGATGAAGCCCTAGATATGGCCCTCAAGTAGGAGAGAGAGCAGGGCATGCAAAAACCTTCTAGCATGGGATACTTAGGGTTAACCACAACTGAAGAGGACAAGTCTAGAAAGTTCCATCCTGGCCATAACAATAAGGGATCTGGGAAACGAGGAGGTTCTAGAAAGGGAGGACAGAAAATCTACCAGAACCAGCCGAGGACAAATCATCCCAAGTGCAAGACTTGTGGACGTTTCCATGGTGGAGTATGCCGCCACACCAAGCCAGTCTGCTATAACTACAAGAAGGAGGGTCATTTCGTCGCCAAATGCCCCACTCCCTCCATCTTTGGCAATCCTGCGGGTGGTGCTCCTCAGCCTCAGGGACACCGCAATGGCAGGGTATTTGCAGTAAATGCAGAAGAGGCCAAGGCAAACCCAAACCAACTCTGTGAAGGTAACCTAATTTCTTTATAATTCAATATCTTTTTCAAGCCTGCAATTATTCATAATTTGATTACCTTATGTAGGGACTGTATTATTAAATGGTCATCCTGTTAAGGCTTTATTTGACTCTGGATCTACAAATACTTTTATTTCTCGAACTCTGGCATCCATATTAAATCTTCACATAAGGGATTTGGGATATATTATAGACGTGTCTACTCCGAGTGGAAAAATACTCACAACTCTACAAAAAACCAATGAACTCTCTCTTAAATATGAAAATCATGATATGCCCTTTGAATTCATTCTCTTAACTATGGAAGACTTTGATGTTATACTTGGTATGGACTGGCTATACACATACCATGCTCACATTGATTGTAGAAACAAGATGGTGGTCCTTTCTCAAGCTCATTCTTATCCTATGAAAATCCCTAGGGGAAGCGGATTCTGTAATAATATTATAATCTCCTCTCTTAAAGCTAAAAAGCTCATTTCTAAAGGATGTAAAGTCTTCCTTGCATTAGTCTTAGAGACCAGTCCTAGTAGCGGACCTGTAGAAAGTTTGGAGGTGGTACGTGACTTCCCTGACATTTTTCCGGAGGAGCTTCCTGGGCTGCCTCCAAATATAGACATTGAGTTCTACATAGATCTTCTTCCTGGAACCACTCCGATTTCTAGGGCACCGTATAGGATGGCTCCTGCTGAGCTTATGGAGTTGAAGAAATAGTTGCAGGAACTTCTCGACAAAGGTTTCATTCGTCCTAGTGTTTCCCCCTGGGGAGCTCCTGTTCTCTTTGTTAAAAAGAAAGATGGTTCTATGCGTATGTGTATTGACTACCACATGTTGAACCAAGCTACTATTAAAAAAAAGTATCCCCTTCCTCATATTGATGACCTCTTTGATCAGCTTCGTACTGCTAAAGTTTTCTCAAAGATTGATCTCTGTTCTGGATACCATCAACTTAAAATCAAGGATTCTGATTTTTCAAAAACTACTTTTCGAACTCGTTATGGGCATTATGAATTTCTGGTGATGCCATTCGGGTTGACCAACGCACCAGGTGTATTAATGAATCTGATGAACAAAGTCTTCCAACCTTATCTTGATGAGTTCGTGGTCGTCTTCATTGATGATATCTTGATCTATTCTGATTCTATGGAAAAACACCGGGAACACTTGAGAGCAGTTCTTGACATTCTTCGAACCCAGAAGTTTTATGGAAAACTTTCAAAATGTGAATTCTGGATTGATAAGGTTATGTTTCTTGGACATGTCATTTCTGGAGGTAGTATATCTGTTGATCCCGCCAAAGTCTCTGTTGTACTTTATTGGCAACCTCCTCGTAATCCTTCTAAAATTCGGAGTTTCCTGGGTATGGCCGGATACTGTCGTCGTTTTATTCCAAATTTCTCCAAAATTGCACTTCCTCTAACCAAGCTTACTCGGAAGGATTAGCACTTCATCTGGTCAGCCACTTGTGAGTCCAGTTTCCAGCAGTTAAAGCAGAAGTTGACGTCAGCTCCTGTTCTCGTTCTACCCTCTGGCAATGAAGGGTTTGTCATTTTCACTGATGCTTCGAGGAATGGGTTAGAGTGTGTCCTGCAACAGAATGGTAAGGTAGTGGCCTTTGCGTCTAGACAGCTAAAACCCAATGAACTCAATTATCCCACTCATGATTTGGAATTAGCTACAATCATTCATGCCCTCAAAATATGGAGGCACTACCTGTACGGGGCAACATTCGACATCTTCACCGATCACAAAAGCCTGAAGTACATCCTGACTCAGAAGGACTTGAATCTGCGTCAACGCTGATGGATCGAATACCTAAAGGACTACGATTTCACTATTTCCTATCATCCGGGTAAGGCAAATGTAGTCGTTGATGCCCTTAGCAGAAAAAGGGCAGTGTGTGCATCTCTTTCTGTCCCTGAATGGAGAAACATGGAGGTTCTAGTGGGCTGGAAACCGCAGTTTCTGTCTGATCGTGTGCATGTTAATAACATTTCCATCACGTCCAACTTGCATCTCGAACTTCTTGAGGCACAAAAGGCTAGTCCCGGTCTTGCAGAGCTCTCTTCTCTCTTGTCGAAGCCGCAAAAACATTTGTCTGTGGGTCTTGATGGTGGTCTCCGTTACAAGAATCGTATGTGGGTTCCTGAGCAGTTCATCCAGGCATGACAAAGATGTACAAAGACCTACAATGTCAATTTTGGTGGAGAGGCATGAAGCATGATATTGCCGATTTCGTGTCCAGGTGTTTGACATGCCAAAAGATCAAGGCCAAACATCAGAGACCAGGCGGTCTACTACAACCCCTTGAAATTCCGGAATGGAAATGGGAACACATCACCATGGATTTCGTGGTGGGGTTACCCAGGACCAGGAAGGGATACGATGCTGCATGGGTCATAGTGGATTGTCTCACCAAGTCAGCTCATTTTCTTCCTGTGAAGACTACTGTAAAGGTTTCTGAGTTGGCGGACCTCTACATACGGGAGATAGTACGTCTACATGGAGTCCCAGCATCTATTGTCTCAGACAGGGACCCAAAATTCACATCAAAGTTGTGGAAGTAGGTCCAAGAGGAATTAGGCACCCAAGTTGAACTTCAGTACATCCTACCATCCGCAAACAAATGGGCAGTCAGAGCGTACAGTACAAATTCTAGAGGATCTTCTCCGAGCTTGTGTTCTCGATTGGGAAGGCTCGAGGGACTATTACTTGCCTTTAGCAGAGTTCGCCTATAATAATAGCTATCAGGCAAGCATTGGGATGCCTCCCTATGAATCTCTTTGTGGCCGACCATGCAGATCACCATTACACTGGGATGACGTCGGAAATCATACCCTGATGAAATCCGAGGAGATGCAGTTGTATACTGATAAGGTTGCACTGATTAGGTAGAGAATGAAGCAGGCACAGGATAGACAGAAGTCTTATGTAGATGCTCACCGTCGAGAATGTCAGTTCAAGGAAGGTGACCATGTAATTCTGAAGATCTGACCTATTCGAGCTTTGGCCAAGAATAAAGGAAAGCTCAGTCCTCGTTATGTTGGACCCTTTGAAATTCTAGAATGGGTTGGTGAATGTGCCTATCGTCTTGCTTTGCCACCTCAGTATAGTGCCATGCATAATGTGTTCCATGTATATAATCTGAAGCCCTATGCCAAGGATTCTAGTCATATCTTGAATCATGAACCTCTCGATCTGAAGGATGATCTGTCATATGCTGAGTCCCCAGTGAGAATTCTCGACTTCAAGACAAAGGAGCTTCGCAGTAACCATCATATTGAAATGGTGAAGGTTCTCTGGAGCCACCATGATGAAACGGATGCCACCTGGGAGCTAAAGACCGAGGTCGAGAAGAAGTATCCATATCTTTTTCAGGCTGCTTGAATTTTGGGGACAAAATTCTTAAAATAAAGGAGGGGAGATTGTGACAGAGTGAGTTTTTACATATATATTATTATGTAGTTCCTCTATCTTACAATTTTTTTTAATTGTTCCAATTATGCCCTCAATCATCTCTCTCACTAAATTGATTAAATGGATTATCAATTTCACTTAATATTATCCATAATAGTACATAAAGTCAATAATACAAGTATTATGACATTTAACCAATTGACATAGTCAATAATCAAATTTTGACTCCAATCTTGCACCATAGACACATCTTAGCATTATAAAGCTATGCCTAAAATCTCATTAAATTTGGACGTACCAATCATGAGTTATTCACAATTGAATTTTAAGTCTTTTAAATGATCTATTAATACCTAAGACCTAAGTTTCCTTTTCTATTTGATTTTAATTTTGTCATGCGGCCCATTTTCTTTGCTTTGACACGGTCCCCTCGCTGGGACTTGATCCTAGCCATCCGATCAGGTGGACCGTGATCCGCTCAGGATCCAAGGGTCCAGGACCTCATCTCCTACCTTCTGCCATCTTCGGTCTGGACTCCAACAGTGCGCCGACCCCAAGCTACCTCGCGCACCCAGCTCCCACAACGATCATGCGAGATTTTTGGAGGACAACTCCCTCTCACCCTGACGAGCTCAACAGTGGTGACCACGACACCTAACTCCCTCGGATCAGGGAGAATGATCCCCTGCATTTCTGCACCTCTCACTGGTGGCGGCGCACAGATTAGGGCTTAGCCCTCTACACCCCCTCACGTCTATTTAAGACCCCCAAAAGCTTCCCCAACCTTCCTTTAACCTCTTTGCACTACCAATTTCTACCAAGACTTGCCCTCTTTCCCCAACCTCAAGCGAGCTCCGCCTCAGCTGTCTCGACTTCCTCCTCTCTCCAGAAGCTCCCTCCATACAATTGAGTGCGGAAACACCATCTAGGGACCCCGGCGAGACGAGGAGCGCCGTCAGTGGATGTCGTGGAGGCCCAGAACCTCGGGTCGACAAGCTGCGTAACCAAGCTCTAAGAGCTTCACCGCCGGCAAAGTTGGAGCTTGCTAGGAACCGAAGGAGGATCGCGAGCACCTCAGCAGACCTCCGCAAAGCTGTTTACTCCCTCAATCCAACCTGAGGGCAGGTAATTCTCAATTTCCCTCTTCGACCCGTTGTTAGCCTGTTTGATCGAAGAACAACGCCAAGACCTACTTTTCTGATGAGCTCGACTTCCCCACAACCGTTGTGAGTCTGCGAACTTAGCCTGATAGTCAGCGTAGCCCAGCTCACCCCAGGAACCGCATCCCACATTGATCGATCCAGCTCTTCCTTGTTGCCTCGCTGCAGCCATGGCGCGAGCAACAATCAAAGGGGTGACCTCCCCTTTTTACCCTTGTCCGGTCACGATGCACAGGTGACCCTCAGGGGCACTCCTGACCTTTCACCTTTAGCCTGATCGTCCTGAATGAGCACTTGCTCGCAGGTCAGTGAGAGGGTTCGGTTGGTCGGATCCCTCGCATGATCCGCGAGGCAGAGCTCGCAAGTCTTTTTTTTATTTTGTTTAAGTTCTTTAAAATTTCCTGATTGGTCAGAGCTTATAAAAACCCTAGAAAATGGTAGGATTATCAGAAAATATCAAATAAATATACAATTTTCATCAGAAAAATCTAATATATTTAAATAAAATCATTCCAAGACCTTGATCTGATTCCTTCTCTGAAAATATGGCTTACACTCACTAATGACCTTTTAATATATTGTTTTGTGAAATAATGGTCATTACTGATTTTAATTCTGCCTTAGGAACATATTAAACACTAATTATGATCTTGGTCATCATGTTACTCGAAAACCTACTTAAGGAGGATAGTTGATCCAAAAATGATGAAAAACCCTAATTTCGAGATTCCACTCTTCATAATGTATACCTTATACAATTTTATGTTATACAATTAATTGCCTTGAATGACTTTGATTAACCCTGACCTAAGAACCAACTCTGACCTCTCGAATCACATGTATCCTAAAAATTATATCCCAAATGACCTAAACCCTAATAAGAAAACCTAATGCAGAATAATGAGAATCCATGGTAACTTTAGGTTTCGTTTATATTTCAAGGTGATCTACTATCTTTCTTATAACCTAGGACTTGTGGAATCCAGATCTGAGAATTAGAGGTACGTGGATATAATTATATGACTAGATTTTGCTGGATGTTAAGTATAAGTTTGTTTGCATGAAATTGATATACATTGATGGATGTGGATATATGATTAATTGAATGATTTACCGCCTTGAACATAAAAGAACATAAATGAATATAAGTGAAATGTAGTTACTAGTGGTGCTCATTAATCTCCCTATTAGAGAGGGAAAACATTAATGTTGACTAGCACCTCCCTAATGGTACAAGGTACGTAGGGAGATCCCTAATAGTACAACGTACGAAGGGATAGGGCCCAATATTTATGATTGTGCTAAGTCCACCATAGTAATGCATATTCATTCTAAATAAGGATAATAACTTGGGATTTCCTGATTTTCTGCCTCTAAATAATGTTTTCATTCTCTTTCTCCAATTTGAGTATTTATATACCAGCATAGTATAGATTTTAATTCCATGTACCAACTTTGTTGATGTATTTGTTTCTCGTATTTTCTAGGTACTAGGAACAATTGACAATATATGAAGCACATCAAAGTACCTGAAGCCACTAAATAATGATCATGGAGGATAATATGAGATAGATTTCTGCTTCTCATCATATTCATTTCAATTAGATAGTTTTTCTTCTAGATGATGTAATAGGATACTATAGATCCTATGTAATAATCACATTTCCTTTTTCATAAACTTATTCTTCTCCCTCTCAAGTATTAATATGTATGACTTTATCTTTTATCATTGAATGTAGTGTTGTGTGGCTATCTACTGATGATGTGGATATGATCTTGGCTTATTCTATTTTTAGTTGACTATCTTACTTTCTATTATTTTCCCTTTTGACATTTATAGATATGAGTGCACGCATATCTGTATATGTCGCTAAGGAAAGTATGTAGAAATTGGGGTCGTCACATAACCTTTCTAGGAAAGGTCTTGACGTAGGGCGCCTTCTTGTCTCACATGAGGAAGTTAGGATCTCTAGCCACAACCTGACCCTATAGGTCTAGGATATTGCCTCCCCCCATAGGTCCTTTTCCCACTCTTGGGTTGACCCACCCTAGGATGGCACACTATCCCTAAAGGTTTCATATTTTCATCATTATTCATTTTTTAGTTTCTTTCATCTTTATTCACTGCTTACATTATAACATCTCAACCCATTTTTACTCAACCTCTGAGTAACACTCTCTTAGGGTCTCGTCCCAATAGTGGACGTTAGGAAATCTCTCAATCTCAAGGTAGGTGTCATGTTGGTGTTCCCAATATGGGGCTTCATCTCTTATGACTTCCCCAATTTGGGGCCTGGTCTATCTCCATATGACCTTCCCAATTTGGGGCCTGGTCTAACCTCATATGACCTCTGATGTCTTACCATATTCAATAGGATGATATTTGATGTCCTCCCCTATTTAGGAAGATGAACTTTGATTTCTTCCCTATTTAGGTGGATAGCCTTTGATGTCTCCCCCTATTCAGGTGGGTGATCTTTTTTGTCTCCCCCTATTCAGGTGGGTGACCTTTTTCGTCTCCCCCTATTTAGGAGGTTGACCATATAATACATCTAGAGGTGGTACGAGGGGTTCAACAAAGTTATATTCAGATTTTCACATTCAATTATAACCATTGGTTACTTAAGTTTCTCATTTATATACTCATGCATTTTATTTCTAATTTCTCAAAGCTTAGTCTATGTGAGATACTCTCTCTGGGGTATTCGTGTGGGGATCTCTTTCTCTTGGGTGGTCCCTATAGTTGACATAGAATATATATGGGCCCTAGCCCGATCACTGGTTGACATAATGTTGACCTTTCTCTCATATAAGCATACAACCTTGAATGGATCTGATCATCTTTCTACAAAATGTGGACCTTTACCTCGCATAAGCATATGACAACGAAGTGATCTTACATCCCACATGTTTCACATACATCGATCAGAGATAGTTGAGAAGTTATTCTCCTATAACAAGTTGTTTCTTAAAACTTTTCTTATTAATGTCTTGTTCCACACACACATTTTGCATGGAAAACTGAGTTACCCATCTTTTTATATAACATCTTTCTAAGGACATTGACATGGGTTTTGGGCTAACCCTTTTTTTCTTAAGTAAGTTACTTAGAACTTTAATCTAATCCACTAAGGTGTTTTTTTATCATGTGACATGCTTATGATTCGAGTTTGGTTATGTTTGAATGTTGTTTGAGAAATGTTTGCTTGTTTTAGACCTATGTGCAATTTACCCAATATGAGGGTTTATCTTGAAATATGTCACATGATGAGTGTTCCCTTGCCCCTTAGTGCTTTAGCATCATTAGAGATAGAATGTTTATATGTTCCCTTCCCCTTAGTGCTTGAGCTTGTGTGGATGGTGTTTATGTTTTATGTGCCAGTTTTGGTGTAAAATGCAATTTACCAAAAGTAAAGGGCTAATATGCAATATATCTCCTATAGAGTGTTCCTTACCTCTATTGTAATCATATATAATACATAGGAATAGGTGGGAACCTTGTTTGGATCTTGGTTGTGTGGTAATATCATTGGTGATATATGGAATACGTGATTGAGGTGTGCATTGCACCTAGAAGTTGTCTCAGGCTTGATACGCTTAGAATGATCATGTAGAAGTTGTGGGTGTCTTGAGTCACATCTTATCGGTTTGGTGGTACCTTGAGGATCACCATATCATTTTGTGGTAACTCTAGAAATGTGCCATATTGGTTTGTGACCAAGGGTTTAGTCCCTATCCGTTTGTGAAGGATATAGATGAGTGCATCGACCTTGACCTTCCTTAGTGACCAAGTGAGCAATATATAGATTCTATCACCTTGTTTCATGGTGTTACATGTGGCCTTTCTTCGTGGGCAAGTGTCTTCTAGGGTTCTAAGGTGGTGACACCTTCCCCTTGCTCTCTCTCTCTCTCTCTCTCTCTCTCTCTCTCCGGCCAATTATATATACCCCTTTCTTCCCATGCAAGAGAACCTTTTTATTTATCCTTGCTTTCTCTCCTTGGTGGCTGATCTTGAGCTTGAAGACAACTCTCCCTTGGATCTTGGTGGGAGAGCCAAAAGCTTGTGGTTCTCTCTTTCATCTTTTTCCTTTGTAAGCCATGGTTTTCCAACTTTCTTTCTCTCCTTATTTCTTCTTCTCTGCCATGGAACTTGGTATCTTCTTTATTGTCCTTTTCTTTCTTAACCATGGTCCTATCTTATCTCTTGGAGGTGTTGTGCTTGGAGGATTTTCTTCCTCTACCTTGAGTTCGTGAGCTTGGAGCTTGACCTTGGAGCTTATAGCTTGGTGGGTGTTCTTGAGGCGGGTTATATAACTCTAAACCTAATTTGTTATTATCACTTTTCTACTTATTACCTTGATTAGTTGTTCTTAGCTCATTATTTCTTACTTGATTAGTAGTTTTATTTGGTAGCCTTGTGTTCTATTTCAGAATAGAACTTTGTGAAGTTTCTACCATAAGTTGCACCCCTTTTTCCTTTGCCTTGTTAATAACATCATCTTGAGGTAGAAAATGACTAAACTGATATGCTATGTAAATCGACATGCAAAACCAATATGCTTTTTACTAAATCAATACACCAATAATGATGTAGCTTGTTATGATCTAATGGTTACTAGTTCAGAAGAGTGTTGGATCATGAGGCTTTTAGTTGAGTATGGAAGTCGACATGGATAACCCTAATCTGACACACATGCAATCTGATACCCCCAAGCCCGATACACCTAGAATATAAGTGACAAGTACCTTCCCTTGAGGTTTTGGCTGATATCCCATGATGGTTTATGTGGCCAATATTCCTTGGTGATTTTTGAGGCTGATACCCTAGTTGTTGGTATGGACGATATCCCATGATGATGAAGGCATTTGATATCTAAAGAGATACATAGGCCAATTCCCTGAGATAGTATGGTTGATACACTCTCTTATGTATCTCTAATAAATATCATTTGTGGTGCCCGATACCAAGTGATGATAAATTGATACTCGCCTTGAGGTTGGTAGGTCGATACCCTACTTAGGTTGGTTGCCTGATATCTAGGGTTAATTGATACCCTAACCCTAACCGATACCCTATGTGATGTCTAGTGATGCATCTTGTTGATGCTAGGGTAACATTGTGTGATGTGTTTCGCTATGGTGTAATCATGTATATGATGTTGAAAGATAACTCTCTATTTACTTGTTTCATAATAACGATAGAAATATGTTTCCATATCTTCCAAATATAATTTATAAATATGAAGGAAGTGATGATCTAAAGATGGTTGTTGATCCAACCTTGTAAACCTTAAATTGAGTATGAATAACTTTAACCCTAATGATGCAGTGGGAATGGCTTGAAATTTAAGAGATAGTAGTGTTAATGATGTATGATTGATCTTAGATGCTTTTCCTAAACCTATTGCACCATAGGATGATGATACTATGAGTGGTTCACCCTTAATTAAAGAACCTAGCCTCAACTCTCCAACTATGAGAGGAATAATGGATGTAGGGTTTAATGGTTGCATATCCATATAATAACCCTAATCATGGAATAATATGACTCATTTTCTCATCTTAAGGAAAGGTTATAATCCATGCCAAGTGTCTTCTATATTCCCTTTTCATATAATCTTAACATGTAGAGTAAGGTTAATGATACTACAATGTGTATACACCTGAGGGTGGTGATTAGTCTTGTTGTAGTACTTGGTGGCAACCTTGGTGTAGAAATCATATAACAATTCTAATGCCTTGATAGGTGCCTTGTGGATAACTTGAAGTGATACTGTCTAGTTATGTAGCTTATGGTTCGACTCTCCTTGGTATGAAAATGTGAATGTGTACACTTGGTTACACGAATTAATAGGTAGTGCATGTTTGAGATGTGAGGTAGAATGATGCTTAGAGACCTTATGTGAGCTCGAGATGAGGCCAAATCTTAGATTAAATATCTTATGATGGTCTGCCATCTTTAACTAATGGTGTTTAAAGTGTTTTAACATGTTCTTTCTCTAAACATAATGGCTAATGGCTACTATGGAAAGTATATGTGATGTGGCATGATTAACGCTTATTTGCTCAATGAGGCATGATGAGAAAACCATGAGGCACTAGTGTGATGTGATGGGTCTTAGGACCTACTAAGGGCTTAGGGCCTGATTGAGGTGATACAATGT
Organism: Alisma plantago-aquatica; assembly: GCA_963693085.1. Taxonomy (NCBI): domain Eukaryota; kingdom Viridiplantae; phylum Streptophyta; class Magnoliopsida; order Alismatales; family Alismataceae; genus Alisma; species Alisma plantago-aquatica. Next base: position 183,249,185 of record OY856415.1, read on the forward strand.
GGTACTAAGATGAGGGGTTGATATCCGATGATAAAATGTTGGTGATGACAGCCTTATGGCTGGCAGTGATATAGTAGCCTTGTGGCTGGCAGTGATACAATAGTTGTGTGGCTGGTAGTAATACAGTAGCCATGTCGATAGCAATGATACAATGTTATGAGATGATGGGAATCAGTTTACAGTTTAAACAATGATATCTACTATTGTAATACTATGTACATTTCCTTTTGAAGGATTTTTTGTGGTTTGTATGTTGTAACTTGATTGATGCTTAAAGATGTTTAAATTGATCTAATAAACAATTGCAATCTAATAGTGTAGTTACCCTGTGCCATAGACCCATTCAATGTCAGCACTTACTGAATGGTGAAATGAGTTTAACTCAGAGGGAATATTGTTGAATATGTGGGGTGCAAGTTGGAATACCACCTTGTATCCTGAACGTAAATGTATCACAAGATTGACTCTAAGTCATACCAGGAATTTGTATCACATGATTGACTGTATGTCATATCTGGAATATGTATCATAGGATGTACCATAAGTGATACCTAGAATTTCTATCACGTGATTGACTATATGTCATACCTGGAATATGTATCATATGATTTATTGTAAGTCATACCTAGAACTTCTATCATGGGATTGACTATAAGTCAAATTCTGGAAGAGAACTATTATAAGCAATAGCTCAATTTCACTAGTGTCGTAACCTGTACTAAGGTGGGCAAAATCTGCACAGCTAAACTTAAACATCCCTAGAAGTAGATGACAAATGATGTCATTGCATATTTACTCATACTGATCGAGGAAGGTGAGGTTGTGGATTTCATCTCTACCATTTGACTATATACATATAGTGGTCGGTTGGATTTGGATGGTATGATCCAAATCCTTAGGGCATAATAAATACATAATCAGTCATGTAGTGTACATGTATAGGATCAAACATAAAAACATTAGATGAAGCCTTTCCTAGCTCTTGTACTGTTTAGTTTGTTTACATGTTCTTCATATTCCTTTTAAATTATTAATTTTTCTATTTCACATTGGCAAGTGTCTGTTACTTCTCTAGTTACTTCATCCATGAGATATATGTCATTTGGTTAATTCTTTTCAATCTTCTCAATATGTTATTTTATTTTCTTAGTTATATATGATAATAATAGAGTTGGTAGAGATTTATATCTCTCACTAGGATTGTGTGTCTCACCCCATTGGTTAAACAACTTTTTAGGTGGTCTTGCATGTCAACTTAAATATCATGTGGTTGACAATAATACGAGAAGAAAATTACACCTGGTGAACATGGTATATGGATAGTGTCTAGTAATAGAGTCCTATGCGTCATCCCTATACACTTAGGTTCTTGGGGGTGTTATCGATGTGTTTGTAGACATGATGCTCGATATCTAGTTTCTGGATGGTGAGCCTCTAGTAGTATGTATATACAAGTGGAATTGTTATCTTATGTAATAGGATGTCTGGAATGTGATGATGTAGCACCTCGAATATAAGTTATGAAATACAAGTTTTGGTTCGTGTGTAACAATTATCAGTTCATGATGCTTGATGCAAATCAATTTTAATTTCCTGTCATTTTTGGTAATCTGTTGTTAATGGTTTATTATGGTCTAAGTTTTGAGTAATCTTGCTTTGTGTGACAATGGGTGTCACAATATCAACCTTTTATTTTCCCAATCTCTATGGTATGCCCACTCACTGGGGGTGTTCATACTCACTCACTGGGAGTGTTGTCAATAATCTACCCACTTGTTGGTGTGATTTCCATTCATACCCACCCTACAAGGTTATTCTCCTCCTGATCTAGCATTAGGGTGATAAGAAAGTTATATTCATTTTTTTATGCAACCTATTATGTATTTTATATTATGCAACTCATCGACCCTTATTCTTCTTCTCTCATGGTGAGCCCCTCTCTTTAGGGGAGCCTCTTTATGGAGAACCTTCTTCTTAGGGTTGTAGTTCCAGTGGACATTCATACTATCGTGTCTAGGCTTGGTATTTCTTTGGTCTTCCTGTTCGGGCTATTCACATCATATGTCCATCCCATCCAGCCTTGGTATTCCATTGGCCATCCCATCCAGGCTTGACTCCTCATATGACCATCCCATTTGGGCTTGGTACACGTTTGAGGCAATCCCATTCATGCTTGGCCCTTTTTGTAACCTTTCCATCTCGGCTAGGTTCAAAGTAATTTTCATAATGATTGTATTTCACCCCATGCTCTTTAATTCACTAGAGACCCAATATAAATTTGAGTAGGTTACATCCATAAATGCATTATCCATAGGTTGCTTTTGTCTCTTAAAACTTTTTTTCTCACATTTCTCATGCATAAATTTATCCACATTCATACATAGAAATATATGTCATATAGACTTATAAATTTTTTTCTTAAATGTCATTAGTCTTACCTTAATTAGGGTTCACATGGGTAGGGTATCCATTTTACCCATTCTTCTCCCATTTCCCAGGATTAGGGTATGGGTTTAGGTTATAGAGACTGCAGCCTATCCCTTAGGGTTTCTATGTCCTTTGACCCACTATGGCTTTTCCTAATCAACCCTAGTTCCATCTAGGGTTACCCACACAAGGAAAACCCATTAAATATTTGTCTTTATTTTATTATGTACTTTACCATTTCCACATCACATGTATATTATCATTTCCACATTTACATGTAAATTGTTATTTCCACATTTACATATTAATTGGTAGAGGATACCTTAATCCTACTTATTCTCAAAAACTCTAACTTGAGATGAGGAGAGAAGTTCCTTTTTTGGTTTATTAAGTGACATGATGAGAAGTGGACGAAAGACATGAGAAAAAATCCTAAAGGTATTTTATTTCAAGCCAAGAATTTTGACTTTGTCTAGGTAGGATGCGTGGGTCTGGGAGTCCTCGTAAGCTAACTAGCAATGAAGAGGACAATTTTTCTAGTTGCAGGTCCTGGTTCCTTCTAAACACCATCACCTTTAGAAAGTGCCCTAATAATTCCCTCATTTTTCTATAGATTACTTGAAATTATAATTAGTTAAATATTATTTGAAAAATCTGGGACTATGCTACCAAATGTAATGGCCTCACTATTAGTGTCCCACAATTAAGAGAAGACCTTCAAGTTGAGATCCATTACCTATATTCCCAAGGATCTTGACTTAGCAAATTATAAATAATAACGAATAATTTCATTTATTCCAAATATTGTTTAGTAATTGTACAATGATATTTCTCATGAAACTAATACATGTTGAGAAGAAGTAACTATCTATCTAATCTGCCTTGAACTTATCTTTATTGCTTTCAAGTAATTTCCATCTGGTTTATCACATGTTGACATCTTCATAATTATCATGTACCTAAAACGCCAACAAATAAAACTTGGTCAGTATATTTCTATATCGGTATATGGATTCATCCAATAATCACAAATATGTATATTCAACCATCATTTACTTGCACATAAGAACTTGTATATTCTTTTATATTTTGACCCATACTTGGTCTACTATCTCAGGTATAACCACTATCTATCATTGGACTTATGTGCATTACCCTATGATTAGTGTAACCTTATGTTCAAAATATCATTATTTACTTTATGTGATACTCATATGGGCATTCAAATTTGCCCAAAAGTTATCATTGATTCAATCTTTGAGAAATCTTGGCAAACATCAGAAGTCGATACATGTAATCATAAGAATAACCACGTACCTTGATGGGGAGCCATGCAGATTATCGTGGAGAATACACTTCAAGCATATTATCCAATCAACAAGAAAATCAATCTATGCAAGTTTTCATTAGCATGAATATACATCCTAAAGCAACACCATTACATACTAATTACATTAAACTCTACTCGACCCTAAACTACGGTTTAGGCTTACTTTCTATCAGGTTATCATTGTGTTTGACATTCCAATACACATATTCATTGATTTAATGTCTCAAAAATTCTAATTCACATTAAGTGTAACCATGATCATCCAATATACCATATACCTTCATTATGATCACTAGGGTTCAATTAAGTTCATTATTGACATAGAAAATTATAACATTTAACCCAAATACATAATCATTCTCTTTAGAAACTCTAATTATCATCATTATGGTCGTGATCATCATTGATTATCATCTTATTCAACAATTTTAGACAACAACAAGAATAAGAGCATGTAATGTATTCCATTATTTTAGTTTACAAATATAAGGATTTTATGCTTTAATCTCCACTTTAACTCATACTGCACTACTTTTAGAATTTCAAAGACAATTGGGTCTCAAATATATTTTATTTACATTCTCTTAATGTTATGATCAATTTGATATATAGTTTTTCTATTTTTGGACTCTCCTATAATTTCTTATGAAATAAAAAAGATCTATAAATATACCTTAAACATAGTTCCATGTGGTAATCTTCCATTGGTCGTTGGTACTAAAGACCACACACTACGTTGAATGAGTTAAGAATTGTTCAAATCCTTGATTCACCCTTGTACCAACTATTGTTACCTGGTTAACACGATTGAACCATTATGATACACATTTTATCCTTCTCTGTGTGTCCTACGGACATCGCTCCCTCACATGATAACCTACGTGAGACGAGGAATCTGTTGGGAAGGCTCCACAAATCTTGAATATTTGATGGTAGTCTCTTATCCATCCTCCCTTCTCCAGCCCTCTATCTTGAACACTCTAAGTAAGCATCCATGCTCAAGATCTCTAGTGAGGAGACATTGCCTAAAACCTTCCATTTGTAGGGTTGTCGGCTACTTCCTTGGTTCGTCAGACCTGTCCATCATCTCCACCATCATGGAAACATAGGCTACCATCTCCAATTTTCTATCTCAAACTTTCTCCTTCTAGAAGCTATGGTGGTGCTAGAAGGGTGGAGGAGGAATAAGCTTGCAGATGCTAGTTGGACCTCTCTAGGAAAATGAAGACGGCACAAGAGAACGGATACATAGTACACACATGTCCTCTGTATTTTTGAGGGAAGAGAAGTCTTTGATACATGGTCATGTAGTTTAGTTTCTATTGCACTCTCTGATGATGATCAACAATGGACCCTCTCTCTTAGTTGTGGCAATAGTGAGTGAAGGGGTTGTGGTTCTTTTGTCCATGGGGTCTGAGACCCTATTCTGAAATGGAGGAAGGGAGTGTTGTTTCTCTTTCTATATATAGATCTAGAGGAAACCCTAATGATTTCCACGTACAAAGAGAAGGGAGGGAGCGAGGGACGGTCCTACAAAAAATATGGTTTACCTTCCAACAAGGTGAGAGAGATCAATAGGGATGTAAAACACTTCTATGGAAGGAGTCATTATAAACATGCACTCTTTTATACTTTCCCTTTCTCGACGATATTCCATTACCATATATCTTCCTCTTTTGAAAGATATTTCTTTTTTTTTAAAAGATCAAAACCCACTTGGAAGGGTTCCTTCCCCAAATATTTTCTCTTTTATGGTTAATACAAAGCATGCATGGGTAAGTAGGAAGATATTCAATAGATTTCCAAAGTTAGGACACATATGTCTGTTCTTGTCCTCCAAGTACAACTTTATTTGAGTAACACACAAAATATATATAAAAAAGCATGTCACATTATGGATAATGAGTTAAAGATCTTACCTCTCTTTTATTCTTCCAAAATATTCTTTAAGTCAATTATAGGACTTCATTAATGCTCTTCCCACCGATATTCACATTGTGGGATTTTATACGAACATATTTCATATCCAAAATTTGATCTTTTTCAACATTATTATAAAACAAACCATTATCTCATGGAATGCCCTTTTTAAGTGTCTAGAATTCTCTTCCCTTTTGTTATATTCTCTAGTATGAAAAAATTCATATCAAAATATTAATGTTTGATGCTTTAAACATCGTGTATCCCTCTTGTCAACAAAATTATTCCTTTAATTATCCAAAACACTATGTATTTTATTTTATTTTGGAACATTGATAATTATTTCATTTGTCATAACAAAATCCATGATTATTTACTCATGTATAAACTCCTTCTATTTTTTTTAACTTGTGCAACAAGAAATCATACCATGAAGGTGATTAATCTTTTTATTCAATGAATAATACTGTAAACAAGTGAGATCACCTCTCTACTAAAAATGGTAAACAAAATCCAATGAATAGCAGCGGAAGTTGAAACTTTGTCTATAATCAATACATCAAAATTTTCCCAATAAGGGTGTACATTATTTATACAAACAAAGTATCTAAGTAGAGGGAAACTCAGCTACATCAATATGTCTTAACAAATAGTTCATGATGAAGGGATGAACTCCTTCTAGTAGTCCTAGGCCATTTCTCCATGATCTTGTTGCGCAATCTGATCCTAAATCTAGGTGGTTGGAATCACCCAGCAAGAGGAGAAAAAAATATGTGTCAAACAAAGGAATAAGGACAAACATAAAGTAATGTATTGCATGATAAAGAACCACTATGCTAAGAGGGTCAAAAGTATGAGGAAAGTAAATAATTAAGAATTATGTCATGTTAAATAGTAATAAAGTGGCATGAATGATTTAATATGACTACATTAAACCAACATAGGGTTGAGGCACCTGTTGGTATTATGCCCTGAGTGCAAATTATAGGATGATTGGATTAGGATACATTAAGATTAATTTGACAAATATCAAAGGCAAGCTTCTGATTTATTCTGGTTCAATTAGTTATGAGATAATGATAGAGTATAATGAATGTCTAGAGAATGACAATGCTCAATGATGTATGTCTTCGAATTAAGGATCTGAAAAATAAGATCATGTGGATGCTAAGAGTTTGTTCATTCTTGTTTTATCCCTAGTTGGATGTCATTGTGGAATGTTGATAGACAACAATGACACAGTAAGACTAGAGTGTGTGTTGGTTGATGAAATATTCTCATTAGTCAAGATATGTGATATCAAACCAAACACATAGATACATGTTAAAGAACAGTTTATCAGACATACCCACTGTAAGAGTGATACGTGGAGCCATGACATGGTAGTAACAGTCAGCTCTCACAGTGATGGTGGTGATTGTGATTCTTAGACCTAAGTCACTACACTCATCACATCTCATTGGGTACACTTTGACATAATCAAACGCAATCCTAAAATATGGATTGCTATAGAGGTGATGATTGGGTGACTTTGACACATGGGGTTTTGACTGTGAGTGATAGATATGGGATTTGTTTCTTCTGAGGGAGTATGATGTCCATGGCCAATTGATAAGAGAGACTGAGAAAGGCATGCACATGCATGTGTGAGTCAATATGTGATATTGATAGCACACATTTCTCAGACAGTCTTCTTTGGATCAAGGAACATGAATGAATGTTGAAAGGATGACAACTCCATGCCTTGAGTTCATTTAGGATATCAGAGACAAAGGAATTATACATTCACTAGAACACCAATCACATATTGTAGGATTGAAAGTTGTTCTCCAACTTTCCTTTTCACTTGGCTAGCACTGATGTGCGACTAGGCACCAATCTTTGCTTGTGATGTCATTAGCTAGCTATAGACATTCACTATCAATGTGAAATAGGACCTACAGGTTCACACACAAAGGATTTACTTGGAAGAGGAGTTTATCCATGAGTGATGTTTGGATTGATTACTAAAGGTGTTTAGGTACTCAATCAAACATTCAATCAATTGACTTGACTCAAAATCATCATGTTCAAGTGTTGAACTAACTGATTTGAGTGTCGGATTGATTGAGAACTGCATTGACTGTGTTCTACACAATTAGTGAGATGATCGACTCACTCGATGAACTGATTGATTCGACCGGACAAAACGAGAAAGGTTGAGTTGTCTCGATTTGTGTGAAAAGTTTTTCCGCTTCACTTGTACAATTTGATTGGGACAAAATTAATCTATGGATTAATTGGAAATGAAAGAGGAACATCAACTAGAGGTGATTTAAGAATGTGAAACAATTGGTTCAACTGGTGAACCGATCATCTCACAATCCCAATTGACAGGTTCGTTTGTGAAACGATCGGTTCATCTACTGCAGTACAATCAATTTGTGGAAATTCCAAACCCTTCTACTCCCACTTTAGTCCTTCATTGCATGGGGCTGAGAACCTTGACCCTTACCCCTCCTATATATACTGGGGAGGCACAACAAGGAAAAGACAAATGTAGGATGACAACTAGTTTTGGGAGAGTGTGTCGGTGACTAGTACATCAATAGAGGGGGATGACTCCTTCTAGTATCCTATAGGACAGGATGACTAGAGTTCCTGGGGGTCCGTGTGGACTATCTATAGAGGCGGGAGGTCTCTGCCACTCAGGAAGATGACTGTCAACCGTAGTCCGGGTCAAGACTAGGAGCTGCAAAAACATCATTGAAGACTAGGTGGTTGAAGACCGCACTAGTTGGGAGGTATTGTCACTGACCAATCCTTAGGACTAGGTACACCTCGTGAAAACCATACTTCCTATTTCATAGTAATGGATGCGATCTGTGGTTATGGTTTTGTGGTGATAGAAAATTTTTGTTTCTGCTCCCTTCTCCCTCACCTAAAACCCAAAAATGCTATCAGAGCCACGCCAATGTACTATGTTTTAGAATAATCGATATGATCGATTTTTGGTTTTACCGCCTTTTATTTATTACATACGATGTGAATATTTAACTGGATAAATGTGAATATCTGATTAATACCACATGATCCCAAACTTAATATATACATATATGATATGGTATATATATGCAAATGATACACGTTGCTCAAAATGGTTTTGATTTATGATGTGTAGTGTGGTTATGACCTATAAACCCCTATGTGTGCTTGGTTGGTCATGGTTGTTTGCCCTCAGTCTGTGGACTGAGCCCTCTTCTTCTTTTCCTGATGTAACTCGAGATAACTCAAGATTCTCTTCTACCTTTGCTCCCCTTGAATGTAACTCAGGGTTTCCCAAAGTTTATGTAAAAGTAGGATAGTTTATTTCCTGTTACGTCAAAAACTGGCGGGCACCCAGACGAGTGGATGGAGGTGTAAGATGATCGGATGGAGGTGCCAACCAATCGGTAGGTGGACTGAGACGACCAACTGATGGTGCAACTGGAGGCCTGACGAGGAGTATACAACTTAACAAACTGACAGTCTGGAGGATCCAGACGATCGATTGGAGACTACCAACCAATCATCCAGGAGGCGAGCTGATAAGTCGTGTGACGAGATGATCAAACCCAAAATGGCCTAAGCACATGATCTTCATCAACAATAGGTTGCATGACCGTAATTCCTTCTATCTAAAGGAATTATATTAGGATGGACATGATCATCGCTTTATCGTGATTACATGTTTTCATTGTGGGATATAGCATGTATATGATATGTACTATATATGTGGTGATTGGATGCATATATGCATATATAAGCATATTAAAACCCCTTAATATAATATTAAGTCTTAGACACTTTCCATAAGAGTCACACATGAAAAGATTGATCGACAAGTGTAGGCATCCCAAGGGTAGTGCGATGTCTATCTCATGGAAGTGTGATGGTAGTTGTTTGGGCCCATAAAGCGGGGTGCCCTTCTATCGTGTTGTCTTTTGGGTCAGGCTTAACTAAGTGATCTTAAAGGGATTAAGAACTTAGAGGCATTGAGATGTTCATGGAAACGAGTTGCACATGTCATCTATCCAAGAGTTTCATATGATGTAATCAGTAAGTGTTACCTACCTTAATAATTGATTATGGATGCAGGTGTTGGCTTGGTAATAATTCAATTATTTTGGATCTTGGCTCACTAGAAGGTTGTATGCTACAATCTTCTAAATTGATGGTGAGGGCTATCAATTTGATCAAAATAGTGGGAGTGATAATGAATTAAAGGCCAAATTATATCGTCAAATTTTTGAAATCAATCAAACTAAGTCAAAAAGAGTTTTGGACTAAAATTTCATATTTCCTTTTTGTATAACAAATGGTTGTAAAAAATAATCACTTTTCATTGCAATCAGTCCTTGAGAAGGACAAGCTGAATGGGACTAATTTCTATGACTAGTTTAGGACATTGAGAATTGTTCTCACTCAAGAGAGAAAGCTCTATGTCCTAGATATACCAGTGCTAGAGGAACCTGCTCCCACCGCACCAAAGGAACAAAGGGATGCTTATAAGAAGCAGACTGAGGATGCTATTGATGTGAAGTTCTTGATGTTGTTCTCAATGAACTATGAGTTATAGAGACAACATGAGAACATGGACGTCATTGAGATAGTTCAGCATCTCAAGAACATGTATCAATACCAAACACTGCAAGAGAGATATGATGTCTCTAGGGCATTGTTCAAGTGCATCATAATAGAAGGAGATCCAATTGGTCCTCAAACACTCAAGATGATTGGGTATGTATAGAACCTTAGAAGATTGGGATTCCTTCTGAGCCAAGAGTTGGCTACTTATGTGATACTGCAATTGTTTCTAGAATTTTACAGTCAGTTTGTGATGAACTGCAACATGAACAACTTTGACAAGTTGTTGACGGAGTTGTTGGGCATGTTGAGGACAGACAAGGCACAAATGAAGAAAAAAAATTCCAAATCAATGATATTGATCAGTAGAAAGAAGGGTAAGTCTAAAGGCAAGGGCAAGGGAAAAGCAAAGAAGTATTCTAATTCTAGCCAGCAGCCCTAGTCATCTTCAGCACTCAAGGCCAAATGATGGGTGAACAAGGGAGGCAAATGTCACCATTGCCAAGAGATAGGACATTGGAAGAGAAATTACCCTCTCTATATGGATGAACAGAAGAAGAAGAAGGAGGGGATGGAAGTCTCCACCTTAGGTATCATGAAATAAACTTGAAACACTTCCTTAATCTGAGGTATATGATACCAAGGCATAGATCTGACATATATGATATGCAGGATTTGAAAAGAAGTGATGGCCTTTGTGAAAAGACCAATAAGAAGTACTCATCATTGGAGCAAGTGTTGCTTCCATAGATAGGAGTACCTTTTAGTTTATTTCATCCCAAAGGGCATATAATAGCGTTATGAACAACAATTTCATTTTTTCAACAAATAGAAACACTTTATTTTTGGATCTTTTAATGGCAAGGATGTCTATCAATAAAGTTGATGTTTCAATTTCAAAGATATGCTCTTTTGTGGCAATGCCTTATTTACCTTCTGGTACTTGGTATGCATATGATAAATTAATACCTAAAAGTTATTGATGACTCAAACAATTAATTAGCATTATCATGAGAAATTCATTTCTAGCTTCCATGTTGATGGATAGGCCAGACTCTTTTGGTTGTGAACCATTAAGAGATATGAATGTCTTTGGCATGATGACAAGTCAATCTTCACTAAATGTAATGGGAGAATAACTATTCTATTGGGTATAATACATATTTATGTATTTATATACCTATTGGAATAAATGCCAATGCTTCATATCGTGCTTATTTAAATACCAATATGAATATCTTGAAGTGTTTAAGAATATCATAAATGAAGTACAAACTTGGTAAAAGTATTAACTCTTTGATGTGATCAATGAGTGGGATACTTAAACCAAATGTTTGAGGAACTTGTGAGTAATTATGATAGTGTATCATACAAAACTCATGATGTCTAAATCTAAGAAGGAATCACACTCTAAAGAGTTAGAGCATGATCATCAAATAACTAATCTTCTAGAATTCCTCTAAAAGAACATAATTTCACTGAATAAAGGAGATTAAGAATCATAAGTGTTGTGAATTCTCAAAGTTCCTAATGTAACAGATCACCTCAAATATCTAGGTGATGAATTGGTCATATGATGAGCCAATAATCTAGATGATGTTGAGGGACATATTTTGAGTCATGGCTTGATGCCATAAGATCCAAAATGACTTCCACGTGAACCAATTAAGGTATGACCTTATGGTAGCACTTGATTGGGATAAAACTCATAAGTGCAGTTTGGTCTTAAGAGTTAAGACTGACATGGATGACATTTAAAGAAAGGATCATGCTTGATGTTTGAACTTGAAAGACTATGAAATTTGGCATATGGATATTAAAACCACATTCCTGGAAAGAATAAGATAAAGTTATGTACGTGACACAACCTGAAGGATTTTGTGAATCTAATAATGCAAATTAGTCTATAAGTTACAAGGGATTAATCAATATGATTAATTAAATATAAGCAACTCAGAACTGGAAGTCTTTACTCTTATTATATAGTCAAAAGTTTGAATGATATATTAAAATAATGAAGGGATTAGTGATTACAAAGATTTAATGGGAGTGTATTCAAAGTCAACATGATGATGAGGAATGAAATGTTCTAAAATGGAAACAGGTGTGGAAATCCTTCTTGAAGGGAAGTTAGAGAAATGTCCTATGTGATAGGAATAGAGATCTATAGAGATATATCTCAAAAACCTCTTGACCTGGTAAAGAGAGAGCATACATTGGCAATTTGTACTGAAGGGTTCTATATGCACATATTCAGTGGGAGAAAACTTGTCCATGTTACATGGAGTTAGTATCTCAGATGCCAAGTGTCTCAATTCTTACGAAGAATGGGAACACATAGATAGATATGGATATATCATGTGTGTAATCATCCCATTATCTTGTATATATTAGACATGACAAGAAAATATGCATTCATCATCTTACATGTATTGGACATGACAATATGATATGCTCACCCTATTAACTCATGTGATGAGTGGATGTTTGTCTACTTCTATTGAGGGTCACTGGAATACCATGAAGAACTTGTTTGGTACTTATGAAGTACTAGTTCTATGGTAATATAAGGAAGAGTTGGGTGTAAAGAGTTACACTGATGCAATATTCCAAAATGATAGAAAATGATCGCAAAATATAAAATATAAAAGTGAATATAGGTTGATATATCGAAATGTTTTGATTTAAAAGTCATGTAATTCTAAATGGGAATGTTGAGTATCCTTGTGTTATGAACAACAGAGGATACTATATGGATCCAGAAGTTCATAGAGATGAACTTATAGATATGCCAACCATTGATTACAAGTAGTAATATTAGCCAAACAATGGAGCTAAGTGTTAGGAAAGGAATATCAGATCACATATTATGGAAACACCATCTCATATGATATGTCGTACAGTGAAGAAATATGAAACATGAAATATATCGACTAAAGAAAAGTGTTTCTAACTCACTACGTTAGCACTGGAGTAGCAGAAACATGTGGGACATGTATGGAGATCACTAACAATATGATTCAAAGGTGATTGGCTTGTAGTGCAAGTGGGAGTCTGTTGGTATGTATGCCCTGAGATCCAATTATAGGATGATTAGATTAGGATACATTAAGATTGATTTGATAAATATCAATGGCAAGCTTCTAATTTATTTAGGTTCAATCAATTATGAGATAATGATAGAGCATGATGAATGTCTAGAGAATGACAATACTCAACGACGTATGTTTTTGGGTTGAGGACCTGAGGAATGAGATCATACAGATGCTAAGAGATTGTACATTCTTGTTTTGTCCCTAGTCGGATGTCATTGTGGAAGGTTGATAGACAGCAATGACACAGTAAGACTAGAGTGTATGTTGGTTGATGACAGAGTCTTATTAGTCATGATATGTGATATCAAACTAAGCACATAGATTCATGTTAGAGAACATCGTATCAGACAGACCCACTGTGAGAGTGACACATGGAACCATAACATGATAGTCACAGTCAACTCTCACAATGATGGTGGTGATTGTGATTCTTAGACCTAAAATCACTACACACATCACATGTCATTGGGTACACTTTAACATCATCAAATGCGGTCCTAAAATATGGATTGTTATAAAGGTGATTACTGGGTGACTTTGACACATGGGGTTTTGACAATGAGTGATAGATATGGGATTTTTCCCTCCTAAGGGAGTATGATGTCCATGGCCACTTGATAATTGAGACTAAGAAAGGTATGTTCATGCATGTGTGAGTCAATATGTGATATTGATGGCATACATATCTCAGACAGTCTGCTTTAGATCAAGGAACATGAATGAATGTTGAAAGATTGACAACTCCATGCCTTGAGTTCATTCAAGATATTAGAGACAAAAGAGTTATACATTCACTAGAACACCAATCACAGACTGTAGGATTGAAAGTTGTTTCTCCAACTTGGCTTTTCACTTGGGTAGCACTAATGTGCGACTAGGCACCGCTCTTTGCTTGTGATGTCATAAGCTAGTTATGGACATTCATTGCCAACATGAAATAGGACCTGTAGGGTCACGCATAAAGGATTTATTTGGAAGAGGAGTTTATACATGAATGATGTTTGGATTGATTACCGAAGGTGTTTAGGTACTCAATCAAACAAACAATCAATTGACTTGACTCAAAGTCATCAAGTTGAAGTATTGCACTAACTTATTTGAGTGTTGATTTGATTGAGAACTGCATTGACTGTATTATGCACAATCTGGACCACCAACCAACCAGTTCACTAGGTGAACCGACCGGCTCATGGTTAGTGAGACCACTAGTTCACTTTGTGAACCAATCGGTTCGACTGGACCAAATGAGCAAAGTTGGGTTGTCCCGATTTGTGAGAATGTTTTTTTCATTTCACTTATACGATTTGATTGGGACAAGAATTAATCTTTGGATAAATTGAAAACAAAAGAGGAAAGTCAATTGGAGGTGATTCACGAATATGAAATGACTGGTTCAACTAGTGAACCGATCGGCTCACACTCCCAACCGACCGGTTCAATTGTTAAATGATTGGTTCAGCTACCCTAGTGTATTCAGTTCATAGAAATTTTGGACCCTTCTACTCCCACTTTAGTCCCACATTGCTCGGTTCTAAGAACCTTGAACCTGACCCCTCCTATATATAGAGGGGTATTGGGGGCTTCTTATACAGCACAACTCAGAATATCAGCTGCTCTGCAAAGTTGTCCTCTCTGGCTGTGGTAACCAGGAGATCTCAAGCAAGTGCTACCTTACTAGGGAGGCATAGTAAGGGAAAGACAATTGTAAGATGACAAGTGGTTGTGGGAAAGTGTGTCGATGACTAGTACATAGATATAGATGGACAACTCCTTATAGTATCCTATAGGACAAGACAACTAGAGTTTCTAGCGGTCTGTGTGGACTATCTATAGAGGTGGGAGGTTTCTACTGCTCAGGAGGATGACTGTCAACCGTAGTCTGGGTCAAGGTCAGGAGCTGAACATATGTCATCGAAGACTAGGTGGTTGAAGACTGCACTAGCTGTGAGGTATTGTCACTGAGCAAGCCTGAGGACCAGGTACACCTCGCCAAAACCATCCTTCCTATTTCATAGTTGTTGATGCAATCTGTTGTTATGGTTTTGTGGTGAGAGAAAATTTTTGTTTCCACTGCCTTCTCCCTCACCTAAAACCCAACAACACCTACCTAACCTCAACCTTTAGGTGAGGGAGAATTCTCACATTCCCAAGCACCTGAATATATATATAATGGGGAGAATTATCAAATTCCCCTGGGCAAATTTACAAATGCCCACTCTGGGCGGTTGTACATATGTACTCTACATTAGTTAATTAGTCATTTATATTATCATGTTTGAATAATTTTATGGTAGACTTAAAAATTTGAAAATTTTGCAAGTAAGGTTCAAGACCCTAGAATGATTAAAGTGAAATAAACAAGAATTATTGAAACTAATGTATAGACTCATGCTTCATTAGGAAAGTAGGGTTGGATAAAGCATGCCCAACTTAGTGTTTAGAATACACATAAAAAAATAGGGTTTCACATGCAACACTTGAGATTCCTAGAGAAGACTTTTCACCAGCTAATTGTGTCCAATGCAACTTTTACCCTAGATACAAGTTTATACACATGGATTAAGGTTTATAAAGCATATTATGTGAGAAACCCTAATTTTTGACCTCCTATGAAAATCGTCAATTTAGGACACAAAACTTAGACCGATCGATTACTTGGATTCTCCTGATCAAGAAAACATATTTATTTCTTAAATTTTGCGTTAAAATTAATTAGTTACATATTTTATGGCTTTTTATATAATTAAAATGGTTTTTATGATAAACATTGAAATATGGATGCAAATAAATGCTTAAAAACCTTAAATTTGTATTCCTTGTGAAAAATCCTTACCAATGAGTATTTATTTGTATTTTCCTAACAAAGGCTCGATTTACTATGAATTTTCAAAAATCAGACCAATAGGAATTTGAGAAAAATCCACATATGTTCATAACCCCAGTCAACGGTCAATGGACCTAGGCCCACACTAAGTTGGGCCAATTGGCACATGCCATCTTGAAAAGTGGGGCTCACCCAACATTTAACTGATCAAAGAAAACCAAACATGAAATACCAATAATGCCCTTGTTCACTTAATTGCTTAATTGAAATCACGGGGACACCAAAGTCATTCCATGACCTGGTTTGTTCTCGCTCGTGCCATGGCGAGGCGCATGAACTGGAGTTTGAGGCATTGATGCTGCTACATGTACACCTGCAAGATGTGAGACCATGACTACTGAAACCAAAACTAGGGACATCTTCGCAAGCTTGAGATGAGTTGAACAAACTGTGACTCGTCTAGTGTGGTGGCCATATCATCTCACCAAGGTCGTCGGAAGGTAGCTTCCTCAAGGGATCGACTCCAAATTCTACCTTAACCATTATTTCTTGACTAACTAACAACTTCACTAACTATGTGAGGTCACCACAAAGATGATGGGAAACAATGGTGGCAAACAAGGAGGCCAGAACTGAGAAATGTAGGGAAAAAACCATGAAAGCTTGAAATTGAGTAAACTAATTTTTATTTCACCTGAGATCAAATTGAGTGGTCGGGGAACTTTTTGAGAGTGATTCAGGATGTCTTGGATCCTCTTTCATGATCTTGAGTCACTGGAGGGCCACAAGGGGGAGCGTCAATAAGGGGGTAGCAATTGGTCTATAGAACCCAACTGATGGGATCATCGCAGAGAAAATTGAACAAGAGGAACAACAGAAGAGGTGTCTTGCATGCTCATCAATGCTTCAATTAAACCAAAGGTGGAGGAGGAGTCAGTGCTAGTGCGGTGTTCATTGGAGATGGAGTGTGATCAGGTCAGGGAGTTTGGGGGTGATAGAGAGAAAATTGAGTGATGGAAAGAATGTATGAGGTCCACTCGTGCTCGACCCGATCTTGTATAGGGAGGGGGCGTTGTGTAGCTTGCTCGATAATGGTGGCGTTGACAGGCAGTTAAGCCCTATTTTAGGCATTTTGTGCTTGAGGTGAGAGAGAGGTTGAGTTAAGGCTCATTTGTTTTGTGAGTCCTCACTGATTGGATGGTGAAGGAAATTTGAGAAACGGTGCATCATGAAGGGAGAAAGATGTCGTCGATTGAAGAGTTGGGAAAACAACTCGGACTCACGAGGAACCAGAGGAAGAGGACAACCTCCAGGCTGTCAGATTGTGCATCTAATGGATGGAATCACGTGTGTATGATTGAATAGATTTTGTAACACATGACAAAGAAAATAACCAAAACTTTAGCTTTAATTCCTCTCATAAATGAAATGGATAACAAACCTGGGTCAATTTATAATCAAAACTTGTAAAATCAAATGGGAGGGTCAAATGACCTCAAATTTGGATCACATGCTAATATTAATGCCTAGATTAATGTTATGGAATTATATTTTCATTTTACATTAGATATAACCCATAACCACTATATTTTCCATTAATGTGTATATCAATTCATTTTAAAGGGTTAATTAATAAAAGACATTTCTTTAGGAATCCTTAAGTAGAAATTCGAAATGGATATTATAAAATCATTCAAGAGTGATGTCACACCTACTATTCTCCTTTTTATTGCTTTATTAACATTTAGGAGGAGAGAGAAAAGAAAAGGGTTATTGCTTTCATTAACTAACTCAAAACCACATTATTTATCATTTCTTATCCCAAAAAGCCATAAAGACTCTAAATTAATCTAATCTACTAATTAGCTCTCATTAACGGTCATTTTGCATTATTAGTCTCAAATTAACACACTAGTTGAGATATTTGTGCAAAAACCCATTCATTGTAATGAATGTGGGTAAATATAATTCACATCATTGAGTATTTCTCAATTTCAACATTGAGGCCAAAGAGGAATGAAAAGATAGGAAAATTTAGGAAAAATGACAAAAAAAGGATAAGAAGGAAATTATATCTTGATAACAAGTTAAATTGCTATTGAATCCTAGATTCAGTATTTTACAAATACCATTGAGGAATTAATTATCAACACATACTTTACATTTATATTATTCAAATTTGCCAAAATTGATGATATTACATATGGGGAGTCCAATCATTACTTCTAATACCAATTTGTATGAGGCCTCAAATCCTAGGAGGTTACACTCTCTGCCACTAAGACATTTGATTTCCAAATTAAGACTTAACTATATGGCCTAATAATCTTTCCCCACTTTAGTGTTGACCCATGAGGACCATGTACATCCAACTTCTGATCATGGCTATCACCACAAGGGTGGTTCCATCACCACAAATATCCTTTTCCATCATTATTATATCGTAAAATCTCAAATATTAACATGCCACATGTCCATGTGGGCCCCACCTACTGTAGGGGAATGACTCTGATATGGTTTGCAATTTGTCATACCTAGTCACACTACCCAAGGATTTAGTAGATATTTAGAATTGATGATTTTCCCCATAAACCACCACTATATTTAACTATGTACTTCATTCTCACTCTTACACAAGTTGAAGTCAAATGGTCATCCATCTAAGAACTACTCTTGCTTGATCATGCTTAACCATAAAATTCCTACTGATTAGCTAACTAAAAATGAGCTACACCTTAGTGATATGGGTAGTCCCGTCATTCCTTTTACGATCATTTTATCTGAGGACTCAAGTGCTGGGGTGTTATAGGTGCAATATGATACAATGAGTTTTGGAGATGGGGTGTAAATCAAGAAGGAACACAAATAACAAAATGTTGGAATAGTAGTAAAAAAATAGTGAAACAAGATAGGATGAATTCTAGAGTTAGAAGAATGAAACCTTAAAAATGAGCATCTTGCAGTAAGAATCACGCAACTTCCTCTTCTTGAATTACAAAAATAATATCTTTTTAATTCTATGACAATGAATTGATTGGAGTTAGTTAGGGGGTCCTCTCGGTATCACGCATTGGGTTGAGGCGATCACGGTGGCGACTTCTCATGGCAGGTGTCGGCCTGGCCGGCGCAGGGCCATCCCTGGTCCCCACTGCCTCTACCTCTGCTACCACTACCACCACCACCACCCATTCCTTTCCCCCCCTCCCCTCCCCCCTTCCACCATCGCCCCCCTGCTAGTTTCTCCCTTGGCTGCTGGAGTGCCTGAGTCTCCTGCTGAATTAGGGCAGATTGCGTGGGCCAATCCCCATGCTGATGTCACCTCCAAAAGAGCTTGGGAGGACATTATATCTAAGCCTATGGATGTCCAGAGGAATTGACGACCTGTCGCACTTTCTGAAGACCCCAAGAAACCCTTCTTCAAACCTGAAGATGGGAGACCGTGGACTAAGTTCTCTAGGACAGTGGTTAAGGCAATGGATGATTTCCATCGCTGCTTGATCATTGTGCAGGTTATGGGGAAGAAGTTCTTCATATAGCAGATTTATAGTTGGATGCTACGCGTGTGGAAATCGAAGGGTGAGCTGCAACTCTCTCCGCTAAGAGATGGGTTATTCCTTGCCAGATTCTCTACTGAGGGAGACATGAAGATCGATCTGGAGTAAGGGTTGTGGTTCTTCGATAGCCAACTGGTACACACTTAGAAGTGGACACCAGATGCATATGTCAGACGAACATCTCCTACTTCCACCCCCTTATGGGTTACCTTCCCAGATTCGGGTCGCCACTGGACCAGGAGGGCGCACACCATCATTGGGTTTGTGATGGGAACCCCGAAGGTGGTTGATTTTTGGTTGGAAGGCAGACATGTCGGAGCCCCATGCCTCTGTATTCAGGTCAGTGTGGAGAAGAAGCTATCCCCTGTGGTGATTGTGGAACTATCAGATGGAGAAGATCTTGAGATCAAATTTCTTTATGATGCTATTCCTGAGCACTGCCTTGCTTGCAAGGTGTTTGGGCATTTTCCTGGCCATTGTCCAGGTGCTCGAGAGATCTTGGCTGAACCCCCATTTTCTAGAGGTCAATCGAAGAGCAGAAGACCCAAGAGAAGGAACAAGAAGAAGGTTTCCAGTCACATCAACCTATTTGTAGGTCCATTAGTGATACAAGACAGTCAGTTGAGACAGAGGACACAGAGACTCTCGGTGAAGGTAGTGCCCTGGTCCATACCACAACAACTGATAACGTTGAGACTATGGATGTCATGCAATAGAAAGCTACGATGCCTGAGGGTGTTGCCCAAGGAGTTAGGATTACAGATGAAGAAGAGGGACAGCCTCTGACAACCCTTTCTAGGTGCTTGCTGCTCAAGAGAATTAGGATAAAACCATCCCACCTGAAAGGCCATTAGTCTGAAGTTCTAGTGAAAACAACGGCAAAGGAAGAGGTGGAACCACCCCAGCCAGGGGGGTTCAAACTAGATCATCCAAATGAAGATCCTAATTTGGAATTTCTGAGGTGCTTCTCTGCCCGCTAAATAGAGAAGGCTCAGACATATCATTGAGGATAGGAAGGCTAGGTTGGTTGTCTGTGTTGAGACCAAAATTAAAGAGAGATGTTTCCCATTGAGTTGGGGGATTGTTTCATGTTGGGCGGGACTTTACTTCTAATCTTGATCAGGTGGAAAGAGGCAATATCATGGTTGGATGGAATCCATGATGTTGGGATACTCAGGTTATTCATAGCTTTGATCAATTGGTAACCTTGAGTTGAATTAACAATGGTGGGTTTTGTTGTGTGGATCAATTGGTAACCTTGAGTTACATTAACAATTGTTGGTTTCATTGTGTGGTCTCGGCAGTCTACGGGTCTAATTGTGAGAGAGATCATAGAAGGATTTGGGAGTCTATTGTGGCTACCACAAGGTAGTCCCTCCCACACCTAGTTATTGGTGATTTGAATCAAGTGAGGCAATCCAAGGAGAAGGTGGGTGGACTCCCTATTCCAGATTCAATCC
This sequence comes from Alisma plantago-aquatica, assembly GCA_963693085.1. Lineage (NCBI taxonomy): Eukaryota > Viridiplantae > Streptophyta > Magnoliopsida > Alismatales > Alismataceae > Alisma > Alisma plantago-aquatica. The sequence goes on from OY856415.1 coordinate 183,270,400, forward strand.
TTGGGAGGTTCAATGAGGCAGTTGATGTGGCCAATTTAATGTAACTCAATGTTAAAGGAGGCATCATTACCTGGCATAACAAAAGGACCCCTTGTAGATGTATTTCCAGTAACCTGGATAGAGGATTGGTTAATACTGCTTGGATGGACATCTTTCCAACTGCTACTATTCAGCTAGGGGTGCACCCCAATAGTAACAATTCTAGGATGGAGATTGAACTAATAGCACAAGATGGTGCAAATTGACCATTTCACTTCTTGAATCACTGGCTTTCCTGGCTCAATTTTGAAGTTGTTGTTAAGGATGTGTGGAGCCGTAATATGATGGGGAACCCTTTATTTATGATTACCAAAATTCTAAAAAGAACAAAGAAAGCCTTAAAAGAGCGGTCTAGGAGCTTATCAGATTTGCCTAACCTAATAAGAGAGGCCCGTAGAGTGTTTGATGAGGCTGCCACTAGCATTAGACTCGATCCCACTAATGCCAACAAAATGAGAATAGAAGAAGAAGCTAGCAAATGCCTAATATAGCTAGAAAAGGCTGAGGATATTTGCTTATGGCAACGCAGTCGTCTTTGCTGGATAAAAGATGGTGATAAAAACACCAAAGTTTATCATAATGTTGTCAAAAAGAACAACATGAGTGATCACATTCATAATTTGATTGATAAAGATGGTTTGTTAGTGGATGAAGAAGAGAAGATTCGAAATCTGGCTATGGACTTTTTCCAGGGCCTCTATAACCAAGAAAGCAGTAATAATGCTTGCATCAGTCAGATTCCATGAAGAGTGATAGAGGATATGAACAAAGATCTTTTGAAAACTGTTATGAACGATGAAATCAAAGGGGCAGCCTTTTCTATAGGGGCTTCCAAAGCACCGAGACAGAATGGTTTTAACTCAAAATTCTTCCAAGCTTGCTGGTCATGGATAGAGGAAGATGTTTGTAGGGTGGTGAGATGGTTCTTTGTGGGTGGAAGGATGGTGAGATAGACTAACAATGCCTTTATTAGGCTTATACCAAATGTGACAAAGTGGTGATCTGGCTTAATTCCGAGGATGGAATTTCTTTTAAGGTGTGTAGGATGTGATGGAGTGGACTATTGGAATCCTAAAATGCCCAATGACTTAAGTGAAAGCATAAGGTTGAGATAGATTGAGGGTTCCATGCTCTTGACAAAGAAGGTTTGTTAATTGATGTTAATATCATGAGTAAGATACTTAACTTTATGCCTTTTTGATGAATTTAATTGAATGGTCCAATAGCTGATTTTCATCACCAAATTTGAGTAGAATGTACCTTGAGTAGTGAGGAAGATATGGTTAAAATTTGGTGGCATTCGGATGTTCCTAGAGGAATCTATGGAGGTTTGAATTTGGAAAATAATGTGCTTTATTGAGGATTTATTAGACCTAAGTTTAATATTTTTAGCCTAAGTTAGGTTGTGCCACGCCCATGGATACTATGTTGGGCTGTGTTGTCCGATCCTAACCTTTGATAACTAATCTAGTGCCTAGAAGTGCAGACTTAAGTGAGTCATGGATAGGCTCATGTGGAGGACTGACTCAAGGCGTTGGATTTGAGATCAAGGATCCTTGTGTTGTCCCTAACCTAGCAGTTACTCCCTTGACTGCAAGAAGAAACCACGACTTCATGGTGCTCGCTGATTGTGGCTTAGGAGCGGACTACGTGTGAGGTTAATCGATTGGTTAGCTGTGGGTGGAGAGGACCTGCCTCGTGACCCTTTAACTGAGGCATGAGACCACTCCAATAGAGAGTTAGAACCCTCCTTTGCCTTTGTCTCTCCACCACACTGAGCAGGTGGTGGCCGAAGGTGTAACATGGATCTAGATAGGAGATCGGAGGAATTAGAATGAAGGGAAATGAAGCACAGAGTTGAGGCAGTTCACTTCAGATCCCACAATGGAGTTCTGTGGAGGTTCCCATGGTTGACGAACCCAGTTTTGGGGAAGAAGAAGATCGAGCTAGGGGGACAATGTAGAGCCTTTCTTGCTGCTTTTTGAAGTGTCAGTTCAGTCATGGAAGGTATGGCGGTGCCTATTCAGGACTTTGGTAGAGGTTTGGTTTCATGGAGGCACTATGCCTCTTCTCCTCCGCCGCGAAAGACTCCCATGGCGGCGAGCTCCTGGGCGGTAGGGATTGGAGCCGGGGTAGAGAAAAGAAGGAGTCGTGTAGGTCCCTTTGACTGTGTCGCAACCTATGGAGGCATTATCAGACTTTGATGAGGGTTTGAGGCATAGCTTTTCCTCATCGCAATAACCTGTGCAGCGGGGCACGTAGAGAATAGAGTCTCGATCGGGGGGACCTTGACTCGCGTTTCGTGCGAGGGTGTAAAGAAAAGAGACGAGCGGGGTCAGACAAGGAATTGACCGATCCAAAGAAGAAGATTGGGTTCAGGGGACGCGAACCGACCGCAGCCAAGCAAGAAGAAACGCAACCCTTATGGCCACGTGGCAACGACCTATTGGCCAGAACAAGGTAAATATCCCAGATCTTAGATAAATCACAGTAATTAGCATGTTTATCAGAAAATTTCAAATAATATGTCGAAATTCTCATAAAAATGTGTAGAACAACATAGAACCATAATATTAGGATTTTGAAGCACTAATATTAGTGATATCATGTAAGATGTGTAATGCTTTGTTTTTGAGTAATAAATATTAAATGATAACATAAAATTATGGGAAAATGTCAGTAACTCCATTATAATGTTTATAATGTACCTGATGTCAATGTTGATCATGTTGATGCACTAAATCATGTAATTTTCTTAGAATGTCTATTTAGGGCTAATAAACCTAAATAAAATGCAATAAATACTTACGTGCTCAATAAATGATGAAATTTACAGAGTAAGCTCATATCCATATTTTGAACCTCAGATTTAATGATGAGATCATGATGATGCATATAATTCATGTTATATGAAGTTGACCTTTAATACATGGTTTAAAACCCTAATCTTGGTTAATGGTGTAACCTAGGGTTAATTAATGTGAACAAAAATGCTATGGAAGATAATGTTCAAATAATGAATCATAATCTGGAAAATGACATCAGTATGATTATTATAAGACAAGAATGCAAGTAATGATGAGAATATCCTAATGACATAAGTAAACCCTAATGAACACGACTAGGGTTAAGATGAGATGTAAGATGATGAGAATCTGATGATAGTATATGATCTTATCTTAATCAGGGTTGACCAAGGGTATAAATGACATGAGGAAGATGTGTTTAGTATGATCTATCTCTTTGGAAGGTATGCCATTACCTCTTACTTGGCTTAATATACAATATGCTTGTATTATATGCATAGTAAAATACTTGGCATATGGTATTGGATGAAATGATTGTTTTCGTATGATATGTTGGTTGGTTTTCTATACTTACTGCTATGAACACATCAAACATAATATATCTGTTCAATTATATGAAAGCACCAACTCTTTGGCAGTGTGCTTGGAAGTGACCAAACTATTTGGTAGTGGTCACATTGTACATTTGGAAGCACCAACTCTTTGGTAGTGTGCTTGGACCCAACTCTTTGGTAGTGGTCACATTGTACATATGATCCAACTCTTTGGTAGTGATCATAAAGACCTTCAGATATAATGGAAAATAAGCTTAATATATGTGTTCTGTTTTGTTAATGAATATCTTTGTGCAAGTATACGCTTTTCTTATATTCTTCTATTACTGCCAAGTATATTAGTTTTATCTTATTTCCAAGATATGATGAGAGGTAAATAAAAGACACGTAGGCGTACTCAGTACAATATTCTTGAATATTGTGCTGACGTGTACCGCATGTAATCTTTTGTTTAGGTTGTGGTTATGCTCTTGAAGATTCAGGATAGTGAGAGTTGTATGGCAAGCTGATGAACAGGTGGACATGTTGTCTTAAGATCCTATAGTTTAGAGGTAGTACATGTATATGTATAAGTTTGTTGTTCAATATGTAATATCAAATGTTGTAACAATTCATGTTGTAATTATATGTTGAATGGTGAACATGTGTGTATGGTTTTATTATTGTTCATGTACATGTGCTACTGTGTTTCCTTTTGACTTTATCTGATTTTATTCTTCTTAGCCTAGTGTGGGGTGTTTAAATTGGGATTCTCACTGAGGCGAGGGTTTCAATTTGGACGTCGCACATCAGATTAAGTTTTAGAAAATCTGAGGACGTCACACCAAAACACAATGCAACAACCAAGATGTCAGACTTTTAACCTATAGCATGTTGTTCTGTCATCTACAAAACTATTGCTAAGGTGATAGTGAGTAGGATTAAGAACATCCTCCCGAAGATTATATTTGTTAATCAATCTGCTTTTATCAAAGGGAGAGATATCTCTGATAATGCCCTTCTTTCCACCGAGTTTCTACTCGATTTCCAAGTTAATAGCAAAGCCAAGAAATCTTGTATAAAAATTGATATTTCCGAAGCATATGATCATTTTAAATGGGAAGGGCTATGGAGCACTATGAAGGAGTTAGGGTTTGTGGGTCGCTTCATCAACATCATTCGTGAGTGTGTAGAGATGACCTCTTTCTCTATTCTCATCAATGGCATTCCTAAAGGCTTGTTCAAGGCGACAAACAGTCTTAGACAAGGAGACCCTATGTCTCCTTTATTATTTTCTCTTGTGATGGAGAACCTTACCTGGTTGGCTGACATAGCAGAAATGGAAGGTTGCTTCAAGCCATTCAAGATCAATGGTACCAAAGTGGTTAACCATATGATATTTGCAGATGATGATTTGTTTTTCATTTCCATTTATGGAAAGTACATGAGAGGCTTTAGGAAAATTTTGAAAAATTTTAGGAATCTCACGGCCTTATACATTAGTGATATCAAATCTCAGAGTTTTTTGTCCAAGTCCTGCCATTCACGTAGAGGTAGACTCAAACAGATGCCTGGTGTACCTAAAGCGGCCTTGCCGACTAGATATCTTGGTATGCCCATCTCCAGTAGAGTGGGTAGGGATGGGGATTATAAAAGTTGCATTGTTAGCTTTAGATCTTCTGTGGAAAAGTGGAATGGGGTCTGCCTTTCTATGGTTGGATGCATTGTTCACATCAAATCAGTTTTGATTAGGCAAATTAGATATTAATGCAGATTGGCTGATCTCCCTCCTTTTATTCTGGAGAAATGCAGATCAGTGATGACCGATTTCCTTTGGAGTGGAAGCTACCATGCTATCAATTGGTGCACAGTTGCTCAACCTGTTCATTATGCTGGACTAGACCTTCTGGACCCTAAGGAGATCGCTTGGATGGCCACTACTAAAAGAGTGCACGACTTCCTCACTAAGTCTAATTCACTTTGTGCAGGTGGATGAAGAAAAGATATGGAAGCCTTGATTTAGTTTCGATACCGGGTTCATCTAAATACTGGAAACACATGGTCTCTGATTGGGGGGAAATCAAAAATGAGGTTATTTGGATTAATGATGGCTGGGATTTGGTCTGTAGACAGAAACCTTGGCACATTAACAGGAATGCACTGCAAGTTTCTTGGTACCCCTTCTTATGGAGAAAAATGCACTTTCCTAAGTGGAGCTTCAGCACCTACCAGTCTGTCTTGTGTAGGTTGCCTACGCAAGATAGACTCCTCAAATGTGGTATCATCAACATGAATGAGTGTCTTCTATGCAAGAAGGAAGCTGAATTGCATAATCATCTATTTTTTGAATGCGATTATACTAGATACCTATGGTATAGAGTCTCTCTAAAATGAGGTTGGGGAGGTGTTCCTCCTAATACTCTACATGTAGTCTTTCCCTAGATGTTTGAGAAGACCAGGTCTAATATGAAGATGACAGCCTTGACTGGTCTTTTGCTTATGTCCTTGGTCTATCATATCTAGAGAGAAAGGAACAATAGACTCCACCATAAAAGAGAGTATGATACTTTTGAAACTTTTGATGTAATTGTACGTAGTATAGAATGGCAGGTCAAAACCAAGGTGGGGATACTAAAGGGTGTTAACCCTCTTGCAATCCAGATGTGGGATCTGTAGTAGATCCGTTTTACTGTATAGGATTTTGAGTTGATCCCTATACACCTTTTTGAGATAGCAATACAATTATCTTATCCCAAAAAAAAGAATTTATTGGAGTTAGACTTGAAAGGGTCGTTGGGGGTAGAGTTTCATCTCATAAGCTGAGTAGGATATTATTGATGACATAATATAACTTGTGATGTGTTTTATTAGATACAATGTATTGATTCACATGATACAATGAATTGAGGTTACTCTATATAGATGAAATTATTTCAATTTGTTAAGATGTCACTTAAAAGTTCCAATTGATATGACCATTTAGCTAGTTGAATTGATTAATAGCTATAAAATATAACCTTTGATCGGTAGTTTTATGGTGATGAAAAATTGATGGAAAAAATGTACTTAAAAGTACAAAAACCTACTACAAATTTGTGAATGGATCATGATTCGGATGTAGAATGAATCACAATAGACTAAATCACAGAGGAGTCTCACAAAAAATGGACCTTTATTGACTAAATACAAGAGTAGGAGTTTTATGAGAATGAATCACTATCAATGAAAAAGTGGATAAGGAGTGAGAAAAAATAATAGAAGCTAATTATGGTATAATTTTTCATGAGCCTAATGAAGAAAGAACAAGAGTCTGACTAGCAGACCATGATTGAAAAAATATTAGAGAAGAAGTATGAAAAAGAATTGATCAAGGGTGTAACTAGTATTAGAGCAGGAGTGTGACCAACAATTGATCATTATCAACCGATTTGTATAGTAGGAGTGAGCAGAACAAAAGTACCTGAATAATGGTGCATGAGTGAAATGAAGAACGAACTTGTTTGATTGAATAGTTGGGTACGTGTGTAATGTACAATGGCTCGTGATTTAAATAACATTGGAGAAGAATTTTTAGGAATAATGGATCACTATAAACTAAATAGTAGAGCATGAATGAGAAGAAAAATGTTATGCATTGATGTCATAATGGTGTCATGAGTGTAACAAAGAATAGAAGACTAACCTAACAAAGAATGAATCATGATTGAAGGAATAATGGAGAAAGAATGTGATCGATAATAGATCATGATTGAATTAATACTAAAGCATAATTTTGATGAAGAATGAATCACTATCAACTAAATACTAGAATAGGAATGAGCAGAAAGAAAAGTACATGATTGATGGCATGCAGAATGATGCATAAGTGAAACAAAAAATGGTTCATGATTCTGATGAAGAATTGATCTTGATTAACTAGATAGTCCAGGAATTACTTTGAAGATCATTTTATCTGAGGCCTCAAATCGTAGGATGTTACAAATGTAATATAATCAGAGTTGGGATGTTAACCAAGAATTGAACACAAATGACACAAATTTGGATCAGGAGTGCAAAAAATAGTGAATCAATATAGGATGAATCATAGAGCTTCAAGAATGGAACCAGTTAAATGAGCATATCACAGTACAAATCACACAACATCCTCTGCTTGAATTGCAAAAACAATTTTTTTTATTCTATGTCAATGACTACATTGGATCTACACTTGAAAGAGTCATTGGGGGACTAGTTTCTTCTCACATGTTGAGAGGATGTTATTGGTTACATAATATAATAAGTATTGTGTGTTATTAGTTACAATGCATTCGTTTACCTAGTACAATAAATTGAGGTTACTCTATATAGGTGAAATTATTTCAATCTGTTAATATGTCACTTCAAAGTTCCAATTGATATGTCCCTTTGGCTAGTTAAAATTATTTAAAACTATAAAATATAACCTTAGGTCATTGGGTAGTTTTATGGTGATTAAGAATTGAAGGAAAAAATGTATTTGAAAGTAAGAAAAGCTACTAAAAATAGGTGAGTAGATCACAATTCAGGTGAAAAATGAATCACTATTGACTGAATGGGGGAGTAGGAGTGTGACGAAAAATGGATCATGATTGATTAAATATAGGTGTAAGAGTTTGATAATGAATGGATCACAATCAACCAAAAATTGGATATGGAGTGAGAAAAATAACAGTAGGCAACTGATTGCATAATTGTGCATGAGTGTAATTAAGAATGAATAAGAGTCTAACTAACAGACCATGATTGAAAGAATGTTAAAGTGGTGTGAAAAATAATTGATCATGGTTTAGTTAGTATTTGAGAAGAAGTGTGACCAACAATATATCATGATCAATTGAATAGAAGAGTAGGATTGAGAAGAACAATGTTACATGTTTGATGGCATGAACGATGGTGCATGAGTGAAATGAGGAATGGAACATGATTTTGACAAAAATGGACCTCATTTGATTCAATAGTTGGGTACAAGTGTAATGAAGAATGGATCATGATTTAATCAATATCGGAGAAGTAGTGTTACAAAGAATGGATCACGATCAACTGAATAGTGGACCACGATTAAGTAGAAAAATGGTACGTGGTAGATGGCAATATGGTAGATGAGTGTAACAAAGAACAGAGCACAAGTCTAACAAAGAATGGATCATAATTGAATGAATAATGGAGAACATGCATGATGGATGATAGATAATGACTGAATTAATACTAGAGTAGGAGTGTGATGAAGAATGGAATGCAATAAACTAAATACTAGAATAGGAGTGAGTAAAAGAATGGTACATGATTAATGGTGTAAAGAATGGCACATGAGTGAAACAAAGAATGAAATATGAGTCTAATGAAGAATTGATCATGATTGATTTCAAAGTTCGGTCATTCATTTAAAGATCATGATACCCGAGGCTTCAAATCTTGGGATGTTACCAATGCAATATGTTAGAAAGATATTTGGATTTGGGGTGTTAAGCAAGAAAGGAACGTGTATAACAAAATATTGTACTAGGAGTGCAAAAAATAGTGAAATAAGATAGGATTAATTAAAGAAATGGAAGAATGGAACTGGAAAAATGAGCAGCTAATAGTAAGAATCATGCAACACCCTTTGCTTAAATTGGAAGAAGAATTTCTTTTTTATTCTATGATAAAGACTTGATTGGTGTTAGTCTTAAAATAGTCATTAAGGGTCGAGTTTTTTCACACAAGCTAATGGGGATGTCATTGGTTGCATAATATAGCATGTGATGTGTGGTATTATATATAATGTAGTGATTTACCTAATACAATGAATTTAGGTTACTCTATATAGATGATTTTTTTCAATCTATAGAGATGTTACTTTAAAGTTCCAATTAATATGGCACTTTGGCAAGTTGAAATGATTTACAACTATAAAATGTAACCTGAGGTCATTGGTAGTTTTATTGTCATGAAAAATTAAAGTAAAAAACATACTTGAAAGAAAAAAAAGCTACTACAACATGTTGAAGAGATCACGATTCTTATAAAGAATGAATAACATTGCTTGAATGGTGGAGCAGGAGTGTGATGAAAAATGGATTGTGAATAACTAAATATAGGAGTAGGACTTTGATGAAAAATGGATCACTCTCAAACAAAAATTCGATTAGGAGTGAGCAAAGTAATGGTAGGGAACTGATGGCATAATTTTTCTTGAGTATAATGAAGAATGAACAAGAGTTTGACTAAGAAACCATGACATAAGAATATAAGAAAAGCAGTATGAAAAAGAATTGATCATGGTTTAATTAATATTGGAGTAGGAATGTGATCAACAATGGACCATCATCAACTAATAATAGATCCTAAGTGAGCGGTAAAATGGTACATGATTGATGGAATGAATAATAGTGCACGAGTGAAATGAAGAATGTATCATGATTTTGACAAAGAATGGACTATGTTTGATTAAATAGTTGGATAAAAGTGTAATGAATAATGGACCATGATTGAATTAATATTGGACAAGAAGTATGACAGAGAATGGATCATGATGAAATGAATAATAGAGCATGAATGAGAAACAAAATGATACGTTGTTGATGGTATAATGGTTAATGAGTGTAAAAAACAACATAACACGAGTCTAAAAAAAGTGGGTCATGATCTAGTGAATAATGGAAAATGAGTGTGATGGATAATAGAACGTGATTGAATTAACACTAGAGCAGAAGTGTGATGAAGAATGGATCACAATCAACTAAACATAAGAATAGAAGTGAGCATAAGAATGGTAAATGATTGATGGCATGTAGATTATTGCAAGAGCGAAATAAAAAATGGAACATTACTCTACTGAAGAATTGATCTTGATTGATTGCATAGTGGAGCATGAGTTTGTAAGAAAATAGATGATAATTGATAAATGATTGATGGCATGCTCATTGTTGCAAGAGAGAAATAAAGAATGGAACATGACTCTACTGAAGAATTGATCTTGATTGATTGCATAGTGGAGCACGAGTTTTCAAAAAATTCATGATAATTGATTTAACACTCGAGCATGAAGATGAATAATGGATCATGATCAAATAATAGTAGAGTAGGAGTGAGTCAAAGAATGGGCATTATAAATGGAATAATGGTGAAAAAATGTAACAAAGAATGACATAGGTATGATGAAGAATGGATCATGGTTGACCTAATAAGAAAGAAGGAGAATAACAAAAAATAGATCAATGTTTACCTGATATTAGAGAAAGTGTGTGATAATCTACTCAAAAATCAAAGAAAAAGAAGCATTGAGTGAAGCGAGAGAGGAGGCTAGGGTTATGGGGGGGTGCAAAGAGACAACGATGGGAATGATGATTCTGGTTGAAGGGAAGCTCCTGCAACCACAACAGTTGCTTCAGGTGCAAAAGAACCATTCAGGGATGCATCCCTAAACAAGAATAGAAACAAAACCAACAAAACGGTGTCAAATACCTCTGTGTCCTCTAACAGGAAATCCATTTCCATTCCCTTCATCGGAATGGACTTCTTCTATGCGGGTATGCAAGGAGAGAAGACCCTGGAACCCTATGGAACCAATGAGGAACTCCAATTCCTTGTCGCATATACCTATATTGGAAACCCTACCACCACTCGACCACCACAACACCCCCCAGCCACTCAGACAATAACCCCCACCTGGAATACTAGAAGAAACATCCAACCCATAATAGGCAACACCTTCTTTCTCGACAAGTTGTTCGAAAACAACCTCTCCCTCAGGGATATAACACTATCGACATCGGAGGAACCTCCTGAAATACAAATAGCAGACCATACCAAAGATGATTTGATGAAACTCTAGAAATATGCAATGATTATAAAGCTTATTAGAACTGATGTAGGGTTCATGATGATGAGAGATCGTCTCAAGGCCCGTTGGGATCCCAAAGGAAGATTTAACATGTTTAAACTTGATCAAGTCCATTAGGTCATGCAACTTTCATGCAAGGATGACTACAAAAAGGCCATGCTAGGCGGACCATGGAAGCTTTTCTGATGTTGTCTCGCCGTCTGGGATTGGTACCCCTCTTTTAAGACCTATGATGATCTACTACAGTTCCTGATAACTTGGGTGAGGATTCTCAACCTCTCACTTCATCTGTATGTCCTGACTCTTCTAGAGTACATTGGCCTTGCCCTGGGCTGACTAGTAAATATCGATCACCACACGGAAACAAGAACAAGAAGCAAATTCACCTGCCCGGCGATAGAAGTAGACACATCGCAAACTCTATGGGAATCAATCTTCATCGACATACATGAATAAGAGGTGGAATATGAAGTCTGCACTGAAACATGCACTATGTGTGGAAGAAACAACCATTCACTAAAACACTGTAAGAACCCCTCTCCCGTCGATGATAATCCCAAAAACATCTCCAATCCCACCCCCAACACCTCCAAAACCTTAAACACCCTTGGCACTGAGGATGGTTGGCACACCCAAAAATCAAAATGAACCCACCATAGAAAGAGCAAACAACCCCACCTAGACAAATCACCATATTACACCAATAGATTGTAGGCCCTAGACGCAAGAGCCAGTCATTTCCTCAAGCTCACAACCATCAGGTATGAAGACGCATAGAATCTGGAGGGAAAAATAAGCTTCTCCACCACCAACCATTACCTCTACACTCGTCACACCACCACCAAAGAACCATACCAACAACAATACCACCACCATCATACCCACCCCCATACCAATTACACTGTTCAACAACACCACTCCTCACTCGATTCTAAATCCAGAACTCGATGAGGTTGTGGTACATTCATCCCTAGAAATGGCAAACCCAATTCCTACCATTAACCAATCAACCATATACATACCACCCTCTACACCCTCGCGAACACCCCCGTCACAACCCTCTATACCCTCTACACCCTCGTCATCACCCCACCCTGAACCCTCTACGTTGGATAATGTTGAATCCCTCATACCGGAGCACCAATCCCTGGCACCAGGTAGGAAAATAAAAAACCTATCTTCCAAGAACAAATCGGCCAGAATTAAACCTCCCTATGAACACAGGAGGAAGAGGGACTACCCAAAATGTTGATCCTGAAGATGAGAATGTGAATGCAGTTCCTTATGCAGGTGAGATCACCACTGAGAATGCATCTATAGCTCCTTATGTTGGCAACATCAGTATTGTTTCTATTTGAGATACTCCTTTCCGACATCCACCACAATTATTTTATGTTAGACATTCTCTATTGGAACAACCTCGGTATTGGTAAAGATAACCGATGTCGGGACTAAAAGAAATTCTTCGCACTCACCGTACTACTATCACCGATCTTTTGGAACCTAGAATCAGTGGTACACAGGCCACGAACACCATCAGGTTCCTTGGCTTCAGTTTCTCGCATCGTGTGGAGGCTCGTTGCTTCTCCGGTGGTATTTGGGTTTGCTGGGACAACGCCAACCTCAACGTTAAAATCATGCTTAGCCATGATCAGTTCATCACCTGCATGATAGACAACTTGCTCATTATCACGTTCATCTATGCCATCCCACAACTACAGACTCGATAACTCCTGCGGAAACATCTAATCAATATGAGTAGGATCTTCTACATCCAATGGATCACCATTGGTGATTTTAACACAACCGCTTCACCTGATGAGAAAAGAGGCAGTTCCTTTTACAATTTTACCAAAGCACACACCTTCAACAACACCCTGATGGACGTCGATCTCTCTGACCTTGGCTTCTCAAGGATGAGGTTTACTTACAAACATGGGATCCTACAAGAAACAATTGACATAGGAACTGCCAATTCTAAATACATCGACCAATTCCCTGGGTTTTTCCTTGAACGCTTACCAAAGATGGGATCTGATCATTGCCCGCTTCTTATTCACAAACCTAGAGGCTCTCCAAAGCTCTATTGTTTTGTCACCAAGCCTTCTTGGAACAACTCCCCTTCCTTCACCACCACTCTCAAGGCCTATTTGAACGACTTTGCTTGTTTCAACCAGGCTATTGACGAGGCTAAAGGGACGATCACCCGTTGGGATAGGAGGTTTACATCCCAGATGCATCAGTGCAAAACCAAACTCATCTGGGACATAAAAAAGCTTCAAGAAGACATAGCCTCCCAATACAATGACGTATCTGATGAAATATGTAGACACCTACAAGGGGAACTCGATCTACTCCTGTAAAATGAGGAAATCAAACTACAACACAGGATCCACATCAATTAGATCAAGAGTGGAGGTGTGAATTCAAAGTTCTATCATGCCATCATCAAGAAACATCAACGAAGAAACCACCACTCATCACTCAAAGATGGGTTCAGGAATTGGATCTCTGATCCAATAGAACTAATTGAACTTGTGGTTTCTTATTTTGAGAAGATTCTCTCTGCCACCCCACCCAGGCACTCCTCCTCAAGTACCACAAGCTACCTCAGTGTTTCCATGACATTGCATCATCTGATCCTCCATTCAATTGGAGAGACACCTTCTAAGGATGAAGTCAAGAACATCGCCTTCAACATTGATCCCACCAAGGCCGATGGGCCAGATGGCATCAATGGTGCTTTTGCTCAGTAGAATTGGGATATTGTCGGGACCTCAATCCACAGAAGTGTCACAATGTTCATCAACAACACTTCTCTACATGATGATCTCTACAAATCCACTATCATTCTAATCCCTAAAGTACCCTCCCCAAAAAGATGTGACCAGTTCAGGCCCATCTAGCTCAATAATTTTGCTTTGAAAGTAGCATCTAAGCTAATTATTGAGAGACTAAAGCCTTATATACCATATTGGATTTGTGATGTATGCACAAATTGTCATTATTTTGATATCTAATTTGGTTATTTTCTGTGTCATTTGTGCTTAATTGAATATCCTTTTAATACATATTTTACACATTAGTAAAAATCACTTGTGCATCATTTCTTATATTTTTACAAGTATTTTACATGCATTTTATATGTTTTAATTATTATAATAATTATTTGATTTTATTCATTGATTATTTTATTGCAGATAATTATTATTTACTGGAGCAAAGTCGATACCATCGACTTGCAACTCGATGGTAGCGACATGGCATCAGAGTACAAATATTTTTTGCTCCAATTTGAAAAGGAAAAGGACGTTTTACTATGAAGAAGTCGATACCATCGACTTCCAACTTGATACCATCGACTCAGATGCTACAGACCAAATTTTAACGTGTTAAATCTAACACATATTGTATTAAAAATTACATTTTAGGTTTCCTCTTGACATGAACATGTACGACGGCTATAAAAGAGACCATTAGAACCACAATTGAGAGATCTATCATGGGGGGACGATACGGCAGCCGAACGGAGAGAGAAAAGTAGAGAAACCCTACACGGAAGACCTCGGAGGCGTTTTGGCGGCGGAAATGACGGTAAATTCTCTCCATCTTCTCCAGATCCACTCTTTAACCCTTTCTCCAATTTACTGTATCTCGAAATTCATGTTTTACATCTTTTCGACTTATTGTGATACCATGTCATCTATTTTCGGTTAAAAACCATAATTCCTTAGGACCCAGGAGTAGCCTGGGTAATCGTTGTATGATACTTTTTACATAGTTTATCATAATTTGTCTCTCAAATCTGTGGTATGATGTCATTTTCTCCATTATATCATTATGATTGATCACCCTAATGATAATCTAATACCTTTAATTACTTTGAAATAAGAATTAACGGTTGAAAAGAGACAATAATCACATTAACTAATAAATCCTTTGAACAAGGCGATGTACAGTTAATGGTGGAAACCCATAGTATGATCTTCATGCACCTAGTTTGGGGTATAGGCTACTACTACCATGGAACCGACCTAGATTTAGGTAGTGAATTGTATCGTGAAAGCGAGCAATTCTGACTACAGGACACTACCCGGAATAGGAGACAAATTAGGATAACTGTGTAAGAATTAGTACAACGAGAACCTGCGGTGAAACTGCAATCCTAAGGATTCCATTTTTAATTGATTAAACCAACCATTTAATCGATTGCTTTGTTTTCTTTTATTTTTATTTTCTTTTTCAATCAACTCTTGTTTTTAGCTTAGCTAATCAATCCTAATTAGTAATAGTCTTTAACCTCACAACTCCCCATGTTTGATAACTCGGGTCTCATAATCCCATATTACTTCGACACGTACACTTGTGTATTACACGCACGTTATACACATGTCAAGTTTTTGGCGCCGTTGTCGGGGAGTTGGCATGGTTAACACTATAAAAAGTTAGGATCGGCCACTCTAGGCCATTGTATTTATTTTCTTTTTTTTAGTTTTTTTTCTTCCCATTTTCATTACATAAAACTTTACTGTTAGTGTAGGGATTGTACATATTGATCTAAATATTTCTTTGTAGTTAGTCTTCTTTCATTTAAAAAAAAGTAAAAAAAAAAGCACATGGCCCCTATTTGTTATGAGTGTGGAAATGCACATGTAGGTTATAGATGTTTGAATCCACCTTCATTACATCATGAGAAAACCTCAAAGGAAATTCATCATGAGCATATTAGGATTATGGTTCAATATGTTTTAAATTGAAAAGGTCCTATTTCAAATGGAGGATGGGGTAGAATAGAGAAAATGAAAGAAGTTGAGGTTGAGGATAAGGAATTAGAGAGCGAGGAGAACATATTGGAAGAAGATTTATAATCACCTCTACCATGTCCTTCCATTGATCCCACACCCACACCCTTGACTCCTAGGATTGATTTTGAATATGATTGGGGATCTGATGAGGAAAATGAGAAGAATGATGCAAATAATGTGGATGATAATTTTGATACATGTGTTTGGGATATGAGTGAAGGAGAGGAGGATCCATAAGGTGCTTTATTTGATAGTGATCTTAGAGAGGAGGAAGAGAGTGAGGAAGAGGATATTGAGAGTGAAAAAGTGGAGGAATTTCCCATTACTCATCGCATAATTCCTTCACAACAAGACCCATCTCTTCATTTCCTTATTGAGGATCCTATATGGGATATATATCCAGATGATAATTTTGAAAGTTTTTGTGAGGAAATTAATGAATGTGGGGGAATTGAATTATTAGAAGAGGAGAAGGCACAAAAATTCACCTTTGATATAACCCCTCCATTATGTGTAGATAGGAGTGATCCATTGGGGATGGTCATAGAAATTAAGGAGCAATCATCATTATACCTTTCACCTCATGGCGATCTATTTCTGCATGTGCTCCCATATCAAGACTTGATTGTGAGTTGTGTTCATGTTCATGTTCATTGTAATGATAATTTACTGTGAAAATGGAACGTCAACCATACATGTTGGTCTTCTAACTATTATTTATTTTTTCTCATTGTTGCAAGGAACCAAAAGTTTGGAAGGAAGAGGCGAAGAGACCTTCACCCTCCTCTACGACCACCTGATTATTGTTGATTGACATGTGTCCATCCTAAGACGTTAAACAAGGAAGCTTGTGGGAGGCAACCCACTAATTAGGTTTATTTTGTTAAACTTTCAATTCTACTTTTACATTCCTATTTATAGATTGTGATATCTAGTTTTGATGCAAGTAAAAAAGGTGCCTTGATATGTGCATTCAGTGTGCAAGGACGCATTGAGTCGGTACCACCGACTTCACTATAGGTAGTACCAAGTTTTCATTAGTGAAATCTCACAAGTTGGGAAAGCATAGACACTTCACTGAGCTTGACTGCATATTGGAGGGCAGTTTATCATGTGGACCACATCTACTCATATTTGACCCTAGATTTCACCGCCCATACTGGTACAATCGTTTCATGTATCTTCCTTTGATTTTAACATTGGGGACAATGTCATATTCAAGATTAGGGGGAGGAATGGAATGACACTTCTACCTTTACCTTGCATCTTTACTTTTTATCATATCTCTACATGTTTTGCTTTTGTTGTTTGAAGTTTTTTTTCTTAGGGTCCACTTCTATCTAGTGTAATTGTGGACAAAATATAAAATTTTGGTTAGGATTAGCCGTGTGTTGATGATGTGGTATCAATTCTGAAAATTCTAAATAAAAATTTGAATGTGATATTATGCTTTGCACTTTAAGCTAATTTGCTATGTTTAAGAGTACATAACTGGAGGAATTGTTTGGATTAGTCAGCTTGATGACATACTGAATGAATGAAAAACCTAACTTAACCCTATGGCTTGTGTTATGACGATGATGTTTGAGTCCAAGCCAACCAAATAGTAACGTGATCTTTAATGTGAATTCTAGAAATAAACTCTATGATTACCCTGTTACACAAGTTGATAGAAGAGGGACATATCATGGTTGGGAAAGACATTGTCTCTTATTCATGTGATCTCATCCACCTTCCATTCATCTTCATTCACCACCATAGGATGATCAAGTTTAATCCAAGTTATTTTCCTCTTGTATGCATTACATTGCATGATAGGAAGAATATAGTTAGTTCATTTTATTATGCATTAGAAAAAGAAAAAAATCATACAATCTCTTTTGAGCATTTGTATTTTGCATAACAAAATCACATATAGTTTCATTTGCATTGCATATTTCATAAGGTGTTACATATTTGTTATCTTCTACCATCTTGTGTCATGAAAGAGTGTAAAAAAAGGTTGTATCTCCTCACTCCTTCTCCAAATAAAAAAAAAAACCAAGCATGAACTATTCATCTTGCTAAAAATAGGGGAAGAAAAAAAAGAGTTATTGAAAAAGAAAAAGAAAAAAATAGTAGAAAAGGAGGAAAAGGATTTTAAGTTCAATGTCATATTCTCTCTAAGAAACGAATGAGGGGATTGTGGATCTTTTTATAAGCACATTTACACCTATATTCATCATTAGGATGAAACATCCATTGCATGCATCATTCCACCAAAATAAAAAAATAGTTATTAGAAGTCATACATTCACATTTTATCCATCATACAGGTGCATCATATTTTTACTTTTTGCATAAATAATTTGGATGTTTCTTGTGAATCTTATTTTCATAGCCACCCATTTTTTTCACCCATTGCTCTGCATGGTAGGCCACCATCATAATTAAGCCCCTCATCCATGTTTATTTGGGGATCTGCTTCCAAGTAGTTTATTTAGGTAGATCAGAGCAATGTAGATAGGGAGATCACATGGTGCATCAAGCATGTGTCCTACTGGCCATGATATTAACTACTTCATATTGATACTATTTTTCATTAATCTTATTGTGGACATCTATTATGAACATGATTGATCGCTTTAGAGTAGTTACTTGTTCAGTGGTTGGAAAGGATCAGTTTGGGACCGACTGGTGGAGGGAGGTTAGAAAAAATAATTCATAGGTACTTGTCTTCTTGCTGACTTTTTAAAACAAATCCAAGAGTAGTGTTGCTCGAGGACGAGCAATATTCAAGCTTAGGGGTGTGATGTATGCACAAATTGTCATTATTTTGATATCTAATTTGGTTATTTTCTGTGTCATTTGTGCTTAATTGAATATCCTTTTAATACATATTTTACCAAATTAGTAAAAATCACTTGTGCATCATTTCTTATATTTTTACAAGTATTTTACATGCATTTTATATGTTTTAATTATTATAATAATTATTTGATTTTATTCATTGATTATTTTATTGCAGATAATTATTATTTACTGGAGCAAAGTCGATTTCATCGACTTACAACTCGATGGTAGCAACATGGCATCAGAGTACAAATATTTTTTGCTCCAATTTGAAAAGGAAAAGGATGTTTTACTGTGAAGAAGTCGATACCATCGACTTCCAACTCGATACCATCGACTCAGCGTTGCGGACCAAATTTTAATGTGTTAAATCTAACACATTATGTATTAAAAATTACATTTTAGGTTTCCTATTGACCTAAACATGTACGACGGCTATAAAAGACAACATTAGAACCACAATTGAGAGATCTATCAAGGGGGGACGATACGGAAGCCGAACGGAGAGAGAAAAGTAGAGAAACCCTACACGGAAGACCTCGGAGGCATTTTGGCAGCAGAAACGATGGCAAATTCTCTCCATCTTCTCCAAATCCACTCTTTAACCCTTTCTCCAATTTACTGTATCTCGAAATTCATGTTTTACATCTTTTCGACTTACTGTGATACCATGTCATCTATTTTCGGTTAAAAACCATAATTCCTTAGGACCCGGGAGTAGCCCGGGTAATCATTGTATGATACTTTTTACATAGTTTATCATAATTTGTCTCTCAAATCCATGGTATGATGTCATTTTCTCCATTATATCATTATAATTGATCACCCTAATGATAATCTAATACCTTTAATTACTTTGAAAGAAGAATTAACGGTTGAAAAGAGACGATAATCACATTAACTAATAAATCCTCTGAACAAGGCAATGTACAGTTAATGGTGGAAACCCAGAGTATGATCTTCATGCACCTAGTTTAGGGTATAGGTTACTACTACCGTGGAACCGACCTAGATTTAGGTAGTGAATTGTATCGCAAAAGTGAGCAATTCTGACTATAGGCCACTACCTGGAATAGGAGACAAATTAGGATAATTGTGTAAGAATTAGTACAACAAGAACCTGTAGTGAAACCACAATCCGAAGGATTCCATTTTTAATTGAATAAACCAACCATTTAATCGATTGCTTTGTTTTCTTTTATTTTTATTTTCTTTTTCAATCAACTCTTGTTTTCAGCTTAGCTGACCAATCCTAATTAGTAATAGTCTTTAACCACACAACTCTCTGTGTTCGATAACTCGGGACTCATAATCCCATATTACTTTGACACGTACACTTGCGTATTACACGCACGTTATACGTGTGTCAATTTGCCCCACCCAGAGCAGCTTCATCCCTAGTAGACGCATCACAGACAACACAACACTTGTCCAAGAATTGATTCATACCATGAAGTGGAAGAAGGGCACCAAATCAATGGCGATCAAGATTGAACTTTCAAAAGCATTCGATCAAATGTCTTGGGCCTTCATCCATGATACCTTATGCAAATTATAGCTACCCATCAACATCATATTCTACATCATGGCCTCGGTCATAGGCGGCTCTTCTACCATCATCTGTAATGGTACCCTCTCTAGAGAGATCAAGTCCTCCAGAGGCTTCAATAGGGTGACCCCCTATCACCATACCTCTTCATACTCTGCATTAAGTGGCTCAGCCAAGCTATTCAACTTCAGCTGGAAGATGCAAATTGGAAGCCTATCAAAGCTAGAAGATCCGGCCTTGTGATCTCCCACGTCTGCTTCACCAATGACCTAATACTCTTCGCACATGCCTCGGCTAAATGCATGGAAGCAATCAACAACACTTTCAAGGACTTTGAAGTAGTTTTTGGCCAATGGGTTTCTGTCTCCAAATTGAGAATTTTCTTTTATACCAGCGCCCCCCGTTCTCTGAAGAATCAAATCCAATGCATCAATGGCTTGCAAGAAACCAACGATCTCAGAAGATACCATGGAGTCCCTCTCCCACACTCTAGGGTGACCAAGGGTACCTACGCTAGCATCTTCAACAACTTGAGAAGCACCATCAATGCCTGGTATTCCCACTTCCTATCACTTTTAGGAAGGGTCTACCTCGCAAAATCCACGTTCACCGCCATCCCAACCTACGTTATGTAGACTGCTTCCTTAACCCTTATGGTGTGCGATCTGATCGACAGCAGGATCCGCAATTTCATCTGGGGTGGACAACATAAGGCTCATCCCCTCTCTCTTATCTCTTGGAACAAAGTTACCAACTCCAAGTCTAACAGTGGTCTTGGGATCAAATCTATGAGGATTTGGAACAAAGCTCTCATACAATGGAATACTTGGAACTTGCACACCAGAGCCAGCTCTGTCTGGGTTTCTAGTATGCAGGACAGATACCACAAGCACTGACGCTATCCCTGCTCCAACCTATCATGCCTAGCCAAAGCAACTTTCGATGGCAACCAATTCATAGAAGATAATTCCTACAAGGTCATCCTCAATGGTATGAACACCAGTTTTTGGGAAGACATCTGGTGGGAAGGGGGAGCTCAACTCAGAAACCATTCTCTACGAGTTATAACTGACAATATATCAGATCTCCTTGTTGGTAGCATCCTCACTGCCCAAGGTTCATGGGATATGGACTTCCTAAATTAATGGTTGCAAAACCATCTTACACGTTTGATTGCAAAACTTCTCCCTCCCTCCATCAAAAATGGTCATGATTGCACTACTTGGCACCTAACTCCCAATGGAGCCCTTACCACAACATCAACGTACAATCAGCTTAGAATCGGCACCAACATAGACGTCCATGGTCCCTGAAAGCTGATATGGAAAGCCCCAGTCTCTGCAAAGATCAAAATGTTCCTATGGACTTTGGGCCACAATGTGATCCTCACAAATGAACGTCTGATGGCCAGACACATCACCACTTCAAGAACATGTCCACACTGCAACCACCGAATCAAATCCACTATACATGCCCTCAGATACTACCCATTCACAGTCTCAACCTGACATTCTTTCCAACAGGTTCTCACAAGCAACTAGAGTTTCTTCACCGCTGTCGAGCTCACTGATTGCTTGGAAGCTAACATCTGCATCAACAAGTACCCTACAATAAGCTTCACATCTTATTTAGAGAGCAAGAAACGTGAAGGTACACAAGGAAAATATCATGGTACACAACCACCAGATAAGACTCATCTCTAGGTAGATCGATGCTCATGTCAATGTTATTGCGGTTGTTGGACATTCAATGACCAACAATGGCACAACCACACCATGGACTCCCCCCATGCCGAACTAGATTAAGATCAACATAGACACCGCACTCAACAAAAATAGATCCTCCTTCGTTGCAATTGCCAGGAACAACCTTGGCCACTGGATTGAAGGCCACACTAGATACCTTACCAATACCGATCCCACTTTGGTAGAACTTGTCGTTATTCTCCTGGCCATGCAGGTTGCTGACACCAAAGATTGGCTCAACGTCTACTTTGAGACTGACTGTCAAGGAGAACTCAACATGATTCAAGGCAACTCATACGCCTTCCCAAAGTACTTCACTTGGTTGATCAAGATAAAGGCCCTACACCAAATTGGTTGGATGATATTACATGCAAAAAGAGGAGCCAACATGTGTGCGGATACATTTGCAAAACTCCACCTCAAGAATATACTACAAACCACCTACTTCCCTATCCCACCTGGGCACATTTTACCCTTCATAGAGAAAGATAAATGTAATGGGCAGAATGCTTACCACCCAGATGTAACCTCTTGATGATTCAATAAAGATATTGATATTCTATTAAAAAAAAAAGAGAAAGTGAGTGATAAAGAATGGATTAAAATGAAGTAAATAGTAGAGCAGGAGTTAACAAATTAATGGTATGTGATAGATGTCATGATGGTACATAAGTATAAGAAAGAATTGAACATAATTTTTGCAAAGAATATACATAATTCAGTGATTATTGGATAAGTACAGTGAAGATGAATGGATCATGATTGAGTTTATATCATAGAAAGAATATGATAAAGAATATATCATGATTAACTAAATATTGGACTATGAGTGAGTATAAGAATACTATAGGACTAATGACACAATACTACATGAGTAAAATGAATAATTGAACATGAGTGTGACAAAGAATGGATCACAAATGAATGATTATGGAGTAGAATTGAACTGAGGAATGGAGAAAGATTGACATAATATTGGAGCATGACAATGATAAGTAATAGATCATGATCAATTAAATAGTAGAGAAGGAATGTGTTATATCATCAATTTTGGTAAAAAACAATGAATTATAAAAATAGACGCATGAATGGATAAGAAAACCACCAAATTATATTTGAAGGAATGATAGTAAAATCATTTTTTTGGCATGAGTTTGACCCATGGCCCAAGTGAGGCCCATGAGACTATTTTCTTTGCAAATAGGTCCTTTTGGAACAAATCAAAGAAATAAAAGGAATTAGTGCATGAATAGAAGATGATGGTTTTATGAGACATTGGATAACCAACATATGAGTAAATTGTCTCATACCATCTTCCTGGATGTCTAGTCAAAAAGTTGAGGATGAAATTCCTATAAGAGGGAAAGGATGTTATCACTTGGTTTTTCTCGTGTTTTAAATATATTGTTTTCCAATAGTGTTATATGAAGGACACAATAGAAAGATGATTTTCTATGTGTCTCGTTTGGAAATTATGGTTTGAAAAAGCAAATTCTCCATATAGGATATATTTCATGTAGTTTACTATTTTCAATAAACCAATAATAGATTCCAGACAATAAAAGAGTGGAAACTCCAATAATAAATAAATTACAAAAGATAATTCAAAATGGATATTTTTAATATGTAATTATGTGTTATTCTCTATAACAGAATGTTTTTGTACATAAATGAAGGATAACTAGTTTATGATTGTTGAAAAATAGAATTATGGAATATTGGACAATTTTCCAAAAGCAAATAAGATGTGTGGTGTTTTAGATAATGAAAAGAACAATTATCTAACCATTATTGGCGACACAATGTGTGAAACAACAATTAATATTATTTTGATCTAACCTTTGGTATAAGAAACAATATCCAAATAAAACCCCATAATGAGTATAGATAGGAAAAATAATAATGAGTTCTTTGAATCAATTTTAAGGGATATATTTAAGAGATAGAAGTTGATAAACAACTTAATGATAAATTATCCAAAATAATGTCATGTTAGTATATGCTTCCCATTATGGATTTGGTGTAAAAGTTGACAATTTAATTATGGGCATACGTGTCTCCATATTAGGAATCTTTTGAGTGTGTTCCTTTTGACAAGTAAACATATTTTCCACAAATGGATTGCCATGACCATGAAAGACGGAAAGGGGTACTTTTTTATTTATTATTGTCCATAATGGGAATATCTAAGCATAACTTTGGACTAAGGAGTATATTTTTGGTGATTAAGGTATTTCTCATTTCTAAGAGTCAGGACCCACACCACTTTCCCTCTCACCTATGATCATATGAAAAAGGAAAGTCATCTTTACCAAGGGACCATCCACATGCTTTACGATAATAGGGAGAAACAGACCCCAAGCTTTCCACCATCTCTCTCCATCTTCTCCAAAACCAGTAGGATTTCTCCCAAGATACATGTATATATATGGGACCAAGCAGGAAGCCCATCACAAAGAGAACATAACCAAAGCAACGGTGGCCATGGTACAATCAGTAGGAACTAATGGAGAGGTTTGGCTCAATGACCGATATGTTGAAGGAAACATGGACCGACTTTTTACACTAGTTCAAGCCAAGGACTACAATGACAATCGTCACCACAGATTCAGCTGGTATTCCCCTCACACCGCCACTCTCCTTGAGAATCACCCTAGGTGGTTGGATTTCCAGTTCTGCAATGACCCTCTCAAAGTCCTTGAAAGTGTTCTTCTACACATAATTTCAACTTTTCCCCAAAGCGATCAGTGCCAGCTCCACATGCTCCTCTCCCTCGATGCTTTCTGTTTCCGGTATCTCGATGACATCCTCCTCCTCCTCTGTTAGCTTTATCCTTGTGCACTTGTCTTCCAAGTCTTCTTCCATCACAGAAACGTTGACCAGAACAATCACGCTTTCCTTGGACCTGTAAGAGATAGGGTACCCACTCGGGTGAGGGAGGATGGCCACTGTGAAACCCTAATCGCCAGAGCGGTTAGTTAAAGCTGAAATTATGGGCAGATGAACACTTTGGGGGCATAAAAAGAAAGATAAAGGAGTCCGAAGAAACTCTCCAGCAACTCCAACAGATTCCACCTAATAGTACAGTGCTTGAGCAGTGCATGAAGGTCGCTAAAGAGTTGCAATACTGGCATGGGAAAAATGAAGCATATTGGTGTGCTCGAGCCAGAGTCAATGAGATGAAGGATGGGGATAAAAATACCGCCTATTTTCATCATAAAGCTTCAGCAAGGAGGAAGAGAAATAAAATCAAGGGCCTACAGGACAGAAATGTCGCATGGAAGGAGAAGGAGGAGGATATTCAAAAAATCATTCTAGATTTCTTTGAAGATCTATTTACAACCTCCAATCCAACTAGCTTCGAGACGACTACAGTGGTCGGGGATCATGGAAGTTGTTAGTGAAGACATGATGGCTCCTCTAGAGGCGGATCTCACGGATAAAGAAATATGTGCTTATATTGAGTCCATGCATCCAAACAAGGCACCGGGGTTGGATGGGATGAAGGCTATTTTCTTCCAAAAATCTTGGCATATTGTCGAAAGAGATGTGGCCAGCTATATTAAGGGGTGGTGGAAGGAGGACAAGAGTATAGAAGATGTGAATGAAACCTTGGTAGTTATGATTCCAAAGACACATGAGCCGAAGGAGCTGGGAGAGTACAGACCCATTAGCCTCTGTAATGTGGTCTATAAAATTGCATCCAAGGTAATGGCAAACAAGCTAAAACTAGTGATGAATCAAATCATATCTGAGAACCAGAGTGCCTTTATACTAGGAATTTGAATCACCGACAATGCCATCATTGCATATGAGTTGTTCCATGCCATGAAAAGGGGGAAGGGAAAAAAGAGAGGGCATATTGCGCTAAAACTGGACATGTCTAAAGCCTATGATAGGGTGGAATGGAAGTTCTTAGACCATGTGCAGAAGAATATGGGCTTTGGGGACAGATGGAGGAGGAAGATCCACCAATGCATCTCGTCAGTCAGTCATACTTTTGCCGTCAACGGAGAAAGGACCAGAACAATCAAGCCTTCCAAAGGACTACGACAGGGTGACCCACTCTCTCCTTATCTTTTCATTGTATGGACTAAAGCTTTCTCTAGGGCTATTAATCTTGGTGTTGAAAATAAGTTGATTCATGGCATTAGAGCATGCAGGCGCGCACCGGAGATATCTCACCTTTTCTTTGTAGATGATAGCATTCTCTTTGCTAGAGCCATGACTGTTGAATGCTTGAAGGTAGCTGAAATCATCAGCCAGTATGAACAAGCATCGGGTCAGAAGATAAATTTGAACAAGACAAAAGTGGCATTCTGTAAAGGGGTGAAATACGAACAAAGGCAGGCCATCAAAGAATTGTTGTAGGTTACTGAAGTGGATAGACATGCAAAATACTTGGGCTTACCAAAGGCAGTTGGGAGGTCTAAGAAATAGTCTTTCTACTTCATCCAAGAATGAGTCGGCAAGAAATTACATGGATGGAAAGAGAAATTTTTATCAAAACCGGGAAAGGAGATACTCATCAAGGTAGTGGTGCAGGCAATTCCAAATTATATGATGAGTATTTTCCAGCTCCTAAGTGGGACCATCGATGCAATTAACAGCACCACAGTGAGATTTTGGTGGGGTGCAAAAGAGGGAAAGAGGAAGATGTCCTGGGTAAGTTGGCAGAACTTATTCAAACCAAAGAAGCAAGGGGGCATGGGGTTTATGGATATCAACACGTTCAACCAAGCTCTCTTATCAAAACAAGGCGTCTCTACCAGTGTCAAGATACGCTGGCATACAAAGTGCTCAAAGCTAGATATTTCCCACACACATCTATATTGGAAGCAGCACGCGGCCATAATCTGAGTTATGTGTGGAGAAGTCTTTAGGGGTCGAAACCCTTACTCCTGGAAGGGTTGAGATGGGTGGTTGGGAATGGCACCAATATAAATATTTGGGAACAACAATGGATACCGAAAGAAGGTGCTATATGGGAGATAGCAAAGCCTGTAGATGAACATCATATAAAGAAGGTCTACGATCTCATGGACCAGGCAAGCCAGAGGTGGAATAAGGAGATGATACACCAACTCTTCCCGACCCAAATTGCTAAAGTGATATGCAGTATTCCGCTAAGTATGAGAGGCACACAAGATTCTATATACTGGTGTCCAAGTCAAGACGGTGCTTATAGTGTAAAGATAGGATATTGGCTTGGAACACTGGGACAGAGGTGGATGGCGGAATTCTGGGCACAAGAAGGCAATGAGACTTGGAGACTGATCTGGCAAAGGGGATGGCCGCCAAAGGCAGCACACTTTCTCTGGAGAGCGTGCACTAGAAGTCTAGGGACATTGGGAAGACTCTTTGATCGCTATTTTCATCCCGATGGCATTTGTAGGTTGTGCTCTAGAGGGCGGGAATCAGTCCAGCATATGCTCTTTGAGTGTGATAATGCAACGCCCATGTGGAGGGAATGCATACCAGAAGTCCAAGGCACTGTTAGTAACTTGCTACATCTGGAACCTGCAACAGCTATCCATGAGCTCCTTAAGGATAGGGACGAACACGAAGGAGATGACCTGGTAGCGAGGATGTGGGCAATTTGGTTACATAGGAACAAACGCACATTCGAACAGTCTCAGCAAGATATCAGGTACACATTCAGAACAACGCAGGCTCTGGTGCGAGACTTTAAGCGCTACAATCAAGGGTGCCATGCTAATGTAGCAACACAAATGACCAGACAACATGAGGGGAGGCCCCCGGAACCTGGGTGCATCAAGATGAATGCAGATGCAACGTGGGAAAAGGGGAAGAGAATAGGGATCGGGATGGTATGGAGAAATCACACGGGTGAGATGATAGCAGTTGAAGGAAGCAGCAGGGAAGATAATGCAAGCGCCCTACTCGCTAAAATGCAGGTAGTGCATGCAGGACTGAGTGCAAGCAAACGGTTGGGCATTACAAGGTTACAGATTGAAACAGATTCAGAAACGCTTTGGAAGGTCTTCCACGCAGCTTCCGGAAGACGAGATCAAATGGGAGTCCTACTGCATGACATCCTTTCTCTTAGTCGAGAGTTCCGCTCATTCAGTCTAGTATATATCAGTAGGTTATCCAATAAAGTGGCTCATGAAGTAGCCACCACAGCATGTAATAGGGACGGTAGTTTTTTCTTTTCACAAAACTTTCATCCAAACCTTGTTTCGCTAGCCGCTTCCGATTTGGCACAAGTTTAATAGATAACGGGGCCTTCAAAAAAAAAAGATAGATACTTCTTCTAATATACTTCTCATATGGACAATTTTGGTGATGCAAAGTTATGTATGCTTTATAAGAAAATTTTGTAAAGAATATATTTAATTAATGGAAATTATTTTTTGTTGATTATTATTTGTTTAAAATCTAGATCCTTGGGAAAATTTTAGGTAATTCTCTCATCTTTTTGTCCTTCCTCAAATGGGGGTTTCTCAATGTGAATTCGTTATATTTGGTATCATAGCACCATATTTTTCAAATAATATTTCATACTTTATTATTTCAATTAATTTGTAGAAAATTAAGGGGAATTATTAAGGTGTGACTTGATGGTAATGGTGTCTAAAATGGACCATTGTTTTGGGGGTATGCAATATTTTCCTTCGCATCATTGAAATGGTATACATGGAGTCCTTAGACAATGTGATTCTGACCTGAAAAGAACTTAGGCTTTGCCTGAAGTAATGTTTCCCCTAAGTCATATCATCGTTATTCATCCACTTCTCACCCTCTTTCTTAATAAACCCTAAAAGGAACATCCCTCCTCATATCAATTTAGGAGTTTTTAGAAGTAGTAGGTGTGGCGACCGTCTTGCGAAAACATGATTAACTAATGCAGAAGCGAATTATTTGCAGCGGATTACTGAAAATCACTAAAAATTAAAACTTTTTGCAAAGAGATCCTCACATAGGAAATCTTTTCCAACAAGAACCATTGCATAACATTTACATTCTGGTTCAAATGTACATAACCTCTACCATCTCTTTTCAGAGATTACATCATCAACTGTCTTATAAACATTATATACAGACAATATACGAATCTCGAGGCATCAAGCCAAAACCTCAGATTGATTCATAAAACACTGACTAAAAACTCTGAGGACCTGAGAGTACAGAGACGACACATAGGACTTTCTAACTACATAACTTGACAGGCAGTATCTCCACCTGAGATATTACTGTTGTCCTTGCTATCACTGCTACTGTCTATGCCCTGTAATGAAATTCAGCTTCTTTGTTCGCGTCCACCTAAAAAGTTGGATCCCACGGGGGTGAGACAATTGTAAATTGCCCCAGCGGGAGATATAACTCTCCGCCAAAACATTTTTATAGCAGTTTATTAAATAAACTTAACAGAAGAATTTATATATTAAATCAACAGCAGGTAAGTCACTTGTATGAACCAAGTGAAGTAATCTCCTTTTTCAAGGATAACGTTGCATCTACTCATGGTAGACTTATAGTTCATCCATATACTTGTAATGAATACAACAGATATGAACAACATCAATGAACTATAGATATATAATAGAAATGTAACATCAACCAATGAATTTCCGTATTCAATCCTTAAGCAAACATGTTATACGGCTGATTTCATTTTACAAACACACTTATGCCCTAAGGAGATGAGATATACCGCTCATGCTCCAACCGACCACTGTAAAGTCAAAATCGGTACCATACAAGGTCAATGGAAGAGTCGGATTCCCATGACCTCCCACATCTCGGTCAGTGCAAGATCACATGCAGGACATCTTGTGTCTCTGCTAAATATAGCCTTCCAGAGTATACTGGCAACTTCTCTATCAGAGTTACAGTGGCGTGTTGTACTCTCTTTGCGATCGTGAGATTTTGTGTTTATCTCCACCGATTCGGCATTAACATTATTGGGAGATGTGTACGGCATCTAACCCAATCATTGGGAGATTCGTGATACATCCATCCCGGTACATATAATGAAGGATTGAGAGATTAAAGTACATCTCACATCAAATCCTACATTATGACGTAAGGATATTCGCGTCCATCACCCCAACATACTCAAAAGTATGCTCTCCAGGAGTTCCCTTAGGAAAACCTATTTCACCATCATTTAACTTCTGACAATGATGGATCTATGGTCAGGGCTCTACATGATATCATTATACTTGATTATTTAAGTACATTATGGCATTCTTTTAGCATCAGTCAAGTTCTCAAACATAACTTATTACCACAATGCTATAAAGAGACATGTACTACTTTCATCAGATATTTATCAATCTTTCAAAGACCTTGGGAACTCAATCCCTCATTTCAAAGTTGGGAATTCTCATCCCTTCACATTCTCATCACCATATTCATATGGTTCTGGGTATTCAAACCCTTAACTCATCATTGAGCATTATTACACCTTTTTCAGGTAACTATCACCTTTAGGTCATCTGACCAAGGCATTCATGATACTTGTTACACAAGCATCACACCTGGCTTACAAGGCCATGAAATATCTTGTCACCTCTTTCTAGGCAACAACTTGCTCATATGACTCATAGAATCCTTACACATTGTTACTTTTACTAAGCAACAACAACATTAAGGCTCATAATGTCAATCAACATTTATTATATAAATGTCGTAGCTCAAATCTAGCTACGTTCATTATCTCATCATACATGCATGGTTATTAGGCATGATAACAGTCATACAAGATATTCATCACATCATGTGATACAATAGTAACACCATTATTCCTTTTCCAAGAATTAGGGTTTACTATCAAACACGGCTTATCATTCCCTTTACCCAAGTCAGGGTTAGGGTTCCCCTTTTCTCATTAATTAGGGTTTCATGATTATATAATATATCCAACCCTTAATTCATTAATCCATACCTCTGGGGCATTCAAAGGTATCATATTTGATTATTCAAGAACATTACTTTCATCATATAGCATTAATGATCATCAGTTCAAGGTATGAGTTCATTTCTCATCCTCATCATGGTATGATTATATCATACACATCATTTGGGCTTAACCCCATTCTCAAGGTACATTAATTAACACTCATCAAGTGCAAAAACTCATTACATTTCATTGTAATAGTTGCATAACACACTTCATATGTTTCTTACCCAATTATATTGTATTTGGAGTGAATCAAGGTATATAAACCCTGAAGTACTGAATGTGATAACTATCATATCTTGATGTATCACTTTCTCATCATTTCTGACTCTCTTGAGTTAACCAACTTATCTTGTATTAAGGTATTTCCCCTCTTAATACAACACATCACTAAACTCTCACCTTTAGCATATAATGCTTAGGCCACACATTAGAATTGTCCAATTATCTTTAATGATATGGACTTATCTAATGCTAAAGACATTGCTTACAATAAGGTTGCTTATAATCAACCACATGAAATGTTCCACCTTTATAAGGCCATTCCTCTTGTTTCATCATTAGGGTTTCTCTATACCCTTACTTAAGATTAGGATTATGATTCATTGTCACATTGCCCAAGATTTGGGCTTTATATAATATGACTTCACATTAGAGTCCCATTTACCTTCACCCTTCTTAGGGCCTCTCATCACAACATAGCATTGGAGCTTCATGTGATGTCAACTCTTAATCAGGGTTTCTCATGGAATCACCCTCAACTAGGAATTCACATGGAATAACCCTCAACTAGGGTTTCACATGGAATCACCCTCAACTAGGGTTTCACCATAGTCACCCACAATTTGGGTTTACTATTCATCTCCTTTAGGATTTCATTCAATTATCCATAATTAGAGATTCACTATTCATCCAAATTAGGGTTTTACATCTCACTTACCTAATTTGGAGTTTCATATATCATTACCATAAATTAGGGTTACATCCTTACCCTGGATTAGGGCTTTAATTGGAATTGCACTCATTTAGGGTTAGAACTCAATAACCCTGTCAATTAGGGTTTATGTTCATGATTAGGGTTTCATGATATCTCTACTTAAGGATCAAACCCATAATTACCACATGAATTATATTCATGTTATTAATTCATTCTAACATCATCTCAACTTGATAAGGTCATATCATCCCTTCAATCAAGTACATACAACTATGAATGACATAGTGTACCAAGTCATTGATCCTATAGGCAGTTAGGGTTCATCCCTTAATTGGAACTAACCACTTAGGTACTATTAGGGTTTCAACCTTTGTACCTTCAATGATCATCATTACTAATCATCATTGAATTAATGAATCATTCATCATCTCTATTCTCAAGAGATTCAATCACCTTGGACCTCCATTACATAAGGTATCCAATTGAATTGATCAATTGAGTCCTCAATTACAACAAGTGTCTAAGTGGATTAACCAATTGAGTCCTCAATCAACTTGGACTACTTGAGCCCCAAATGGTCTTGGTCCTTCAAGGTTCAAACGGTTTGAAACAGTTTGGTAAAGGTGGTGCTTGAGACCGTTTGCCCAAGCAAGTAGGTGAAGACCGTTTGCCCAAGTTTGACTTTTGAAACCGCATGGGCACAAACGGTTTGGGATCGTTTGGTCCCAAACGGTCTTGAGACCGTTTGGCCCCAAATGGTCTTGAGACCATTTGGACTCAAACGGTCTTGAGACCGTTTGGTCCAAACCTTCTCAAAACCGCATGGACAAAAGATGGTCTCAACAACACCAATCGGTTTACGGTTCTCAATATTGATTCCTTCAATCATTGAATTCATGGAACCAATCATCAATTGGACCTATCATCATACTTCAATTGAGTTAAATAGGTCAACCTTCAACTTATTTGACCCTAAATTGACCCTCAATTAGTCCTCAATTAGGGTTTGAATCAATTGAATTAGGGTTTGGAATCGATGATCCTTCAACACTAATCAATGCAAGATTAGTTACTTTGAAACCATTGAACCATCATCCAAATTGAATATGACCTGACCTCAAACGGTCTTGAGGTCATTTGGATGACCACAAAACGGTCTTGAGACCGTTTTCCCATCATATCATCAAAATCCAAGTCAACCCATTAGGGTTTGGAATATTGGATTGATCACCAAGTCAGCAATTGATTACACTTTAACTTAGTATCATTGGATCATCAATTGCTTAACCATACTCACCCCTAGACCTCAAAACGGTCTTGGGTGACCCTTAAACGGTCTTGAGACCGTTTGTCTCATCCAACCCTTGGATTCTAGTGAAAAAATCATTAGGGTTTGAGCTATTGAGTTGATCATCAAACCAGCACTTAATTGCAAAGTGATTTGGTACCTTTAGACCTTCAATTGGTCAACCATGCTTAACCCTAGACCTCCAAACGGTCTTGGGTGATCCCCAAATGGTCTTGAGACCGTTTGGGTGATTCACAAACGGTTTTGAAACAGTTTGGGTCAATCAACCCAAAACATCAACTCATTCCAATGCAAAATCAACACTTATAGCCGATTAGGGTTAACACCATATCTTTTGTCCTTTAATCACTTAACCATATCCAACCCTAGACCTCCAAACGGTGTTGGGTGACCCCCAAACGGTTTTGAGACCGTTTGGGTAATCCCCAAACGGTTTTGAAACCGTTTGGGCTAATTAACCTAAAATGTCAAATCAGCCAAGTTGAAAATCAGCACTTAATCCAATTAGGGTTTACCTAATTGATTAGCCTTCAACTCATGATTACTTTGGAATTAATCCATCAAATTTGGTGGGTCATCAACCAACATAATTAAACAGGATTCGCTAACGGTCAACCCTTGGTCAACTCTTTCAAACGGTTTTGAAACCATTTTCCCAAAAAGGTAAATAAATCAATTTGAAAATCAGCACTTAATCCAATTAGGCTTTGCCTAATTGATTGGCCTTCAACTCACGACTCCTTGGGAGTTAACCCATAAAATTTGGTGAGTAATTAACCAACATAATTAGGAACAGTAATCTAAAACGGTTAACCCTTTCTCAACTCACTCAAATGGTTTTGAAACCGTTTGGGTCAATCAACCCAAAACATCAACTCATTCCAATGCAAAATCAGCACTTAGCCGATTAGGGTTAACACCATATCTTTTGTTCTTTAATCACTTAACCATATACACCCCTAGACCTCCAAACGGTGTTGGGTGACCCCCAAACGGTTTTGAGACCTTTTGGGTAATCCCCAAATGGTTTTGAAACCGTTTGGGCTAATTAACCTAAAAAGTCAAATCAGCCAAGTTGAAAATCAGCACTTAATCCAATTAGGGTTTACCTAATTGATTAGCCTTCAACTCATGATTCCTTTGGAATTAATCCATCAAATTTTGTGGGTCATCAACCAACATAATTAGGAACAGGATTATCAAACGTTCAACCCTTGGTCAACTCTTTCAAACGGTTTTGAAACCGTTTTCCCAAAAAGGCAAATAAATCAAGTTGAAAATCAGCACTTAATCCAATTAGGCTTTGCCTAATTGAATGGCCTTCAACTCACGACTCCTTGGGATTTAACCCATAAAATTTGGTGAGAAATTAACCAACATAATTAGGAACAGTAATCTAAAACGTTTAACCCTTGGTCAACTCACTCAAATGGTTTTGAAACCGTTTGCCCAAAAAGTTAAATTAATCAAGCTGAAAAATCAGCACATAATCCAATTAGGTTTGCCTACTTGATTAGCCTTCAACTCACGACTCCTTGGGAGTTAACCCATAAAATTTGGTGATTCATTAACAAACATAATTAGTAACTGTAATCTCAAACGGTAAACCCTTGGTCAACTCACTCAAATGGTTTTGAAACCGTTTGCTCCCAAATGGTTTCAAACCGTTTGCTCTCAAACGGTTTGGTGAAACCGCATGAGCAATTGACTCAAAACCGTATGAACCATGATTTCTTTGGAAAAAGTATCCAATATGATGTCATCATCATCTACCTTCGTCCCTGAAGTTCTAACAACTTCTGATTTCATGAAATAATCATTTTCAACCAGCAATTAAACAAGATAATGAAGGAATCATTGAAATTGCAAGATTAATGGTTGAATAACAATGAAAAAGGGTTCAAGTTATAAAACCTGCCTCCAATTGAGCTCCAAAGCTCCATGTCCACGGAAACAATGGTGGATGCAACTCATTTCACCATTCCAAGGCTCGTCCTCAAGGTTTGAGTGAAAAGGAATGGTTAGAATTGAAGATGAGATCGAAATAGGTAGAAATCCATAATTTATTTTCAATTTCCACCATGGAATCAAGGTGAAATGGATCAAGAACCTTACCAACAGGTTGGGGGTCGTCCTCCAGATCCTCCCAATCTCCCTTGGTCTTTTACCAAGCAAGGAGAAGAAGTGGGGTCGAAAAAGCATTCCATTTGGCTTGTAAAGGGTCATTTTATAAGAAAATCAAGGAGAGAGAAAGTGCCTTATAAAAATTCATTTAATCCCAAAAATGTGGCCGCCTCTTCCCCCTTATCTTCCTTAGGGACGAGTCTATCTTGTTTGCCTTTTATCCCTCTCAATTATCCATGATTTAAAGAAAAGAAAATCAAGCACCTTAAATCATATTATATTAATATCCATATGTGAGTGGATATTTCTTTTTCTTATAAAATTGTATGTGAGTTATCCACTCCTTTGTATATTTTCGTGGTCCTTGCAAAGCTCAAGGACGTCACACATACATCTGAATACAACCATTTTAATTTTGGTTGGAAGGCCCTTTCATTAATACATTTATTTTTTCCCTAAATCAAATTAGGGTTTCAATTAGGATTAAATCTTGATTATTTTAATATCAAGATTCTCTCTCCTCCAACGTAATTCAAATGAGGTGCCCCTATCATTTTCTTTGCTCTACATGATGCCAAGAAGCATTAAGGACCTTATTGAAGTGGTAATTTGCATATTGAACCCTAGGTTTTGGGTAAATTGCACTTTACACCAAAACTAGGTTTTAATGCACAAACATTGCTTTATCAGCTCTTTCTTGGTATTCAGGCTTCCATAAGCCACACCTCAGCATCATCTTCTCTCTCATGATGCTTCAACACATGAGGAACATATTATCATGCACAATTTGCACTTAAACCCCTCAACTTGGGTATTTTTCACATTAGTCCAAAACAAACAAAACATTGATTTCAACAATGTTCAAAAAGGACTAGAATTGCAACATAAGTTCCTCTTGAGGCCTAATTACTTTTCATAATATGAGATTAAGCATTTAATCACATTTCTTAATCAAAACATCTACGGTTAAAGTATAACCCAGGTCAGGGTTGTTACAGTAGGATTTAGGCATCCTCCATCGATTAATGTACATGCAATGTGGGAAGTTGTAATCTAGATGTAATTTGAAAATAATTATTCAAACATAGAAAAAATAATGTAACAATGTGCATGTAATGCAGATATAATGATGAAGTAACAAAAAAATGGTTTTATGAGTTACAAGGGTAAACTCTATATGGGGATAGGGTTGGTTCAGAAGAACCGTAGGGGGATCAAGGGATGTTAAAACCCTAAGAGGTAGGGTGCAGTCTCTAACCCAAACCCAAATTGTAATTATGGGGAAGGAGAGCAGTGTGGTGATATAGAACTCTAACCATATGAACCTTGAAAAGAATTAAGAAAAATATAAGTAAATGAGATAGGTGACTCAGTATTCCATAGATATGTTCATGTGGAACAAGACATTAATTAGAAAAGTTTGAACAAATATAAGAAACCTATGAATAGTGCATTTATGTACATAACCAGCTCAAACCCGATATCGATCTCTAGTGAGTTAAAGAGCATGGGGTGAATAAAGTCACCATGGAGATGACTGATGATCTGTTTTACAAAGGGGAGCCTATGTATTGATATGAAATCACACTGGGACAAGAGAGGAAGGCCTATGTAAGGAATGTCCAATACATGGACCAAACCATTAGAGAGGGTTCACCGCAAAGAGGCTCCCCTGAGAGAGCACACCATTGATAAAAGAGGATAAGGGTTTCAAGGTTAAAATAACAAATTCTTATGTAGGTTGCATAAAAAGATGCTATTATGAAACTTTTAGGGTAAGAGTAATGAGAATTAAGAGAAATGTAAATAAGTCAGTGTGATCCTTTCATTAATGCTTGAATGTGGAGAAATCCATTCATGATGCATGTGAAAAGGTTTGAATACACATGAGAGATAGAAGTAACCAATGGTTGTATATGAAAATGAAAATATAAATATAACTTGATAATTGCCCTAATGCTATCTCTGGTGGAAAGGATGAATAAAGAATACCCCGAACTAGTAGGTAAGGTATTGAGACTACCCCTAGGGAGTGGGTATCTTATTGGGTGTACCCCAAGTGAGTGGGTATGCAACTGGAACTACCCCCAATGAGTGGGTAAGTCATTTAGATTAACTCCATAAAATGAGTATGCTAAACCCTCAATGAGTGGATATGCTACCCCAGCAAGTGGGTATGCTATTGAAATACTCCCATCAAGTGAATATGATGTTGTGAGTACCCCCGATTATTGGGTAAGGATGGATATCACCCTCAGAGAGTGGGTAGATCCTTGAAGTACTCCCAGTGAATGAGTATGAATACCTCCCAGTAAGAGGGTATATGTAGAGACTACGCAAGTACATGATGAGAAGTTATAATATAAAATGTATATATTCAACATTTTATGGTGACGTAAAAATATAAATTCAACTTTTGCAATTGGTGTCCCGACCTAGGGTGGGTCAACTCAATAGTGGGAAAAGTACATATGGGAAGGAAAAATCCTAAGACCTTGGGTTTAGTTTGTGGATTGAGAGCCTAACCTCCTCTTATGAACTAAGAGGGAACTGTAGGTTAGAGCCTTCCCTAGAAGGGTAAAATGATAAATCAATTTAAAGATTGAGGTAACCTTATAATTTCATGTAAAGTATTAAGGAAATAAATTATGAGAGAAAATATATTAAGTATAAGTCTTTAAACCCAAGTATACCATCTGTGAGGAACATAAGAAAAAGTTACAATGTAAGTGGCTGACAGTATGAGACCAAGTGGGGAAGTGGGAGTCACCATGAACCCAATGAAGGGACATAAAATGAATAATGATCAACATAAGAGATGGACAAAAATCTGGTTTTAAGAATTAGATGTGAAAATAATGTACCCTCAATAAACCCTTGACAATGGTAGAGCCCTAAGTCAACTCTAAGGTCAACTAGAGAGTATTAATGGTACATAGGACCAATGTGATTATGAGTTGATTGTTCCTTGAATGCACTAGACCATTTTCTTGGGAGGTAATAACTATGTTTTCCTGAGCCCATGACTCATAAGACAAGCCACCTTCATGATGTTCTTGTGTCCCAAGGGGTCAATGTAGAGGAACTCCCCTGATTGATAAGGATGAGATTACGCCAAAAGTATATGTACCCCTAGAGACCTCAAGGAAGTGGATAAGACTCCCAATACATGAGGTGTAAATGTAAAAGATATAAACAGGTCATGTAATAATGAAATATTAGGGGGGGGGAGTTATTCAAAACATCTAGAGTGAGAAGGTATTTGAATTCACAAGATATAAGAAAGTTCTAGAATTAGAAAGTAATTTATGGTTTAAAGTAATGTTGAAAATGATTCAGCCTAAATGTAAAATTTTAAGATAATGTGTACACCATATCTGCTCTTAGAATGAGATGGACTTTGTTTTTGGGCTGCATTCAAGCACTTATTTTATCTCATTGTAAGTCAGAGAGATTGGGTAAACACATGGTATGCTTAAAATTGACATATGAGAATAAATACCCTAACTTCAACTTAATGACATGATCTATTATGTGAGGTGTTACCTCACTTTTATAAGATGATAAATGAATAATGGGTTGGAAAGATAGATGAAATAATAGTTCTTAAGTGAAATTGAAATCACCAATGAAAACCATAATCAACAAGAGATGGTATTATGAATACTAAGAATGGTGGATATACCTAGAATTGAGTTCAAGTACCAATATTAGTCACAATGTGAGGAATTTGCATAACAATAAAAGAAGAAAAGTTATATAAGTTGGGTTGCTAACCCACAATTATGAAATAAATTTAAGTTATTATTCACCTAAGTTTTCTAGATTTGAACTTTGCTGACAAAATTACTTCTAAGGAAGGATGGATATTATATCCTTAGTTTTTGTAAAAATTGAATTATATAAATAACGGCGTGAATTGATAAGAAACCCCCCAAATCATATTTGAGGGAATAATAGTAAAATCATTTTTGTGGCATGGGTTTGACCCATGGACTAAGTTAGGCCCACTACACTATTTTCTTTGCAAATAGGTCCTTGTGGCACAAATCAAAGAAATAAAAGGAATTAGCATACAAATAGAAGATGATGGTTTTATAAGATATTAGATAACCAATATATGAGGAAATTGTCTCATACCATTTTCCTAGATGACTAGTCAAATTTTGATGATGAAATTCCTATAAGAGGGAAAGGATGTTATAACATGGTTTTTACCATGTTAATTATAATGTATTTGGTTGCAAATAAGGTAACACAAAGGAAACATGAGAAAGATGGTTCTCTATGTGTCTTGTTTGGAAATTGTGGTTTGGAATTGAAAATAATCCATTTGGGATGGATTTCGTGTAGTTCACAGTTTTAAATAAATATTAATAGATTCTGGAAAAATAAAGAGAGGAAAATCTAATAATAAAGAAATTACTAAAGGAAAATCAAAATGGATGTTTTAAATATGGAATTATGTGTTACTCTAGAAAGAGAGTTTTTGTGCATAAATGAAGGAAAATTTCATTATGAGTTGTTGAATAGAATTAGGGAATATTAGATAATTTTCCAAAAGTAAATAAGATGTGTGGTGCTATAAATAATTAAAGGAATAATTATCTATCCATTATTGGCAACACAATATTTGAGACAACAATTAGTAGTATTTTTATCTAACCTTTAGAATATGAATAGATATCCCAATAAAACCTCACAATGTGAATATAGATAGGACAAATATTAATGATTTCCTAGAATCAATTTTAAGGGATATATGTAAGAGATAGGGATTTGACAAACAACTTAATGATAAATTGTCCAAAATAATGCCATGTAAGTATATGCTTTCCGTGATGGTTTTTGAGTAAAAGTTGGGAATTGAATTGTGGACATATCTGTCTCCATATTGGGAATCTTTTGAGTGTGTTCTTTTTGACAATTAAACATATTTTTCCACAAATGGATCGCCATGACCAAGAGAGAAGGAAAGGAATGTTTTCTCTTTAGTATTTTCCATAATGGGAATATCTAAGCATGAATTTGGATAAATGATTATATTGATTGTGACTAAAGTCATTCCCATATATAGGATTCAGGACCCATGCCTCTTTCCCTCTCACTCATGATCTGATGAGAAAGTAAATTAATCTTTATATAGGGACCATCCCCGTGCTTTATTATAAAAGGGGCAAACATACCCAAGGTTTCTGTTATCTCTCTCCCTCTTCATGAAACCAGTATGGGTTTACCAAGATACATGTATAAATGTAATGAGATCCATAATGACCATGCTGCAATCCTTTGGAACTAATGGAGATGTTTGGGTCCACGATAGGGACGTTGAAGGAAATAGGGACCGACTTCTTGCATTGGTTCAAGCTGAGGACTATGATGCCAATCGTCATCATGGCTTCAACTGATACTCCACACATGCCACCAGTCTCCTGGATTGTCTAGTTTAAACTTTGGTTGTGTTTGTGCCTCTCTGAGCATAAACCTAGATAGCTAGATCTCCATATTATCCCTAACCCTCTCCAGCCTTTTCTTCCAGTGACCAGTGGCTGGATGGATCTAGTAGAACTTGACAGAAGTGCCTCGCCTTCCTAAAGTTGTTGGGGATCTAGCTTAGAGGTGACAACCATGCAGGAGGACCATAGTCAGACTCCCTTCCATGATGAAGGAGAAAAACATTGGACAAAGGACCTTAAGACCCTTTAGGATGTATGTCACCCGTGAGAGTAATAAAGTAATTCCCCCTCCTAAACTTTGGCTTCCTAGAGATGAATAGCAATGAATTAGTTTCGCATGTGTCCTCTTCAGATTGGTTGGAAATACATTTAATTTGTGGATAGTGTAATCATCAAGTGGTATCTCACATCACAACAAGTGATATATGAATTTTGATCCAAAAATGAGGGGAACACAAATATAATATGATTAAAACCTAATCCAAATTGCAATTCTAAAAGTAGTGCTTTACATGATTAAGTGGAGACTTGAACACTTAAACCCTACTTTTGTATCTTAATCATGTTAAATATGTTTCTTAAAGATATTATCTAATATTGTGGAACTTAATGATAATATACATTGTTCATGACCATAATGAGTAGTTAGGGTGCTAATGTGAATAATCATGAATTGGGGTCTTGAAGTTAAATGTGCTAACTTTAATGAATTCAGACTAACCCAAGTGATCAGAATGAGAGGATAATCTTGGATTGAGTAATTATGGTTACACAAGATGTTATAGTATGGTAGATTTGATAATCATGACTACACTTAACATGAATTAGGTTTCTATAGTCATTATATCAATGAACACGGGAATTGGGATATTGAAGCATGACTCTATGGATAACTCGATGCCAAGAAAACCCTAAAACTAGGAATAGGCTCGGGTATGGTTTAATGTAATTAATGTGATGGTGACACTTTAATATTTACATATGTGAAGATTAAATTTGATTCCTCAATTTTCTTGCTTGATTGGATAATATGCTTAACAAGTGTATAATATGCATGAATCACCATTGAGTAACGTGGTTACATCTATGACTACCCACATTAGTTTGTTAGTGTTTGGTGAGTGTTTCATTAATTACATTATGTTCAATTATAATGCCATTGTGAGTATCACACAAAGGAAGAATATGTGCATAAAATAACAATTCTTAATTCAAAGTACTTAATGAAATATATGTTGTTAGCTTACTTGCACACTTTTGCATGAACCCCACATACACAATATAAGTTGTTATATTGATCCATGCTTTTGTCTCATGGCCTTTTAGGTGCATGTTAGATAAGATGATATCAAGGTATGATGGTGTAACACCCACATTTGAAAATGCAATATAATTGAGCAGAAGCATTTATCTTGAAGGGGGAATGTCACACTAAGGTAACCATTGCATATAAATAAATAAATAAATCACCATTAAGATTCAAAAATTGTTCTTTGAATAGGAAAGTTATAACTGAATTTTTTATCAAGTCTAAGTTTCAAACATTTCTAAACATGGAAACTAACCATGAAAGTAAACATTCTAGATTAGAGGATCAGCTAGTGAAGATGGCATGCCACCTGTTGTCACTTGAGGGTCTTCTAATCTTTGGTTTTCTTCTCTTTAGTCCTTATTTAATCCAACTCCTGGGGACATTACGTACCCAACATGATAAGTAGAAAAACTACACATCAGTAACAAATACTGGAACTTTATAATATAATCAAAATAAATATACTTCACATGTAAGAAAAATTGACATGAATTAAGTATAAGAATTCTTGAATCATTAATAGCATGGAGAATTTGATAATAAATAAAAATTGACATGAATTAAGTATAAGAATTCTTGAATCATTAATAACATGAAGAATTTGATAATAAATATATGCATCTGTCTATGAAACACATGATTGATAGGAAAACCCTTGATGACCTCTAGAGGTCCATGATTTGAGAGAAAATTAAAAATTATTCTATTTGAATTATCTTAATCATTGACATGATCTTTCAACTTTAACATGATGGGATTACTATGTCTTGAAACTTTAACCTTAAATTCATGAATCATTAATAATAATACCTAATCTTAATGAAGATTGTAACCATTAGACATCACAATCATCAAGCAATTGATATAATGAACATGAATAAAGCATTGAACCTAAGATCATATTGTATACTTTATAGTTAACATTTAATCAACCATAAATACTTGTGCCCAGTAACATGACCTATTTACCTTTACCGCAAACACCTAAGTGATAACACCAAATTTTGTGATGTTTTTGGCCCTTATTTCGCTGTCAAATCTCCCCTTTAAAACTGTTTTCGTCTCCTTTTTTTCATGCTTTTGAATAAACAGGCCACGCTGCGCTCTTATCCCATTTTTATCATATTTTGTAGGGTTTCCTCGTTTTTCCACTCTTTTATCAGCAAAAAGGCCCGTCCCGGCCCATGAACATGTTCTACCTGCATCGGCCCTCCTCCCAATCGGCCGACACACTCACTGCCCGACATATGGCAGCACTATATACTACTGCACGACACGGGGGTGCCACGAAAGGAGGATCTGATGGGCGATATGCCACTTACCCGAGAGGGAGCTGTACTCGCTATGACTACTGAAGCGTGTCACGCGATACAAGCCACCCACCGATAGGTACCCACTTGTCACGACACCCGACACGCTTACAACCCGACACCCTTTGTGTCGCGCGACACGCATATCGGGCATCCCTGAAGCCGCAATGATGGAGCTGATGGAGGACATGTGGTGCTCGGAGAACCACAACTTCTCCCAACCGCTACCTATAAATAGCAGCTACAGGACTCCGATGGGACAGGTCGGAATTTTGTGAAAGCTAACTTGGGAAAGCACCTGGAGCTAGCGTATCGCGTCCCAGAGGTGCACCGGGCGATACTAGGTGAGCACTTCTCCGACCTGAGAGGGTGGGAATGGTTCACTTAGAATCTGTCCCAGTCACCGCAGCAGCCCGATATCGACCAACAAGGGCACCCGATGTGTGTAACCCGACACCCTAGCAGCCTCTAGCCCGATACGAATCACCTGTCATGGCGTGTCGCCTGAGAGGGTAGCACCCCGTCACGATCATATTGGGCGAGAGTGCTTTGGCCGGTACGTTTTCCCGTCATGGTCTATCGCCCGACAGGGTGTGCCGCCTGACACAGGCGTATTGGGTAGGGCTCCACACCGGTATCGGGATAGAGGAATCTTAGGGATCTGCTGCTGCATGTCGCTCTTCTAAATCAAGGAGGCGATACTTATCTTTCTTTTTTAGTTATTTACTTTCTTTACTTATGCAATATAACCAACCCTTTTTATATGAATGATTATTCTAGTGGAATCAGAGGAGCTTTAAATATATGTTGCTTTACGTTTGGTTCCTTTTTGTTGGTTGATTGCTTTGTTTAGCATCCGAACTCTAGCTTGTATGCTTGGATCATGTTTTGACTGGCTATCGAATCATGTTTCCCGTTACAGCAACCTCGAGAGTGGTGTTGTGGCTCTAGTGTTTTGTCGGATACAGGAGTACGAGAGTACCCAGGATCGAAGTGACTTTAATGATCTTTCCACTCTAACTCTAGTCCAGCAACCTTGAGAGAGGTGTTGGTGCTTAGTTAGAGGTACCCTCTTTGAGAGGAGGGGTACCGGATGCTCCTGCTTTCGCTGGTTTTACCGAAGTTTCCTCCTTCGTTCCTCACTAAGGCAATAGTGTTTTTCCCTCTGGTTTGTTGTGCAAAACCCCTAAAAACCGATAAACACTTAAAACCTTAATTTTCCTTGTAGCTCCAGTTGGAGATAGTTTCCTTTTATTTTATCGATCTTTGCCTGTTGTTCCCTTTGGGGAACTTTATCCTCATTTTGATTTTACCAGAGTGTATTGTGTAGATTTCGAGTTCTTGACACTACCACCCTTGTCCCTATGGTTTGCCCCCGATCTCTACTTTGGACCCCATCATCGTTGCGGGGGCCTAAGAGTTGGGTAA
The DNA here is from genome assembly GCA_963693085.1 of Alisma plantago-aquatica. Classification (NCBI taxonomy): domain Eukaryota; kingdom Viridiplantae; phylum Streptophyta; class Magnoliopsida; order Alismatales; family Alismataceae; genus Alisma; species Alisma plantago-aquatica. Next base: position 183,315,355 of record OY856415.1, read on the forward strand.
TTTCAAAGTCCGACTACTTCAAATCCGCTCCTTTTAGACGTGCGATTTAGGCCGGTCAACTTTTTGGGATCGTTGCCGGGGACAAGGCAAAATGGTACTGTTAACGAACTGAGTCCACTAACTACACTCCCGTGCCTCAAGCTTAGTAATGATCTTGATAGCACTACATTTTGATCTTCTAACCTGAAATGAGTATAGAGTAGTTTGTCTTATTAATACAAGTCTTCTAACTTTATTATACATGCTATTCAGGTACTTAGGAAGGAAGCATTCTGCTTAATTGAGCACCGACATCACTAGACATGCCACCTCGCATCGAACCACCTCTTTCAGAAGGTGAACAACACGTGAGAGTTAGACCTCACTCACCTCCACATGAAGACAATGACCGTTATGACGGCAACCCTCAACATGAAGATCCTGAAACAGAACAATTCGAGGATGACCATCGCCATGAGAGACGTCGTCACCACCGAAGACGCAGAAGAAATCAACATAACCAGGAGCAGAACTAGGGAGACAATTACATCAAAGATTCTAACAAAGAAGAAAAGACCCTCAGGGAGTTAGCTGCCACAAAGGCCAATAATTCAAGATGTCATGTTGTCATCCCTAGGTTCAACGCAACCAACTTTGAGCTAAAACCATCTGTCATCTCTATGATCCAGAACAAGAGCTTCAGAGGGAATTCAAAGAATGATAACCCTTACCATCATCTTGATGCTTTTAAAAACATTTGTGATACCATTAAGATGTGGGGAGTTCCACAGGAGGTGATTTATTGCAAAGGTTTCATCTTTTCTTTATGCGGGGAGTTCCACAGAACACCCGAGGAACCTGAATCGAGGACTACGGCTGATAATCCCACAGAAGAAGACAATCAACAAGCTCATGTCAGAAAACCTAAACCAAGATCCTGTGAGGAACTGTTTGGTAAGAGGAGCCCTTACTCTCCCAAGTTGCATTTCCCTTACAAACTGATAAAGGCACATCTTAAAATGTGTTACGAGAAGTTTATGGAATCAGTAAAGAAACTTCACCTTGAAGTACCTTTTCTGGACGCTTTAGAGGAAATGCCGACCTACGCTAAGTTTTTCAAAGATCTGATCACCAAGAAGAAAAGAGGAGGAAGAATCGAGATTGTGCATCTGGCTAGTATGTCTTCTGCTTTTATCAAAGCATATTTACCCAACAAGAAGAAAGATCCAGGGGCTTTCACCATTCCTTTCTCCATTGCAGATAATGTCGAACGAAAAGGCCTTACTGATATAGGGGCTAGCATCAGCCTTATGCCCCTAAGCCTCATGCACCGATTAGGTTTGACTGATATGGTTAAGACCAACATGAGGATTGAATTGGCAGACCATACCTTTAAAAGACATGTAGGTGTTGTCGAGGATGTACCGATGCGAGTGGGAAGTTTCTTCATTCCTTGTGACATTGTGGTCATTGATACTGTGGAGGACCATGCCTGTCCTATCATCTTTGGATGCCCTTTTTTGGCTACAGGGAGGGTGTTGATTGATGTTGTTGAAGGAATAATCACTCTAAGGGTCGGAAACGATCACTTAGACTTCAAAGTAAAGGATGCGATGAAAGGAGCATCCCTGTTAGAGTCTGCTTGCTTTGCAGAAAGCTACAACCAGTTTTGTGAAGAGGTGGAAGAAGATATCCTAATGGTAGACCCTCTTGTAAGAGAAATAAGCAATCAAGACTCTGATTCTGAAAATCCAAAATTTGTCAAGTTTCTCAACTACCTTAATCAGTCTGATGAAGATCTGAGTGACGAGGAAGAGGTAATAGAAATAGTTAAGTTTTCCTCTCTAGAGGAGGCACTAGAAGAAAAGGCACCCAAGGCTAAACCTAAGTTGAAGCAGCTACCTGAAGGTTTAAGGTATGAATTTCTATATCAAGAGGAAAGAAAGCATGTCATCGTTAATGCCCATCTTTCGAAGGATCAATTGGACAAACTCCTTGAGGAGTTGAGACTCCACATGCAGGATATAGGATACTCGATAGAGGATATCAAAGGCCTTAGCCCTGCGCTTTGTATGCATCACATTAATTTGGAAGAATCTACTAAACCTCTGGCTCAACCCCAGAGAAAATTGAACTAGATGCTAAAAGAAGTTGTGAAGAAAGAAGTAATCAAATTGAGGGATGATGGGATCATTTACCCGATCAGTGATAGTAACTGGGTGAGCCCGATCCACGTAGTACCGAAGAAAGGAGGTATTACAGTAGTTAAAGGAGATAAAGGTGATGAAGTGGTAGTTCGGACCGTCACGGGATGGAGGATTGTGTTGACTACTGAAAACTAAACCAAGCCGCGAAAAAAGATCATTATCCGCTTCCTTTCATTGATCAAGTTCTTGAAAGATTAGCACATCATGACTATTTCTGTATTCTGGATGGTTTTTCAGGGTTTTATCAAGTCCCCATCTTATCAGATGACCAGGAGAAAACTACTTTTATCTGCCTCTATGGCACCTACGCCTTCAGAAGAATGCCTTTCGGCCTATGCAATGCTCCCGCAACGTTTCAGCATTGCATGATATCGATGTTCTCAGATTTTTTGGAGGATATTGTGGAAGTTTTCATGGACGACTTTTCTGTCTATGGAAAGGACTTCGATGCCTACCTGAAAAACCTCTCTCTGGTCTTGCAACACTTCGAGGAAAAGAGTTTGGTCTTGAACTGGGAGAAGTGCCATTTTATGGTACGAGAAGGCATCGTGCTAGGGCATAAAGTCTCAAGGCGTGGAATCAAGGTAGATGTTAGCAAAGTTGAAGCCATATCTAAACTTCCTCCACCAAAGTCTGTAACGGGAGTGAGGAGTTTTCTCGGGCACGCCGGCTACTACCGAAGATTTATAAAGGACTTCTCAAAGATCTCAAAACTATTGTCCAACCTTCTGGTAAAGGATATTGAATTCGATTTCTCTGACAATTGTCTAATCGCTTTTCAGGCCTTAAAGGATGCCCTTGTCTCACTGCCCATCCTTCATGCTCCAGACTGGGAGCTACCTTTCGAGCTTATGTGTGATGCCAGTGACTATGCTGTAGGAGCTATCCTGGTCCAGAAAAAGGACAAAAAGCACCACATCATTTGCTATGCCAGTCATACTCTGGATGAGGCTCAGGTGAATTATACGACTATAGAAAAGGAGATGTTCACGATAGTCTTCTCTTTTGACAAGTTCAAATCCTATCTTATCGGAGAAAAGGTGAAGGTCTACACAGACCATGGGGCAATAAGATATCTCATGAAGAAGAAGGATGCCAAGCCCAGACTGTTGAGGTGGGCTTTGTTACTGCAAGAGTTTGACCACGAGATCATTGATAAGAAGGGTGCAGAGAATGTGGTCGTCGTCCACTTATCAAGGATCATGGTGGAAAGGTAGAAGGAACCACCAATTAATGACAACTATGCTGACGAAGCCTTGCTGATGGTTGAAACCAAAGATGAGAATTTACCTTGGTTTGCAGATATCTGTAATTATCTTTCCTGCGGAGAGTTGCCCCCTGATATAACCTATAATCAAAAGAAGAAGCTCTTTGCGGATGTAAAGAACTACTACTGGGACGATCCTCTCCTCTTCAGAAGATGCGCAGATCACCTATACAGAAGATGTATCCCCGAAGAAGAAGTCTCAAACATCCTAAAAGAATGTCATGCCTCTCCATGTAGAGGACACCTAGGGAGCAAAGGATTGCCGCCAAGGTGCTACAATCGGGTTTTTACTGGCCCTCCTTGTTCAAGGATGTTGCAAATCATGTAAAGGTTTGTAAAGAATGCAAATCAACATGAAACATTGGAAGAAGAAATGAGATGCCTATGGCCACTTGGGTCGAAGTTGAGATCTTTGATGTATGGGGAATTGATTACATGGGTCTGTTCCCCTCATCAAAGGGATATCAGTACATTCTAGTGGTGGTAGATTATGTGTCTAAATGCGTGGAAGTTGTTGCCACCCAAACGTGCGACTCTAAATCAGTGATCAAGTTGTTCGAGAAGACTATCTTCCCTCGTTTCGGAGTACCGCATACTGTAATAAGTGACGGTGGATTGCATTTCAGAGAAAAACAGTTCGAAGCACTCTTGTGAAAGTATGGAGTTAAACACAAAGTCACTACGCCCTACCACCCACAATCTTTTGGGCAGGTAGAGGTTTTGAATAGACAGATCAAGCAGATTTTAGAGAAGATTGTCAACTGCACGAGGAAAGATTGGTTGACAAAGCTTGATAACGCACTTTGGGCCTACAGAACTGCATATAAGGCACCCATTAGAACTACCCCTTACAAGTTGATTTATGGGAAATCCTATCATCTACCCTTAGAGCTTGAACACAAGGCCCTTTGGGCAATTAAGTTCTTGAATATGGATCTAGAGAAGGCAGGAGAGAAAAGATATCTGTAGTTACAGGAACTCAAAGAGTTGAGAATGCATGCCTACGAGAATGCCAAGATGTATAAGCAGAGGACAAAGGTGTGGCATGATGCCCACCTGAGGAAGAAGGATATAAGTGAAGGTGACAAAGTTTTATTATTTAAATCTTCCATTCATCTTTTTCCAGGTAAACTGCAAACAAGGTGGTCTGGACCCTTCACCATAGCAAAGATATACCCGTCTGGAATGGAGTTGTATGATAAAGATGATCCATCCAAGATTTTTCAAGTAAATGGGAACAGGGTAAAAAGGTTCTATGAAGATGAAGTGTTTGTTAGAAGGACAGAGATCAATTTGCAAGATGTGGAAACACCTGAAGGAGAAAAGTGAAGGATCTGGAGCTGTCAAGCTGACGACGCTAACTACAGTGCTCCTCGGGAGGCAGCCCGAGTTTTACTTTTCTTAGAATAGGACGTTACTTCCTTTCCTGCAAGAAAAACATTATGAACATTATTATTGTATTAAGGCTCGAGTCAGTGCATGCGTCACATGCCCTGACTCTTCTGTTCAATGGGCCACCGCTCTATTTTATGAGCATTGATGGGTAATACTATCTGAGGCCGGGAACTTCTCTTTAGGCCAATGATGTTTTACCTATCAATCGCTTTTCCCTTCGCTTTATTTTCAGTTTTTCATCAAGAATCTTACTCTGAAGCTTTGTATCGGGCAAGGATACCGTGCCCCCTAACCGTATCGGGCAAAAGACTTAGGCGGTGCGCAAAATATGCCTGTATCGGGCGATGTCATATCGGGAGACGCATTTTAGCCATGAGCTGTGTTGGACGATACGCCCGAGCGGCGAGCACCCGTGTCGGGTGGCATGAGTAATTACCCTTGATTTGACAGATGGGACTGCTCATCTCAGGAATGATTGGTCTCAACGACCGAAACGTGCCCCTATTTTACCCGTTTTACCCCCGGCTTGGATTGCTATATATAGTACGGAGGTTTAACTATGTCGGGCTACTGCATTTACTTTTCAACTACTCCTGTATCGTGCTGTAATTTCTCTCGTTGCTCTCGTGTCGCGCAACCTTGCTTCTGCTCTTGAGTCGTGCAAGATAAACTTAAGATAGAAAAGGTATAGCCCGACAGCCATATCGTTCTGCTTGCCCGACACGACCCTAATGTCGCGCACCATCGTATCAGACTTACGACTGTAGTTGAATTTCCTTATATCGCCTGACACCTGTGTCGCGTGACACATCTTTAATGCGCACTTGCCCGATACCCTATATCGGGCAATGCCTGTGTCGCCCAGCCTTGCATCGCTTCATTTGTTTCTGTTGTCGAGCGACACGATTTTTCGTCAGAACGACCCTATCGGGCACCTCTCATCACACGGCTTTGTTGCCCAACACACCTTGACATGATGTGTATCGGGAAATGGCTATGTCGTTCGGATTTTCCTGTGTCGCCCAGTTTTGTATCGCCCAGCGTCAGGTGGCACCTTCTTAAGGACGATCGTATAAGGCATGAGCCTACGGCGATTTTTGAAAGCTTCGTATCGCCCGACACAGGCGTACCGGGGAAGCATGATATCACTCAGTTTTGAAGCCCGATACAGATGTGTCGGGTAGCTCTTGTATCGAGCTGAACTTTTATTATCGTTCAATCAGTTTTCTTTTAAGCACCGATATCGACTTTAAGTTTTACCTACCTAATATCAGATCATTTATATGCTTAATGAACTTGTCTTATATGTAAAAGAAATGGCCCGTACAAAGCAAACCATCGTTCAAGTTGACGAACACGGTCGGAGGATCGACACTGAGGCCACAGCCAAAGCTATGGCAGTCGGGCAGAAACGCCCAAATCCCGAGGCAGTTGGGCCATCCACGGCTGAGAAAAGAGCAAGGAGGGAAGAAGTAACGGCCCCAACAACAATTTCAACCATGACAGGAGAACCCCTGGATCACACACCAGGCAGGTTCGTGCCTAGAGATAATGAGCATGGGCACCGATACTCAGAATTGGCAACAAAACTCTACAGGCCAAGCAGGTTCTGCCACTAGTCGTCCTTCCTTCAGCTAGGCATATTCGACAGACTCAAAAATGTCCTGGCTGCAGTAGGGCTGCGGAAGATCTGCTTCAGCCACTCCATCTCCTACACTGAACTCACCAGGGAGTTCATGTCATCTCTCCGTCGGGTGCAGAATAGACCCGAAGAAATCAAAGAATACGGTAGAGTAGACAGACTGCAGGGGCGGTTATACAACTCTGAGCATGTCATCTCTGAAAAGCTTCTGAACGAGATCTTCTCTTCCAGCGAGGAGGAGAAGGAACAATTTAATAACGGTGCGAGGATCACCGAAGGAGACGGGTTCAACCCCGTGGAGCTCTGGAGGAAGCTGACCGGAGAGTCATCATTCAAGCCAGGAAGCAAGGTGGCGGCAGTGCACTCCTGCTTCTAGAGAATAGTGCACAAGCAGGTGGCATGCCTGCTCTTCAGCAAGAACGAATCGAGCAACATGTACACAGAAGAACTCCATCTCATGTGGCACATGATGGAGGGCAGGGTGATCAATCTGGGGCACTTCTTGCTGAATAGGTTGCACCCAATAAAGGATGCCACCAAAGAATACTACATGGGTGGCATAATCAATCTGATCGCGGTTGGGTTAGGGTACCCAGGGGAGCCGTGCAGTCTCTCAAGGACAAGGGGCGATGAGAAGATCGATCTCAAGTTCCTTATGAGAGCCAGCATCATCAAGAAGGAGGGGTGAAGCTACTTTACAAATTCGCAAGAACAAGCACACTCCTTCCACTTCCTAGCTGCGCCAACTACGACGTAGAAAAGTTGGTCTTCACCAGAGCCGAGATTGAAGCGGTGGCAGTCGAGGCCACTTACGCCGCCACCACCAGCATACAAGAGAGGGCGGCTGTGAGAGGAGAACTAATTCCTCTCGACGCACGGTAGGACAAATCATCCACAACTCCTACCGAGCTGCCCACTGCTCTAGAGCCACTGACGACAGCAATTGATAGAGCTGTCGTCTCTCCTACAATTCCAGCCACGATCACGACTATATCTGCTGTGGCTGAAGAAGAAACGACGGTCGTCGAGGTCACTGAGACAACCGGGGCAGAAACAAACATACAAGCCCCGAGGGAAGCTTCCGCAGAAGAGACAGCCGTAGCTCCAGAATCTTCTGTGACACCCTTAGAGGCGGAAGAAGAAGCACAGTTGAGCACCAGTAATGGGGTGTTCGCCGAGATCCTAGAGATGGAGCTCGTAGCTGCACACCTTACGCCGACACCGCCACCGGTGTCCCCCGTAGCAGCTGCAGAGGAGGTCGTCGACAACGCAGAGGTGGAGTAGCAGCCACCAACACCACGGCCTTCTCCACCACAACGAGAGGGTGAGGTAGTGACAGCCACAAAAGTGCTGACGTCTCGCCCCGAAGCATCCACCTCGCGAACAGTACAGATCAGCACTACCCCGAGTGAGGCAGCACACTTGTCCGATAGATCTACTCATGGGAGGAGTGTCACGAGGACGCGAGGGAGATCTGTTGGAGCCCCTCCGTCGCTCAGACAGATGCTGGGAAATGAACTCGATAACTTGCGGGAGGTAACAAAAAGCCACTCTGCTACTTTTTCTTCACTCACCCGCAAGTTTTCCATTTTCCAAAAGAGGTTGAACAGCCAGGAGTAGCAACTGCTGACTCTAGTTGGTCTTCCCGGCCAACTAGAGGCACTCAATGCCACACTTCAGCAGGCCCTCCAGCGCCTTGACGTGATCGAGGAGAGGCTAAACAGGGGGGACGACCATCTGTGCCCAAGGCAGCTGAGAAGGTCTCTATCGCCTCCTGGTTCAGGCTCTCAACCCTCCTCGTCAGCATCCTCGTCAAGATCGCCGTCCACTTCCTCCTCCAGCGGGCCATCCCCAACGCCCGAGGAAGGGACGTCACAAAGGTCAGCCAATAGATCTCCAGCAGGACAGGCAAGCTCCCACGGTCTGGAAGAAGCAGCTTCCTCAGTCCCCTTGGATGAAGCTGAGGATGACAAGAAGAAATCAGCATCGGGGAGGACTCTTCTCATGAATCTGAGGGAGAGGGGGGGGACATAAGTGCCGCCAACGAAAGACACCCCCCCCAGAGGAAGAAGCTCGGCGGCAGATGAATTCTCTGCGCCGTCAGAGATACCTTCCTTTGAGATGGCCGACTACGACAGAAGGGTCATCGGCTACCTGTCGATCAGGGACCAAAAGCTATTGAACAAGGTCCTGAGGTCGCAGGTTGATGAAGAAGACGTCGTCTGGAGCGACAGCTACTTCTCCGTACGACGGGGAACACTCAGAAGCATATTCTGCTCACCATCTGTCGTCAGAAAGAAGTTGTCCAGGGTCCCAGAAGGTGCTATAATAGAGAATATCATCACCGGGATAGGTCGGAGAACAATATACAATGCCATCCTGACCTTGGCAAGAAGATTGATGATGGGAGTACCAGACTCCATCACGGTGGCCAACATGTTGCGGCACATCAAAGAGAACAACATGAACATCGTGTTGGCCTCGTACAAGCACCGCAACATGTGGTTCTTGTGTGTGGAAGACCTCCGGAACCACGACGTCCAACTCCTCAGTTGCTGCAATAAGGAGGTGCCATGCTCAGGTCTTACTTTCAGTCGCCCAGAGGACAAACATCTCAGGCTTCTATCGTTGCATCTTCTATGAGCCATCAAGAAAGGAGTCCAACGTCATAACGGTGTTTGGAACTTCTTCTCTATCGGAGACTTCCCTGTCCAAGCAGAAGAGGGAAGCGTAAACAGCGCCTTCATCGTCTTGCACGCCATGGAGCTGCTCAACATATTCTGATACATAAGGCCTCTCCAGGGCCAAAACTTCTACCAGCTCCAGAGCACCTACTCCCTGCTGCTGATCAAAGACATGCGCTATTTCTAAGATGCAGGGGTACCAAAGAGGCTGCTGGACAGTGATCAGGCAGACGAATCTTCGCAACCCAGCAGCACTCCAGAGAAAGAAGCTGAGATAGAAGCAGACATCTACAGGGCAGGCAAGCGGTTAGAAATCTTGCAGGAAGTACACGGAATCGAAGACCCCGCTTCGCCTGAAACACCAGAAGAAATGATCGACAACTTCGACCGCTTCTCGTACTCTACACTCACGCAGGAGCAGATCAATGAAGTTCTTCTGAAGTTAGCTTACTCTACCCCGACAGATGTTATCTACGAGGCATGTAGTGTCATAGTCCCGGTTGATGACTTGAGGGACATGGTAAAAGAAGGAGGATGTCTGGAAATATCTATGGCGGCCGCCTACATCCAAACACTATAGAAGATGTTTGAACATGCATACATAGCTCATCCAATGATGTTCAACGACATCTGCCTTGCCGACGAATCAGGAGCGAAGCAATCATTTCTGGCAGAGTTGCAGCGTAGGATTCCATGCACAATCTTCCTACCCATCCTGCACTACAACCACTAGACGATCTTGATGATGTACACTCGCCAACGAGAAGGAATCTTCTACAACAGCTCGGACAACAACAAAGGTCATCCAGTGCAGTGTACATCGACGACGTTGACCTCCCTCGAGCGCTTAGTATGAAAATACTACGACGAGGTGGTGGCGGTGATACAACCATTCCTGGAGACGGCAGCGAGCAAATGGCACAAGCTCCAGTTCTGCCACCGCAGTCCACAACAAATTCCTATATCCAACGACTGCGGCATCTTCGTGCTGGAATGGATATCTAATGAAGAGACGCCTGACCAGCTCCACCACATCGACTACCACAGCAAACAAGGAGAATATGTGTGGGAGCTTCTACATGGAAAAGGCGCGCTCACCAGCTAACCCTCACTGAGTTAACATTACCCTACCTTATCTACTTCACAACTCTGGGACAGAGTGTGGAGTAAGTTTGGAGGGAGGTACTATGTACCAGTGAGGGAGGTACTAAAAGCACTTCAAACTTCACCTCTTTTGTTTATTTTGTTCTTTTTCTATAACATGTGTACATATACATATACATGCTCATACAAAAAAATTTGCTAAAAATTTTACTTATTTTGTACAAAAACACTGTATAGTAAAAACATGATACGACTTCTTACTAGTTTGTTTTCAATATGTCTGAAGAGGTACAGGTTTTGTTATGTCTTTTTGGAAATGCAGCCTTAAACAACAAAAGACCACGACTTTCCAAGCCAAAATGTTTTTGAAAAATAATCTCGCAAAAGCTAAGAGATGTGTATGCAGAAGGAAAAAGCTGCCCAAACAGCAAAAATTTCTCTTGTTTTCCCTTACCCAACAAAAATCCCAAAAAGAGAGAATAGCCTTATGAGAATGAATAAAAGCATGAGAGTTGTGCCAAACGCAAAAAAAAAAATTACACGCTTGTGCTCCAAAAGTACCCATCTTTAGGCATGGTAGATCTGGGGCAGTGGTACGTAGGATGTGAAATCACTGCTCTAAAGCCAATTGGCTTGGACTGCAGGGACCACTCGCCCACTAACGGACCCGTACCTGGATGGACTGATGGGAAACAAGAAAAACCCAAAAAGTTTTAAACCTACCCAAACACACAAGTTTCTGTTCCCAAAATCTATTTGGTGTGAAAGCTAACTTCGAAGTCATGCACCCAAGTCTCGCCGAAGTTGTGGAGAAAATTTTTCTTAAATAAGGCAAGTAAAGTAAAGTCTGTTGTTCGTGGTCGGGCAGTGTTCTTTTTAAGACATCTCAAATACCCGCTCAAACTCATGGTCTGAAAACCAAACTGGTTAAGAAGAAGAATCACAAAACAAAGTTTTTAAAGATTGATTGAGGACAATCAAAATGCTAAGTTTGGGGGAGTTGATAACACCAAATTTTGTGATGTTTTTGGCCCTTATTTCGCTGTCAAATCTCCCCTTTTAAACTGTTTTCCTCTCCTTTTTGTCATGTTTTTGAATAAACAGGCTACACTGCGCTCTTATCCCATTTTTATCATCTTATGCAGGGTTTTCCTCATTTTTCCACTCTTTTATCAGCAAAAAGGCCCGTCCCGACCCATGAACGTGTTCTACCTGCATCAGCCCTCCTCCCAGTCGGCTGACACGCTCACTGCCCGACATATGGCAGCACGATATACTACTGCGCAACATGGGGGTGTCGCGAAAGGAGGATCTGACAGGCGATACGCCACTTACCCGATAGGGAGCTGTACTCGCTACGAGTATTGAAGCATGTTGTGATACAAGCCACCCACCGGCAGGTGCCCACTCGTCATGACACCCGACACGCTTACAGCCTGACACCCTCTGTGTCGGGCGACATACATATCGGGCATCCCTGAAGCCGCAATGATGGAGATAATGGAGGACACGTGGTGCCCGGAGAACCACAACTTCTTCCAATCGCTGCCTATAAATAGAAGCTACAGGACTCCGATGGGATGAGTCAGAATTTCGTGAAAGCTAACTGGGGAAAGCACCTTGAGCTAGCGTATCGCGTCCCAGAGGTGCACCGGGTGATACTAGGTGAGCACTTCTCCGACCCGAGAGGGCGGGAATGGTTCACTTAGAATTCGCCCCATCACCGCAGAAGCCCGATATCGACCAACAAGGGCACCCGATATCTGTAACCCGACACCCTAGCAGCCTCTAGCCCGACACGATACTGAGCCTGATACGAATCACCCGTCATGGCGTGTCACCCGAGAGGGTGGCACCCTGTCACGACCGTATCAGGTGAGAGTGCTTTGGCCGGTATGTTTGCTCGTCGTGATCTATTGCCTGACAGGGTGTGCCGCCCGACACAGGCGTTTCGGGCAGGGCTCCACATTGGTATCGGGCTAGAGGAATCTTAGGGATCTGCTGCTGCATGTCTCTCTTCTAAATCAAGGAGGCGATACTTATCTTTCTTTTTTAGTTATTTACTTTCTTTACTTACGCAATGTAATCAACCCTTTTTATATGAATGATTATGCTAGTGGAATCAGAGGAGCTTTAAATATATGTTGCTTTATGTTTGGTTCCTTTTTGTTGGATGATTGCTTTGTTTAGCATCTGAACTCTAGGTTGTATGCTTGGATCATGTTTTGACTAGCTATCGAATCATGTTTCCCGTTACAGCAACCTCGAGAGAGGTGTTGTGGCTCTAGTGTTTGGTCTGATATGGAAGTACGAGAGTATCCAGGATCGGAGTGGCTTTAGTGATCTTTCCACTCTAACTCTAGTCCAACAACCTTGAGAGAGGTGTTGGTTCTTAGTTAGAGGTACCCTCTTCGAGAGGAGGGGTACCGGATGCTCCTGCTGTCGTTGGTTTTACCGAAGTTTCCTCCTTCGTTCCTCACTAGGGCAATAGTGTTTTTCCCTCTAGTTCTGTTGCGCAAAACCCCTAAAAACCGATAAATGCTTAAAACCTTAATTTTTCCTTTTAGCTCCATTTGGAGATAGTTTCCTTTTATTTTATCGATCTTTTCCTGTTGTTCCCTTTGGCGAACTTTATCCTCGTTTTGATTTTACCGGAGTGTATTGTGTAGATTCCGAGTTCTTGACACTACCACCCTTGTCCATGTGGTTCGACCCCGATCGCTACTTCAGACACCATCATTGTTGCGGGGGCCTAAGAGTCAGGTAATTTAAAAGTCCGACTAGTTCAAATCCACTCCTTTTGGACGCGTGATTTAGGACGGTCACTAAGTCACATCCCTTCTTGATTTCATTAGATCCAAAGTACTTGTAATTAACATTAAATACCATTGATTAATCTTTGTATTGAATCCTAGGTTGAATTAAGGTAGGTTTAGTATTTGATTGCATCATGGTTGGGCTTACTGATCAACATTATGAATTTAAGAAATTTGATTGGATGGTTATTGTTTTAGGTCACATGAATCACATGTGATACACTTCTATGGTTTAAGGAATCAAATTAAGAATTCCAATAAAGCATCAGAACATGAAGGTAAAACATGGCATAGAAACCCTAAAAATGGATTCCTTGTCAAAAATCCATTCCAACGAGTACTTACACTTATTTTCTGATCATCCATTGATTTGCTGTGAATTTTGAAAGAATTAACAAATCAAAGAATTGGCAAAATCCACGTGAGTGTCTATTTATCCTTGTGGTCCTATCAGAATTTTCCAACTAGCAAGGGGTCTCACCCTAGTGGGTCAGTGATCAAATAAGAGAAAAAGGCCAGAAAACACCAAACCTCCAATGGTGCGTGTTATAGGATAACTATGGATGTGGTATTAAACTTGTCTTTTGTACCTTATTATCAAATGCACTTAGAAAAATAATTAAAATTGAAATATCATAGTGTCTCTTACAACCATAATCATTCTATTAGGCATGTAGGGTCACCATGGTCATTGTATGATTGAGTTTCTTCTCCCTTGCAAGCCATGACTCGACCAGTAGCTTGGAGGCCTCAACTTCGGTTGGAATCTAGGAAGGTCAAGTCACTCTTAGGAAGCTGAGGTTGACACTGAGTTTCCACCACTAAACAAATCCTATGAACCATCTAGAGGATCTAGCTTGCACTGGAGTCCCAACTCCATTACTGCCATCATGGCCGGTAGTAGCTGGGAGGAACAAAGTGGGAAAGCTAAAACAAAAGGTAGTGAAAACACATTAAACTAAATTGCGAGAGGTTGTTGAATATAAGGAAAAATTACGGTTGTGAAAGGACCATTATGGCCAAAGAATAGGTCGTCAGAGCAATGTGAATAGAGGAAAGAAGATGAAACTTGGTGTCATGGAAACAAAACCGAAAATCATCCATTGAAGTTTGGGAAACCGTCATAGGTGAATGAAGAAATCAAAGGTATGACTTCCTTGGTTGAACGGATACTAGGTGGCCAAAGTGGTGAACGTCAAAGAGATGTATAAACTCAGACATAGGACATGATGATTGGGGAAATCACAGGACAAATGGGTATAGCAACAAGAATACTAGTTTTCTAATGATTCTTACTTGCATTCCAAATGCACAAAAGAAGGCAAAGGAGGCTGAGGCAATACCAAGGTCATCAGATATGCACTTCGAGTAGGTCTAGGTGTTCGGGGACAAAGGGGGTAAAATTGGTGGTGGTGGAGCATTGAATGGAGGCCAGTGGTACTTTCTGGGGTAGTTATATAGCAAAGGGGGAGACTAATAGGGTCTTTGTAACCCCCGATTGTGAGGGGAGGCGTGAGTCAAATTGGGTGTTTCATTAATAGTCCACGAGGAAGGTGTGTTAGGGATTGACCAAAATGGCAGAGAGAGTCGAACACAGAAGAAGAAAGGTGTTGCAAAATAATGGAGTAATGAGGGAGAGAGAGGAGTCGAGAGAAGCACAGGGAAACTGATCCATTTCTGTGAAGCGTGTGGAGGAAAAGGATGATCTTTTGATCGTTGGATAAGCGATGAACAATTGGGGATGAGTGCAAGAAAAAGGAAAAGGTGAAAATAGGCATATAGCAGAAAATCTGAGACTTTGGTCTTAATTGTCAAATAAGGTCAAAACAAGACAAAATTTTATGAAAATGAATTTCCAACCAAATTCTAGTAAAACCATATGAACTCTACCTTAATTAATTTGAGGGGTCAAATAAGGTCAAAACATGACCAAATTTCAACCACACGTCCAATAAGGGGTCTAGATTCTTCCTATCCTCTTTGATTTCTGTTTCCATCCTATTTTGTCCATTAATTCTATTAAAGATATTATCTTGAATTATGTACATAAAAGATAATATAATGTGTAATATCTTTTCATAATTGTTTTCTTTGACTCCAAAATGAGATGATTAATGAATCTCATTTCAAGATTTATTTTATATCCCTTTTATGCCAATATGGGAATACAATGTTAGGGGTGAGAGGGAAAAAGTGATCGAAAACCAATATTCATCAACATTGATTTTTTTTTGTAATTCATAATGCATATATGAAAGACAAAATCTATTACAGTCCCATTTTGTTTTCCTGTCTTCAATTTATTATAAGAAATATCATTGATGGTCTTTTTATATTAGACCCTGCAACTATTGTTATTTAGGAAAGCCCCATTCTGAGGTTTAAATTGGCTTTGAAAATTAGGGTGTGACAATTATACCCACCTTAAAATAAATTGTGTCCTCAAAATTTTTAGGATACTACCCACCTTACAATTTTTCTTACTTTTTTCTAATGAAAACGAGCATAATAAAAATTGCATGAAAAGAAATATATTTTACAAAAGGTTCATGTGATCAAAAATTAACTATTAGATCATTCCTAATCTTCTTTTTCTACATCCATAGTGAAAATTCTAGCTTGTCTCTTAGAGGGATATTTTGATCCTTATTCTAGTTCAAGACCATCTTCATGAGGTTATGGCAAGTTGTCTTAATATGCCCTACCTCTCTACAGTAGTAGCATGCACCCGTACCATGCCTACAAGGTCATGCACGGTTGTTCTTGCATGTTGGCCATTGTGGCTTCTCAACTTCTACAATAGGCCCTGGTGGCTTTCTCGTATGTTTATTGGGAGGTTGATGTTGGTACTGGTTGTTGGAACTTCCTTCTTATAGGACCGTCTAGAGTGGTCTTCTAGTTCTATGACTCTATCCAGAGCAGCATGGAGGATCATGTGGCCACTTCCTGACAAGGCAAAACTTAGGTGGGTCTTAAGTCCTTTGATGAACATCTTTGTTCTGCATCATTCATCATAGTTGTAGCCATACTTCTATAGGGCCCTGAACTTCATGGCATATTGGGTCACAATCATGTCACCCACCTGTGCTAGATCAGCAAACTCCATCTCCTTATTCTCTATCAAGTCTATAGAAATATGTTGCTCATGGAAGACCCCAACAAATCCTTCCCATGTGAGTGAAGGTGCATTGGCTACCCTTGAGTTGAGGAAGTTCCTCCACCACGTACGAGTTTCTCTCTTGATTATGTGGGTAGAAAAGCAAACTCTAGAGTGTTGAGGGAAGTCCAAGTCATAAAATAAATGCTCCAAATCTCTAATATACTTCTCATATTTGGTGAATATATCAATTTATCCTTCACTAGAGAAAGAGTCAGGACTTATTGTTAAGAAGTCCACTGAAGTCAGCTCATGGTGTCTAGGTTGATGTTGTACTTGCGCTAGGACATTGGCGAGTGTTTGGGCAAGATCTTCTATGGTTTCCTTAGGGTTTCTTTCAAAGTAACCACCTATTAACTATCACCATCATCCATCTTATTATTTTGTCAACTCTCTTATGGTCCATCTAAAAAAGGTCACACATACCTATAGTTAGAACATATGAATCAGATTATTTCCTAGTGGCCATCTACTTATTTCGCTCTGATACCATTAATGTAACACCTCACCTTTGAATGTGTAATATTACTAAGTGGAAGCATTTATATTAAAGGCCTAATCTCACATTAAGGTAATCATTCAAAATAAATAAATAAGTCACCATTAAGATCCATACAATTTTATTTTAATAGGAAAATTGGTTTTGAATTATTTATCAAGACTAAGATTCTAACATTTCTAAACATGGAAAACTAGTCATGAAAGTAAGCATTCTATATAATAGGATCACCTAGTGTAGATGGCACCCCACCAGTTGGCACTTAAAGCTCTTCAAATTGTTGCCTTGATTCTCTTTAGTCCTTATTTTCTCCATCTCTGGGGGACATAACGTATCATTGACATGCAAAGAGGAAACACAACACATCATTAAATGGTACTGATAGTTTATAATATAATCAAAATAAATATACTTGATATGTAAGACAAGTTGAAAAGAATTAACTATAAGCATTCTTGAATCATTAATAATATGAAGGATTGGGTAGTATATATGTGTGTCTCTCTATGAGGCCCACTTAAGAGCCATTGATTGCTAGGAAAGCCCTTGACAACCTCTTGTGGTACATGATTCGAGAGCATATAAAAACTTATTCAATTATTATTATCTTAATCATTAACATTGAAATTAGCATAATCTTTGAACTATTACATGATGGGATTACTCCCTCTTAAAAATTGAACCTTAAATTCAGGAATCATTAATCATAATGAACATTGTAACCATAGGAGATAACAATCATCAAGCAATTGATATAATGAACATGATTAAAGCATCGATCATGAAATCATAGTATCTACTTTATACATAGCATTCAATCTACCATAAATACTAGTGCTCAACAACATGACACATTTACCATTGGACATAACACCTAAGGAAAACCCCTTATTGATTTGATTTGATCTTAAAAACTTT
This sequence comes from Alisma plantago-aquatica, assembly GCA_963693085.1. NCBI lineage: Eukaryota > Viridiplantae > Streptophyta > Magnoliopsida > Alismatales > Alismataceae > Alisma > Alisma plantago-aquatica. The sequence continues at coordinate 183,333,023 of OY856415.1, forward strand.
TAATTCACATTAAACACCATCAATTAATATTTGTATTTAATCCTCAGTTGAATTAGGGTAGATTTAGGATTTGATTGCATCATGGTTGGGCTTACTGAACAACATTACTAAATTAGGAAATTTGGTTGGATGGCTACTGTTTTAGGTCACATTAATCACATGTGATACACTTTTAAGTTATAAGGAATCAAATTATGGTTTCTAATAAAACATCAGAACGTGCAGGCAAGGTTTGAAAAAAATGGATTCCTTGTCAAAAATCCTTTTGAACAAGTATTTACACTTATTTTTTTGATTATCCATTGATTTATTGTGAATTTTCAAAGAATTGACCAATAAGAGTATTGGAAAAATCCATGTGAGCATCTATTTATCCGTGTGGGACAAATAAATCAAATGAGCGTAGGAAAATAAATCAAAACCAAAAAATGGGGGATCACATAAGATAAATGCGAGAAACCCCCAAACTTCCCATGGTGTGCATTACAGCATATTAAGGATGTGGGGGTAAACTTGTCTTTGGAACCTTATTATCATATGAGCGTAGGAAAATAAATCAAAACCAAAATACCATAGCTTCCCTTGCATCATTAATCATTCTATTAGGCATGTGGGATCACCAAGATCATTGTATGATCAGGTTTCTTCTCCCTCGTGAGCCAAGGCTCGAGTGGTAGGTTGTAGGCCTAAACTTCAGTTGGAATCTAGGAAGACCAAGTCACTCTCGTGAAGATGAGGTTGTCAACAAGTTTCCCACCACTCAAAAAAGATCAACGAGCCATCTTGAGGCTCTAGATTACACTAGATTCCCAACTTTATTACCACCACTATGGCCGACAATGGTTGGAAGGAAAAAAGCGGGAAAGCTAAATCAAAGGATAATGAAAACACGTCGAAACAAATCACAGAAGGTCACTAATATAATGCAACAATTATGATTGTTGAAGGACCATTTTGTCCGTAGAACATGTCTTCAGACCAACATTAATAGAGGAAAGATGATGAAACTCGTAATCATGGAAACAAACCCTAAAACCATCTATTGAAGCTTGGAAATTGATCGTAGGGGAACAAAGAAGACAAAGGGAAAGCTTCCTAGGTTGAAGGGACACTAGGTTGACAAGGTGGTGAACGTCTAAAAGAGGTATAAACTCAGGTATATGACATGATAACTGGGGTTGTTGTAGGACAAACGGGCATAGCAACGAGAAAACTAGATGTATATGAATACTTACATGCATTCCAAATGCATGGAAGAAGGCATAGGTGGATGAGGAGAAGCCAAGGTCACCGAAGATGCACATCAAGTAGTTCCAAGAGTTTAGGGACCAAGAGGGTGAAATTGGTGGTGGAGGAGCAATGAATGGAGGGTGGTGGTGCTTTTGGGGTAGTTATATAGGAAAGGGGGAGACTAATAGGTTCTTTGTAACCCATGGTTGCGAGGGGTGGTGAGAGCTGAATTGGGCATTTTGTGAATAGTCCATGACAGAGGGTGTGTTACTACCTGAGTGAAATATTTGAGATAGGTGAACACGTAGGAAGAAAGATCTTCTAAAATGATGGAGTAATGAGGGAGAGAGAGGACTAAGAGCAACATAGGGAAACTGGTCCAATTTTGTGAAGACTGTGGAGGAAGAGGAAGATCTTATGATCATTGGATCAGTGATGAATTGCTAGAGATTAATGCGAGAAAAAAAGGAAAATAATATGCATGGAATCAAAACGTTTGAGACTTTGGTCTTAATCGTCACATTAAATGAATTTCTGATCAAATTATAATAAATCCATATGAAAATTTGTTTAATTAGTTTGGAGGGTCATAAAAGGTCTAAACTTCACCAAATTTGAACCACTCCCCAATACAAAGTCTAGATTCTTCTTATCATGTTAGATTTCCATTTTTATCATATTATGTTATTAATTCATTAAAATATACTATCTTAAATTATGTACATAAAAGATTAAATAATGTGTATTATCTTTTCAAAATTGTTTTCTTTTACTCCAAAAGGAGATGATTAAGGAATGTCCTTTTAATATTTATATGATATCCCTATTTATGCCTTTATGGTAAAACTATGTTGGAGGAAAGAGAGAAAAAGGTATGGAAAACCAATATTCATCAATTTGTATTATTTGTAATTTATGATGCATATATGAGAGATGAATTCAATTATGAGTCCCATTTTATTTTCTTTGCTTTAGTTTCATATAATAAATATCATTTTTGGGTCTTTTTACATAAAACCTCTCAGACACATTTATTTAGGAAATCCCCATTCTAAGGTTTGATTTAGCTTTGAAAATTGCGGTGTGCAATTGTACACACTTTAAAACAAATTTCATCCTCAAAATTTTCTAGGATACTACCCAAGTTAGGGTTTCTCTTACATTTTCATTTGATGAAAGCTAGCACCCTAAAAATAATTGCATGAAAAGAAATATATTTTATAAAAGGTTGATGTGATCATAAGTTAACTATTACATCAGTCCTCATCTTCTTTTTATACTTCCATAGTGATTTTTTAAGCTTCTCTCTTCAAAGGTGTATTTTGATCCTTATTCTGCTTCTGGTCCTTCTTCATGAGCTTATGTCAATTTAGCTTATTATGCCTTAACTCTCCATATTAGTACCATGCTCTTGTACCATGCATGCATGGTCCTTCTTGGTTCTTCTAACATGTTGAACATTGGGTCTTCTCAACTACTACAACATGCTTAGATGCCTTCCTCTAAGGGTTGTTGGGATGTTGATGTTGGTACTAGTTGTTCTTCTGAGGAACTTCCTTCTTGTAAGACCTTTCAAGGTGGCTTTCTAATTTGAGGACTGCAACCAGGGTAGCCTGGAGAACCCTATGGCCTCTTCCTGACAAGGCAAAACTTAGGTCTGGCTTGAGTCATCAGAAGAACTTCTTTGTTATACATTGTTCTTCATGATCATAGACATACTTATGTAGGACCCTAAACTTCATGGCATACTGGGTCACAGTCATGTCACCCACTTGATCTAGATTGGAAAACTCTAGCTCATTCTACTCACTCATGGATTCAAACACATAGTGCTCCCAGAAGACTTCAACAAATCCTTCCCATGTGAGTGAAGATGCATCTGTTGCCCTTGATTTGAGGAAGTTCTCCCACCATGTATAGGTTGCTCACTTGAGCATGTGGGCTAAAAAGAGAACCCCCATTTTTTTGAGGGCATTCCATGTCAGGGAAGCAATGCTCCATGCCTCTAATCCACTCCTCAACTTTGGTGACTACATCAATTTCTCCTTCACCGGAGAAAGAGTTTGGCCTTATGTTACAACCCCAAATTTTTGGGTTCTTTTGGTGAGAAATGTAATTTCTCCTATTAAAGATAGATGAACAAATAATGATGTCATTTGCTTAAATGCATGAATTTTGTTTGTAAATAGCCTTCCTTGGTTGTTTTGTGGGCCTTATTGGCTATTGGGCCCAATAACAAGCAAAAGAAAAGGAAATTCAATTAGTAAATGAATAATTAAGAATTGGAGAAAAGAAAAATGTGGAAACCTCTAGAAGGCAAAAGAATTTTCCCCAAAGGTGGATTTCATGCCTTTTGGATTCCTTGGGTTCCAAGGAGTCCAAATTGCAAAAAAAAATAATGCAACAACTTAGAGAAAGGATTAATTAAATATTACTTTATTTGGAAGAAATATGAGATGATGATAATATTACAAGAAATATGTCGAAATTTGGATAATGAATCCATCTTGGATGATATTTTGTGTCCACATAGTTTCTAATGGAAAAAGGAATCAAAATCAAAGAAAATAAAAGATTAAGAGAGAGAGAATATGCATAAAATATGCCTTATTAAGAGATAACTTGCATATAAAGAAAAGTATATCATAGTTTTGATTTTGAGACCCAAATTTGGTATACACGTGGATTAAGTCATTATAGACTTTCCCCTAAAAATTTGAGAATAAAATTATAAACGAGGAGAGAGATACGATTTTCACAAACTTCTTAAAGTGAGTGGATAATCAAGAATCTCATATTAATGTCACAATTCCTATTCCTAATATGTTTCTTTATCTGACACGTGCATTCAGGGTCATTACATCTAGGATCTGATGGTGGTAAACCTATCTTCCAGCTCTCGTGTCTGGTTGGGAAAGTAAAGACAAAGCTTTGACTTTCCTTGGTTGATTTCCTTGCCGATCAATGCGCGAGCAAACTTGGAAACATGCTAGATAGATTCGTGAGATTCTTGCAGACAGATCTATCCTAGGTTTTACCTATCTTGGCGGCCTCTAGAAGAATCCCCTAAAACCTAAGGACCCCGTCGGCTATGCGCCATAGCCATGAGCTATATAAGGGGGTGGATTCCCTCTGTGAGATGATGCACAACTCCGCGAGATGTTGTAGGACCTTCAGGTCGAGTATCATTCACCAATTTCCCATCTCAAACCCCTCTTGTACCTCAGAACTCCCTGGCTTGCCTTCGGGAGACCCCTCATGTCATCTCGGCAACACCGGCCATGGCTGGAGCAATTATGAGCACTGATGAGTTTGGTTGGGTCGGGCGGAGGTGAAGGATCAGCTTTGAGCAAGGAAGGAGGCCTTCCGATGGAAGTCAACACCTGGGTTGACCTTCCCTTGCTCTGCTTTGAGAAAGAAGAGGAGGAAGATTGCACGGGAGAAAAGACTCCCTATCCTGGCAGCCATGAGAAGGGGATCGGGGGTAGAAGAGTAATCAACCAATATGCGTGGAAAATAAAGTAAGTCTCTCTTGGTGGTGCGCTCCCGCCAATGGTGTTACGCGCCAGCCGATTTGACCTGACTAGGTGCAACCCCACGAGGTCGGAACACACGTGATGGGTTTTTGCTTTCAAAATTTATAAGACCTAAAATAACCACCTACGTCTACTAAAACAACTACACTCGCAAGCGCACAGGATCGTGTCATAGTATAGGAAGGTGGCAAGTAAAGGGTCGATCCACAGGGAAAAGAAGGGGCACTAGAGCTAAGTTATCTTAGCTAGGTTCCTATTGTGGAGACTAGGGTTAAGGGTTTAAAGGTGATTTTGAGTGTTAAACTACTATGGACAAACAAGCAATTAAAGGCAGGAATGAAATCTATGTTAACCCTAGGTTGGATTAAGACTAAGCAAGAAAGGAAAGACTAAGCTAGGTATGAAAAGGAAAGTTACACTAAGGCAAGCAAGAGAGAAGAAGTGCAATTAAAGAACTAAACTAACATGAGCAAGGCAAGAACAAGGCAAGCAACTGACTAAGCAAGAAAAGAACTAATTAAGCTAAGCAGGCACAAAACTAGGGTTTTAAGCAATAAAGAGAGGTGTGGGATGTTTATGGGTATGAACTTATCACTTAAGTTGGGGGTGACATATGAACATTATGATTTCATTTAGATCATCCAAACCAAACAACAAGTTAGAGTCTAATGGATTAACCTAATCTACTAACTAGCCATGGATATGCTAGGTTGTGTATAGGGGAACTAGTCCCTAACACCCCCTACTACCCTTACGAGGCTCAATTGGATTAGGGGTTAGGTTCAATACAATTAGAGTCTAATCAAGTCTAGGTTTCTAGATTAGACAATCCTAGGGAAATTAGGGGCTGAGGGTAGTAATGGGGGGGGTGAAATTAGGGTTTTGGACCCCAATTCCCCCACATTCTAGCCTTGAGAAGGCTCCATGCTAATTGTACTAGAATTACCTAATCTAGCTACTTAGATCTCTCACTTAGGTTTAGGGAGATTGATTAGGATGTAGGAATATGGGAGGAAACCTAGGGATTCAATAATTGGACCTAGGGGCAAATCCCAAAATTCACACATATAAGCAATTTGCCTAAATTCCTAGGTGATTTCACACACAAACCAACAAGAAATTCATGGAGAATGAGATGCAAATAGAATATAATTATTAACAAATGGAATTACAATGTTTACATGTCATTTTCCCCCAACATGGTATCAAAGTAACATAATTTCCCCCAAACAGCCCACCCACAGGAGCCTAGCTACTCATAGAAATGGAAAATACAAAAAAAAGAGAAGAAAGAGGTAGAAGAAGCCATGGATCTCGGTGTAGATGAAGCAATCCTCCTCTCCAGTAGCTGCAGGACGTCCTCCTCCCTCCTCCAAGGATGAAATAATGTGGAATGATGAAAGGAAGTGGATGGAAGGCTTAGATATGGGGGGTTATGTGGTGGAAATGGTGAAATGGAGTGGATTTGAGGTGGATATGGAGTGGAATGGAGTGGAGGTGACAAGGGAGCGAAAATGGGATTCTAAGCAGCCAACCCCCGACCCTCAGCCGCCACTAGGTCTTATATAGGGATCTAGGGGGTCTAGGGTTAAGTTAGGGGCAAAATGGGGAAAGTAGTGAAAACTAGGTGGATTTTGTGAGTAGCACGGCCGTGGTGGGTCACCACGGTCATGGTGGGTAGGGTAGACCACGGCCGTGGTGGATGGGCACGGTCATGGGTTTTTTAGAATGTGGAGATCATAGGGAGGTTTGCATGGATGGCCACGGCCGTGGGGGTCACCACGGTCGTGGTGGGGACCTATGGCCACGTTCGTGTTGATCCCCACAGTCGTTTTGGCCATTTTCATCAATTTCTGGGAGTTTTACTGATTTTTTGTACTTGGGGCATGTCCACCACGACCGTGGGGACTCACCACGGTTGTGGTGGTGTCTCTCCCATGCATTTGAGCCTTGAACTTGATCATCCATGGAGGGTATTGCTTCAAAACTTTCTTTGACCACTTGGGGTAGGTTGGAAGTGGTTTTGGCCTCATTTTGAGCTCCTCCAAGCCTGAGGAAACCCTAGACTGGACCATCCTCTTTCCATGCCATCAAGTAGTGGACAAAGTACCTATAAAACATGCAAAAAGCCTCCATAAGTGCATTTGATATAAATAAGCATATTGGGGGAAATAACATGTAATCTAACAAGTATAGATGTGGCTGAAATGCAAAATGACACAAGATAAAGCCCTAAAATAGGGTTGAATCACCACCCCAAACTTAAAACATACTTGTCCTCAAGTATGCTCCAACTCAATCTCTCTACAAACTTTCACAAAAAGAAGTGACAAATGCAATGTAAAAGACAATTGTTGATGAATGGGCTCAAAGATAACTAAGTACATGCATTTCACCTCTCTCCTCTCCTGCTTTCACAAACCGATCATGAAAAGAGCACAAAGCATATGAACTTCAAATATAGATAGGGCGTATGGTAGATAGAGTGAAGTGGGGAGATAGAGATGTGGCCACCCCAAACTTTTGGAGGTGGCCACGGCTAATATGTGCACTTTGGCATCTTTTTATGAGGCGGAGGGGTACGAAGATGGTGGAAGAATAGTCGGGTCAAAGAGGGGTCATTGGTATGATTTTCCACATAAGACATCCTGCATGAGAATTAATCCAATACTTCATCCAAGATATCACACCACATGAATGAACAAAATGAAATTGATATATCAAACAAACAATTACACAAACACTAAGCTTTCAAAGCTTGCTCAATTCACAATTCAACCAATTCAATCACAATCATAAGAGATGTGATGCACATGTAAAAAGTCAAACATTGATACCACTTAGCAAAAAACAATGATAATTCACTTGCATTTGTCAAAGGTCATCATTTTTACTCAAAATAGTAGAGATTGGGTCAAAACACACTTTTTAGACAAGAAATCTCAAATTTGGGCAAAATTGGCCAAAATGGTGCCAAGTTGCCTTCAATCACATCTAAGCCTATATTATTGAACTTAAAATAGAAAACAAGCAAATCCTAGCTAAAACATGCAGAAATTACCAAAAATCTACATGATATGCAATGCATGGCAAGAAGAGCAATTTTTTTTTGAAAATTATGCAAAAATTGCAAGAAAGTAAACTACATGACATGCAAGTATGCAAAGCAGTAAAGATGACTAAGGTAGATAGAAAAAACAAGAAAACCAAAGTGGATGTGGCAGGTGAAATGCAAAGTGAAACTAGGGCATACCTTCCCTACCACCCCAAACTTTTGAATCATGTTGTCCTCAGCATGATCCTAGAGTTTAGGATGATAGGGTAGATGATCATGGGTCTCTCAAGGCTCCAACGGTGTTCCTCCCTGTGGTGGAGGATATGTGTAGTAGCTGCCCCACTAATCTACCTTGAGTGGCTTAAATTGGTCTGATGCACGGCTGTGCTGCGTAGCACGGCCGTGGTGGCTTCAGGTTGCACGGTCGTGCTGCCTGGCACGGCCGTGGTGCAGCCCTTTGGCAGCTTTTCTCAATTTTGCTTCTGAATCTAGGGACTTGGTGTGTTTTTCATGCAAATGACCACGGTTGTATTGATGTGCCACGGCTGTGGTGGTCCCTGTAGCTGCTACTCTCAAAATGAGGAACATCAAATACTCAAAAACTTGACCCAAAGTGATTTTTCTTTGAATCCTTCTCTCAATTGTACTCAAATTTCCTTCATTTCACCCTGTTACCACCTACACATCTTAAAACTAGACAAAAACTATTAAACACAAGTGTGTGTGTGTGTGTGTGTTTTCTTGGAAAGTGTAAAAACAAAGCAATTGTATCAAAAAGTGAAGGTTGGGTGAAAATTTCCCAAACCTATGTGGGTTGCCTCCCACAAGTGCTAAGTTTCATGCCTTCAGCCAGGCTTGTTGTTGATTCTTAATTCATTCATCCATTTGGCATTCTCATGTGTCCATTCTTGCAAAACATGCATCCTTCCTTTGCACTAAATCTATTTTCCTCATCCCTTTGATCACAATAATCATCATTAACTTCTTCACCTTGATTTCCTTCTCTCAAATGCCCATTTGGACTCGTGAAGTGATCATGTCCAATATCCCTATCTCGGACTCGCCGGGTTGGGGTCTTGTACATGTTGATGTTGATCTTCATGTCCATGAATGAGACTTTCATGGTGCCACTACGCACATGAATGTCGACATCAGATGTAGATAAGAACGTCCTTCCCAAGATGATGGGAATCTTCCTATCCTCAGGCTCCATATCAAGTACAATGAAATCCACCAGGAACACCACGCCTTTTTCCTTGTCTATCATCACCAAGACATCATCCACACTACCCCTAGGCACTTTTATGGATCTATCCTCCAACTAGAGAGTGCAATGTGCCAGCTTCAACTTGCCTAAGCCCAGCTCAACATAGACATGATATGGCATCAAATTCACACTAGATCCCAAATCAAGTAAGGACCTATCTATGCGATGTCCCCCTATGTAACTAGGTATGAGTGGGGCTCCTGGGTCCTTTCTCTTTACGGGAAGTGAGTGTTGTATGATGGAGCTCACTTGTTCAGTCAATCTCACCTTCTTTGGAATCCTCCCTGCTAACCTTCTTTTCACAGTGCATAGGTTCTTGAGGAACTTGGCATATAATGGGATTTGCTTGATAGCAACCAAAAGTGGAATGTTCACCTTTACTTGGAGAAACACCTCAAGAATATCAACATTGTGCTTTTGCCTCCTTTTCAATTCCGCTGGCTCATCTAGTGCTTTTACAAATGGAGGATCACTAGTTTTTGCTACACTTACATGAACATGAGGCAGAATACTAGGGATGGTAGGACCTGCAAAAGGGATATGTGGCGGATCACATGGAATCCCAAACTCAACATGCGGTATCACAACATCATCTTCAACACTATCAATCATGGTATCACCACTTGGCTGCCTTTGCTTTGCTTTATCAACCTTTCTTTGACTTGCGGGCTGCTCAAGAGTTTTCCCACTCCTTAGAACTGTCACAGCACTACCTTGCTCATGATGGGGAGAGGGAGCATGTTGTGGCTGTGGAGGAGGTGGGCGTGACACTTGGGGTTGAAACTGAGGTGGAGAAGAGGATTGAGGGGGAGGAGAGAATTGGGGTTGGAAAGTGTAGTTTTGGGAAAATTGAGGTGGTGAAGGTGGTGGAGTGTAAGGCTGGGAATAGCCTTGGAAGGAGTGAATGGGATGCACTTGCATGGGGGGTGGACTGTAGAAAACCTGTGAAGATTGCATGGGTCCACTTTCTTCATGGTAACTCAAGATGGATTTTGAAGCTAACTTTTCTTCTTGAAGAGCAATTATGGAAGATAGCTTCTCTATTCTCTCTTCTAACCTTGCAACATCTTTTTGAACATCATCAAACACTTTCAATCTAGAGAGAACCTCTTCCTCAAACCTTGAGCTATATGTCGGACTTTGGGGTTCCTGGTAGCTATAGGAATGAGATGTCTTCTTTTCTTCACCATAGAACTCAATAGAATTGACCGGGTGGCAAGGAGCATTTGTCAGCTGGTTTCTCATGAAGCTCATCATTTCCCCAAACATTTTCATCAATTGTGGGCTTGAGTCATCGTGAGTTGGAGATGTCACACCAAAAGATATGTCACTTCCACTAACCATGCTAGAAGCTTTCATCCTTGAACTTTCTGCCAAACTCTCAAACAAGGGCCATGTCTCCTCACGTGGTTTAGCCATAAAAACCCCTCCACAAGAAGAATCCACTGTAGTTTGACTTGCATGAGATAGACCGGAGTAAAAGGATTGAACTAGCTACCACAAAGGGATCTCGTGATGTGGACATTCTCTCAACATCTTTTGAAATCTCTCCCAAGCCTCGTGGAATCGCTCATCATCTATTTGATTGAAACTTGCTATGGCACACCACATCTGTGTCAACTTTTCTAGAGAGTAGAATTTCTTCAAGAAGGCATTTTTCATCTCTCCCCAACTCATGATGTCTCTTCTTGAATCATACCATTCTTTGGATTTGTCTTTGAGGGAGAAGGAGAACAAAGTCAACCTGATTGTATCATCACTTTCTGTCGGCGTCCTGAAGGTGGAGCATACTTCAAGAAAGGAGTCCAAGTGCTTGTAGGGGTTCTCACTCTCTGAGCCGTAGAAGGTGGGTAGGATCCCAAGAATACCTGGAGGAATAGAGAATTGCTCCCCTGGCATTTGATCAACCCTGCTAGCAATTGGTGATTTGTAGTTTCTAGGCATGAAGTAGTCTTGAAGCGGCTTGTGAGGTGCACTTTGGTTTTCCATCTTATTTCCTCTTGAATGGCTTGTCACATGCACAAAGCACAACCAAACAAAAGAAAGCAAGTTATTAAACCAATATACACAAGAAATGCAAAGAAAAATGAATAAAGAATAGCAATGATGAGGGCAGTAGGAAAAGTCAAAGCAAAACTAACCAGCTAGGCCGAGCGCCTCTATCCCCGGCAACGGTGCCAGAAAGCTTGGTGTGATTCCGCTAGATGTGCAACACACTAGCTGATTTGACTCGACTAGATGAGCCCCACGAGGTCGGAACGCACGGGATGGGATTGTGCTTTCGAAATTTATAAGACCTAAAATAACACACCTACGTCTACTAAAACAACTACACCCGCAAGGGCACGGGGTCGTGTCGTAGTATAGGAAGGTGGAAAGTAAAGGGTCGATCCACAGTGAAAAGAGGGGGCGCTAGAGCTAAGTTATCTTAGCTAGGTTCCTATTGCAGAGACTATGGTTAAGGGTTTAAAGGTGATTTTGAGTGTTAAACTACTATGGACAAACAAGCAATTAAAGGCAGGAATGAAATCTATGTTAACCCTAGGTTGGATTAAGACTAAGCAAGAAAGGAAAGACTAAGCTAGGTATGAAAAGGTAAGTTACACTAAGTCAAGCAAGAGAAAATAAGTGCAATTAAAGAACTAAACTAACATGAGCAAGGCAAGAACAAGGCAAGCAACTGACTAAGCAAGAAAAGAACTAATTAAGCTAAGCAGGCACAAAACTAGGGTTTTAAGCAATAAAGAGAGGTGTGGCCTGTTTAGGGGTATGAACTTATCACTTAAGTTTGGGGTGACATATGAACATTATGATTTCATTTATATCATCCAAAGCAAACAACAAGTTAGAGTCTAATGGATTAACCTAAGCTACTAACTGGTCATGGATATGCTAGGTTGTGTATAGGGGAACTAGTCCCTAACACCCCCTACTACCCTTACGAGGCCCAATTGGATTAGGGGTTAGGTTCAATCCCATTATAGTCTAATCAAGTCTAGTTTTCTAGATTAGACATTCCTAGGGCAATTAGGGGCCGAGGGTAGTAATGGGGGTGAAATTAGGGTTTTGGACCCCAATTCCCCCACATTCTAGCCTTGAGAAGGCTCCATGCTAATTGCACTAGAATTACCTAATCTAGCTACTTAGATCTCTCACTTAGGTTTAGGGAGATTGATTAGGATGTAGTAAGATGGGAGGCAACCTAGGGATCCAAGAATTGGACCTAGGGGCAAATCCCAAAATTCACACATATAAGCAATTTGCCTAAATTCCTAGGTGATTTCACACACAAACCAACAAGAAATTCATGGAGAATGAGATGCAAATAGAATATAATCATTAACAAATGGAATTACAATGTTTACATGTCATATTCCCCCAACATGGTATCAAAGTAACATAATTTCCCCCAAACAGCCCACCCATAGGAGCCTAGCTACTCATAGAAATGGAAAATACAAAAAAAAGAGAAGAAAGAGGTAGAAGAAGCCATGGAGCTCGTTGTAGATGAAGCAATCCTCCTCTCCAGTAACTGCAGGATGTACTCCTCCCTCCTCCAAGGATGAAATAATGTGGAATGATGAAAGGAAGTGGATGGAAGGCTTAGATATGGGGCGTTATGTGGTGGAAATGGTGAAATGGAGTGGATTTCAGGTGGATATGGAGTGGAATGGAGTGGAGGTGACAAGGTTGCGAAAATGGGATTCTAAGCAGCCAACCCTTGACCCTCAGCTGCCACTAGGGCTTATATAGGGATCTAGGGGGTCTAGGGTTAAGTTAGGGGCAAAATGGGGAAAGTAGTGAAAACTAGGTGGATTTTGTGAGTAGCACAGCTGTGGTGGGTCACCACGGTCGTGGTGGGTAGGGTAGACCACGGCCGTGGTGGATGGGCACGGTCGTGGGTTTATTAGAATGTGGAGATCACAGGGAGGTGTGCATGGATAGCCACGGCCGTGGGGGGTCACCACGGTCGTGGTGGGGACCTATGGCCACGGTCGTGTTGATCCCCATGGTTGTTTTGGCCATTTTCATCAATTTTTGGGAGTTTTACTGATTTTTTGTACTTGGGGCTTGTCCACTACGACCGTGGGGACTCACCACGGTCGTGGTGGTGTCTCTCCCATGCATTTAAGCCTTGAACTTGATCATCCATGGAGGGTATTGCTTCAAAACTTTCTTTGACCACTTGGGGTAGGTTGGAAGTGGTTTTGGCCTCATTTTGAGCTCCTCCAAGCCTGAGGAAACCCTAGACTGGACCATCCTCTTTCCATGCCATCAAGTAGTGGACAAAGTACCTATAAAACATGCAAAAAGCCTCCATAAGTGCATTTGATATAAATAAGCATATTGGGGGGAATAACATGTAATCTAACAAGTATAGATGTGGCTGAAATGCAAAATGACACAAGATAAAGCCCTAAAATAGGGCTGAATCACTTGGTCGATGTGTCACTTTCTTATTGGCTTAAAAGTAATTAACTTGCAAAAATTGTAGGAAAAGATTGGTAGCTCTGATGAAAATAAGTTATACATGAAAGTTGCACAGAAAAGTACAAGGAATCTAATAAAAATACTTTACTGACTAGTTTTTCGTCTAGTTCAAAAACTACACAAAGTTAGTAACTTTATTGCTATAAGTGTAATCAAAACCCTAGATGTTGATTAGGGATGAGTTCAATTACTTAAGTTAGTATTATGAATCAACGTTTACCCTTTTGACATAAAATGGATAATATGAATCCGATTTGAGTAAAAAATCCATGATTTGCTTAATTAGGGTGCTATGACTAAGAAAGTGCAATAATGGGCCTAAAAGCCCTAATGTTGAGTAATATGACTTTAATGACTTCTATTTCGAGAATTTGAATATCTTAAACAGAGATATATTGATTTTAAGTTTTAAGTAGCCTTGGAATAGATTACTTAAAGAAATGAATTTTTAAAAAGGATGTTTTAAAGTCTCGTGTGAGTGAAGATATACTTGAAAACCTAGAAACCCTAATCTAGGTGTTTATAATTTTAATAAACTATGTTTTGAAATCTTTTGTATAAGATGAAGTTTGAAATAATCGTAAGCCAGATTGGCAATAAAGAGGCTTAGATATGAATGACTAAGTAATTAGGGTTTTGGAACATGGAAATAGTGTTTTAGGGTTTATTTGACCTAAAAGGAAAAGGTTAAAAGACAAATATAAAGAATGTTAAGGAAAACCCTAATTCAACTTAGGCACACCCTAAGAGGGAATTCCAATTCCATAAAGTAAGTGCATAATGAACATATGAATAATTAGATTGCACATGTTTTCCAGGTTTCTTGTTGTGCCTATTTGATTGGGGTGATTGGTTGCCTGGCTTGGTTGGTTGTTTGATTAATTGGATATTCTGCTTACAATCCTTGAGGCTTCCAAATCAACTATGTGGTTAATTAAAATTAATCACATTAGCTTTCCCAAAGGTTTCCTGGATGGTTAATCACATGGAATCAAACTAAACAGTTTGGATGTTCATATAACAATTATAAATCACTATGGTTATCACAATTATAAATACATGTGTATTCTTGCACCTACATGCCACCCTGAAGGATGATGCCATAAAGGTCAGGCCCAAGAGGGTAGACCAATGGGCACCATGAGTGGTGACCCCAGACACCAAGCTCGGGAATGAGAAGGTGGTCTATGTTGCATGACTATGGGGCACCATGAGAGGTGACCCCCAGGCACCAAGCTCGGGATTGAGAAGGTGGCCTTAAGTCAATGGAAAAAGAGACACCCTAGAGGGGTATTCCAGGGTTAGGGAAAAAGCAGTGGAGAATAACACATTGAAAATGTAAATTGGTTTGCTAAATTACCCTGATTGTGATAATTAAATTGTTAGCCGTATGTGTGAAATTTTGGTTGTCCCCACATACCAGCATATTCACGTATGTTGATCATGTTTTTGTTTGTCGATGTTTTAGGTATATCCCTTAAAAGCACAAACAGTAAAGCGACACATTGTGAAAATAAGAAATAAAGTGCAAGGAGGATTAGATAGAATATTTCAAGTTGTGGATTGATAGATTTCGAAAGTTTTAAAAGGTATGCAAAGTTTTATTTTAATACCATATTTTAGTTTAGATAGTAGAATTTCATAGTTATTATTGATTATTTGTCGAACCTTTGATCATGTTAATTGGGATAATGGCTCTGACCTCTTGGACTCCCTTAATTGGGGGTGACCAGGAGGCGGGGTCGTTATAATTGGTATCAGAGCATAGGTTCCTCACTTAATCTTTAATAATAACTAAATTTTACAAATTCCATAGAACTGAGGGAGTTATTAGAGGATTGTCCGAAAGACTGAGGTGTCTAGAAAAGGATCATGTCCGGGGGATGGCAAGATTTTCCTCCGTACCGCTAGTCGAAATACGAGGACTCCCAGAGCCGTGTGACTGCCTAGACAAAGTCTCAAGATTTGACTCGAAATAAGATACCTTTAGGTCTCTCTCATCTTGTTCATCCCTTCTCCACTTAAATGTTGTTAAGGACCTTAAGGAATAGGGTTTCCTCTCTTTTCCTCACTCTCTTGAGGTATGGGTAAGGTTGATAAGGTTTAAGGAATCCTCCACCAAATTAATGAAAAGCATGTAAATAAGATGTCATGGACATAAGCTTAATAGATTAAGTGTAAACTAAAGAATAGATACATGCTTATGTTGTATGACATAAGCTGTCATGCCCTCAGGAGAGACTTGAGGCTAGACCTTCTTGTTAGGGGATAAGTAGAGAGAGTTGGTCATGGAGGCAGAGGTCTCCATTACAAGTAGAGACCTAGAACATCCTCTGAGGATGATATTAACCCTAACCCTGAGTGAAGGTTAGAGAAAGAGATGACATGATGAGTTAGATGTCATGGTAGACCAGGTGTTTGGATGGATATGCTTTTGGATGTCCATATGAGCCATGAGAGGTTGGATGACCTAGTACCTTTGGCGACCCAACCCTGGGAAGGTGTCGTGCATGTTTGAGTGAAGGATAGCTCCTTCAATGATGAGGCTAGAGAAGGACCCATAGAAACTCTATGGGCTTATGCAAGTAGGGCATAGTATGCACCCAGAGTACGTCAGTAGTGCTGACATTAGGCTAAAACCCTAGCCAGGAGAATGTGATAGATAGCTTACGAGATAAGTATAAAGAACTATTGATAATCTTGAGAAAACATAAGTTGAACATAGCCTTCACCCAGGTAGGGGTATGCTTGAGAGTTTGACCCATCTTCTTGGAGAGAGGACCACTAATAATGACATTGGTTGTAGGATTAGCTCTAGTTGGATCCCAGCAAGAAGGTTCGAAGCTTAAACTCTGAGATATGAGGAACAATGGGAGTTGAGGATGATGCGACCTAAGTGGATGATAGGGGTTGCCTCATGCTCGATCCCTGGAGGCTGATGATATCTTGGTTGACTTTAGAGGAACCAAACCCTAGAGATAAGATGAGGCTTCTGGTACCTATGTGCCTATGGTATAGTTGTTCGCCTTCTAGGGTTAGGAAGAAGAGTTCCTTAGACCATAAAGAGGTTTAGTAACATGTTGTGAGGCCTTATACCTTGTTAGTTGTCCTTGAAGAGGACTCAACTCTGAAGTGTTGATCAAGCAGAAGGATCATGGAAAGTGCATGCCATACCCTAAATGTGCTTGGCTCGTGGTTAAAAGTTGAGCAAGCAGTTGGTCATCAGAAAAGTGAACCTAGGGTTCCTAGGCCTAAGAGGGGAAGTGGTGTACCTAATGCTCATAACGAGAGTTGAGTTTCTATATATGAGAGCATGGTACTTCTCATGTTTAGAGGAAAAGGAAACCCCTTATGTTTAAGGTATGTTTGATGAACCCCTCACAGCTAAGTGGATGACATGGGAAGGTATGATCTTGATCCAATGTTCAGGATAAGAACAAGTATGACTTAACATGGTTTAGTAGGTGGTCTGCTTGTGCCTTAGTAGTTGTTGGGTTGAGCATGCTCATGCGAATATAAACCCTAAGGATTTTTGTGACCTTGTTGTCAAGAGTTGTAGTTTCCTCCCATCCTGGGAGAGGGACCCTTTGGTAGGGTGTATACCAGTTTTTTTTTTGTGGGTTTTGAGGAAACCTAAAGAGGTCTCATAGGATCTGGAGAAGCTAAGTGAAAAGTACATGGTATGAGAATGAACCTATAGACCCATAGATAACCATCTCTAAGTGCATGTGGATGTGTTACCATGAAGGTAATCAGTATAGAGCCTGGCCAGGGTAGGCAGGTCTCCATGATCCCTATGAAAGGATGAAAGTCAGCCCATGAATGCACAGAGAGATGATGAAGGCTTGGGTAAGATTCTAAGTTGGACATGTACTATAATATAATCCCAAGTCTATCCTAGGGTCAGGTGGGGATAAGATCGATGGAAGTAGGAGTTGCCTAATTCCCTAGTTTCACATGACCATAGGGTCGGGAGGTAACAACTATCATTCTCTGAGGGCCATGAGTTAGGAGATTGATCACCTTCATGAACTCATGGGACCCAAAGAAAAGATGAGTAGGACACTCTCTAGATGCATAAGGGAAGAGGGATGACCCCAAAAGTGTCGACACCCTATAGATCTAGAGAAGATGACCAAGGGATGTGTGTAAACCTCAGTAGGTTTGAGACCAGTTTTCCATGGAAGTAACTTTGATATCGAGATGATTGTGATGTAGAGACATATGTGGCACGTTTCAACATAAATTTAAAGGTGTACTAGCAAGGTGGGATGTACCATCTCTACTCTTGGAATAGGAAGAACTCTGTATTTAGACTGTAACCAAATGCTTATTTCCTCTTGTTATGGGAGTGAGAGATAGGACAGTACACATGCCATACACCAAGGATAAAGATGATGTGAGTTGGAATGTTGCTACGAGGTATGAAGATAGAGATGATAACATACCCTGGTGGAGTGAACGATATGTGGATAGTTTACAAGCAGTAGGAGAGATAAGGTAGTCACCTTATAAGGATGTTTTATCATGAACTATGAGTTATACAAGGTTGAGTTCGAAAACTAAGAGGATGAGCTCAGAGTTTTTTGATGAAGATAGACTTAGAGCTGAGATAAGATAATAAGTGGAATACATGAAGGTGTATTTCTACAATAATACCTTTACACATAAGGATGTGAAATGGTTGAGATGTAGCTGCCTAGTTTAGCTAGAGACTAAAAGAAGTTGTTGGGCTAACCCTAAGTTTGAAAAAGGAGATGTGTTTGGCTAACATTTTGATGTAACGAGATCTATTGAACAAGTTAATAGTTGTTTGGTTAGCCAGCCTTGGCCTTGATGTAATAAGAGGATGGTTGTAGAACCTCAGATGTACTTCTCTGGAAGGGAAGGTGATGAAACCCGGACTAGAGTGGTTTAGGGTTTCTGAGGAATCGATATTGAGGAATCATGACATACATGAGATCATGATTTTAAGATCACCATACATCGTGGTACTATGGAGATAGTAAGTGGAAGTAGTACATTGGATGCTTAGGATGAAGTTGCATGTGGCTTGTTGCCATGCATGACAGGAGGTGAAGGATGAACACCAGTAACCCAGTGTATTGTTATAGTGCATAAAGAGTCCCCAAGAGGGAATGGGAGTTCATCACTATGGATGTTGTGGTAAGTCTCCCCTAGACCAAGGAAGGTCAAGATCCAATATGGGTTATGGTAGCTCGCCTTACCTAGATGACATGAGAAAGAAAGAATACTGTCAAGGGACGGTTTTGGTTGAACTACATATGAGAAAGAGATGGTTCAACTACACCATGATGTGAGTTCAGAAGTTCTTGAGTGTAACCTAAAGATTCACTTCCATGAGGTGGAAGTAGATACATGAAGAACTTGATGTTAGTATAGTTTATCACCCCTAACTAATGGTTAGTGAAATACAGACTAGAGGGTCTGATAGGAGCATGTGTGCTTGCTTAGGGGGATACAAAGAGACAATTCTTATCCTTTGTAAGATGTGACGATAACCACCATAGTCGGTATCGGGATGTAAAGAAGCTATGCAAGGGAGGTTGTATCGGGCACCACTTCATTAAGATGATGTTGGTGAAGAGACCTCACGAAGGTCAAGAAAGGACCACAGTGTGTGAAGATGAAGTCGCTTTGATCGTTCAATAGCTGAGAGTGAGCCTAAGGGTGACATGAGTTGTGAACAGATGCAAAGCAGACTGACATGCAATTCACTATGGGAAAGTATGTTATGTGAAAATCCGAACCCTCTAAGCTACAACTGAGAAAGTTGAGTCCCCAATATATGGGTCCACTTGAGATGGATTGGAGGAAATGGTTGTGTTTAGCCTTACCCCTCAGGATAATAAGATGTATAATGTGTTCCATGAGTCTAATCTAGAGCACTATGTGAGGTACCCAAGCCATGTGCTGAGCCCTGAACCTATTCAGCTTGATGAGAGGATGAAATGTCCTGAGTCACCTATGAGGGTACGATATACCAAGGTAAGAAAGAACTCAGATGGAAGAATATGAGATGATGAAGGTTCTTGGGAAGCACCATGGAAAGGGTGAGGTTACATGGGAGCCATGATGGACATAAGAAAGGTTTATCTTGTTTGTTTGTGTGCCTAGTGGAATTTTGAGGGCAAAATCCCTATAAGAGAGGGGAAGGATGTTACAACCCCAAATTTTTGGGTTCTTTTGGTGAGAAATGTAATTTCTCCTATATAAGATAGATGAACAAATAATGATATCATTTGCTTAAATGCATGAATTTCGTTAGTAAATAGCCTTGCTTGGCTGTTTTGTGGGCCTTATTGGCTATTGGGCCCAATAACAAGCAAAAGAAAAGGAAATTCAATTAGTCGATAAATAATTAAGAATTGGAGAAAAGAAAAATGTGGAAACCTCTAGAAGGAAAAATAATTTTCCCCAAAGGTGGATTTCATGCCTTTTGGGTTCCTTGGGTTCCAAGGAGTCCAAATTGCAAAAACAAATGCAACAAGTTAGAGAAAGGATTAATTAAATATTGCTTTATTTAGAAGAAATGTGAGATGATGATAATATTAAAAGAAATATGTGGAAATTTGGATAATGAATCCATCTTGGATGAGATTTCGTGTCCACATAGTTTCTAATGGAAAAAGGAATCAAAATCAAAGAAAATAAAAGATTAAGAGAGAGAGAGAATATGCATAAAATATGCCTTATTAAGATATAACTAGCATATAAAGAAGAGTATATCATACTTTAGATTTTGAGTCCCAAATTTGGTACACACGTGTATTAAGTAATTATAGACTTTCCCCTAAAATTTGAGATTAAAATGATAAACAAGAAGAGAGATACAATTTTTACAAACTTCTAAAAGTGAGTGAATAATCAAGAATCTCGTATTAATGTCACAATTCATATTCCTAATATGTTTCTTTTATCTGGCGGGTGCATTCAGGGCCATCAGATCTAGGATCTGACGGTGGTAAACTTGTCTTCCAGCTCTCACATTTGGCTGGGAAAGTAAAGACAGGGCTCCGACTTTCCTTGGTTGATTTCCTTGTCGATCAATGCGCGAGCAAACTTGGAAACATGCGAGATAGATTTGTGAGATTCTTGCGGACAGATCTATGCTAGGTTTTTCCTATCTTGGGGGCCTCTAGAAGAATCCCCTAAAACCTAAGGACCCCACCGGCTGTGTGCCATAGGCACAAACTATATAAGGTGGTGGATTCCCTCTATGAGACGATGCACAACTCCGCAAGATGTTGTAGGACCTTCAGGCCAAGTATCATTCACCAATTTCCCCTCTCGAATCCCTCTTATACCTCAGAACTCCCTAGATTGCCACTGGCAGACCCCTCATGTCATCTCGGAAACTCCGACCATGGTTGGAGCAATTATGACAACTGATGTGTTCGGTTGGGTCGGGCAGAGGTGAAGGATCATCTTTGAGCAATGAAGGAGGCCTTCCGATGGAAGTCAACACCTGGATTGACCTTCCCTTGCTCTGTGTTGAGAAAGAAGAGGAGGAAGACGAGTAAGGGAGAAAAGACTCCCCTACCCTGGCAGCCGTGAGAAGGGATCGGGGGTAGAAGAGTAATCAACCAATATGCGTGGAAAATAAAGTAAGTCTCGCTTGTTCGATGTGTCACTTTCTTATTGGCTTAAAAGTTATTAATTTGCAAAAATCGTAGGAAAATATTAGTAGCTCTGATGAAAATAAGTTATACATGAAAGTTGCACAGAATAGTACAGGGAATCCAATAAAAATACATTTACTGACTAGTTTTGCTTCTAGTTCGAAAACTACACAATGTTAGTAACTTTAATGTTATAAGTGTAATCAAAACCCTACATGTTGATTAGGGATGAGTTCAATTACTTAAGTTGGTATTATGAATCAACATTTATCCTTTTGGCATAAAATGGATAATATGAATCTGATTTGAGTTAATAACCCATGATTTGCTTAATTAGGGTGTTATGACTAAGAAAGTGCAATAATGGGCCTAAAAGCCCTAATGTTGAGTAATATGACTTTAATGACTTCTATTTCAAGAATATGAATATCTTAAACAGAGATATATTGATCTAAAGTTTAATTAAGAAGACTTGGAATAGAAAACATAAAGTAAAGAAGTTTTAAAAAGGTTGTTTTAAAGTCTCATTTGAGTGAAGATATACTTGTGATGAATGCACATTCATCATGGAATTCAATTATCACTTTGGGATAAATTCAACTATATATATACTATTTCACTCATTAAATATCAATATGAATCATAATGTGCAAAACTACTTAATTGATTTGATTATCAAGGTTTTAACTAAATATTGTTGATTTAATGCAGGTTTTGATAAATTTGAACAATAATACGGGGCCCACCTTCACTCACTATTGATCTTGAACAATCGGTCTTAACCAAATGGTTTGCTCTAACGGTTCTGACCTCTCAGTTTTAAGATATTCACCTATATGGTCTCAAGACCATTTAAGCCCATTCGATTTCAAGACTGCATGAGCCTAAATGATCTCAAGACCATTTGAGTCCATATAGTTTCAAGACCGAATGAACCCAAATGGTCTTAAGGCCGGATGATGTCTAACCGTTTCGAAACCATTTGGACCGAAACCAGTAGGACCAAAACTGTTTGGACAATGAAACCGTTTAGAAAGGAAGACTGTTTGGTCGAATGATCGAAACCAAATGGACTTGCACACCCCAAGACCGTTTGAGAAGACCGAATGCATGCGAAGACCGAATGGAAGCCTACATGAGACTGTATGCCAAGATCGTTTGGTCTCTTGGTTTGTATCCAAACCGTTTTCTTAAGTTGCGCAAGAAGTAAGGTCCGGTTGGATTAGCAACACGTGAAGAACTCCTGGCTGAAGAGAGACCGTTTAGATGAATTATTGCAAAGACCGTTTGCTCCAGCAAATGAAGACCGTACGAAGGAGTTGCATGCGAACTGTGAGTTGTACTCGTACATATCATTTGGTTTAATAGTAACCAAGTGAGCAATGAAGTACAAGCAAAATGAATCAGCTTTGCACGTGAAGAATGCACTCATGCAAACTGCATGGAGTAATCATGTGCATGGGATCAAATACTAGCAAACCGTTTGGGAGGAGCGGCCAGCAGCAAAAGTTACGAGACCGTTTGAATAAAGGCTAATACCAAGACCGAAAGGAGTGAAAACCACATGCATGCAAACCAAAATGCTGAAGCTGTTTTCTTACTTGAAGACCGAATGCTGAAACCAAACCGAATGATAAAGCAAAATGCAAGACCATTTAAGCCACTCGCACGATTGAAACCGTTTGATAATTAAACAGTTTTCAAACCGTTTGCTGCCTGCCGACATTAAGAACGAATGGTGAATGAAACTGTTTGCTAAAAATGTAGGGTACAAACGGTTTGAATGAGATTTTTAGCAACCAAGACCAAGACCATTTGGGGCCAGTTCTGTGCCTATAAATTGGACCCCAAGGGTCCTCACTTGGGCATCGGGTCCGGGACGCCGACAGGCTGCCTGTACAAAGGTTCGATCCAAATCATGTGTCATCCACGCCAGTTTCATTCCACCTACTGCCTATGTTGCAACCAAGGAGGCTGAGGAGAGAAAGAAGACAAAGCAAGGGAGGCCGTCTGGTCTGTTTTGGCATCTCTCGTTCGCGTCCAGATCTTCTCCGACATGACGTAGAAGGCCGTATCTTCTTTACCGAGCTGTGACAACCTTCTGCACCGAGTTCATGGTGGATTTCTCTCTCTTTCTCATTCTTCTTGTTTGTCACATCATGACCGAGTAGTATCTTTTCGCGGGGGTGCGGGGACTAGCCCCGCTGCCCATGCAATCATGTCCTTTTGTTAAAATCCCCATGGAAATGCATATAACTTTCTATTTCGTTGTTAATTGGTACATTTGTAGTTGATTATCTACTTGCTTTCATCTTGTTCTCTCCTATATTGCGAAATCTTCTATATGTGGGATAGAATGGCGGTCTACAAAGTTCAACTCTTTGACGAGAACTTCTAATAAGATTCCTTGAGTTCGTAAGTGTATGAACCGTGAGGGGACGAGACATCTAGCCTACGGTGACGCTTCTGTGATCTAAACATCCCTCAGTGAGGACCATAGCCTTAGTTGGATTTTGTATCATCTTTGTTTATCGTCGATGTTAGTTTGTAGACCTATCACCTTTTTACTTATAGATTAATATGGTTCACTCCCAAACTAGAAATATAATGGGATTTCTTCGATGTCATAAGTGTATGATCTGTGAGGGGACAAGCCATCTAGCCTTCGGTGACGCTTCTGTGTGCCTAACGCTTATATTGGGGGCTCACAACCTTCGTTGGATTTCTATATCTTTGGAGCCGTAAGTAAGTGATCTAGTTGGTCATGAGACATCTGATGCCTAAGGTGATGCTTACGCGAACCTAACGCCCGTACGGCGGGTTCTGCAGTAGCTCTATTTGGATTGATATATCTTGCCTGGAATTTTTGCGATTGAATGTGTTTGTGTGTGTAGTGGTGGTGAAACCCAATACCATCCCAGTGATTCCATATCATTGATCTAAACCCAACTTTAATTCATTTTTACTTTCTTCCAATTAGTTTAAGTAACCTTAAATCAACCAATTTTTTTAAATATTAGCCTTATCTCGATCTAGATTCAATTAACAAAGATTCTTAAAAGCATTGTCCTTTGGATTCGATCCTTAACTATACTGCGATAAGACCCGTCCGCTTGCGGGTGGTATTATTGCACTTTGGTTTTGGTAAAAGCTCAGGGATTTCAACCCCGAGTGAGTTTGTTAGTGCGATAAAATCCCACGTCAAATTCTGGCGCTGTTGCCGGGGACAACAGAATCAGTTAGTCAAATCTAGTTCTTTTAAGACTAATCTAGGATTTTGCTTTTTCTTTTGAAATAATCGATCATCTTCTTGAATTTGACTTTACTCCATGGTTCTCACTTTTGAAATCTTTCTAATTCAGGTACAATCCAAGGCGTAGTGCATGCACCGTTCAGACAACCCCAGACTAACAACAAGCTTTGATCCCAAGATAGACAGAACTTTTCATCGTCAGATCAGAGAAAATCAAGCAAGGATGGCTCAGGAAGAGGAAGTAGCCTGAAGAGTGGCTCAAGCCATCAATGCATAGAGAGAAAGATTCGTGTAAGAAGCCAAAGCTGCGGTACAACAAGAAATCCTAGCAGCACAAGCAGCGGGACAGACAGCAGAACTGCAAAAGGATCTTAGGGAGTTCTCAATCCCTAAAGTTGCTAATGTACATCACCCAGTCCTACCTCCTCCCATCCATGCTCCAAATTTTGAGGTACCAGCACATTGGATCACCTTGCTCCAAAACAACCCATTCTATGGCAAACAAGGTGAAGATAGTCAATAACACCTTCTGAGATTCATCAATCTATGTGCTATGACAAAACAAAATGGAGTGTCCGATGATGCCATCCGACTCTGTCTATTCAAGTATTCTCTTACTGATAGAGCCATAAGTTGGTATAACTCTCTACAATGTGAACCTATCACCACATGGGAACAACTGCAGAACGTTTTTCTGGAAAAGTTCTATCCTCCATCTCTCACTTATGAAATTAGGGGGAAAATAACAATGTTCACTCAAGCCCCTAGAGAAACCCTTGCTGAGGCGTGGGACCGATATAAGGAGCTTCTACGAAAATGTCCACATCATGGCATCCCTAAGAATCAACTCATTGAGATCTTCTACAGGGGTGTGGATGATGATATTAAGAGGTTTCTAGATTTCTCATCGGGAGGAAACTTCATGCGTCAAAGCTATGATAGCGCATGGAGGGTTGTCACCCTTGGAGCTGAAAACCAAGCAAATTGGGGTAGGTCTGTAGGTAAAGGAGTGTTGAAAGTGGATATGGCTGAAGCGACACCTGAGTACAAATCTATCGTTGAAACCCTAAAACTCTTAGTTGCCAAGCAAGACCATATCGAATCCTCACTTGCTGCAATTGGAAGAGAACGTCCACCCTTCAACAACTAGAACAGATCAAGTCCACTTCATTATTTTGTTAAGCATGTAAAATTACTGATCATTCCACATTATCATGCAGTGTTCTCTATGATGTTGTCCTAAGCAACGCATGTGGACAAGGAGACAACGGTCAAATGGAAAATATGAATGTTGTCAACGCCATTCCTGGTCAAGGGTATTACAATCCAAATCAGAATAGGAACCATCCAGGTTTTCAATATGGAAACCCCTTTGGAGCAGTAAACTCGCATCAACTTGGTTCGAACAATCAACAAAGAAACCCACCAGGATTCCAGTACAATCAATAACAGAATTTTGAAAATCAAGGAAATTTCAAGGGAAACTTTCAGAATAAGAATTTCAATAATCATCAAAACAACTCCCAGTACTAGAGTCTCAACCAGGTTCCTTATCAACAACAAGGACAATAAGCAGGTCTAGCTTCTTTTGATGACAATCTATCAGCCATTGAAAAGATGTTGCAAACACAACAAACCATGATAGCTAACCAACAAGCTCAACAGAAGGCTATTGAATCTCAATTAGCTCAACTCGTAGCTAAAACCACCTTCTGGAGTCTTTGCTGGCCAACCCGAGAACAATCCTAAGCATCCTGAACAGTTCAAGGCAGTCACCACTACCTCAGGGAAAGACTATTCGGATCCCCCTAAAAAGACACTAGTGGTTATTACACACGAGGATGAACCTGTGATTGCCCAAGACTCGACAACACCAGGGACTCAATCAAAAGATGATAAGTCATAAAAAGGAAATTTTGAGAAGCATGATCAAGAAGACGAAGAAACTGAAACTCCAGAACCTGATATCCATGTGTACAAACCTCGTATACCTTTTCCAGCTTGTCTAAGGCAAACAAAGCTTTATACCAGATTCAATTAGTTTAAAGAAGGTATGAAGAAACTTCATGTTCATATACCCTTTTTGGATGATCTGGCCGAGATACCAGTATGGACAAAGTACTTAAAGTCACTCCTTACCAGGAAGTATATAACTGAAGAGTATGAGATAGTAAAACTGGCGACAACTACATCTGATATCATATTAAGCAAGATGCCCAAGAAACAAAAAGACCCAGGATACTTTGGAATTTCATGTTACATTGGCGACTCATCATGCAAGAAAGGATTGGGAGATCTCGGCGCAAGCATCTCTATTATGCCACTTAGCCTGTGCAAAAGACTAGGGTTTGCAGAATTGCTTCCCACTGGCATGACTATACAGCTTGCCGACAATTCAATAAAATTTCTATTAGGAATCCTCGAAGATGTCTCAGTCAAGGTAGGCAAGGACACATATGTTCCATGTGACTTTGTCATTATGGATATAAAGGAAGACGCCATATATCCTCTCATCTTTGGTCATCTGTTCCTTGCCACTGCAATAGCCCAGATTGATGTTGAAGCTGGTACCTTACTGCTCAGTTTAGGCAAAGAAACTCTCGAATTTAAAGTTTTTGAAAGTATGAGAAGACCAAGTATGCAAGAAGAAGTCTATCTGATTGACTACATTGAGGAAATGCCACTTTTGACTCAAGAGGATCATGAATCAGACGATCCTTTAGAAGTTGCTCTAACAAGCCCATCAGTTGATGAACCGATTGACAAACAAGTAAAGGATTGCATCGAATCCCTCGATTCTGCTAAAGAAGATGTTGAAGCTACTAGTGAAGAACTCAAAGCTGTGGAAACTACAAAAGAAACAAGCAAAAACCCATAGGCCCCCGAAATGAAGCCCATGCCCGAGGGACTGAAGTACGTGTTTTTAGACGACCTCAAAGTTTGCCCAGTTATTATAAATTCCGATCTAACAACTGAACAAGAAGATAAACTCATGAAGGAATTAAGGAAAAGAAAGAAAGCCATTGGTTATAAAATGACTGACCTCACTGGGGTCAGTCAAGCATTGTATATGCACAAGATCCCTATGATGGAAGATCACAAGCCTACTATTAAGCATCAACAGAAATTGAATCCAAAAATGAAGGAAGTGGTCTGTCGCAAGGTCATTAAACTGCTCATAGGTGGAATAATCTATCCAATATCAGATTCACCATGGGTGAGTCCAGTGCATGTAGTCCTGAAGAAAGGTCGAACAACAGTTATATGGAATGAAAACAATGAACTTATCCCCACTCGAACAGTCACAGGGTTGAGGATGTGCATAGATTATAGAAAATTAAATAAGGGAACTCGAAAAGATCATTTTCCAATGCCTTTCCTTGATCAAGTCCTAGAAAGGTTGGCTCACCAAGAATATTTCTGTTATCTTGATGGTTACTCTGGATTCTATCAAATACCCATACATCCAGATGACCATGAGAAAACAACTTGTACCTACCCATTCGGAACATACGCATTTAAAAGAATGTCGTTTGGTCTCTGTAATGCACCCGCAACTTTCCAACGTTGCATGGCTGCCATTTTTGTTGGTCTTACTGAAACAATTATGGAGGTTTTCATGGATGATTTTTCTATATGCGGAGATTCATTCGATTCATGTCTAAAGCACCTCTCCCTGGTCCTCAAATGTTGTGAAGAAGAACATCTTGTGCTGAATTGGGAAAAGTGCCATTTTATGGTAAAGGAAGACATTATCCTCAGCCATAGGGTCAGCAATAGAGGAATTGAAGTAGATAAAGCTAAGATAGAAGTGATTTCTAAACTGGCTATTCCAATAAATGTAAAAGAAGTCTGTGCTTTCCTAGGTCATGCAGGATTTTACAGAAGATTCATAAAGGACTTCTCAAAGATAACCAAGGCAATGACAAATTTGTTACTAAAAGATGTTGAATTCAATTTTGACAAAGAATGTGTCAAAAGCTTCAACACTCTGAAGCAAGCCCTTACAACCACCCCCATCATTAGAGCTCCTGCCTGGGACCACCCTTTTGAAATTATGTGTGATGCCAGTGACTATGCTATGGGTGTTGTTTTAGGGCAATGTATAGAGAAGAAACATTATGTGATCTATTATGCATCAAAAACTCTCGATGAAGCCCAGAGGAATTATGCAACTACCGATAAAGAACTTCTAGCAGTCGTGTATGCCTTTGACAAGTTCAGATCCTACCTAATTGGTTCAAAGGTCATTGTCTACACAGTTCACACTGCCATTTGTTACCTTCTGACAAAGAAAGATGCAAAACCCAGGCTGATTAGATGGATCCTCCTATTACAAGAATTTGATTTAGAGATAAGAGATAAAAAGGGTACAGAAAATTTGGTAGCAGATCACCTCAGTTGCATCCACACTCTATAAACTGAGAAGATTTTGATTAATGATTCCCTTCCGGATGATCAACTAATGAAGGTCTCAGAAGTTATACCGTGGTACTCGGATTTTGTGAACAAACTCGCTGCTGGGGTTGTTCATCCTCAATGCACCAGAAATACACTGAAGAAATTTATGCACGATGTGAAACAATATCACTGGGATGAGCCATATCTTTTTAAGCTATGTGCCAATGGTCTTTACAGACGATGTATCGCTGAGGAAGAAACCAAACTCATTCTAGAGCACTAGCACTCTGGCCCAGTTGGAGGCCACATGAGCTCTAAGAAGACTGTGATATAAGGTTTTGCAATGTGGATTCTTTTGGCCAACCATATCCAAGGACTCCTACGAATTTGTTCTATCATGTAACAAATGTCAAAGAAGAGGTAACATTACGAAGAGAGATGAGATGCCACTTAAGTTGTGGCAAGAAATTGAGATATTTGATGTTTGGGGTGTGGACTACATGGGGCCATTCCCATCTTCTTATGGATTTTCTTACATCCTAGTAGTGATTGATTACGTCTCAAAATGGGTTGAAGTTATACCAACCGTCACTAGTGATTCCAAACCAGTCATCAAATTATTCAAAGATGTTATTTTCCCCCGTTTTGGAGTGCCACAAACTGTGATATTTGACGGAGGGTCTCACTTCCTTGAAAGAAGCTTTGAAATCTTGCTGAGAAAATATGGTGTAACATATAAAGTAGCCTCGCCCTACCATCCACAAATGAGTGGACAGGTAGAGGTTTCTAACCACCAACTCAAGGCTATTCTGGAAAAATTGTAGGCCACAATCGAAAGGATTGGTCAGTAAAAATCAACGACGCTCTATGGGCCTATCGAACTGCTTATAAAACTCCCCTCGGGACTACACCCTTTTGATTAATATATGGAAAATCTTGCCACCTTCCAGTTGAACTGGAACACAAGGCATGGTGGGCAATTAAACAAATGAATTTTGACATGAAGAAAGCAGGCCAAGCCAGGATTCTGCAACTTCAAGAGCTGGATGAACTCAGGATGACAGCTTACGAGAATGCGTGAATCTACAAAGAACACACCAAACGTTGGCATGATGGTCATTTAAAAAGAAAAGGCATAGAAGTGGGAGACCAAGTTATGTTGTTCAACTCAAGATTGATGTTATTCCCAAGAAAACTCTGCTCCCGTTAGTCGGGACCGTACATTGTCAAAAACATCTCCCCACATGGTGCTTTCTCTTTATGGAGTGAAAAATCGGGTGAATTTGTGGTGAACGGCCAACACTTGAAAAGATATTTCACCACAGTAGATATGAGCACCGAAGAAATAATAGATCTCTCCAATCCAAAGGAACCACCGTGAAGTCAAAGATATCAAGTCGAGCCATCGACATAAAACAAAGACGCTTGTCGGGAGGCAACCCGATAAATAAATTCATATTTAGTTTTCAATTTTGAATTAGAAATTTTTCCTTAATTTTGTTCTCACCTTTTAGATAATTTTCACCAAATAAAATTCACATCGTGAGATGCTATCTTGAGCTCTGATTAATCTTTCTTTAGATTTTTAGATAAGAGGTTGCGCACTGACTAGAACGCTACCACATTTGGTGGTCAATCTGGCATGAATTTTCCCCTCCATCTTACATTTAGGGTTTGCTCGGGATGAGCAAATCTCTATGTTCGGGGTGGAGGGTGGGTGTTACGTACCTCACTTTCCACCTACACCCATCCTTTTCATACTTAAGTTTTCACTGTCACATTCTTGATAAAAAAATTCAAAATTTTCAAAATTCTTTAATGTTTTTCAAAGAAATTGAACAGATACTTGATGATTTTTAGACACTTCCTATTTCATTAAAAGTCACACTCTAACCTGCTATGCTTTTTAATCATTATGTCCTCCTTATTCGAAGTAAATTCTCAAAAGGACCACTTTTATAAACAAAGCCTTTTGATTGAAATCATCTTGTGAAGCTTATGATTCCTAACGTCATGATACTTTTGCAAAATTGATAAGTGTCTATCAAACTGATAGGGATCAAACACGTCGTGCTTCCTAACTGACTAGTGGAACAATAACATGGAATCCCCACCAGATCCTCATCAAGTCATTACTTGAGCAGAGTATGATAAAGAGAACAACCCGACGCACTGAATTGTAGACCAAGTTGCATTCTGATCTGAACTCTCTTCTACACTTCTTGTATTATCTTCGTATCCCTTCATCCATCAAAAATAAACATAAATAGCCAAAGTTGTGCCAAACCCTAAGTTTGGGGTGGCACGCCACTTCCCACTATATCCGCTTCTTCCATACCCTAACAAATAAATAGGGGCATACCACCAAAAATGCAATCTCGAGTCGAATAAAGGAGAGACTTGCAAACAAAAAGATGCCAAAGCACACACAAAAAGAAATGCAATCTCGAGTCGAATAGAGGAGAGATTATCACAAAAATGTAATAAATAAAATTGCAAAGCAAATAAAAAGAAAATCTCGAGTCGAATAGAGGAGAGATTTACTTCTTCCTTCCATACCACCATTCACTCAATTTTTTACCTAATGGCACCAAGCATACCCCCACTATCCTGAAAAACACTAGTGTCAGATCAAATGTACACTTGTTGTTCTACGGGTGTCTCTGGACTCTTATTGTAACATCCCTGACCTGGGTTATGCTTTGACCCTAGGTGTTTTGATTAAGAAAGATGATTATAATTTGAATCTTATCTTGTGAAAAGTAATTAGGCCTCATGAGGAACTTATGTTTCAATTTTGGTCCTGTTTGAACAATGTTGAAGCAATGTTTGCTTATTTTGGACTAAAGTGCAAATTACCCAAGTTAAGGGGATAACTTGCAAATTTTACATATTAATATGTTCCTCTGATGTTTATACATCATAATAGTGAATATGATGTAGTAGTATGGTTTCTACAAGCTTGGACACCAAGATAGAGCTTGTTGGACAATGTTTGTGTATAAAACCTAGTTTTGGTGTAGAGTGCAATTTACCCAAAACCTAAGGTTCAATATGAAAATTACCACTTCAATAAGGTCCCTAATGTTTCTTGGAATCATGTAGAGCAAAGAAAATGAGAGGGGCGCCTCATTTGAATTAAGTTGGAGGAGAGAGAATCTTGATATTAAAATAATCAAGATTTAATCCTAATTGAAACCCTAATTTGATTTAGGGCAAAAATAAATGTATTAATTAAAGGGCCTTCAACATATTAAAATGGTTGGGTTCATATGTGTGTGGACATCCTTGAGCCTTGCAAGGACCACGAAAATATCCAAGGGAATGGATACTTCACTCACAATTTTATAAGAAAAAGAAATATCCACTCACATATGGATATTAATATTATATGATTTAAGGTGCTTGATTTGCTTTTCTTTATATCATGGATAATTGAGAGCAATAAGAGGCAAACAAGATAGCCTCATTACTAAGGAAGATGAGGGGGAATAGGTGGCCATATTTTTTGGATTAAATGGATTTTTACAAAGCATATTCTCTCTCATTGAAATTTTTATAAAAAGACCTTTTACAAGCCAAATTAAAGGCTTTTATGACCCCACTTCTTCTCCTTGCTTGGGAAACGACCATGGGAGCTTGGGAGGATCAGGAGGAAGACTCCCTACCTATTGGTAAGCTTCTTGACCTTGGTTCACCACGATTTCATGGTGGAAATCACAGATCAATGCATGATTTCTTCCTATTTCGATCTCCTCTTCAATTCAAATCATTCTTTTTTACTCAAACCTTGAGGACGAGCCTTGGAATGGTGAAAGGAGTTGCATCCACCATTTTTGACATGATCTTGGAGCTTTGGATCTCAATTGGAGGTGGGTTTTATAACTTGAAACCCTAACTTTGTTATTGCATTCAATTCCCCATCAAATAATGATCATTTCTCTATTTACAAATATTGATTTGGTTGATTGATGCAATCTCCATGGAAATCACAGAAGGTTTTGAGAGTCTAGATCTTGATGATGATGGCATCATCATAAGCACACACCTCCCCAAATATCTAGACCAAATGGTTTCAATCAAATGTCCAAACGGTTTCACAAACCGTTTGGGAGCAAACGGTTTCAAACCGTTTGGAATGAAACAGTTTCACTAAACCGCATAGAAGCAAACAGTTTAAGACCGTTTGGTGATGTTGACCAGGGTTTACCATTTGAATATTTTTTCATAATGATCTAGGTTAAAGACCCATCAATTATTATTGATTAACTCCAATTGGTTCATGAGTTGAAGGTCCATCAATCACCTAAACCCTAATCGGGTTGAGTGTTGATTTCATAAGTGATTAAGTTTGAAACTTGGGTTGATTGACACAAACGGTTTCAAAACCGTTTGGGAATCACTCAAATGGTCTAAAGACCGTTTGGAGGTCAACCAAGACAGTTTGGAGGTCTAGGGTTGAGTATGGTTAGCTATTTGAAGATTCAAACATATGGTATAAACCCTAATCGGCTAAGTGCTGATTTTGCAATTCAATGAGTTGATGCTTTGGGTTGATTGACCCAAACGGTTTCAAAACCGTTTGGGGATCACCCAAATGGTCTCAAGACCGTTTGGGGGTCACCCAAGACCGTTTGTAGGTCTAGGTTTAGGTATGGTAAAGTGTTTGAAGATCTAAAGATACCAAATTGAAATACAGTTAAGTGCTGATTTGGTGACCAATCCTAGGATCCAAACCCTAATTGAATGACATGGTTAATGATGATATGATGGGAAAACGGTCTCAAGACCGTTTGGCGGTCATCCAAATGATCCCAAGACCGTTTAGGGGTCACCCAAGATCGTTTGGAGGTCTAGGGTTGACTATGCTTAGGTGTTTGAAGAACTAAAGGTACTAAGTTGAAGTGCAATCAAATGTTGATTTAGTAATCAATCCAATGATCCAAACTTTGATTGATTGACTTGGATATTGATGTTGACATCGGAAAACAGTCTCAAGACCGTTTGGAGGAGTCCAAATGACCTCAAGACCGTTTGGGTTCAGGTCATGCCCAATTTGGATGAAGGCTCAATGGTTTCAAAGTAACCAATCTCACATTGATTAATGTTAAAGGATCAATGATTCCAAACCCTAATATAATTGATTCAAACCCTAATTGATGATCAATTGAGGGTCAATTGAGGGTCAAATCAGTTGAAGGTTGACCTATTTAACTTAATTGAAGTATGGTGATAGGTCCAATTGATGATTGCTTACATGAATTCAATGGTTGAAGGATTCAACTTTGGAAACCCTAAATTAATTGGAGTGGTTGAGACCCTTTTTGGTCCTTGCGGTTTTGAGGGGGTTTGGACCAAACGGTCTCAAGACCGTTTGAGTCCAAACGGTCTCAAGACCATTTGGGACCAAAGGATCCCAAACCTTTTAGGTGGATGCGGTTTCAAAAAGTCAACTTTGGCAAACAGTTTTCACCACCTACTTTACTAAACGGTTTTGAGCATTCAACCAAGACTGTTTGAGGTATGATTGATCAAGGCCATTTGAGATCCAAGTGACCAAGATCATTTTGAAAGTAATTAATGAAATTGTATGAACACTTAAAGTAAATAAAGGTCAATGGTTTAAGTGGTCAATTACATGATGTAAATCAATGGTGTTTCTAATAATGGTACCTTTAATGAGATAGGGTGATTAGTACCCTTCACGTAGCTAAGCCCTAATGATCATGGTGATAATGACATAACCCATGATGTCAATTCTTCTTCAAGATTGAGTTTACTTAGCTTAATCAAGGATGAAGCAAACATCATCTTCTAGAATATGAAAGAGAAGATTTCCTACATGATTGATAATCAAGTAATAGACTTTCTATATGAATGAATGTTTAATTAGGGTATGATCCTTCACAGTGAGATCATGAAACCCTAATTATGAGGGTTAATGAATCATAACCCTAACTGAGGATATTAATGGAAGAAATCTTACTACATGATGATGGTATGATCTTAATTCATAAGTGATGGTATGATAAACCCTAATTCAGGGTACTTTGATGATCACTCCTACTTGGGGTGAATAGTAAACCCTAATTTAGGGTGATGTGATATGAATAGTAAATCCTAATCTAGGGTGATGTGATGTGAATAGTAAACACTAATTGTGGGTTATGGAATAAGAAACCCTAATGGAGGGTGATGACATGAGAAACCCTAATTGGGGGTGATGTCATGAGAAATCCCAATTGGGACGAACATTAAGTCTAATTATGGTTTATTGAATATGAAACCCTAGTTTTAAGTGATGTTATGTGGAACCCTGATATTATTATATGGTGTAAGGCTCAATTCAGGGTGATGTCATGTGATGATATATAAAACTCTAGAGATGGTTTAATAGCCAGTACACCAAAGAGAGGTGTGGCTAAAATAATTAAATAAGATGAATATGTTATAGACATGAAGGATAGGGTTGATGAACCATGTGAATGATAAGGTGGTGATTTTAATTAATAAGGATCTAAGAGACAAGATGATGCCTAGATCCTTGTACAACCATCTTTATACATGAGTAATAGCCTATACACCTTACAATGATGAGGACATGAACTTTTAGGAATGATGTATGTTATACTAAATAATGATGTGGATAACATCCTAAGAGTTGAAATACCTAAAATAGTTGATAATGGTTTATCTTATATCAACAATGTCTATCAGTTGGATAAGTCCATATCATTAAAGAAAATTGGACAATTTTAATGTGTGACCCATGCACCATATGTTGAAAGTAACAAGTTAGTGGATAAAGTATTAAGAGGGAAATACCTTAATACAAAGTTAGTTGATTAACTTAAGAATATGGAAATGAAAAGAAAGTGATACATTCAGATATGATAGATATCATATTCTGCATTTCATTGTATACTTATCTTGGTGAACCTCTAATCCAATACTGTTGGTTAAGAAACACATGAAATGTGTGATATGCAATCGTTTTGTAACATCCCTGACCTGGGTTATGCTTTAACCCTAGGTGTTTTGATTAATAAAGATGATTATAATTTTAATCTTATCTTGTGAAAAGTAATTAGTCCTCATGATGAACTTATGTTTCAATTTTGGTCTTATTTGAACAATGTTGAAGCAATGTTTGCTTATTTTGGACTAAAGTGCAAATTACCCAAGTTAAGGGGTTAACTTGCAAATGTTACATATTGATATGTTCCTCTGGTGTTGAGACATCATAATAGTGAATATGATGTAGCAGTATGGTTTCTACAAGCTTGGACACCAAGATAGAGCTTGTTGGACAATGTTTGTGCATTAAAACCTTGTTTTGGTGTAAAGTGCAATTTACCCAAAACCTAAGGTTCAATATGAAAATTACCACTTCAATAAGGTCCATAATGTTTATTTGCGTCATGTAGGGAAAATAAAATGAGAGGGGCGCCTCATTTGAATAAAGTTGGAGGAGAGAGAATCTTGATATTAAATAATCAAGATTTAATCCTAATTGAAACCCTAATTCGATTTAGGGCAAAAATAAATGTATTAATTAAAGGGCCTTCAACCAAAATTAAAATGGTTGGATTCAGATGTGCGTGGAAATCCTTGAGCCTTGCAAGGACCACGAAAATATCAAAGGGAATGGATAACTCACTCACAATTTTATAAGAAAAAGAAATATCCGCTCACATATGGATATTAATATTATATGATTTAAGGTGCTTGATTTTCTTTTCTTTAAATCACGGATAATTGAGAGGAATAAGAGGCAAACAAGATATCCTCGTTCCTAAGGAAGATGAGGGGGAAGAGGGGGCCATTTTTTTGGGATTAAATGGATTTTTACAAAGCATATTCTCTCTCATTGAAATGTTTATAAAAAACCTTTTACAAGCCAAATTAAAGGCTTTTACGACCCCACTTCTTCTCCTTGCTTGGGAAACGACCAAGGGATCTTGGGAGGATCAGGAGGACGACTCCCTACCTGTTGGTAAGCTTCTTGACCTTGGTTCACCACGATTTCATGGTGGAAATCACAAATCAATGCATGATTTCTTCCTATTTCGATCTCCTCTTCAATTCTAACCATTCCTTTTTACTCAAACCTTGAGGACGAGCCTTGGAATGGTGAAAGGAGTTGCATCCACCATTGTTTCCGTGAGTTTGGAGCTTTGGAGCTCAATTGGAGGCGGGTTTTATAACTTGAAACCCTAACTTTGTTATTGCATTCAATTCCCCATCAAATAATGAGCATTTCTCTATTTAAAAATATTGATTTGGTTGATTGATGCAATCTCCATGGAAATCACAGAAGGTTTCGTGGGTCTAGAGATTGATTATTATGACATCATCATAAGCACACACCTCCCCAAATATCTAGACCAAACAGTTTCAATCAAATGTCCAAACGGTTTCACAAACCGTTTGGAATGAAACGATTTCACTAAACTGCATAGAAGCAAATGGTTTAAGACCGTTTGGTGATGTTGACCAGGGTTGACCATTTGAGTATTTGTTCATAATGATCTAGGTTAAAGACCCATCAATTATTATTGATTAACTCCAATTGGTTCATGAGTTGAAGGTCCATCAATCACCTAAACCCTAATCGAGTTGAGTGTTGATTCCATAAGTGATTGAGTTTGAAACTTGGGTTGATTGACCCAAACGGTTTCAAAACCATTTGGGAATCACCCAAATGGTCTCAAGACCGTTTGGAGGTCAACCATTACCGTTTGGAGGTCTAGGGTTGAGTATGGTTAGGTATTTGAATATTCAAACATATGGTATAAACCCTAATCGGCTAAGTGCTGATTTTGCAATTGAATGAGTTGATGCTTTGGGTTGATTGACCCAAATGGTTTCAAAACCGTTTGGGGATCACCCAAACGGTCTCAAGACCATTTGGGGGTCACCCAATACCGTTTGGAGGTCTAGGGTTAGGTATGGTCAAGTGTTTGAAGGTCCAAAGATACCAAATTGAAATACGATTAAGTGCTGATTTGGTGACCAATCCTAAGATCCAAACCCTAATTGAATGACGTGGTTAATGATGATACGATGGGCAAACGGTATCAAGACCGTTTGGACGTCATCCAAAAGATCCCAAGACCGTTTGGGGGTCACCCAAGACTGTTTGGAGGTCTAGGGTTGACTATGGTTAGGTGTTTGAAGATCTAAAGATACTAAGTTGAAGTGAAATCAAATGCTGATTTGGTGATCAATCCAATGATCCAAACATTGATTGATTGACTTGGATTTTGATGTTGACATGGGAAAACAGTCTCAAGACCATTTGGAGGTCATCCAAATGACCTCAAGACCGTTTGGGGTCAGGTCATGCCCAATTTGGATGAAGGCTCAATGGTTTCAAAGTAACCAATCTCACATTGTCTAATGTTGAAGGATCAACGATTCCAAACCCTAATCCAACTGATTCAAACCCTAATTGATGATCAAGTGAGGATCAATTGAGGGTCAAATCAGATGAAGGTTGACCTATTTAACTTAATTGAAGTATGTTGATAGGTCCAATTGATGATTGCTTACATGAATTCAATGGTTGAAGGATTCAACATTGGATACCCTAAATTAATTGGAGTGGTTGAGACCCTTTTTGGTCCTTGCGGTTTTGAGGGGGTTTGGACCAAACGGTCTCAAGAACGTTTGGGACCAAACGATCCCAAACCGTTTAGGTGCATGCGGTTTCAAAAAGTAAACTTTGGCAAACGGTATTCACCACCTACTTTACTAAACGGTTTTTAGTATTCAACCAAGACCGTTTGAGGTATGATTGGTCAAGACCATTTGAGGTCTAAGTGACCAAGATCATTTGGAAAGTAATTAATAAAATTGTATGAACACTTAAAGTGAATAAAGGTCAATGGTTTAAGTGGTCAATTACATGATGTAAATCAATGGTGTTTATAATAATGGTACCTTTAATGAGATAGGGTGATTAGTATACTTCAAGTAGCTAAGCCCTAATGATCATGGTGATAATGACATAACCCATGATGTGAATTCTTCTTCAAGATTGAGTTGACTTAGCTTAATCAAGGCTGAAGCAAACATCATCTTGTAGAAGATGAAAGAGAAGATTTCTTACATGATTGATAATCAAGTAATAGACTTCCTATATGAATGAATGTTTAATTAGGGTATGATCCTTCATAGTGAGATCATGAAACCCTAATTATGAGGGTTAATGAACCATAACCCTAACTGAGAATATTAATGGAATTAGTCTTACTACATGATGATGGTATGATCTTAATTCATAAGTGATGGTAATCTAAACCCTAATTCAGGGTACTTTGATGATCACTCCTACTTGGGGTGAATAGTAAACCCTAATTTAGGGTGATGTGATATGAATAGTAAATCCTAATCTAGGGTGATGTGATGTGAATAGTAAACCCTAATTGTGGGTTATGGAATAAGAAACCCTAATGGAGGGTGATGACATGAGAAACCCTAATTGGGGGTGATGTCATGAGAAACCCCAATTGGGACGAACAATAAGTCTAATTATGGTTTATTGAATATGAAACCCTAGTTTTAAGTGATGTTATGTGGAATCCTTATATTATGATATGGTGTAAGACTCAATTCAGGGTGATGTCATGTGATGATATATAAAACCCTACAGATGGTTTAATAGCCAGTACACCAAAGATAGGTGTGGCTAAAATAATTAAATAAGATGAATATGTTATAGACATGAAGGATAGGGTTGATGAACCATGTGAATGATAAGGTGGTGATTTTAATTAATAAGGATCTAAGAGACAAGATGATGCCTAGATCCTTATACAACCATCTCTATACATGAGTAATAGCATATACACCTTACAATGATGAGGACATGAAACTTTTAGGAATGATGTATGCTATACTAAATAATGATGTGGATAACATCCTAAGAGTTGAAATACCTAAAATAGTTGATAATGGTTTATCTTATATCAACAATGTCTATCAATTGGATAAGTCCATATCATTAAAGACAATTAGAAAATTTTAATGTGTGACCCATGCACCATATGATGAAAGTAACAAGTTAGTGGATAAAGTATTAAGAGGGAAATACCTTAATACAAAGTTAGTTGATTAACTTAAGAATATGGAAATGAAAAGAAAGTGATACATTCAGATATGATAGATATCACATTCTGTATTTCATTGTAGACTTATCTTGATGAACCTCTAATCCAATATTCTTGGATAAGAAACACATGAAGTGTGCAATATGCAATTGTTACAATGAAAATGTAATGAACTCAATGTACTTTGATAAATGTTGACTAATATACCTTGAGAATGGGGTTATGTTAAATCAATGAGTATGATGTAATCATACCATGACACAGATGAGAAATGAACTCATACCTTGAATTGATGATCATTAATGATACATAATGAGAATAATGATCATAAGCATATACTTATGATATATTTGAATACTCCTAGAGGTGTGGAGCAATACATTAGGGTTGAATCAATAATGTGAGCATGAAACCCTAATTAAAGCATGACGGGAAACCCTAACCCTAATTTTGGGTAAAGGGAATGAAAAGCCCTAATTGATAGATAACCCTAATCCTGATAAAGGATGGTGGTGTTACTAATGTTTCATATGATGTGACAAATGGCTTACATGACTGTTGTCATGTCTATTAACCATGTTGACATCATGAGATGATGAACATAGCCAAATATGAGCTATGTCTTTCATATAATTAACTTGTTGTATGGCCTTATGTGCCTAATGTTGTTGTTGCTTAGTAAAAGTAACAAAATGTGCATGAACCTTATGAGTTCCATGAGTAAGTTGTTTCCTAGTGAAAGGCGGCAAAACATTTAATAGGATTTGAGAGCCATGTGAGATACTTGTGTAACAAGTATTATGCATACCTCGGTCTGAGGACCCAGAGGTAATAGTTACCTAATAAATGGTAACAGTGATAGTGATGAATTGAGGGTATGAATACCTAAATTTGATAAGAATGATAATGATGCTGCTGAGGGAAGTGAACTTTCAAAGAAATGAAATGAGGGATTGAGATCCCAATGTCTTATAAAGACTGACAAGTGATTGATGAATATACTACTTGTTTCTTAATGGCATTTGTGTGAATAAGTTATGTTTGAGAACTTGACTAATGATAAAATAAAATGATAATGTACTTAATTAATCAAGTGAAATCATATCATGTAGAGCCCTGACCATAGATCCATCATCGTCAGCAATAGGTGATGGTGAAACGGGTGCTCCGCGGCAAAACCCGGAACACATATTTTGAATATGTGGGAGCAATGGGTGACTGTAACCTGACGTCCTAATGAGGGAATTGATGAAAGGTAAACAACAAACCTCTCAATCCTTCATTACTTGTACCAGGATGGATGTATCATGAAATACCCGATGATTGGGACAGATGTGGTACACATCTCCCAATAATGTTAATGTCGGATCGATGGAGATAAACATGAAATCTCATGATCGCGAAGAGAGTACAGCACGCCATTGTAACTCTAATAGCGAAGTTGTCAGTATACCCTAGAAAGCTATATACAGCAGAGACACAAGATGTCCTGCATGGAAACTCACGCTGACGGAGATATGGGAGGTCTTGGTAGCTGTCTCTACCTTTGACCTTGTATGGTACCGATTTCGACTTCGCAATGGTCGGTTGGAGTATGAGCGGTATACCTCATCTCCTCAGGGCATAAGTGTGATTGTAAAATGTAACTAGCCATATAGCATGTTTGCTTAAGGTTTGAATACGGAAACTCATTGGCTAATATTACATTCCTTTTATGAAATTTCAGTTGATAAATGTTATTCATATCTCTTTACATTCCTTGTAATTAGATAAATGGATTATGAATCTACCATGAGTAGATACAATGTTCTCCTTAGGAAAGGAGACTATATTTCTCTATTCATACAATGAATAATGATTCTGTTAATATGTAAGAACTCCTATTCAATTTTAATATAATAATCTGCAACACCAATGTTTTGGCGGAGAGTTATATCTCCCGCTGGGGCAATTTACAATTGTCTCACCCCCGTGGGATCCAACATTTTTTTAGGTGGACGCGGACAAAGAAGCAGACACTCTTTTATAGGAAAAGGAAAGCAACAGCTTGGACAGTAGTGAGATCTCAGGTGGAGATGCTGACTGTCAAGTCATATAGTTAGAAAGTCCTATGTGTCGTCTCTGTACTCTCAGGTCCTTGGAGTTTTTAGTTAGTGTTTTAATGAATTGATTCGAGATTTTGGCTTGATGCCTCGAAGTTATATGTTGTCTATATTTTATGTCTGGAGACAGCTGGTGTTGTAAATCTCGAGAAGAGATAGTGCAATACATGTACTTTAAAACAGAATGTAAATGTTACACTTTGGTTCTTGAAGAAAAAGATTTCCTATGTGTGGATCTCTTTGCAAAAAGTTTTAATTTTTAGTGATTTTTAGCAATCTGCTGCAAATGATTCGCTTCCACATTAGTTAATCCTATTTTCGCGAGTCGGTCGTTACACACACAAAACTCTTTGACATGCTTGTTGTTGGAAAAAGTGAGGAGGAGGTGATATTGGAAAACGAACTCAGGAATGAAGATATGGTAAGATGTGTTTAGTGGTCTCAGGAGGTTGAGAAACTGAGTCATTTTGAGCAGAAAGAAAACATTCGTGATGTGAAAATGAAGCAATCACATGAATTGAAAGTATTCAATTTGCGACCATTTTGAATTCTGTGTTACTCGAGGATGAGCAACGTTTAAGTTCGGGGTGTTTTGATGAATGCATATTCATCATGGAATTCAATTAGCACTTTGGGATAAATTCAACTCTATATATACTATTTCACTCATTAAATATCAATATGAATCATAATGTGCAAAACTACTTAATTGATTTGATTATCAAGATTTTAACTAAATATTGTTGATTTAATGCAGGTTTTAATAAATTTGAACAATCAGTTGGG
The DNA here is from genome assembly GCA_963693085.1 of Alisma plantago-aquatica. Taxonomy (NCBI): domain Eukaryota; kingdom Viridiplantae; phylum Streptophyta; class Magnoliopsida; order Alismatales; family Alismataceae; genus Alisma; species Alisma plantago-aquatica. Next base: position 183,375,901 of record OY856415.1, read on the forward strand.
GCCCACCTTCACTCACTATTGATCTTGACCAATCGGTCTTAACCAAACGGTTTGCTCTAATGATTTTGACCTCTCGGTTTTAAGATATTCACCTATACGGTCTCAAGACCGTTTCAGCCCATTCGGTTTCAAGACCGCATGAGCCTAAATGATCTCAAGACAGTTTGAGTCCATACAGTTTCAAGACTGAATGAACCCAAACAGTCTCAAGGCCGGATGATGTCTAACGATTTCGAAACCATTTGGACCAAAATCATTTGGACCAAAACCATTTGGACAACAAAATCGTTTAAACGCGAAGACCGTTTGGTCGAATGATCGAAACCGAATGGACTTGCGCACCCCAAGACCGTTTGAGATGACCGAATGCATGTGAAGACCAAATGCATGCGAAGACCGAATGGAAGTCTACGTGAGACTGTATGCCAGGACCGTTTGGTCTCTTGGTTTGTATCCAAACCGTTTGCTCAAGCTGTGCAAGAAGTAAGGTCTGGTTGGATTAGCAACACGTGAAGAACTCCTGTCTGAAGAGAGACCGTTTAGATGAATTATTGCGAAGACTGTTTGCTCTAGCAAACGAAGACCGTATGAAGGAGTTGCATGCAAACGGTGAGTTGTACTCGTGCATATCATTTGGTTTAATAGTAACCAAGTGAGCAATGAAGTACAAGCAAAACGAATCAGCTTTGCACGTGAAGAATGCACTCATGCAAACTGCATGGAGTAATCACGTGCATGGGATAAAATACTAGCAAACCGTTTGGGAGGAGCGGCCAGCAGCAAAAGTCATGAGACCGTTTGGATAAAGGCTAATACCAAGACCGAAAGGAGTGAAAAGCACATGCATGCAAACCGAAATGTTGAAACTGTTTCCTTTCTTGAAGACCGAATGCTGAAACCAAACTGAATGATAAAGCAAAATGCAAGACCGTTTAATCCACTCGCACAATCGAAACCGTTTGATAATTAAACGGTTTCCAAATTGTTTGCTTCCTGCCAACATTAAGACTGAATGGTGAATGAAAATGTTTGCTAAAAATGCAGGGTACAAACCGTTTGAATGAGATTTTTAGCAACCAAGACCAAGACCGTTTGGGGCCAGTTCTGTGCCTATAAATAGGACCCCAAGGGTCCTACCTTGGGCATTGGGTCTGGGACGCCGATAGGATGCCTGTACACAGGTCTGATCCAAATCCAATGCCGTGCATGCTAGTTTCATTCCACCTACTGCCTGTGTTGCAACCAAGGAGGCTGACGAGAGAAAGAAGACGGAGCAAGGGAGGCTGTCTGGTTTGTCTTGGCATCTCCCGTTCATGTCCATATCTGCTCCAACACGATGTAGAAGGTCGTATCTTCTTCACTGAGTTGCGACTACCTTCTGCACGGAGTTCATGGTAGATTTCTCTCTCTTTCTCATTCTTCTTGTTTCTCGCATCATGACCGAGTAGTATCTTTTTGCAGGGGTGCGGGGACTAGCCTCGCTGCCCATGCAATCATGTCCTTTTGTTAAACTCTCCATGGAAATGTATATAACTTTCCATTTCATTGTTAATTGGTACGTTCGTAGTTGATTATCTACTTGATTTCATCTTGTTCTCTCCTATATTGTGAAATCTTCTATATGTGGGATAGAATGGCAGTCTACAAAGTTTGACTTTTTGACAAGAACTTCTGATAAGATTCCTTGAGGTCGTAAGTGTTTGATTCGTAAGGGGATGAGACACCTAGCCTACGGTGATGCTTATATGGTCTAAACATCCCTCAGGGAGGACCACAGCCTTAGTTGGATTTTGTATCGTCTTTGTTTATCATCAATGTTAGTTTGTAGATCTATCACCTGCTTGCTTATCGATTAATGTAGTTGACTCCCAAACTAGAAATAGAATGGGATTTCTTCGAGTTCGTATGTGTATGATCTGTGAGGGGACGAGCCATCTAGCCTTCGGTGACGCTTCTATGTGCCTAACGCCTATATAGGGGGCTCAGAACCTTCATTGGATTTTTATATCTTCGGAGTCATAAGTAAGAAGATCCAGTTGGTGATGAGACATCTTATGCCTAACGCCCATGCGGGGGGTTCTGCAGCAGCTCTATTTGGATTTATATATCTTGCCAGGATTGTTTGCAATTGGATGTGTTTGCGTGTGTAGCGGTGGTGAAACCCGATACCATCCCAGCGATTCCATATCATTGATCTAAACCCAACTTTAATTCATCTTTACTTTCTTGCAATTAGTTTAAGTAACCTCAAATCAACCAATCATTTTAAATATTAGCCTTATCTCGAGCTAAATTCGATTAACAAAGATTCTTAAAAATGTTGCCCTTTGGGTTCGATCCTTAACTATACTGCGATAAGACTCGTCCGCTTGCGGGTGGTATTATTGCAGTTTGGTTTTGGTAAAAGCTCGGGGATTTCAACCTCGAGTGAGTTTGTTAGTGCGATAAAATCCCACGTCAACTTGAAATCCTAGAAACCCTAATCTAGGTGTTTATGATTTTAATAAGCTATGTTTTGAAATCTTATGTATAAGATGAAGTTAGAACTAATTGTAAGCTAGATTGGCAATAAATAGGCTTAGATATGAATGACTAACTAATTAGGGTTTTGGAACATGGAAACAGTGTTTTAGGGTTTAGTTGACCTAAAAGGTAAAGGTTAAAAGACGAATATAAAGAACGTTAAGGAAAACCCTAATTCAACTTAGGCACACCCTAAGAGGTAATTCCAATTCCATAAAGTAAGTGCGTAATGAACATATGAATAATTAGATTTCACATGTTTTCCAGGTTTCTTGTGGTGCCTGTTTGATTGGGGTGATTGGTTGCCTGACTAAGTTGGCTATTTGTTTAATTGGATATTCCTCTTATAATCCTTGAGGCTTCCAAATTAGGTATGTCGTTAATTACAATTAATCACATTAGTTTTCTCAAAGGTTTCTCGGATGGTTAATCGCACTGAATGAAACTAAACAGTTTGAATGTTCATATTGCAATTATAAAGTCACTATGGTTATCACAATTATAAATACATGTGTATTCTCGCACCTACATGGCACCCTGATGGATGATGCCATAAAGGTCAGGCCCAAGAGGGTAGACCAATGGGCACCATGAGAGGTGACCCCAGACACCAAGCTCGAGAATGAGAAGGTGGTCTATATTGCATGACTATGGGGCACCATGAGAGGTGACCCCCAGGCACCAAGCTCAGGATTGAGAAGGTGGCCTTATGTCAATGGCAAAAGAGAAACCCTAGAGGGGTATTCCAGGGTTAGTGCAAAAGCGGTGGAGAATGACACATTGAAAATGTAAATTGGTTTGCTAAACAACCCTAATTGTGATAATTAAATTGTTATCCGTATGTGTGAAATTTTGGTTGTCCCCACATACCAACATATTCATGTATGCTGATCGCATTTTTGTTTGTCGACGTTTTAGGTATAACCCTCAAAAGCACAAATAGTAAAGTGACACATAGTGAAAATAAGAAATAAAGTGCAAGGAGGATTAGATAGAATATTTCAAGATGTGGATAGATAGATTTCCAAAGTTTTAAAAGGTATGCAAAGTTTTATTTTAATACCAGATTTTAGTTTAGATAATAGAACTTCATAGTTATTATTGATTATTTGTCGAACCTTTGATCCTGTTAATTGGGATAATGGCCCTGACCTCTTGGTCTCCCTTAATTGGGGGTTACCAGGAGGTGGGGTCGTTACACCTTATCTTTAAGAAGTCCACTAAAGTCAGCTCGTGGTGTCTAGGTTGGCGGTGTCCTTGTACTACGACAAGATAATTCTATGGTTTCCTTAGGGTTTCTTTCACATTCACTCCCTTCACTAAATGAACAAGGACCACCATCCATCTTATTATTTCCCTTGTAGTCTCTCTTAGGTACCATCGAAGAAGTCACACATACCTAGGGTTAGAACATATGAATTGGATTATTTCTTGGTGGTGGTATACTTGTTTGGATCTGATACATTTAATGTAACACCCCAACTTTGAATATGAAATATAACTCAGCAAAAACATTTATCTTGAAGGGGGAATGTCACACTTAGGTGATCATTGCAAATTAATAAATAAATCACCATTAAGATTAATACACTGTTCTTTGAATAGGAAAACTATAACTAAGTTCTTTATTAAGTCAAAAATTCTACCAATTAAAGACATGGAAAACTAATCATGAAAGTAACCATTCAAGATAATAGGATCACCTTGTGTAAATGGCACCCCTTCAGTTGGTACTTGAACATGTTCAAATCTTTGGCTTTCTTCTCTTTAGTCCTTATTTTCTCCAACTACTAGGGACATTGCATCCCTATCCATGCATAGAGGAACAACAACAAATCAATAAATAGTACTGGCACTTTATAATATAATCAAAATAAATATAATATACATGTAAGAAAAGTTGACATAAATTAACTATAAGCATTCTTGAATCATTAATAACATAAAGAATTGATTAGTATATATATGCATCTCTCTATGACACCCACGTAAGAGCACATGATTGCTAGGAAAGAACTTGATGCTAGGAAATCCCTTAATGACCTATGGAGGTTCAAGATTTAGGAGCATATAAAAACTGATTCAAATTCAATTTTCTTAATCATTAACATTTAAATTAACATGATCTTTGAACTTTAACATGATGGGATTGATCCCTTTTGAAACTTGAACCTTAAATTTATTAATAATTAATCAAAATTCCTAATCTTAATGAACATTGTAACCACAAGACATAATAATCATCAAGAAATTAATATATTCAACATGATTAAAGCATTGAACTTGAAATCATAATATCTACTTCATACTTAGAATTTAATCTAACATACATACTTGTTTTCAGTAGCATGACCCTGTTACCATTCGAGCAAACACCTCAGTTAATCCCCTTATTGATTTGACTAGAACCTAAGCACTTGTAACTAACATTAAACACCATTGATTAATATTTCTATTGAATCCTAGGTTAAATTAGGGCAGATTCAGGATTTGATTGCATCAATGTTGGACTTACTGAACACCATTATTAAATTAGGAAACATAGTTGGATGGTTAATGTTTTAGGTCACATTAATCACATGTGATACACATTTTCAGTTTAAGGAATCAAATTAGGGTTTCTAATGAAACATATGAATAGTAAGGCAAAACATGGTTTCAAAACCCCAAAAATGGATTCCTTGTCACAAATCCTTTCCAATGAGTATTTGCACTTTTTTTTATCATCCATTGATTTACTTTGAATTTTCAAAGAATAGACCAAGTAGAGAATTGGAAAAATCCATGTGAGTGTATATTTATCCTCATGAGCCAATCAAAATTGGCCAACTAGCAAGGGGTCTCACCCCATTGGGTCAGTAGTTAAATAAGAGACAAAGGTGAGAAAATCCCAAACTACACATGGTGTGGGTTACATGATAATTAAGGATATGGGGGTAAACTTGTCTTTTGGTCCTTATTATCAGATACACGTAGAAAAAGAAATTGAAACCAAAATACCATAGTTTCCCTTGCAACAATAAGCATTCTAGTAGCCATGTAGGGTCACCACAGTCATTGTATGACTGAGTTTATTCTCCCTCATGAGCCATGGCTCGAGCAGTAGCATGGAGGCCTGAACATTAGTTGGACTCTGAGAAGACCAAGGCACTCTCATGAAGTTGACGTGTCAATGAGTTTCCCACCACTCAATGAACCCAATAAGCCATCTATATACTCGAGATTGCATTTGAGTCCCAGCTCCATTACTATCACCATGGTCGAAAATGATAGGGAGGAACAAAGCTAGAAAGCTAAACAAAGGACAGTCAAAACACATCGAACAAAATTAGAGAGGTTGTTGAATCTAGCGCAACAATTCCAATTCTGTAAGGACCATCATGGTCCTAGAACAGGTCGTCAAAGAAACACAAAAAAAGGAAAGAAGATGAAAGTTATAATCATGGAAACAAACACAAAAACCATCCACTGAATCTTAGAAAATGATTGTAGGTTAACAAAGAAGATAAAGGTACAATGTAACGACCCCGCCTCCCGGTAACCCCCACTCAATGGAGACTAAGAGGTCAGAGCCGTTATCCCAATAAACTGGATCAAAGGTTCGACAAATAATCAATAATAATTATGAAATTCTACTAACTAAACTGGAATTGGGTATAAAATTAAAACTTTACTTCCTTTGAAAAACTTTGGAAATCTATATATCCAGAGCTTGAATCTACTCTAACTAATCCTCCTTGCACTTTACTTCTTATTTTCATAATGTGACAATTTACTGTTTGTTCTTTAGGGGTTTGTACCTAAAATGTTGACAAAAAATACGCGGTTAGCATAAGGCTGGCATGGGGGGATTACAGAAATTGTGCAACTATAATAGTAATGTAATCAACCAATTATCATTTAACATTCAAGATTATGTTTTAAGCAATACTACTCAATCCTTTCCTATCCCCTATCTCTGTGTTGTCCCTGTAGTGGACATGGATACTACCTCTCTCACATGGTAGATCCTTACCCCAATGGCCCTACCTTACAGGTAGCCAATACTTAGGGTTATAGAGTCGCACGGCCCTACCCAAAGGTAGTCCTATCCCTGACTCAAGGTGACTTGATGGTCCTACCCCATTGGTAGCCATGCACTAAGTCATTCAATGACCTGATGGACCTACCCCATAGGTAGCCATATACAAGGTCAGTCTATCAAACTACAGAGGAGACTAGGATCTGAGTTAGTAGGCACATATCTTAGGTGATAGTCATATCCACATTATAGTTTGCATTAATTAAATTCATCCAACAATTTAATTCAAGCCACGATGGAAACATCAACAAAATCCTTAGAAAACTAATTCGGGTAGTCATAAGCGTAACCACATACCTGTACCACAGATTCGGAGATAGAATTATGTAGAGAGAGAAAATCCAATCAAGCAAGCAAGGTGCACAAAAATCCTAAAATAAATATTCCAACTTCCTTTTATCAATATTTATCCAATTTCATCTTATTCCTTAAAATTTATATTCCAATTTTAGGGTTTCTTGAAAATTAGGGTTTCATTTCCTTTTTACCACTTTTATTTTACTTTTATCAAAATATCCATCAAACCCTAATTATCTTGTCTTATTTTCCATTAAGATCCTTAAGATCGGTATTGGTTCACAAAAACCCTAATTTTCAGATTATTATATCTTTTCTTCCCTTTTTCCTCACTTAGGGTTTCTAAGGGTATTAATTACAACATTAGGTTTAAAAACCCTAATTCTTGCAATTTCCTCATCAAAACAGGTTAAAATCTAACTTTATCATTAAACAAGTTAACCACGCTTGAAGTAACCTAATTGTAGTATTAAATCTATCCTTGATTAACAATTAGGGTTTCTAATAACAAATTAACACCTTTTTCATCAAAATTAGATAATTTTGCAAAACGAGAAAGATTTAGGCCTTCAAACTATTTTTATTGTATTCCTCTTATTTTTCTGATCACTTTTCATGTATTAACTTTCTTCATCTGAATTTTCTATCAAAAGATATGATTTTTATAAGAAACTCCTTTTTATTGCTTTACTTACTATATTTCTGGAAAAAGCAAGACCGCTCGATCCATGGGCCGCAGATCCACTGAGGATCTAACGGCTGTGGATGTGTGTGCCCTTTGCTTGCAATCAAAAGAAACATATGTCTTTTCTAGCCTTGACGCTATTGAAGGAGGCGAGGGGCAAATTTGCCAATCTGTAGTCCTCTTCTACTTATACCTCTAGACCTCGTCGCTGTAGCAGCGATGGTCAACCGCGAGGTTGACTCTTTGATCTCATCCTCCTGCGAACGAACCAACTAGTCAGGGAGCTCCACCTCCCTTCGACAAACTCGACAATGCCTTCAATTGTCCGCTAAGAACGCGCCACAAAGCTCTCCTACTCGCCGGACTCCGGCGAGGCTCGCTGGGGTATTGAGAGCGCAAGTCAAGATGGTAGGAACAATTGTGGGTACTAGGATGCTCCTTGCTCTCTGCCGCAGTAGTTGGGCTAACAAAAAGAGATTTTGGTTCCCTCCTTGACCCTCCCCTATATATAGGGTCGAGGTCAGGTTCACAAGGATTGGGCGTTTCCCAAATCGACGACCAAACCTAAACGAAATAGGGATGGATCTCCGCAGTTTCCCTTCCTGAATCCAACGGAGTCATTAGTAATCTTGCACATTCAGTGGATTGTGAGGAATCCAAGAGGGAAAGTCCCTTTGTTAACCGCAAAATCATAGTCCCAATGGGACTTAGGCGAAGAGCATCCAACGTTGGATCAAGATCCAACAGACTTCATTGCTCGCGCTCAAACACAAAGGAAAATACTTTTTCCTAATTCAGAATAAATCCAAATTTCAGCAATTTCTTAGGAAATTCGTATCTCCCAAACCCTTTCTCCTTTTTAACTCAAATTTTAAGGGAAGGTTTGTCTTATCATTAACTAGCTTAGTACGCAATTTGGGAAACAAATTGCAATGAATGAGAAGTCTACCTTCTCTCCCAAGTTATCTCATTAATTAATCCAAATTAATTTATATTCATTTTCCCTTTGCGATTATCTTGTTATTTTGGGTCCCTTGGTCCTCAAGAAATCCTAAAGGCACGAATTCCCATATTGGGGAATATTTATTTGCCTTTATCTTCTTTTAAAAGTCTATTTCTCATATTCTCCTTTTATTTAATCAAATCAATTTCCTTTTTATTTCTCTTTTCTTTTCAATTGGGATGAATGGCCAACAAGGCCCATTATCAAATAATCAAAGCCAATCCACACGAAATCCATCACAAATCAAAGAAATATATTTCATTTATTCTTTTAAAAGAGAATTACATCTTTTACTACATTCTTAAGAAATTGGGGTTATAACATCCTCCCCTCCTTATAGGAATTTTGTCCTAAAAATTCAATCAATCAAACAAACAACTCAGGGTATGCTTTCTCAGTGTCCGCCTTCAGCTCCCATGTGGCCTCATCCTCTCCATGGTGCCCCAAGAGAACCTTTACCATTTCTATTTTCTTGCATCTGAGCTCTTTCACCCTGGTATCTAGAATCCGCAAAGGTGTCTCAGGATAAGTCATCTTCCGTTGAAGCTCAATAGGTTCAATGCTCAGCACATGGTTCAGATCTTAAACATATTGCTTCAAGTTGGACACGTGAAACACATCATGCATCATGCTATACTGAGGGGGTAATGCCAAACAATACGCAGCTTCACCAATCTGTTCTATCACCTCAAACAAACCCACGTATCGGGGACTCAGCTTTCCTCTGTTCTTAGTTATTGCTTAGAGTGGTCGGATTTTCGAAAACACATGCTCTCCCTCAATGAAATGTACATCAGTCCACTTTGCATCAACATACGACTTATGTCGATCATGGGCTCTCTTCAGCCTTTGCTTGATCAAAGCAACTTTATCAGCATACACTTGGAGCTCATCTGACCTCAATAGGGTCCTCTCACCCACATCATCCCAGTGAAGTGGGGACCGACACGATCTCCCGTACAAAGCTTCATACAGAGGCATCCCGATACTGGCTTGGTAGCTATTGTTGTAGGCAAACTCTGCTAAAGGTAAGTACAACTCCCATGAGCCGCCCCAATCAAGCACACAAGCTCTCAACAGATCTTCTAACGTCTGGATTGTCCTTTCTGACTGACCATCCGTATGTGGGGGTGATAAGTTGTACTAAACTTCAACCTGGTACCAAGTTCTTCTTGAACTTGTTTCCACAACTTGGAAGTAAACTTGGGATCTCTATCGGAGATGATCGACCCTAGTACACCATGCAACTGCACTATCTCTCTGATATACAACTCAGCTAGGTCTGTAACCTTAGTAGTGGTCTTTAAGGCAAGGAAGTGTGCTGACTTGGTAAGACGATCTACCATGACCCATATCGCATCATGATCTTTCTTGGTCCGGGGTAGACCCACCACGAAATCCATGGTGATCTGCTCCCATTTCCACTCTGGAATCTCTATTGACTGTAAAAGCTCACCGGGTCGTTGGTGTTCAGCCTTCACCATCTGGCACGTAAGACAGCTGGCCACACATGCCGCAATGTCTTTCCTCATTCCTGGCCACCAGAAAAACCTATGCATGTCCTTGAACAACTTACTAGTTCCTAGGTGTACTGCGTATTTGGATCCATGAACCTCTTGCAAGATACGTTCCTTTATCGATGAATCCACTGGAACCCATATGCAATTATCAAACTTGATTCCTCCGTCTACTCCCACGGATAGACGAGTTTGTGGCTTCATCATTAAACCTTTCATCTTCTCTAGCTCTTCATTGATCAACTATGTTGCTATGATCTCACTCAAAAACTCAGATTGGATCTGGATATTTGCCAAATGAACTCGATCTTCTAGCGGTTGTGGAGTCCACTCCACCAGCTCTTCTAAACTCTTCCACTGACTGGAAAAAATAGTTGCACACTTAAGTTGTTTCTGACTCAAAGCGTCTGCTACGACATTCACCTTACCAGGATGGTAGGCGATGGTGAAGTCATAATCCTTCATATAATCCATCCATCTTCGTTGTCATAGGTTCATGTCTCTCTGTGTCAGCAGGTATTTTAAGCTCTTATGGTCGTTGAAGATCTTGAAGGTAGTACCATACAGGTAATGCCGCCATATCTTCAAGGCATGGATAATAGCAACTAGCTCTAGGCCATGTGTCAGATAATTCACCTCATTGGGCTTGAGCTGTCGGGAAGCATATGCTACCACATGTCAATTCTATTCCAACAGACAGCCAAGTCCCATCTTGGAAGCATCAGTGAATATCATGAAACCCTCATTGCCAGAAGGTAGAGTCAACACAGGGGCAGTGGTCAACTTCTCCTTCAACTCTTGAAAGCGAGCTTCACATATGTCAGACCACACAAACTTCACATCCTTCTGGGTTAACATGGTCAGCAACAAAGTCGTCTTTCAAAAACCCTTGATGAAGCAACGGTAGTATCCGGCCAACCCCAAGAAGCTACAAATCTCGGACGGGTTCTTTGGTGCCGGCCAGTCTCAAACTGTCGATACTTTGGCTGGATCTACGGTGATCGTTCCTCCTGAGATGATGTGTCCAATAAACATGACTCGGTCTAACCAAAACTCACATTTTGAGAACTTTCCAAAAAACTTATGCTTTCTCAGGATATCAAGGACTCTACCCAGGTGGTCACAATGTGGGGCTAGGTCATCCGAGTACACCAGAATGTCATCTATGAACAAAATCAAAAAAGAGTCAAGGAAAGGTTGGAACACACTGTTCATGAGGTTCATGAAGACACTAGGTGCATTGGATAATCCAAACGGCATGACCACAAACTCATAGTGACCATATCGGGTTCGAAAAGCCATTTTAGGTATATCCTCACTTCTCACTCTCACTTGGTGGTATCCTGACCTCAAATCGATCTTGGAGAATACTCGAGCTGATTTGAGTTGGTCAAACAGGTCATCTATTCTAGGCAAAGGATACTTATTCTTAATGGTTGCTTGGTTAATCATCTGATAGTCAATACACATCTCAAGCAACCCATCCTTCTTTTTCACAAAGAGGACTGGTGCTCCCCAAGGTGATGTACTGGGCCAGATGAAGCCTTTATCCAACAACTCTTGCAACTAGGTTTTTAACTCAAGAAACTCTATAGGGGCCATTCTATAGGGTGCCTTATATATTGGATTAGTCGCAAGAGCTAGCTCAATAGAGAAATCTACCTCCCTCTCAGGGGGAATTCCTGGTAGATCATCTGGAAATACATCTACATTCTCCCGGACCACCTCTATCTCCTCTAGGGATCATCCCTTAACTTCAGGTATGGTAACTATGGCTAGGTAGGATTGACAACCTTTGGATAGCATCTGTTCTACTTTCAAAGCGGACACATAAAGGCTAGTTGTCGCATCCTTCCTTCCTTGAATGGTGAAGTGTGGATGGCCGATCTTCCTAATAAGAATCTTCTTCTCTCTATATTCAATCTGGGCTCTGTAGGTGGAAAGTCAATCCATACCTGACTGGCCTAAATCACGCGTCCGAAAAGTGGAGCGGATTTGAAGTAGTCAGACTTTTAAATTTATAACCCGAAACCTTCTAGGCCCCCGCAACTTTATTTACGGGGTCGAAGTAGATATACGGGGTCGAACACAGGGACAAGGGTGGTAGTGTTGGGAACGCGGAATCCACACGTTACACTCCGGTATGGGTAAGGAGATGATAAGGTTCCCCAAGGGAACAATAGGCTAAGATTGATAAAATAAAAGAAAACTATCTCCAAGTGGTGCTACGAGGAAAAATAATGTTTTAAAGGTTTATCAGTTTTTAGGGTTTTCGCACAACAGAAACAAAGAGGATAATACTATTGCTTTAGTAAGGAACGAAGGAGAAAGCTTCGGTAAAACAAGCAGAAGAAGAAACATCTTGTACCCCTTCTCTCAAAGTGGGTACCTCTAACTAAGCCTCAACACCTCTCTCGAGGTTGCTGGTCTTAAGTTAGAGTGGAGAGGTCGCTAAAGCAACTCCGATCTGGGGCACTCTCGTACTTCCGCATCGGACCAAACCCCAGAGCCACAACACCTCTCTCGAGGTTGTTGCAACGGGAAACACGATTCGGTATCTAGTCGAAATGCGATCCAAACGTACAAGCTAGAGTTCGGATGCTAAACAAAACAATCATCCAACAAAAGGGGCCAAACATAAAGCAGCAGATAATTAAAACTCTTCTAATTCCATTAGCATAAAAGGGTCTGGTTACATTGCATAAGTAAAGGAAGTAAATGACTGAAATAAGTAAAGGTAAATGTCACCTTCTTCATTTAGAAGGGCGACATGCAGTAGCAGCTCCTCCATATCCCTCCAGCATGATACCAGGTGGGAGCCTTGCCCGATACACCCGTGTCGGGTGGCACACCCTCTCGGGAGACACACTCATGACGGGCGGACGTATCGTGTGGGGCGCTCACGCCTGATACGGTTGTGTCGGGCGGCACCCTCTCGGGCGACACGCCGTGACTGGTGATGCGTATCGGTCTTGGTATCGTGTCGGGCCATAGTTTTGCTGAGAGTATCAGGTACTTGTATCGAGTGTCCTTGTTGGCCGATATCGATCTGCAGCGGTGCCCAGGACCGATCCTAAGTGAACCATTCCCTCCCTCTCGGGTCGGGGAAGTGCTCACCTAGTATCGCCCGGTACACCCCTAAGGCACGACACGCTAGCTCCAGATGCTTTCCCAAGTTGGCTTTTGAGAGGTTCTGACACGTCCCATCAGAGTCTTGTAGCTGCTATTTATAGGCAGCAGTTGGGGAAATTGTGGTTCTCCGAACGCCACGTGTCCTCCACCATCGCGGACTCAGGGATGCCTGATATGTGTGTCGCCCGGCAAAAGGATGTCGGGCTAGGAGTGTGTCGGCCATCGTGACGAGCGGCGCCTGCCGGTGGGTGGCCTGTATCGCGTGACACACTTCAGCAGTCGTGGCGAGTCTGGCTCCCTGTCGAGTAAATGGTGTATTTCTCATCCGCTCCTTCTTGCGCGGAACCCTCGTGTCACGTGGTAGTATATCGTGCTGCCCTGTCGGGCAGCGTCCGTATCGGTCGGCTGGTTGGTAAGGAGGCCGATGCAGGTGGAACACGTTCGTGGGTTGGGACGGGCCTTTTTACTGATAAATGAGTTGAAAAATGAGGAAAACTCTGCAAAAGATGATAAAATTGAGTTAAGAGCGTAGCGTGGCCTGTTTATTCAAAAACATGACAAAAAGGAGAGGAAAACAGTTTAAAAGGGCAGAATTGATAATGAAATAAGGGCCAAAAACATCGAAAAATTTTGTGTTATCAACTCCCCCAAACTTAGCATTTTGATTGTCCTCAATTAATCTTTAAACTTTGTTTTGTGACGCTTCTTCTTGATCGGTATAGTTTTCAGACCATGGGTTTGAGCGAGCATTGAGGTGTCTTACTGAGAATACGGCCCGACCACGAACAACATACTTTACTTCTCCTGCCTTATTTAAGAAAAAAATTTCTCCACATCTTCGGTGAGACTTGGGTGCATGATTTCGAAGTTAGCTTTCACACCAAATAGCTTTTGGGAACAAAACGTTGTGTGTTTGGGTAGGCTTAAGGATTTTTGGGTTTTTCTTGTTTCCCATCAGTCCATCTAGGTACGGGTCTGTTAGCGGGCGAGTGGTCCCTACAGTCCAAGCCAGTTGGCTTTAGAGCAGTGATTTCACATCCTACGTACCACTGCCCCGGATCTACCATGCCTAAAGATAGGTACTTTTGGAAAACAAGTGTGTATATATATATATTTTTTTTCTTTTTTTTTCATTTGGCACAACTCTCATGCTTTTATTCACTCTCATAAGGCTATTCTCTCTTTTTGGGATTTTGTCGGGTAAGGTAAAACAAGAGGAATTTTTGTTGTTTCGGTAGCTTTTTCCTTCTGCATACACGTCTCTTAGCTGTTGCGAGATTATTTTTCAAAATTTTTGGCATGGAAAGTCGTAGTCTTTTGTCATTTGAGGCTGCATTATGAGAAAGACATAACAAAACATGCATCTCCTTGGGCACATAGAAAACAAACTGGCAAGAAGTCGTATCAGGTTTTTACTATATAGCGTCTTTGTACATATATGTGGAGACAAAGTAAGCAAAATTTTTCAAAATTTTTAGCAAAATTTTTGTATTAGGCATGTATATGTATATGTACACATGATATAGGAAAAGAATAAAAGAACAAAAAGGGTGGAGTTTGAAAAAATAAATTTATACCTCCCTCACTGGTACATGGTACCCCCCAAACTCACTCCACACTCTGTCCCAGAGTTGTGAACTAGATAAGATAGGGTAATGTTGATCCAGTGAGGGTTAGCTGGTGAGCGCGCCTGTGCTAGATAGAAGCTCCCACACATTTTCTCCTCGTTTGCTGTAGTAGTCGATGTGGTGGAGCTGGTTAGGCGTCGCTTCGTTTGATATCCATTCCAGGATGAAGATGTCGCAGTTGTTAGATAGAGGAATTTGTTGTGGATTGCGGTGGCAGAACTGGAGCTCGTGCCATTTGCTTGTTGCTGTCTCCAAGAATGGTTGTATCAACCCTGCCATCTCATTGTAGTATTTTCGTACTAAGCGCTCGAGGGATGTCAACGATGTTGATGTACACTGCACTGGATGATCTTTGTTGCTATCCGAGCTGTTGTAGAAGATTCCTTCTCATTGGCGAGTGTACATCGTCAGGAGTGTCCAGTGGTTGTAGTGCAGGATGGGTAGGAAGATAGTCTGTGGAACCCTGCGCTGCAACTCTTCCAGAAAAGATTGCTTTGCTCCTGACTTATCAGCCAGGCAGATGTCGTTGAACATCATTGGATGAGCAATGTATGCATTTCAAACTTTGTCTGTAGCATTTGGATGTAGGCGGCCACCACAGATATCGCCAAGCATCCTCCATATTTTACCATGTCCCTTAAGTCATCAACTGAGACTATGACATTGCCTGCCTCATAGATTACGTTTTCCGGGGTAGAGTCGACTAACTTTAGATGAATTTCATTAACCTGCTCCTGCGTGAGTGTAGAGCACGAGAAGCGGTCGAAATTGTTGATCAATTCTTATGATGTTTCAGGAAAAGCAGGGTCTTCGAATCCATGCACTTCCCGCAGGATCTCTAACTGCTTGCCCGCCCCATAGATGTTTGTTTCCATATCAGCTTCTTTCTCTGGAGTGCTACTGGGTTGTGAAGATTCGCCTTCTAGGTCACTATCCAACAGCTTCTCTGGTACCCCTGCATCTTGGAAATAGCACTTGTCTTTGATCAGTAGCAGGGCGTATATGCTCATGAGGTGGTAAAAGTTTTGGCCCTGGAGATGCCTTATGTATCCGAATATGTTGAGCAACTCCATGGCATGTAAGACGATGAAGGCGCTATTTCCATTTCCTCTTCTTCTTGGACAGGGAAGTCTCCGATAGAGAAGAAGTTCCAAATGCCACTGTGATGTTGGACTCCTTGCCTGATGGCTCGCAAAAGACGCAATGGTAGAAGTCTGAGATGTTTGTCTTCTGGGCGACTGAAGATATGCCCGGAGCGTGGCACCTCATTGTTGTTGCATCTAAGCAGCTGGATGTCATGGTTCCTGAGGTCTGTCACACAGAGGAACCATACGTTGCGGTGCTTGTACGGGACCAACACGATGTTTGTTTTGTGCTCTTCGATGTGTTACAGCATGTTGGCCACCGCAATGGAGTCTGGCACTCCCATCATCAGTCTTCTTGCCAAGGTCAGGGTGTCATTGTATATTGTTCTCCGACCTGTCTCGGTGCTGATGTTATCTATTATTGCACCTTCTAGGACCCTGAACAGCCTTTTTCTGACGACGGATGGCGAGTGGAATATGCTTTTGAGTGCTCCTCTTCGTACGGAGAAGTAGTCGTTGCTCCAGACGACGTCTTCTTCATCTACCTACGACCTTAAGACATTGTTCAGCAATTTCTGGTCCATGATCGACAGGTAGCTGATTACCCTTCTGTCGAAGTCGGCCATCTCGAAGGAAGGTAGCTATGACAGTGCAGAGAACGCATCTGCCGCCGAGCGTCTTCCTCTGGGGGGTGTCTTTCATTGGCGGCACAGATGTCCCCCCCCCTCTCCCTCAGATTCATCAGAAAAGTCTTCCCCGACGTTGATGTCTTCATTATTATCTTCAACTTCGTCCAGGGGAACTGAGGGAGCTGCTTTTTCTAGACCGCGGGAGCTCGCCTATCCTATTGCAGCTCTGTTGGTTGACCTTGGTGGCGTCCCTTCCTCGGGTGTTGGGGATGGCCCGCTGGAGGAGGAAGAGGATGATGATCCTGACGAGGCTGCTGACGAGGAGGGTTGAGAGTCTGAACCAGGAGGTGACAGAGACCTTCTCGGCTGCCTTGGGCGTGGATGGTCGTCTCCCTTGTTCAGCCTCTCCTCGATCACGTCAAGGCGCTGGAGGGCCTGCTAAAGCGTGGTGTTTAGTGCCTCTAGTTGGCTGGGGAGGACAACTAGAGTCAGCTGTTCTCGTTCCTGGCTATTCAGCATCTGCTGGAAAAATGAAAGTTTGTGGGTTAGAGAAGTAAATGTTGCCGAGTGGCTTTTTGTTACCTCCCACAAGTGGTCGAGTTCATGCCCCAGCATTTTCCCGAGTGACGGAGGGGCTCCTGTAGATCTCCCCCTCTTCCTTGTGATATTTCTCTCGCGTGAGGGTCTACCCAATGAGGTAGAACCTATCTCGATCGTCCGCGAGGTGGATGTTGCTGGGCGAGGCGTCGGCACCCTTGCGACCGTTACTGCCTTGCCTTCTTGTCGTGGTGGAGAAGGCCGCGGTGTGGGTGGATGCTGCTCCTCCTCTACATTGTCAGCGATCTCCTCAGCAGCTGCTATAGGGGACACCGGCGGCGGTGTTAGCATTAGCTGTGCAGCTCAGAGCTCCATCTCGAGGATCTCGACGAACACCCCATTATCAGCGTCGGGCTGTGCTTCTTCGTCTGCCTCTAAAGGCACCACTGAACCTTCGGGAGTTGTGGTTGTCTCTTCTGCGACAGCTCCCTCCGGGGCTTGTACTGTTGTTTCTGCCCCGGTTGTCTTGGCAACCTCGAGGGTTGCCAGTTCCTCTTCAGCCACGACAGGTATTTTCGTGATTGTAGTTGTAATAGTAGGAGCGACGACAACTCTATCAACTACTGTCGTTGGTGGCTCTAGACTGGCGGTTGGCTCGGTAGAGGTCATTGAAGTTTTGTCCTGCCTCAGGTTGAGAGGAATTGGTTCTCCTCTTGCAGCCGCCCTCTTTTGGGTACTGGTGGTGGCGGCGTAAGCTGCTTCTACTGCCACAGCTTTGATTTCTGCTGAGGTAAAGACTAGCTTTTCTGCATCATAGGCGGCGCATTGAGGAAGTGGAAGGAGGGTGTTTGTCCTTGCGAACTTGTAGAAGTAGCTTCACCCCTCCTTCTTTATAATGTTGGCCCTCATGAGGTACTTGAGGTCGATCAACTCGTCACCCCTTGTCCTCAAAAGACTGCGCGGCTCCCTCGGTTACCCTAGCCCAGTCGCGATCAGGTTGACGATGCCACCCATGCAGTATTCCTTGGTGGCATCCTTTATTGGGTGCAGCATGTTCAACAGAAAACGCCCCAGGTTGATCACTCTGCCCTCCATCATGTGCCACATAACGTGGAGTTCTTCGGTGTAGATATTGTTGGACTCTTCTTGCTGAAGAGTAGGCATGCTACCAGCTTATGCACTATCCTCTAGAAACATGAGTGCACCGCCGCCACCTTGCTTCCCGGCTTGAACGATGACTCGCCGGTCAGCCTTTTTCAGAGCTCCACTGGGTTGAACCTGTCTCCTTCGGTGATCCTTTCACCATTATTCAGCAGCTTCTTCTCCTCCTCGCTGGAAGAGAAGATCTCGTTGAGCAGCTTTTCGGAGATGACGTGCTCCAAGTTGTACAACCACCCTTGCAGCCTGTCTTCTCCGCCATATTCTTCAACGTATTCAGTTGTATTCTTCACTCGGCGGAGAGACGACATGAACTCCCTTGTGGGTTCGGTGTAGGAGGCGGAGCGGCTGAGGCAGATCTTCCTCAGTCCTACTGCGGCAAGGACATTATTCAGTCTTTCGAAAATACCCTATTATAGGAAGGACGATTGGAGGAAAAATCTGCTCGGCCTGTAAATTTTAGTTGCCAACTCTAAGTATCGGCGTCGATGCTCACTATCTCTAGGTACGAACATGCCTGGTGTGTGATCCAGGGTTTCTTCCACTGCTATTGAAGTTTTTTTTGGAGTCGTCACTTCTTCTGTTCTTACCCTGTTCTCAGATGTGGATGGCCCAGCCGCCTCGGGGTTTGGGCGTTTCTGCCCGACCATTGTTGCTTCAGCTGCGGCCTCATTGTCGATCCTTCTATCGTGTTCGTCAACGCGAATGACGGTTTGCTTTGTACGGGCCATTTTTGTTATCATCAGAAAAAATTATCGATTGTTTGAATGTTCTGATATTAGGTAAGTAAAAAATTGATTTACGATAGGAAAAATCCGACTGATACAAAAGCTACCCGACACCACCGTATCGGGTGATACGAAGCTTTCAAGCTCATACCCGATATGAGGTATGGGTGTTGCCCTTCAAAAGAACATCTAGGCGATACAAAACTAGATGATAAGGAGAAAAGCTACGCGTCATACCCATTGCCCGATACGAGTGTCGGGTGATACGGTTACGTGAAACAAAGCGCCCGTTAGGGTCTTCCCGATAGAAAAATGTGTCGCCCGACAACAAAAACAAGAGAGGCGACACAAGGACGGGCGAAATGGTTATCACCCAATATAGAGTATCGGGCAAGCGCGTGCTAAAGATGTGTTGCGCGACACATGTGTCAGGCGACACGAGGAAATCAACCAAAGTCGTCAACCCGATACGCTGTGCGCGATATGAAGTTTTTGTCGGGCAAGCAAGGACGATAGTGTTGTCGGGTTATACCTTATGCTATCTGAAGTTTTCTGTGCGACATGAGAGCAGAAGAGGGTTGCACGACACTGGAGCAAACGAAGGAAATTACTGCCTGATACGGGAGTAGGTGAAAAGTAAAAGCGGTAGCCCAACACGGTAAACCCTCCGTACTATTTATAGCAATCCAAGTCAGAGGCAAAACAGGTAAATCTGGGGGACGTGTCGGCCGTTGAGACAAATCATTCCCGACACGAGCACGTTTTGCATGCCGGCTGAGTTGTTGCCTGATACGATCAAGAAAAGGGGTATACTTGCCTGATACAAGGTCTTTAGAACAAAGCAGAGGAAAAAGTGATTGATGGGTAAAACATCATTGGCCTAAGGTTAAGTTCCCAACCTCAGATAGCATTACTCATCAATGCTCATAAAATAGAGTGGTGGCCCATAAAACAGAAGAGTCAGTGCACGTGGCGCATGCACTGACTCGGGCCTTATTACAATCCAAATGTTCATAATGTTTTTCATGCAAGAAAGTAAATAACATCCTATTCTAGGTAAAGTAAAAGCTCGGGCTGCCTCCCGAGGAGCGCTGTAGTTTGCGTTGCCAGCTTGACAGGTCATGGTCCTTCACTTTTTGCCACCAGCAGTGTCCATATCTTGCAAGTTGACCTCTGTCCTCCTAACAAAAGATTCATCTTCATAGAACCTTTTCACCATGTGCCCGTTCACTTGAAAAACATTGGTTGGATCATCTTTGTCATATAGCTCCATCATTCCGGACGGGTATATCTTTTATACGGTGAAAGGTCCGGACCATCTCGTTTGCAGCTTACCTGGAAAAAGACGAATGGAAGATTTAAATAATAAAACTTTATCACCTTCACTTACGTCCTTCCTCCTCAGGTGGGTATCCGGCCACACCTTCGTCCTCTATTTATAGATCTTTGCGTTCTCATAAGCATGCATCCTCAATTCTTCGAGTTCTTGCAACTGCAAATATCTCTTCTCTCCTGCCTTCTCTAGATCCATGTTTAGGAACTTAATCGCCCAGACGGCCTTGTGTTCCAGCTCAAGGGGTAGATGACAGGACTTCCCATAGATCAGATTATAAGGAGTGGTTCCAATGGGCGTTTTATAGGCAGTCCTGTAGGCCCAAAGTGTGTCGTCAAGCTTCATTGACCAATCTTTCCTCGTCCGGTTGACAGTCTTCTCTAGGATCTTCTTGATTTGTATATCCGAAACCTCTACCTTCCCGGAAGTTTGTGGGTAGTAGGGCGTAGCGATCTTATATTTAACTCCATACTTTCGCAGGAGCACTTCAAACTGTCTTTCTCCGAAGTGCGATCCACCGTCGCTTATTACAGTACGAGGAACACCGAAACAAGGGAAAATCGTCTTTTCGAACAACTTGATAACTGACTTAGCGTCGCACGTTTGAGTTGCAACAGCTTCTACCCATTTGGATACATAATTCATTGCCACTATAATGTACTGATATCCCTTTGATGGGGGAAACGGTCCCATGTAGTCAATCCCCCATACATCAAAGATTTCCACTTCAACCCAATTTGCCATTGGCATCTCGTTTCTTCGTCCAATATTTCCCGTCAATTGGCACTCTTTACAGACTTTTACATACGTTGCAGCGTCTTTGAACAGAGAGGGCCAGTAAAAACCTGATTGCAGTACTTTGGCGGCGGTCCTTTCGTTGCCCAGATGTCCTCCATAAGGGGAGGCATGACACTCTTTCAGAATATTCGGGATCTCTTCTTCAAGAATGCATCTTCGGTACAAGTTATCTGCACATCTTCTAAAAAGGAGAGGATAGTCCCAGTAGTAGTTCTTCACATCCGCGAAGAGCTTCTTCTTTTGGTTATAGGTTATGTTAGGGGGCAGTTCTCCACATGCAAGATAATTACAGATATCTGCAAACCAGGGTAAACTCTCTTCCTTGGTTTCAATCATCATCAAAGCTTCGTCGGCATAATTGTCATTAATAGGTGGTTCCCTCTGTCCTTCCATAACAATCCTTGATAAGTGGTCGGTGACCAAATTCTCTGCACCCTTCTTATCGACTATCTCATGGTCGAACTCTTATAGCAACAAGGCACACCTCAATAGCCTGGGCTTTGCGTCTTTCTTCTGCATGAGGTATCTTATAGCCCCATGATCAGTGTAGACTTTAACCTTTGCTCCAATGAGGTACGATCTGAACTTATCGAAAGCGAAGACTATTGGGAGCATCTCTTTTTCTGTAGTTGTATAATTTACCTGAGCTTCATCCAGGGTGCGACTAGCATAGCAGATTACATGGTGATTTTTAACCTTTTTCTACCCCAGGACCGCTCCTACTGCATAGTCGCTGGCGTCACACATAAGCTCGAATGGTAAATCCCATTCGGGAGCTTGGAGGATAGGCGGTGAGACAAGAGCATCCTTTAAAGCCTAAAAAGCGATTAGACAATCATCAGAGAAAATGAATTCAACATCTTTTACCAGGAGGTTGGACAACGGTTTTGAGATTTTTGAGAAGTCTTTTATAAATCTTTGGTAGTAGTCGGCGTGCCCGAGGAAGCTCCTCACTCCCGTCACAGACTTTGGTTGAGGAAGCTCGGATATGGCTTCAACCTTTCTAATGTCTACCTCGATGCCACACCTCAAGACTTTATGTCCCAGGACGATGCCTTCTTGTACCATAAAATGGCACTTCTCCCAGTTTAAAACCAAACTCTTTTCCTCACATCGTTGCAGAACCAAAGAGAGGTTTTTTAGGCAGGTATCGAAGTCTTTTCCATAGACAGAAAAATCGTAATGAAAACTTCAACGATATCCTCCAGAAAATCCAAGAACATTGATATCATGCAGCATTGAAACGTCGCGGGAGCATTGCATAGGCCGAAAGGCATCCTCCTGAAGGCGTAGGTGCCATAGAGACAGGTGAAAGTTGTTTTCTCTTGGTCATCTGGTAGGATGGGGACCTGATAAAATCCTGAAAATCCATCCAAGAAACAGAAATAGTCATGATGCGCTAATCTTTCAAGAACTTGATCAATGAAAGGTAACGGATAATGATCTTTTTTAGTAGCTTGGTTTAGCTTCCGGTAGTCGATACACATTCTCCATCATGTGACGGTCCTAGCCGCCACTTCATTGCCTTTATCTCCCTTTACCACTATTATACCACCCTTCTTGGGTACTACATGGATCGGGCTTACCCAGTTACTGTCGCTGATCGGGTAAATGATCCCAGCATCCCTCAACTTGATTACTTCTTTCTTTATGACTTCTTTCAGCATCTGATTCAATTTTCTCTGGGGTTGAGCCAGAGGTTTGGCGGATTCCTCCAAATTGATGCGATGCATGCACAATGCAGGGCTAAGGCCTTTGATATCATCTACTGAGTATCCTATAGCCTGCATGTGGAGTCTTAACTCCCCAAGAAGTTTGTCCAACTGGTCTTTTGTAAGATGGGCATTGACGATGACTGGATTCCTTTCCTCTCAATCCAGGAATTCATATTTCAACCTTTCTAGTAACAGCTTCAACTCAGGCCTGGCCTTGGGTGACTGTTCTTCCGGCACCTCCTCAAGAGAGGCAAACTTAACAGTTTCCACTACCACATCCTCGTTGCTCAGGTCTTCATCAGAATGGTAAAGATAGCTGAGAAACTTCACAACTTCTGGACTTTCAGAGTCAGAATCTTGACTGCTTATCCCCCTCACGAGGGGGTCTACCATCAGGAGGTCTTCTTCTACCTCTTCGCAGAACTGGCTGTAGCTTTCTGCTAAGCAAGCGGACTCTGACAGGGATGGCCCTCTCATCGCATCCTTCACTTTAAAGTCTAAGTGGTCGTTTTCGACCCTTAGAGTGATAACTCCCTCAGCAACATCGATCAATGCCCTTCCTGTAGCCAGGAAGGGGCGTCCAAAGATGATAGGACAGCCAGGGTCCTCCACGGTATCAATGACAACGATATCACAGGGAATGAAGAAGCTTCCTATCCGGATAGGTACATCTTCAACAACACCAACATGCCTTTTAAAGGTATGATCTGCTAATTCAATTCTCATCCTAGTTTCGACCATATCAGTCAAACCTAGTCTCTACGCAAAGCTTAGGGGCATAAGGCTGATACTAGCCCCTAAATCGATAAGACCTTTTCATTCGACATTATCTCCAATGGCGAATGGAATGGTAAAAGCCCCTGGATCTTTCTTTTTGCTGGGCAAATCTGATTTAACAAAAGCAGAGGATATACTTGCTAGATGCACAGTTTCAATTCTTCCTCCTCTTCTCTTCTTAGTAATCAAATCTTTGAAAAACTTAGCATAAGTTGGCATCTCTTCTAAAGCGTCCAAAAAAGGAACTTCGAGATGAAGTTTCTTTATTGATTCCATTAACTTCTCGTGGTGCTTCTTAAGGTGTGCCTTTATCATCTTGTAAGGAAAATGTAGCTTGGGAGAGTAAGGGCTTCTCTTACCAGATAACTCCTCAAAGGATCTTGGTTCAGGTCCTCTGTCATGAGCTTGGCGATCGTCTTTTTCCGCAGGATTATCAGTCGCGGTCCTCGATTCAGGTTCCTATGGTCCGGCTTCTTCATGATGCTCCACTATCCTTCCGGATCTCAGCACTGCCATTTTGGCAGATTCTGCGTTGGAGGGTATCTTACCCGAGGGGTTCTTTATCAATTCATCCATCTGGACCAACTGCTGATCAATTTGGCATTGACGCGTTTGCATGTCCGCCATTTGGACCTGCATTGTGTTCAGAACTCCTGAGTTTGAAAGTGCACTATGCGCCAGCTGGTTATTGATGGTATCTTGTTTTTTTACGAAATCGAACAACTATCCAACCAAGTCTGGTTGGTTAGAAACCTTGTCTTGACCTTGCTCCTTGGCTTGACTTTGACCTTGACTGGCGTTTGCCGCTTGGCAACCTTGGTACTTTCCTTGTCCTTAGAAATTTTCCTTGTTTGACTGGAAAGAATTGGTTCTGGTGAACTGACTTTGTCCTCCTCTTTTCTCGAAAACTTGGGGTTGCTTGGTTGGGTTATGCAGCTGATGTGAGTTTTCGGCCGCATCCTTGTTTCCATAACTAAAACCAAGATGATCTGGCCTCTTGAAATTAACAAAAGAGACGTTCTCAGTCTCCTCAGCCTCGGATTCACTTTCGCTCGACTCGTCAGGTCGGGTGTAGATACAGTTATCTACCCCGTTTCCACCTTCTCCACAGGTGACACATTTCATGACCTTTTCGACTTGTTTCTTCCCCTTTCCAATTGATTCTTTCAGTTGTTTGTCATCAGTCGCCATCCTATGAATCTGAGAGGTGATAGTTTCCAGAGCCTTGGATTCAATTGAAGGTCCTTCACTAGCCTTCTTAGCATGTCTTCGGTCTGATCTATCATAGTCGGTGTCGGCTTGCAACTCGGACATGTTCTTGATGATCTTCTCAGATCTGCTAGGCTTCTTCCCCAGAAAGTCACTGTCCGCTGCTGCATTCAGCGAAACCCTTTCCTCAGGGGTTAGGCCGTTGTAGAAGGTAGTTATCAAGAAACCTTTCTTATAGTTGTGATGAGGGTAGTCCCTTTGATATTCTTGATATCGTTCCCAGACATCATGTAGATTCTCATTCGGCTTTTACATGAAAGATGTGATCCACTTTCTATTCCGGACGGTTATCTCGGTAGGATAAAACTTGTTTACAAAGGCATATGCTAGCGCACTCCATCCGTTAAGAGCTTGGTGTGGCAGCCCCAGATACCATGATAGAGCCTTATCTTCCAAAGAAAAGATGAAAGCCTTGCAATAGATCACCTCCTGTGGGACTCCCCGCATCTTGATGGTGTCACAGATGTTTTTAAAAGCATCTAAATGGTGACAGGGATTATCATTCTTCGAACTCCCTCTAAAGCTCTTATTCTGGATCATGGAGATGACTGACGGTTTTAGCTCAAAGTTGGTTGCATTGAACCTCGGGATGATAACAGGACATCTGGAATTATTATCCTTGGTGGAAGCTAACTCCCTTAGGGTCTTTTCTTCTTCATTGGAATCGTCATTGTCACTGTCTCCCTAGTTCTGATCCTGATTATTTTGATTCCTTATGCACCTCCGGTGATGACGACGTCTCTCCCGGTGATGGTCATCCTCGAACTGCTCTATTTCAGGATCTTCATGTTGATGATCGCCGTCATACTGGTCATTGTCTTCAAGCAGAGGCGAGTGAGGTCTGGCTCTCGTGTGTCGCTCACCTTCTGAAAGAGGTTGTTCAATGCGAGGTGGCATGTCTGGTGATGTCGGTGCTTAATTGAGCAGAACGCCTTCCTTCTGAGTACCTGAATAGCACATAAAAATCAAGTTAGAAAACCTGTATTAATAATATGAACTCCTCATTTCAGTTTAAAATATAAAAAAGGAAAAAAAGGAGTGATGTCAAGCACATTTCTAAGCTTGAGGCACTGGAGTGTAGTTAGTGGATTTGGGTTCGTCAACAGTACCGTTTTGCCTTGTCCCCGGCAACGGCGCCAAAAAGTTGAGCGGCCTAAATCGCGCGTCTGAAAAGTGGAGCGGATTTTAAGAAGTCAGACTTTTAAATTTATAACCCGAAACCTTCTAGATTTATTTACGAGGTCGAAGTAGATATACGGGTTCGAACACAGGGGCAAGTGTGGTAGTGTGGGGAACACGGAATCCACATGTTACACTCCGGTATGGGTAAGGAGATGATAAGGTTCCCCAATGGAACAATAGGCTAAGATCGATAAAATAAAAGAAAACTATCTCCAACTGGAGCTACGAGGAAAAATAATGTTTTAAAGGTTTATCAATTTTTAGGGTTTTCGCGCAACGGAAACAAAGAGGATAATACTATTGCTTTAGTAAGGAACGAAGGAGAAAGCTTCGGTAAAACAAGCGGTAGCAGAAACATCTTGTACCCCTTCTCTCGAAGCGGGTACCTCTAACTAAGCCTCAAAACCTCTCTCGAGGTTGCTGGTCTTAAGTTAGAGTGGAGAGGTCACTAAAGCAACTCCGATCTGGGGCACTCTCGTACTCCCACATGGGACCAAACCCCAGAGCCACAACACCTCTCTCAAGGTTGTTGTAACGGGAAACATGATTCAGTAGCTAGTCGAAACGCGATCCAAACGTACAAGCTAGAGTTCAGATGCTAAACAAAACAATCATCCAACAAAAGGGACCAAACATAAAGCAGCAGATAATTAAAACTCTTCTAATTCCATTAGTATAAAAGGGTCTGGTTACATTGCATAAGTAAAGGAAGTAAATGACTGAAATAAGTAAAGGTAAATTTCACCTTCTTGATTTAGAAGGGCGACAGGAAGTAACAGCTCCTCAATATCCCTCCAGCCTGATACCACGTAGGAGCCTTTCCCGATATGCCCGTGTCGGGCGGCACACCCTCTCGGGAGACACACTCATGACGGGCGGACGTATCGTGCGGGGCGCTCATGCCCGATACGGTCGTGTCAGGCGTCACCCTCTCGGGCGACACGTCGTGAATGGTGATGCGTATCGGGCTTGGTATCGTGTCGGGTCAGAGTTTTGCTGAGAGTATCAGGTACTCATATTGGGTGTCCTTATTGGTCGATATCAGTCTGCAGCGGTGCCCGAGACCGATCCTAAGTGAACCATTCCCTCCCTCTCGGGTCGGGGAAGTGCTCACCTAGTATCGCCTCGTACACCCCTGAGGCACGACATGCTAGCTCCAGATGCTTTCCCAAGTTGGCTTTCGAGAGGTTCCGACCCATCCCATCGGAGTCATGTAGCTGCTATTTATAGGCAGCGGTTGGGGAAATTGTGGTTCTCCGGACGCCACGTGTCCTCCACCATCGCGGATTAAGGGATGCCTGATATGCGTGTCGCCCGGCACAAGGATGTCGAGCTGGGATTGTGTCGGCCATCGTGACGAGCGGCGCCTGCCGGTGGGTGGCATGTATCGCGTGACACGCTTCAGCAGTCATGGCGAGTCTGGCTCCCTATCGGGTAAATGGCGTATCACTCATCCTCTCCTTCTTGCGCGGCACCCTCGTGTCACGCGGTAGTGTATCGTGCTGCCCTGTGGGGCAGCGAGTGTATCGGTCGACTGGTTGGTAAGGAGGCTGATGCCGGTGGAACACGTTCGTGGGCCGGTACGGGCCTTTTTACTGATAAATGAGTTGAAAAATGAGGAAAACTCTACAAAAGATGATAAAATTGAGTTAAGAGCATAGAGTGGCCTATTTATTCAAAAACATGACAAAAAGGAGAGGAAAACAGTTCAAAGGGGCAGAATTGATAACAAAATAAGGGCCAAAAACATCACAAAATTTGGTGTTATCAATACCGATGATCACATCAAAATCATTCATATCGAGGAGGATGAAGTCAGTGGGAAGCTCATGGTTCAGATACATAATTGGTAACACAGGGGTTTTCAAAAGATACGTATAAATATGACCACTCGGGGTTATGACATGCAAAACATAACCCAAATCCTTGATATCCAAACCAAGCATAGTTGCCATATTTCTCGAAATAAAATTATTAGTAGAACCAGAATCAAAAAGTGATTTTACATTTTGTCCCATCACTTCCAGCAGGCCTACTTAGTTTATACCCCATTAGAAAGCTATTACATGGTCTACTGAACTAAAAGGAAAAAACATCTAAGGGTTATTACCCTCGATCATCCCATTAGCATTTTCCTGAGCTTCTTCATTGTTGATGGAGAACACTCTAGCTTGTCTCCTTTCTCCAGATGGAGGTGCTTCGGCTGGGGGTGCTGCAGCTACTGGTTGTGCTGCCACAGGATGAGACCCCAAAGGTCCTCTTGGGTCAGGCTGAGGGCAATTGGTGATGAAGTGTCCTTCTTGCTGACAACGGTAGTAGACCCTCTTCTTGTGGAAGCACTCACCGGTATGCCATCTCCCGCAAGTGCGACATCAAGGTCAGTTGTTCTCTTGATGGGGTTTCCCTTTCCCTCCATGTCTTCCTTTGGCCTGGTGACGCCCGTTACCTTTCTTGTGATTGTTCTTCTGACCTTGAGCTCCTTCAATGAAACCCAGGTATCCTTTGGATTGATTCTGTGCAGGCATCACCGTCCTTTCCATGTCTAAAGCAGTGTTGTAGGCTTCAGAGAAGGTCTTTGGCTTACTAGCCATCACATGTGGCTTGATGGTAGGGTGCAGATGCTCGATGAAGTGGTCCACCCTTCTTTCTTCATCCATCATGTGCCCAAAACATTCCAAGATGTGAAACATGTGACCAAAGTCTGCAACTGACAAGCCTCCTTGTGTCATGTTGGTGAACTCTCACTCCTTCTCCTTCTTGGCTGAGACGGGGATGAATCTGGTGGTGAAGATGGTCTTGAAATCGGTCCATGCCATTGGTTCCTCACTTAGGTCTCTTCCTGTGATATGGTTCTCCCACCATATCTTGGCTACACCTTCCAAAAGGTGAGTAGCAAACAGAACCTTCTTATTCGACTGCACCTCAAGCATCCAAAATCTGTTCTCGACTGCAAGCAGCCAAGCTTCATCCTTGTCAACCACTTCAGTCTTGTCTTCTCCCTAGAACTTCATGACGTTCAGCTTGATGAAGTCCAGGATGGTGGCTCCCAGTCGAGGTCGAATAGGAAGTGGCTCACCATACTCATTCCTAGCCATGTCCCTAAGAGCCAGGGCACGTATAGCATTAGTCAATTGTTTCTGTTATTCCATCCAAACTGCATCTGTTGTGTG
The DNA here is from genome assembly GCA_963693085.1 of Alisma plantago-aquatica. NCBI lineage: Eukaryota > Viridiplantae > Streptophyta > Magnoliopsida > Alismatales > Alismataceae > Alisma > Alisma plantago-aquatica. Next base: position 183,405,148 of record OY856415.1, read on the forward strand.
AACCACCATGGATGGTTCTTGACCACTGGCTTGGTCTTCTTCCATCCGGGCTTACTCTTCATACCCATGGTATTCCTCATATCCTAGTCCTTCCTTCTACTCTAGGTTACTTCTGGGCATTGGTTCAGGGTTGGGGGCCTCAAGCACAGCATCCTCAGGTCTCCTCTTTTCTTGGAGGTCTCACCACCATGATTTTGCTTCCTCTTCTCGGAAGACCCATTCTCTTTACGAGGTGGTCCACCTCCGCTGGTGGAGAAAGGGATTGCCACAACCTTTGTACGAGCCATCTACATAAGTACACAAACATGTCTTTAGTCTATTATTTAACTAATTATACTTATGTCAATGACATCTTAATTATGTATATTTTATTACTTTGGTGGAGGATTCCTTAAACCTTATCAACCTTACCCATACCTCAAGAGGGTGAGGAAGAGAGAGAAAATCATAATCCTTGAAATCCTTAATAGAATTTGATGTGAGAAGGGATGAATCAAGATGAGAGAGTCCTAAAGGTATCTTATTTCGAGTCAAATCCTAAGACATCGGCCAAGCAGTCACACAATCCAGGAGTCCTTGTATTCTGACTAGTGGTGTGGAGGAAAATATTGCCAGCCCCCGGAAGTGATCCTTTTCTAGACACCTCATTCCTTTGGAGAATCCTCTAATAACTCCCTCAGTTCTATGGAATTTGTAAAATTTAATAATTATTAATGATTATATGAGGAACCTATGCTCTTATACCAATTGTAATGACCACGCCTCCCGGTAACCCCCACTCAAGGGAGACCAAGAGGTCAGAGCCATTATCCCAATAAACTGGATCAAAGGTTCGACAAATAATCAATAATAATTATGAAATTCTACTAACTAAACTGGAATTGGGTATAAAATTAAATCTTTACTTACCTTTGAAAAACGTTGGAAATCTATCTATCCAGATCTTGAATCTACTCTAACTAATCCTCCTTGCACTTTACTTGTTATTTTCATAATGTGACAATTTACTTTTTGTTCTTTAGGGGTTTGTACCTACAACGCCGACAAACAAATACACGATCAGCATAAGGATGGCATGTGGGGGATTACAAAAATTGTGCAACTATAATTGTAATGTAATCAACCAATTATCATTTAACATTCAAGATTACATTTTAAGCAAAACTACTCAATCCTTTCCTATCCATTATCTTTGTGTTGTCCCTGCAATGGACATGGATACTACCTCTCTTACATGGTAGATCCTGACCTCCATGGACCTACCTTATAGGTACCCAATACTTAGGGTTATAGAGTCGCATGGCCCTACCTAAAGGTAGTCCAATCCCTGACTAAAGGTGACTTGATGGTCCTAACCCATTGGCAGCCATGCACTAAGTCATCCAATGACCTGATGGACCTACCCCATAGGTAGCCATATACTAGGTCAGTCTATCAAACTACAAAGGGGACTAGGATCTGAGTTAGTAGGCACATATCATAGGTGATAGTCATATCCACATTATAGTTTTCATGAATTAAATTCATCCAATAGTTTAATTCAAGCCATGATGGAAACATCGACAAAATCCTCGAAAAACTAATTCGGGTAGTCATAAGCGTAACCACATACCTATACCGCAGATTCGGAGACAGAATTATGTAGAGAGAGAAAATCCAATCAAGCAAGCAAGGTGTAAGGACCCTGACCTCTGTTTAGGGTTTATCATGTTTGCTTTGCTTAACCCTAATGTTTAGTTGCTTGCTAATCACCTTTAGTGGAAATTAGAGTTTGTTTGTTCTTGTTGTGTGTTGGAGGTGCTACTTGCAATTAACCCAAGTTTAGGGTTTGTGGGCAAGATGTCACCTTGAGAAGTGTTCTTCTCTCTCTTTGCTTCCTCTAGTGTTGAGAGGAAGGGTTGGGCTCGTTTCTTGAGTTGCCTTGGGATTGGATGAGCCTTGTTGGGCCTTGTTGTGCCTTTCTTGACCTTGTAGGACCTTGTGTCGGCCATAGGTGTGACTCCCAGGGAGCTGTGTCAGGCATGGTGTTGAGGTGTATCGTCCGTGGACCCCTTTGACCCTTTGAACTCATTTGTGTCACCACTAGTGGACACTTGGCGCTTGATGCTTGCATGTGGCAATGGCCTTCGACATGTTTTTAAGGAAAGTTAGAGAGGTGGCATTGCCCATGGACAAGTGTCCCTAGGTGGGCGACACCTTGCCTTGCCTTACCTTGGTTTCTCCTCCATCCTCTCCTATATATCTGTTCCATTTCTATTGCTAAGGATCCCTTTAGTTCCTTAGTTTCCCCTCCCCTTTGGTTGCACGACACCTCTTCCTTTACAAAGCTTGGTGGCCGATCCTTATCTTGGAGTCTTCTTCTTCTTCCTCTTGAAGTGACGGAAGGTGTAGCTTGGTGCTAGGAGCTTGGAGCTTGCTTAAGGCAGGTTACATAACTCCTAACCCTAACCATATTACCTTCTTCAATATTCTTGTATGTTTTCTTATGATCATAATCAGCCATGTATGTTTCTAGATAAGTTTCTTGCTTAGTTGCACCTAGTTGGTCGAACCATGTTTTAGAGTTTCCTTGTTGAGCAACACTCCTTTCCCTCCTTGGTCTAGAGAATTGAGCTTGAGCTCTAGTAATATGAGCAATACCCCTCTCTCGTTTAAGTTGAGAGGAGAGCTTGTGTTCTAGTTGCTTAAGCAACACCCTCCTCTCACCATGGATTCGAGAGGTGAGATTTTTGGTAAATGTAGATCTATGTTAAGGTTGATCCTTGTGGTTAATCGAGTTGTAATAGAGGTTGTGCAAGACCCCTCTCTTGGTTGTTGAGAGGTAAGCCGATCTTCTTGATCATTCTAGGGTTTGGGGCCCTTGTGCTTGAGGTTGAGGATGATCTTGTTGGGTTGTATCTTGTACGATATGGCTTTAGGATGGTGCTGCCCGATACCCTCTCTTGCACTAGAGTTCTGGGTCAATATGATGAGGTTGTGTTGGGCGATACATCTTGGTCTTTGCCTTGTGGGTTGGCCGATAGGATGAGACTAGCTTGGTTGGACGATAGGCTTTCCCTTGGTGCCCATGTATCATTGGAAGATGTGTGTTTTACTGGGCATTATAGGGTTGGTATGGGCAGCATGACTCTAGCTGATATGGTAGATGTTGCCCGTTATAACCCTAACCCTATACAAATAGATGCACGACACACATGGATGCACGATACACATGGATGCATGACACACATGGATGCACGATACACATGGATGCACGACACACATGGTTGCATGACACACATAGATGCACGATACACATGGTTGCACGATACACATGGATGCAGGATACTCATGGATGCACGATACACATGGATGCACGACACACATGGATGCACGACACACATGGATGCACGACACACATGGATGCACGACACACATGGTTGCACGACACACATGGATGCACGATACACATGGATGCACGACACATATGGTTGCATGATACACCTTGAAGTGGTGGCCCGACATCCTTGCTTTAGGCATGGCCGATATGTGACTAGAATGCTTGGGCGATACGAGAGAAGTTACCCTGCCTGATACCACCTCTAGTGAGGGTGCCCTGCTCATCACACTTCTTGTGAGGGTAGTGGGCACTTCTAGTGAGGGTCATGTTCCACTCGGAAACCCATCTGATAGTTCTTTATCGTGCGATCACATTCTTGTTGATAAGAATTATGGTTTGTGTTTTGTGAAGCTTTGACATGTTTGGTAATAGTAAGGTGGTTGATATAGTAGAACGCACATATGTAAGCATGACATATCTGAAACTCTAATAACATGATATTACATGTGTTTATGATCATCTTGAATCATGTATATATAATGATGAGTAATGATAAGTATGGAAGTATATGAGTTGCTTCACATGATGATGTGACCCATGTATATGGTCATAGGTTTGAGGCATGAATGATAAAGCATATAATCACCAATGTTGCCATATATTTGATAACACGATCCTTCTGTTAATCCATGATGGCTTCAGTTATCTCTATGATTGTGTATACTAACCATGCAGGTGTTTCATGCGGATACATAGCCAGGTAAAGGGCTATGAGGTATATATGTTTGAATATCACTGCATTGATGGTCACTCTTGTTGATGAGATAACCTGCATCACCTGTATAATGTGTTTAGGTCTGAGGAGCTGAGTTTGGCTAAAATGCCTAGTTGAGGTGTTATCCTCTGATGATGAGATCTGGGATTGTTATCCCCAGTGATGAGAATGCCTTATGAGGCAGTGGTTTCTTGTGATAAGGGATTGAGATCCCGCGATATTGTGATGGTGGTGATAACAAGGTAACTTAATGTTATGTATGTGTTACAACCTGGTTGCCTCAAAAATTCACTTAAAATATACTAATTAGTTATAGTGAAATATTTCATGTAGTTTTCCCTGGCCATAGATCCATCATCGTCAGTAGCTGGTGATGGTGAAACGGGTTCTCCTACGGGTTAACCCGGAGCGCATATTGTTGAATATGCGAGGTTTCTCCTTGCCTAAAATAGAGAGGATTCGAGTGCAGCTGCGGTTGCAGACTTGGGATACATAGATCATGGTGAACAGGCCCATGGCTCAGTGTGATAGAGCGTGAATGTGTTCATGCCTCAGGGAGCACGGTGAACTGGCACGTGGCTCAGATATACTAGGTGGGCTAGAGAAAGGGTAGCCTGCGTGAATTGACCTTGTGGCTGAGGCCACTTAAGCATGAGATTGTGGTCCTACTTTGGTTCTCGTGTATTGACCACGAGGTGGGAGGTCGTGGAGTCCGACTCTTCCATTGACCTTGTATGGCACCGGCTCCGGGTTTTGCAGCCGTCAGTTGGATTTGAGTGGTGCGACTCACTTCCTCAGGGCATAATAACACGTAATCCAGCCGAATAGTATTTATTTTTTAAGGCAAAACATGGAACATTGGTTGAGGCCCTGCTTATGTAGTTGATCTTGTTATACCTTGCAGTTACTTATACGTTCCTTATGTTATGTGATAAGATCTTATAAATCTTATCTTGTCAACCATGTTCCATAAAGAAATACTTGGTTATATGTTGTTCTTACATCTTGGTAAGCTCGATGGTGATAACAACCTTGCTCTATAGACTACTCTTATTCTACACTTTATCAGTTATCTGTTGTTGCTGCTTTAATCTTTCTAAGGCTTTATGGTTTCGACGGGGAGTTATGTTTCTCGTTGGGACTGTGTGTCTCACCCCATTGATTTACAACCTTTTTAGGTGTTCGCTCTAGACGTGGTGGTGGTCGCGGGGTTGCGGCCGAGAAGCACGATGAGTAGTAGAAGGCAAGAGATGGATATGCTGTTGTTTTGGTTGTTTTATAGTAGAGTCTTAGAGTCATCCCTGTATTCTCAGGTCCTCAGAGGCGTTTTGATGTTGTTTTACGATGTATAGCTGATGAAGCTTTGTATATCCTGCTGCTGGCCGGACGTGGTTCGTTATGTATATATAAACTGGTGATGAACTCATGTGATGACAAGACAACTAATCTGTTAAGCTGTGAATACGTATCAAGGCTTGTAGATGTTTTTATAACCTGTCTTCTTGCAGGATGAGGATCTGAATGTAATAGTTTCTTGTTTTATCTGCTTCCTGAAATCGGTTTTAATTACCTCGTGTTTTTGGTACTTTAGTGGTTTATGGTGTTTTCCGCACGTTTTCACGTGGCACCTCGCTGTCTGTGTAATAGCGGGATGTATCGCCACAAGCTTGGTATCAGAGCTCTAGGTTCACTGAGTTTACAGGGATCTAGGACTAGGTTGTATCTGTTCTTGTGAGTTTTCCAGATTTTCTTACAACTATCTTCTACCCTCAGCGGAAGAAAAAGCCAAGATGTCTAGAAACCATGAAGAACATGCTGCCGAGAGCAGCGATGCTGCATCAATTGATGGAGCTGAAGGGCAGACACATGGAGATCAGGTGCCTGAGGTTCCCCAACTTGACCTAGCCATTCTCAAAAACCATGACAACCAACAGCTTATGGGGCAGATGATGTCTATGATGAATCTCATGGTAGAGAGATTGTCAGTGCCTCCGCCGAGAGCACAGGCTCCCCATGGTGAAACATTGGGTATTGGGAAGACCTTTGAGCGGCTTCACCAATGGATGTAGATTTGTGGCTGACAGGTCTTGAGAAAGCCTTCCAGATAGTCGACATCCCCGAAGCAGACAAAGTCAAGCACGCTGTCTACCTTCTGAAGGGTAGTGCTGGCCACTGGTGGGCCATCAAGGAGGAGAAGCGACATGGTGAGGTGATTGGTTGGGAGCTTTTTCGGCGTGAGTTCGTCAGCAGATACTTTCCGAAGACGTATCTGGATGAGAAGATCAACCAGTTTGAGCGTCTGCACCAAGGAGCGATGAACATCACCGAGTATGAAGCCAAGTTCATGGACCTATTAAGGTTTTGTCCTCACATGGCAGCGACAGATGACGAGCGAATCATACATCTTGAGAAAGGCTTAAGTGCTGAGCTGACAACACTTGCTTCTGCGTTGGAGAACCGAGAGCAGTTTTCCACATTTGGGGAGTCTGTCTGAAGGATCGAACGGTCAGTCAGGGAAAAGAGAGAGGCCATGTCTAAGAAGAGGCCTGCTCAGTTCCAGGGACAGAGGTTTGGTGGCTTCAAGAAGCCAAGGTTTTCATCACCTTCTGTGATCAGAGGTTCCAGTGTACCATCATAATGGTCTCCAAGTAAGGGAAGAGGCTATGTTTCTTCACCATCAAAGGCACATAGTACAGCTTCAGTGGCAATGACAGGGCCATCTAGGCCATAGTTTGAGGATAGGGCATGCTATATCTGCAGACAGATAGGGCATTTCAAGTCAAACTACCCAAGGATGGATGTTGAAGTGAAACAACAACCAAGGCAGAATCAGCAAGGGGCAGATAAATAGCAGCCCAGAAGTAGCAGGGGGCGAGGACGTGGTCAAGCGTCATAGGCAGGATCGACTGCTCAAGGAAGCAGAGGACGTGGACAATAGGCAACAACTCGATTCTATGCTATGAGTCAGCCGGAGGTGATAGTCAACCAGCGAGTGGTGGCAGGTCAGATGGAGTTATTTCATTTTGATATGTCTTCTTCTTGCTTTATATCTATTCTGGTTGACTCGGGTGCTACACACTCTTTTATCGCACGTCCTATGCTTGATAACTGTCTGTTAGCTGTAAGAATGATAGCTTATTGTTAGAAACCCCTCTTGATGGTTCCTTGATGCTTCGAGAGGAGTGCCCATCTTATGTCTTGTATTTTTCAGGAAATAGTATACAAGTGGATCTTATACCACTTGATATGCATGGATTCGATGTGATCCTTGGGATGGATACCTTAGAGAAGTATAAGGTGGTGTTGGACTGTGGTTCCAAGCAGGCAATGTTTGTTGATGATGGAGAAAAGTGGATCTTCCAAGGAGATAGGAAGATTCTTCCGACGTCTCTAGTGTCGGCGATGGTGGCAGAAAAGTTGCTACGGCAAGGATGTAAGGCGTTCCTAGCTCACATTGTGGATACCAAGGCAAAGGATCCTAGCCTTGAGGAGGTGACTGTTGTCTGAGAGTTTTCATATGTGTTTCCTGATGAGTTCCTCGGTGTTCCTCCACCTCAAGAGATTGATTTTGAGATCAATCTGGTTCCTGGAACACAACCAGTTGCACAAACACCGTACAAGATGGCTCCAATAGAGATGGCAGAGCTAAAGAAGCAGTTACAAGAGTTGTTGAAGAAAGGTTTCATCTGACCGAGTACGTCACCTTGGGGTGCTCTAGTGTTGTTTGTTAAGAAGAAGGACAGATCAATGCTGTTATGTGTAGATTATCAGCAGTTGAACAAAGTCACGATCAAGAACAAATACCCGTTGCCAAGGATATATGATCTGTTCGATCAATTGCGTGGTGCTATAGTGTTTTCAAAGATCGATCTACGGTCCGGATATCATCAGTTGAGAATTAAGGTGGATGACATACCAAAGTCAGCTTTTAGGACGAGGTATGGTCACTTCGAGTTTGTGATTATGCCGTTTGGGCTAACCAATGCACCTACTGTTTTCATGTATTTAATGAATAGGGTGTTTCGTTCATTTCTAGATTAGTTTGTTGTAGTCTTTATAGATGACATCTTGATCTACAGTCAGGACAGTCAGAAGCATGAACAACATCTTCTTCAAGTGTTGACTCTCCTTCGCCAACATTAGTTGTATGCCAAGTTTAGTAAGTGTGAGTTCTGGTTGAAAGAAGTAACTTTCTTGGGTCATGTGATATCTGCAGAAGGAGTTAAAGTGGACCCGAAGAAGGTGGAGTCCGTTACAGAACGGGAACAGCCGAAGACGCTGACTAAAGTTTGTAGTTTCCTAGGTTTAGCAGGATACTACCAGAGGTTTATAAAGGACTTTAGTGTGATCGTGTTGCCCATGATAAAGTTGACTAGGAAGGATGTACCTTTTGACTGGAATGATCGTTGCCAGGAAGTTTTCCAAAGTTTGAAAGAGAAGCTGACTAGTGCTCCAGTGCTAGTGTTTCCAGAGCCTGGGAAGGGCTATGGTGTTTTCTGTGATGCGACCAAGAAAGGATTAGGTTGTGTGCTGATGTAGGAGGATCATGTGGTTTCTTTTGCTTCGTGACAGCTTAAGAAACACGAGGAGAATTATCCGACACATGATTTGGAGTTGGCAGTGGTGGTTCATGCATTGAAGATTTGGAGACACTATCTTTACTGGGAAATGTGTCAGATCTTTATAGATCATAAGAATCTAAAGTACATCTTTTTGCAGAATGAGCTAAATATGCGACAGCGTCGTTGGATGGAGCTAATCAATGATTATGACTGCACCATTGAGTATCACCCTGGTAAAGAGAACGTGGTAGCTGACGCTCTTAGCCAAAAGTCTTCTTCTCTTCCTACAAAGAAGGCACAATTGGGTTCCTTGGTATGCCATAGACGGGATATGTTTGTTTCCTTACAGCAGATGAATGTGCAGATGAAAGTTTCCTTGTTAGAAGGACTTTTGGCACAGATGCAAGTCAAGCCTACGCTGAGACAGCAAATCAAAGACGCACAACAAACAGATGATACAGTGCAGTTGATCAGGTCAAGCTCAGCATCGAAAAGCGTGATGGGTTCCATGAGTCCGAAGATGGACTAGTTTGCTATCATGACATAATGGTGGTTCCCGATGATGATAATCTAAGGAAGCTAGTACTCAAGGAAGCACACACATCGATGTATGCTATGCATCTAGGAGTCACCAAGATGTATCATAATCTAAAGGACCTGTATTGGTGGTCTGGCTTGAAGAGAGATGTAACCGAGTTTGTGGCTAGGTGTGCAGTATGCCAGCAAGTCAAGGCTGAGCATCAAAAGCCGGCAGGTACGTTACAACCCCTGCCAATACCGCAGTGGAAATGGGATCACATAACCATGGATTTCGTAGTTGGTCTGCCCAGGATAGCTAGGAATCTTGATTTCATTTGGGAGATAGTGAACAGATTGTCGAAGTCTACCCATTTCATACCTGTGAAGACAACGTATATAGCCGAGAAGCTCGCTCATGTATATGTAGATGAGATAGTACGCTTGCACGGTGTACCAGCAACAATAGTTTCCAACATAGGTCCTCAGTTCACGAGTCATTTCTGGGAACAGTTGCATAAGGCATTAGGAACACATTTGAGGTTCAGCACCGCTTTCCACCCGCAGACAGATGGACAGTCTGAAAGGACTATTCAGACTTTGGAGGATCTTCTTTGGGCTTGTGTTTTGCAGTTTCTAGGCAGTTGGGATGTACATCTCAGTTTAATAGAGTTTGCCTACAACAATAGTTACCAACGGAGCATTGACATGGCTCCTTATGAGGCCATATATGGTAGGAAGTACAAATCTCCCCTATGTTGTTATGAATCTATTGAGTATCAGCTTTTGGGTCCTGAGTTAGTACAACAGACAAAAGAAAATATCAAAGTGATACAGCAACAACTGAAAGCTGCATAGGACAGACAGAAGTCTTATGCAGACAATCGCCGACGACCTTTAGAGTTCCAAGTGGGAGACAAAGTGTACCTCATGGTCGCACCTTGGAAAGGCGTGTTAAGGTTTGGCCAGAAAGGTAAGATAGCACCCGGGTATATGGGACCATACTCGTTAATAGCACGTGTTGGCAATGTCACTTACAAGTTAGAGTTGCCGCCAGAGTTGTACAGGTTACACCCACTGTTCCACGTAAGCATGCTGAAGAAAAGTCACCCAGATACAGGGACAGTGATACAGCCAGTCGAGGTCGAGCTTGATGAATATGTGACCTACAAGAAAGGTCCTGTGATGATCCTTGACAAAAGAGTAAAGAAGCTAAAAAAGAAGGACCTGGTTCTGGTAAAGGTTCTTTGGCATCATTGTCGTATTAAGGAAGCCATGTGGGAGCTTGAGGAAGAGATGAGGAGGAAGTATCCCTTGCTTTTCTCTTCGGATTTAGAGGACAAAATCCCTTTGTAGAGGGTTATAGCTTGTAAGGACCCTAACCTCTGTATAGGGTTTATCCTGTTTGCTTTGCTTAACCCTGATGTTTAGTTTCTTGCTAATCACCTTTAGTGGCGATTAGGGTTTGTTTGTTCTTGTTGTGTGTTGGAGGTGTTGCTTGCAATTAACCCAAGTTTAGGGTTTGTGGGCAAGATGTCACCTTGAGAAGTGTTCTTCTCTATCTTTGCTTCCTCTAGTGTTGAGAGGAAGGGTTGGGCTCGTTGCTTGAGTTGCCTTGGGCTTGGATGAGCCTTGTTGGGCCTTGTTGTGCTTTGCTTGACCTTATTGGACCTTATGTCGGCCATAGGTGTGACGCCCAGGGAGCTGTGTCGGGCATGGTGTTGGGGTGTATCGTCCATGGACCCCTTTGACCCTTTGACCTCATTTGTGTCACCACTAGTGGACACTTGGTGCTTGATGCTTGCATGTGGCAATGGCCTTGGACATGTGTTTAAGGTAAGTTAGAGAGGTGGCATTGCCCATGGACAAGTGTCCCTAGGTGGGCGACACCTTGCCTTGTCTTACCTTAGTTTCTCCTCCATCCTCTCCTATATATGTGTTCCCTTTCTCTTGCTAAGGATCCCTTTAGTTCCTTAGTTTCCCCTCCCCTTTGGTTGCACGACACCTATTCCTTTGCAAATCTTGGTGGCCGATCCTTATCTTGGAGTCTTCTTGTTCTTCCTCTTGAAGTGGCCGAAGGTGTAGCTTGGTGCTAGGAGCTTGGAGCTTGCTTAAGGCGGGTTACATAACTCCTAACCCTAACCATATTACCTTCTTCTATATTCTTGTATGTTTTCTTATGATCATAATCGGCCATGTATGTTGCTAGATAAGTTTCTTTCTTAGTTGCACCTAGTTGGCCGAACCATGTTTTAGAGTTTCCTTGTTGAGCAACACTCCTTTCCCTCCTTGGTCTAGAGAAGTGAGCTTGAGCTCTAGTAATATGAGCAATACCCCTCTCTCATTTAAGTTGAGAGGTGAGCTTGTGTTCTAATTTCTTGAGCAACACCCTCCTCTCACCATGGATTCGAGAGGTGAGCTTTTTTGGTAGATGTAGATCTATGTTAAGGTTGATCCTTGTGGTTGCCCAAGTTGTGATAGAGGTTGTGAAAGACCCCTCTCTTGGTTTTTGAGAGGTGAGCCGATCTTCTTGATCATTCTAGGGTTTGGTTCCCTTGTGCTGGAGGTTGATGATGATCTTGTTGGGTTGTATCTTGTATGATATGGCTTTGGGATGGTGCTGCCCGATACCCTCTCTTGGACTAGAGTTCTGGGTCGATATGATGAGGTTGTTTTGGGCGATACATCTTGGTCTTTGCCTTGTATGTTGGCCGACAGGATGAGACTAGCTTGGTTGGACGATAGGCTTTCCCTTGGTGCCCTTGTATCATTGGAAGATGTGTGTTTTAGTGGGCATTATAGGGTTTTTCTGGGCACCATGGCTCTAGCCGATATGGTAGTTGTTGCCCGTTATAAGCCTAACCCTATACACATGGATGCACGACACATGGATGCACGATACACATGGATGCACAACACACATGGATGCACGATACACATGGATGCATGACACACATGGTTGCACGACACACATGGATGCACGATACACATGGTTGCACGACACACATGGATGCACGATACACATGGATGCACGACACACATGGATGCATGATATACATGGATGCACGACAAACATGGATGCACGATACACATGGATGCACGACACACATGGTTGCACGACACACATGGATGCACGACACACATGGATGCACGACACACATGATTGCACAACACACATGGATGCATGATACACATGGACGCACGACACATACGGTTGCATGATACACCTTGAAGTGGTGGCCCGACATCCTTGCTTTAGGCCTGGCCGATATGTGACTAGAATGCTTGGGCGATATGAGAGAAGTTACCCTGCCGGATACCACCTCTAGTGAGTGTGCCCTACCCGTCACACTTCTTGTGAGGGTAATGGGCACTTCTAGTGAGGGTCATGTTCCACCCAAAAACCCATATGATAGTTCTTTATCATGTAATCACATTCTTGTTGATAAGAATTATGGTTTATGGTTTGTGAACCTTTGACATGTTTGGTAATAGTAAGGTGGTTGATATAGTAGAACGCACATATGAAAGCATGACATATGTGAAACTCTAATGACATGATATTACATGTGTTTATGATCATCTTGAATCATGTATATATAATGATGAGTAATGATAAGTTTGGAAGTATATGAGTTGCTTCACATGATGATGTGACCCATGTCTATGGTCACAGGTTTGAGGCATGAATGATAAAGCATATAATCACCAATGTTGCCCTATATTTGATAACATGATCCTTCTGTTAATGCATGATGGCTTCAGTTATCTCTATGATTGTGTATACTAACCATGTAGGTGTTTCACACGGATGCATAGCCAGGTAAAGGGCTATGAGGTATATATGTTTGAATATCACTGCATTGATGGTCACTCTTGCTGATGAGATAACCTGCATCACCTGTATAATGTGTTTAGGTCTGAGGACCTGAGTTTGGCTAAAATGCCTAGTTGAGGTGTTATCCTCTAATGATGAGATCTGGGATTGTAATCCCCAGCAATGAGAATGCCTTATGAGGAAGTGGTTTCTTGTGATAAGGGATTGAGATCCCAGGATATTGTGATGGTGGTGATAACAAGGTAACTTAATGTTATGTATGTGTTACAACCTGGTTGCCTCAACAATTAACTTAAAATATACTAATTAGTTACAGTGAAATATTTCATGTAGTTTTACCTGGCCATAGATCCATCATCGTCAGTAGCTGGTGATGGTGAAACGGGTTCTCCTACGGGTTAACCCGGAGCGCATATTGTTGAATATGCAAGGTTTCTCCTATCCTAAAATAGAGAGGACTCGAGTGCAGCTGCGGTTGCAGACTCGGGATAGATAGAGCATGGTCAACAGGTCCATGGCTCAGTGTGATAGAGCGTGAATGTGTTCATGGCTCAGGGAGCACGGTGAACTGGCATGTGGCTCAAATATACTAGCACCGAGACCTGTACCAAGGTGGGATAGAGAAAGGGTAGCCTGCGGGAGCTGACCCAATGGTGAGGCTGCTTAAGCATGAGATTGTAGTCCTGCTTTGGTTCTCGTGTACTGACCACGAGGTGGGAGGTCGTGGAGTATGGCTCTTTCATTGACCTTGTATGGCACCGACTCCGAGTTTCGCAGCTGTCGGTTGGATTTGAGTGGTGCGACTCACTTCCTCAGGGCATAATAACAAGTAATCCAGCCGAATAGTATTTATTGCTTAATGCAAAACACGGAACATTGGTTGAGGCCCTACTTGTGTAGTTGATCTTGTTATACCTTGTAGTTACTTATATGTTCCTTATGTTATATGATAAGATCTTATAAATCTTATCTTTTCAACCATGTTCCATAAACAAATACTTGGTTATATGTTCTCCGTACATCTTGGTAAGCTTGATGGTAATAACAACATTTCTCTATAGACTGCTCTTATTCTACGCTTTATCAGTTATCTGTTGTTGTTGCTTTAATCTTTCTAAGGTTTTATGGTTTCGGCGGGGAGTTATGTTTCTCGTTGGGACTGTGCGTCTCACCCCGTTGATTTTCAACCTTTTTAGGGGTTCGCGCTAGACGTGGTGGTGGTCGGGGGGTTGCGGCCGAGCAGCAAGACAAGCAGTAGAAGGCAAGAGATGGATATGTTGTTGTTTTGGTTGTTTTGTAGTAGAGTCTTAGAGTCATCCCTATATTCTCAGGTCCTTGGAGGCGTTTTGATGTTGTTTTATGATGTATAGATGATGAAGCTTTGCATATCATGCTGCTGGTCAGACGTGGCCCGTTATGTATATATAAATAGGTGATGAACTCATGTGATGACAAGACAGCTAATCTGTTAAGTTGTGAACACATATCAAGGCTTGTAGATGTTTTTATAACCTGTCTTCTTGCAGGATGAGGATCTGAATCTAATATTTTCTTGGTTTATCTGCTTCCCAAAATCGGTTTTAATTACCCTGTGTTTTTGGTACTTTAGTGGTTTATGGTGTTTGATGCACGTTTTCATGTGGCACCTCACTGTCTGTGTAATATCGGGATGTGTCGCCACACAAGGTGCAAAAAAATCCTGAAATAAATATTCCAACTTCCTTTTATCAATATTTATCCAATTTCATCTTATTCCTTAGAATTTCTATTCCAATTTTAGGGTTTCTTGAAAATTAGGGTTTCATTTCCTTTTTACCACTTTTATTTTACTTTTATAAAAATATCCATAAAACCCTAATTATCTTGTCTTATTTTCCATTAAGATCCTTTAGATCAGGTTTTGTTCACAAAATCCCTAATTTTCGGATTATTATATCTTTTCTTCCCTTTTTCTTCACTTAGGGTTTCTAAGGGTATTAATTACAACATTAGGTTTAAAAACCCTAATTCTTGCAATTTCCTCATCAAAACAGGTTAAAATCTAACTTCATCATTAAACAAGTTAACCATGCATGAAGTAACCAAATTGTAGTATTAAATCTATCCTTGATTAACAATTAGGGTTTCTAACCACAAATTAACACCTTTTCATCAAAATTAGATAATTTTTCACAAAGAGATAGATTTAGGCTTTCAAACTATTTTTAGTGTATTCCTCTTATTTTTGTGATCACTTTTCATGTATTAACTTTATTCATCTGAGTTTTCTATCAAAAGATGTGATTTTTATAAGAAACTCCTTTTTATTGCTTTACTTGCTATATTTCTAGAAAAAACAGGACCGCCCAATCCATGGGCCGCGGATCCACTGAGGATCTAACGGTCGTGGATGCGCGCACCCTTTACTTTCAATCAAAAAAAATAGATGTATTTTCTAACCTTGATTCTATTGAAGGAGGCAAGGGGCAAATTGGTCAATCTGCGGTCCTCTTCTTCTTCTACCTCTCAACCTCGTCACTGTAGCAGCGATGGTCAACCGCGAGGTTGACTCTTCGATCTCGTCCTCTTGCGAACAAACCAACTAGTCAAGGAGCTCCACCTCCCTTCTACGAACTTGACGACGCCTTCAATTGTCCGCCAAGAATGCGACACAAAGCTCTCCTACTCGCCGGACTCCGGTGAGGCTCGCTGAGGTATCGAGAGCGCAAGTCAAGATGGTTGGAGCAATTGAGGGTACTAGGATGCTCCTTGCTCTCCGCCGCAGCAGTTGGGCTAACAAAAAGAGATGTCGGTTCCCTCCTTGACCCTCCCCTATATATAGGGTCGAGGTCAGGTTCACAAGGATTGGGCGTTTCCCAGATCGACGACCAAACCTAAACAAAATAGGGATGGATCTCCGTGGTTTCCCTTCCTGAATCCAATAGAGTCATTAGTAATCTTGCACATTCAGTGGATTGCGAGGAATCCAAGAGGGAAAGTCCCTTTGTTAACCGCAGAATCACAGTCCCAGTGGGACTTAGGTGAGGAGTGTCACGGACTTCATTGCTCGTGCTCAAACACAAAGGAAAATACTTTTTCGTAATTCAGAATAAATCCAAATTTTAGCAATTTCTTAGGAAATTTGTATCTCCCAAACCCTTGCTCCTTTTAAACTCAAATTTTAAGGGAAGGTTTGTCTTATCATTATATAGCTTGGTACGAAATTTGGGAAACAAATTTCAATGAATGAGAAGTCTTCCTTCTCTCCCAAGTTATCTCATTAATTAATCCAAATTAATTTATATTCCTTTTTCCTTTGCGATTATTTTGTTATTTTGGGTCCCTTGGTCCTCAAGAAATCCTAAAGGCACGAATTCCCATATTGGGGAATATTGGTTTGCCTTTATCTTCTTTTAAAAGTCTATTTCTCATATTCTCCTTTTATTTAATCAAATCAATTTCCTTTTTATTTCTCTTTTCTTTTCAATTGGGCACATGCGGTGAATGCTAGAGAGATGTATAAACTCATGTATAGGACACAACGATTGAGGCCATTGTAGGAAAAATGGGCATTGCAATAAGAAAACTTGATGTCTGTGGATTCTTACGTACGTTCCAATTGCACAGAAAAAGGCGGAGGTAGATAAGGCAAAGCCGAGGCCACCGAAGATGTACTTCAAGTAGGTTTAAGAGTTCAGGGACAAATGTGAGGAAATTAGCAATGGAGGAGCAATTAATGGAGGCTGGTGGTACTTTTGGGGTAGTTATATAGGAAAGGGGGAGACTAATAGGGTTTTTGTAACCCATGGTTGTGAGGGGAGGTGAGATCCCAATTGGGGTTTCGTCAATAGTCCACGGGGAAAGGCATGTTAGGGCTTGACCAAAACAACTGAGAGGGATGGACATAGAGGAGGAAAGATCTTGTAACATGATTGAGTAATGTGGGAGAGAGAGGAGACGAGGGCAATACATGAAAACTGATCTAGTTTTGCAAAGAGTGCGGAGGAAGAGGACAATCTTCTTATTGTTAGATCGGTGATGAACAACTAGCAACATGCCCAAGAAAAAGAAAAGGAGAAAAACATGTGTGATAGAAGAAAATTCGAGACTTTGGTCTTAATCATCACATTAAATGAATTTCTAATTAAATTCTAATAAAACCATATGAAAACTTGCTTAATTAATTTGGACAGTCAAATAAGGTCAAAACTTGATCAAATTTTAACCACATGGCTAATAAGGAGTAAAAATTATTCCTATTTATTTAGGTTTCTATTTTTATGATATTATTTCCAATAATTTATTAAAGGATATTATCTTGAATTATGTATGTAAAATATTAAATAATGTGCCACATCATTTCATAATTATTTTCTCTAAGTCTAAAATGAGATGATTAATGAATAACAATCCCGGATTTATTATGTATCCTTGTTTACCCCTTCATGGGAATATGATGTTGGAGGAAAGAGAGAAAAAGGTAAGGATAACCAATGTTCATCAATTTGAATAATTTATAATTCCTAATACATATATGAAAGAGGACATATATTATGAGTCCCATTTCATTTTCCTTTCTTCAATTTCTTATAATATATATTATCTCATGGTCTTTTTACGTTAAACCCCTCAACTATTGTTATATAGGAATATCCCATTCTAAGTTTTAATTTGGCTTTGAAAATTGGGATGTGATAGATGCACAAATGAAATCATTTGAAGACATTAAAAGTCAACTTGTAAGGAGGACTAGACATATACTTCTTCTCATATACTTCTCATATCAACAATTTTGATGATGTAAAGTTATGTAAGTTCTAGAGCAACATCTTGTAACCAATATATTTTATTTAATGGAAATTATTTGCTATTGATAATTATTTAATTAAAATATAGATCCTTGGGAAAATTTTAGCTAGTGGTTGTCATCTTTTTGGGCTCCGTTAATTGGGGGTTGCTGAAAAGTGAGGTCATTACAAAATGAGCAAACGAAATGTAAATGACAAATGACATAATGGTGGATGAGTGTAATAAAGAATGGAACGAGAGTTTGACAAAGAATGGAACACAATTGACTGAATAAGGGAGTAGGAATGTGATAAGGAGTGGAAGGAGAAGGAGTGTGACAAAAAATAAATCATAATGAACTAAATATAGGACTAGGAGTGAGCAGAGGAATTGTAGTGGAGTAAAAGTGACCATAAGAATGGTACATGTCTAATGGCATAACTGTACACGAGTGTGAAGAAGAATGGTCCATGAGTCTGACATAGAATGGATCACGCTTAACAAAATAGTGGAGGAGTTTGATGAAGACTGGATCATGATTACCAAATAATACAATAAGAGTTTGATGAAGAATGGATAATGATCAACTGACTAGAGTAGGAGTTAGAATAAGAGTAGTACACCATTGATTGAATAGTTAAAAAATGGTTTGGGAAATGTTCCTCTCGTAGTATAAAAGTGTCAACATCCTTTCATGGACATGCAAGTAGAATCTATTTTATTACCCCTTTCATTATCTTTAGTACGCTTCTAATTGAGAGAGGCGATGTAGATGGAGATTGTTCTTGCAAGCCTATAAGGAAGCTACTAAATACACAATGGAAAATATGGGACATTCATATAAAAAGTATTTATGACATTCATATGAATAATTGAACACATGCCAATGATTAATGGAATGAAGTTGTATGAGACAATTAATGGAATGCAATCTTAGAGATGAAAACATACAAATAATTGAATAATGAAACACATGTGAATGATATCATGGACCAATATTGTCATTAAGACTGGAGCACATATTAATGAGTTGTGGAACAACACCTACAAAAGAAATATGATAATGAAATTATTAGGATCCTCATAATGTTTTGCTTGCCTTGTTTCTCTTGCTACATATATGAAAATCACGTGAATGAACTATGTAATTAGTATTAGAGGAAACATTGAATAATAGAAGTTATATGACTAACCATACACAATATTTGTATGAAGATCATTAGAAATAATATACCCTCATTTGATTTTAGAAATGGAACAAGTCTTATCTGTTTGGGTATGTGACTTCATATTAGGAACGTGCATGTAATACTTATGTGCAAGAGTTGTGTCTTCCTGTGAGAAATCACAGTAGGTCTTGTTGTCAAAACTAAATTTATCCTTAAATGTGAGCAAGCAAGACAATCCTTAAAAAATTAATTAACAAATTAAGAATCTTTTTGTGATATTTGTTACCAACTCTGATCTTGATAACTCATCTCACCTATCTAATTGATATTTAGATAACGCAAAGATGTAACAACGAGTTGTTGAATATTCTAAACTAGTGAGGATGGGACCTCCATAGAAGACCCTCTTTGACATTTTTTAAAAGCCATATCCATCACATTCATCCGCTCATCAAAACCCAAGATATACATTTGACTGAAAATACTACAAACGGGTTATAATATGTAGGATAAATCATTGTATGCATATTTTTTCAAATTCTTCGCATCATAAGTACAATAGTCCCGTCCCTGAAATGATCTCGGATATAATCTAACCGTTTACAAAAAAGTGATCTTTTTTAACCGCCCAAACCTCACTCGACACATCCTCATTGATGATCACTTCATCACTATATCTTTTTGCGGTAGGTAAAGTATACAATTCTCTAATCAAACTAATGTATGTATATGTGTGAGTTGGTTTTTGGGTGCCAGTTTGTAGAAAATGGACATGTAAGGAAATTTCTTGTTCAGTTACGTACTTATTCCAACTATAAAAAGAATAAGCCTCAGTTTCAAGAAATTAGATCCTCTACAAAACACCAAGAGGCAGATTTGGAAGGAAGCTATTCAAGAACAGATGGAACTATTCCTACTTCAAGAACAAACATCAATTTTTCATTATTATCCTATCACTCATATTTTGCTTTTTGGATTTCTTCTTAGGCTCTGATTGGTTTGTCGTAACTCATCTAAAAAACTTATGAACTGGAGTTCCTTGAGCAGTTTTTCATGATTGGTTTAAAGTAAGTGTTGGAACTTGAGTTCCATGACTTCCGATGAGTTACAAACCTACATACAGAATACAATTCCTGAGTTCCCTCTTAAAAAGAGCGGTAAACAAGTTCTGGGACAACTAACAACATTTCTTATATAATTTTATTCTTCATTCGTAATAAATGACATGTAAAATATTTATGACTAGAAATATTAGCAGTGTGGATATAGTTCATTGCTAAAACCACAACATAATATGATAAAATATCATACACTATAATCGCACTATGAAAAATATTTTACAGTATAACCACCATAATGAGTACGATCTACAAAATAAAAAAATATAAACATCATGAGAAAAGAACACCACACCATGTGAAAATAATGTGATTTACGGAATGTATTTTTATTCTTCATGTTTAAAAAATATGATGTGAAATATGATAATTAAGTGTAACGTTGCACGAATAATACAGTAAAAGTTTCCTACAGAAATAATGTGAAAATTAATATTTTAGATTACGCTAAACAATGATGAACCAAAACTTATATTTATGAACACATGAAATGTGAATATTATTACAATACTTTGTATACACAAGTGAAATAAAAATATTGTGATGTGATTTTCATCATAACATTTTTATTAAGATTTAATTGTACCACAATAAAATATTTTGGAAGAGTAAAATCTACACCATAATCATTTGTTGTGGTTATTATGATTTAAGAATGTTATGTTTTTACGAATATGATTTTTTTATGTCATTGCCAACCTCATTTATTTATAATATATAATAAAAATTAACAATATTTTTAATGATTTCTATATTTACACTTGTAAGAAACCAATCACATGGAAGTCAATGGAACTTAAGTTCCAGAAACTAAACTAGAGTTCCCAAAAAAATAAGTTTCACGGAACTCATGACTTACACCAAACCAATAGGAGCCTTAGTCAAATAAAAGAATGATCCTTCTGTCTCTGAGACAAAAAAGAGATGGACATTAATAATGCATTGACTAACAATTTCCTTAAGAATAAGAACGCAAAAAAGATTCTCGTCATGCATTCCAAATCATATTTTTTAGCTAAAATCACGACCGCATCGGAGTCAACAGTACAAGAGACTGGATCCGAGTCAACAGAACATTTATATAGAAGTAGAATATGAAGCAACTAAAATGTTGAAAAGGACGATATCGGACCAATTTGTTTCTGGGAAAGAGAAAGTGGTGTAACATTACCCAATTTTAACAAACCGATGTTTACAGTCAACCAACTAAAAGAGTTATATATAAGCCGCACCGTGAGACGCTGGTCACATGCTCCATCCTGCTCGTACACCGGTGTGGATAGAAATAGCATCTGGGGTAGAATAAAAAAAATAAGTATAAAAAGAACGATTTAGCGTGAAATCTGCAGATTGCAGGCAAGGCAAGATTGAGACTCAAAAACTGGAAAATGGATCTAACAAACGCTAGCAATTGAGCTGGTCAATGTGGCTTTTTACAACAGCGTAGGCAACTTGTGTTGTTCTTCTATAGAATTGATTAATACCGAAGATGCTCCCATTCAGCAATAATTGAATTAGGTTGCCACTGATTGATACAGCCTACCAGACTTTCGAAACTGATTGGGTTGGTAGTTGTACAGATTCGCTGCTCCTCTTTGAGTCATATTACATATAGTCACCTTTGCACCGGCTACTCATTCTGGCCTCGGGAGTCAACCAGAATCCTAATCCCAGCTATGCCAGCTGATACGAATTAATTTGTCTGTGTAGAAGTGGAAGGGTCTTTCGTGACTCCCGAAGATTCTCTCTCAATTTATTTCTCCTAGTGATTTTCCAGTAGATCCGGTTCTCTGTCTCTCCGGTTTTCTTTCCGGCCATTCTACCCTCATTACCCTCATAATCTATTTCTGTCCCAGACAGACGGTACCAGAGCTCGTCGTTGTTGCCCTCTGCGTTCAGGTGCTCTCACCGGTCATTTTAGAGCTCATTGTGTTTCCATGCAGCAAGAATTAACCGCCATTGACAAAACTCATCGCAAACTACCCCGAGGTTATGAGTGTTGACGCTCTTATCCAGAGGTTACTATTGTTCTTTGATAATTGTGGGTTGCTAGAACACGCACAATACTGATTTTTTTCACCCCAAACGTGAATTTATCTTTTCTACAAATCTTGCACAGTGCATGCTTTCCCTCAGAATTTGCACAGTACGCACTTTTTCTTAGAACGTATACAGTACATGCTCTAAAAACCACTACTCTAGACATAGTTTAATAATTTATAATATTTTTATAAATTCTGTATTTTTATTTTGTCCAATAATATTTCATAATCTAGTGCCATATGTATTCAAATTTTTTATAGTATTATATGATCATATTTGTTGTGTTTCTAATGTATTAATAATATGTGTTTTCAGGTACAACATAGTTCATCAAGTCCTTCTGCGTCGAGAAAAGATTAACAAATGATATGCCCAACCAAATTGTTCATGGACTAGCATGACGAATACATGTAACATATGGATGTTTATGTACATCTTGTATTATATGTATTGTACTTTACATCGTGTACTTTACGAGCTTGTAAGTTGTGTTGGTATTGTTGGAAAGTTAAGACATCTTCCGATCATCATGAACAATCACTTGAACGAGAGAGTGAACATCATTCAACGATTAACAAATGATCTAGCATTTTCAACAAAATTGTTCAACGGACTAACTAGACAGATACATGTAATATATGGATATTAGTATTGTACGTCTTGTACTATATATTTTGAATTGCACCTCTTGTAATTTGTGTTGACATTGTAATTTGAGCAATGATTGCAATCTATAATGTTGTAAAATAAATCGTGTAATATATAGGGTATTCTAATGGGTTCTAGTATTGTATACCAGTAAAGTAACATTATGATGAAAATTAGAAGTTGTTGTTTTTTAGCATTGTACGACACAAATATCATGTATTGTATGTATGACTAAATTCTGTGAGTTGTTTTGTTATGAGTTAGTATTGTATGAAGGAAAAATTACGTACTACATGTACGATGAAAGTTTGAAAGGCATGTTGTCATATGTTAGTACTGTACGACATGTATTGTATATCTTGTACGTTTTGTAATTTGTGTTTGTATTATACACGAAGAAAGTTAAGACAACCTCAAATCATCACGGGAGTGTAAACTGTATTCATATATAAAAAGTAATTGTGTAAGCAATATATGCATAAGGAAAATTATCAGACGATGTTAGCACTATACGTCTCGTACTGTACGTCTTGTATTGTACGTAAAAATTGAGTTAAAAATGATAATGATCATGCATGAGTAAAAATTGTAATATGTAATGTTATATAAATATTGTATATATGATTAAAATTTAAAAATTGTATTGTTGTCTATATATAACATGTATATATAATAATATTAGATAAAACATATGAAATAGATTATAATTAAAAAGTATCAACAAATGTACATACAATACGTGCGTATTTGAGAATGAATCTGGATTTGGGAGATATCGAGAGGCAATAGAGTTTAAAAAAAAAAATAGACACTAAAATTTCAATCTAAATATGTTTCATAATCTGTGATGGATTGTGATATAAATGCCCAATTCGTTGGGGAGTGAATACAATAATTACATTTTGATGTGCTTTGCATGACTATAGCATGATCGATATACAAAAGATTGACGGTGAAATATAGATGAGATGCAAAAGATTGACTGCTGGTGGAATATGCTAAGAGATGCATTAAAAATTGTTTTTCTCATACCCCAGAGAAGTCAGCCAGCAGGTGACTAAGTGACTATGGCTAGAATTTTTCCTTTCTAAGAGGAATGCGCTGCTCCTTTCTATTTATGATAAAAGTGTATAACCCAATACATGATGTGGGGTTGAGATTAAATTCCTTAGCACCGTGGTATCATCTTGGACGGGGACCGTCCTGCACGTCAATTAAGGACCAACAAGTTCTACAGCTTAGCAATCAGTGTCAACCTAATGCTTTTAATACAGAACGGGAACGTCTTGGGCATTAATCAATCCTCTCCAAGAGACAAGACAAGTTGCCTACGTGGTTGTTGAAAGACGTAGGGACCAGTTGATTTGGTAGCGTGTGATAAGTTCCTATTACAATTTATGGGTCATACCTTTCCTTGCCCGCATTAGGGAGGTGAGACATCCATTTAAGGGCTAATTTGGTTGGATGTAAAATCAGCCAACATCAGGAATTCGTAAGTAATGAGTTGTAACTAAGTTGATTTTTCTTGGTTCTGAGTAGATTTAAGTGGATGATTTAGTTTGTACACATTTGGTTGAGGGCAGTTGTAGCTTGCGGTTCATATATTTATACATCAGCAGATATCATGACTATCGGAAAGTTGTCATATTTATACAGCCTGAAGACGACAGGTTGTATGCTGCAGAGATCCTGAACTGAAACCGCGTCGGCGCGGTCTGTTTTCCCACTTTTCTTTAGATTTGAAGATGAGGATAGGTTCCGTTTCCGCATGGTGGGCTGCGATCTTGTCCAACCAAACGTAAGAGTTTGAAACCATTGTGTACTTGCAACTGCGGGAACTCATTTGCAGCGGAACCAAACGGGTACATGTGATTTGTACAAATAGAGTCTTTTTCATTTAAAAAATAACTCTTCCTTCAATTATCTTCGGAAGCAGTTCAAATATCGTTGTCACACCACTTTCCAACCAGTAATTTATCAACAAGGTTATCCATTTCTCCTTCTGTCATCCGTGATTCTACGAACGCAATAATGGTTGATGTTGGTAACGGGAAGAGGATCGGAAGAACAGGGAATATATCCAAGAGACCAGTGGACAATGAAATATACAGTACGGGGCAAACGTGTTTCATAAAGTATACAAATATAATACATAAACGTTACATTTGACTCAGGCTGCTCAGGCAAGTTACACATTCAACAACAAGAAGAAAAAAGATCAGTTTTGTGTGGGATTATGCTATTTAAGCCTTTTATTCGTTTTCCAATCTATTGCACTCAGTGTGGAAAGATCAGTCATGGCTTGGAAACAGAAACAGCTTATTCGGAAAAAAACTCAACTAGCTTCTGCCCTGATCAATCCACAGATTGTGGTTTTGTACTTAACGGCATGTTTATCTTTTTCTCTGCAGCTAGTAGCGTTGTTCCAATTACTTATCCTTTTGGGACAGGCGTCGGATGCGCTCGGGAATACTTCGATCTCACATGCAATCAATCCTTCAACCCTCCTAAAATCTTCTTCCAGCACTCCAACATCGAGGTGTTTAACATAGAGAAATTCTATGCATAACCGACCACATATCCGGGGCCTTACCCGGACATCGGTAATGCCCACCTGCTCGCCCAACTACCTGCTGCGCCACCATGCATATTTAAATCAATATCTGCGGCACCAATTCTCTATGTTTCTACATACAAAAGTCATGCATGAAATGATTATCTCTCCGCCAAATACAAATCTACCACCTCAATTTTCGATTTCTCTCTAATGATTCTCTCTATTTTATTTCGAATTTCGTATATAGCTGTAAATCCCCTCAATCATCCCCTTCCTTTTTTATTTCCGCCCAACTCTGAGTAAGTACTGTATGTACCATTTGTTCATGTTGAACTAGTTCCGCCCAGCACTGAGTAAGTATTGTACGTACTATTTGTTCATGTTGAACTAGAACTATTTGTTCACTTATACAATTCAACAATAAGTATAATACCTAATTATTATTCTCATATTAGGAATAAACCTAATTACGCTACTCAACAAGCCATTAGTCACCCATGTGGTACATTCTCGTATATATTGCTAGGTATTGTACTTATGGATTAAATTTTCTAGGTACTATACTTATGCTTGAGTAAATGAGTTAAAATTAACAAGTGGACTACTGTACTTATGGATGCATTTTCCGCCAAGCACTGAGTAAGTATTGTACATATCATTTGTTCATGTTGAGTACTATACAAATACGTATTCTCTTTGTGTTCTTTTACAAATACGTTAGTATTGTACTTTTATCCTTTATATTACTAGGTACTGTAATTATGAACTAAATTTGCTAGGTACTGTACTTATGCTTGAGTAACTGAGTTAAAATTAACAAGTGGGGTACCGTACTTATGGATGTAATTTTATTGTTGATGCTTGAGCTGGTGTGCACTGTACTTTTGAGACCATTAACAAGTGGGTACCGTACTTATAGATATATTTTATAGTTGATTTTTGATCTGATGTGCACCATACTTTTAAGATCATTAACAAGTGGGCACTCAACTTATATCTGTATTTTGTAAAAAAAATATCTCCAGATGACAAATGTTGCTATTTGATTCCGTAGGTACTGTGGTTATGCATTCAGATCGCTTATACAGTTATGCTTGATTTTGTAATTTGCTAGGTACTGTACTATTGCGTCAGTAACTAAGTTGAAACTAACAAGTAGTTTGTACGATACTTATGGATTCACTTTATAACTGATTCTTGTATTGTACTTCCGTGAGAACGTAGAGGTGTTGAACCTAAGTAATAAAAAAATTTGTTTTTAAAAAAATTGGACGGCAGACAGCAGTTGGGAGATGTTTGGGAGTCCTGAACTTCTTTTCGGCTTCTGAGGTACGCAGAAGGTTGACATTAATTAAAAATGGCTGAGTGGAGTCTTTTTGCAGATTACCAAGGAACCCGGTGGGCAGCCGGGTGGGGCTTCCGGGTGTGGGTAGCGTTACTCTTTAACATATCACTGCATCCCGCCTTGCTACGGGTAGCATTGACTCCTGGCGTCGACTGCTATTCTAAAAACAAATGAGTAATTCTAGCCGTAACCGGCTGCCCACCCGGCCACCCACCCAGTGGGGCTCCTGCAAAGTCCAATTTGGACCAGCTTTATTTATTTTTAAATAGGAGGGAAGTAGAAACTAAGTGAAAAATTATATTGATCATAACTTTCAAGCCACAATGAATTTTTCAATGAAACAAAAAGTACTAGATTTGTAATAAAAATACTTTTCAATAAGACCAATGTTGACATATTTTAAAAAAATAATAATATGAGAAAATGTAATACATGTGTTTTGGGCATAATAGTTCATATTCTGAGCACATGTCCATAGTGTATACTTTGTCTCGTACAACCAACAACATTAAAAGTAAAAAAATAAAAGAGAGAGAAAATGACTATGTTCACAATTTTAGTCTAGTTTTATTTATTAAAGAAATAAATGATGAGAGAAGTAGAAGAGAGTGAAAATGTTTTTGTCCATAACTTTCACTCTGGAGCATTTTTTTAATGAAATAAATTGCATTAGAATCCTTATTAAAAATACTTTCCAACAAGACTAATGTTGACATACTTTAAAATAATGATAATATGAGAGAATTATAGTGTCATTATTTCAGGATATCATACACATGCTTTGGGTATAGACGTACAATACTTGTGAGTATAGTATATCACATTCGTGTTTCTCCCAAATCATATGCAATATTTACTTGTTAATCTATGGATTTGATTGAACTAACATTATCAATGAGTTTAAAACTATACTTTTGAATGAATAAGATCAAGAATTAGTTGTTCTTAAATATAGGTGAAAGTATTGTAGTTTAGTAAAATGTGTATGTTTTTAATGAAATGTGAATTAGTTTATATAGGTACGGTATGTGGTTATTGACAATCTTTTATACATGATATGTCTTGTACCGTACCAATAAGATCATCAAATCATGTATTATTATTATGTCTCGTACGGTACCTCTAGTACTGTACGTCTAGTACAATACTTTGTATTACAAAATGTGGTTGTTAGTACAGTACTTCTTGTACCAACAAGATCATCAAATCATGTATTGTTCTTGTTTCTCATACGGTACCTCTAGTACTATATGTCTGATACTATACTTTGTGTTACAAAATGTGGTTGTTAGTACTGTACTTCTAGTAACAACAAGATCATCAAATAATGTATTGTTTGTATGTCTCATACAGTACATCTAGTACGGTACGTCTAGTACTGTACTTTGTATTACAAAATGTGGTTGTTAGTATTGTACTTCTTGTACCAA
The DNA here is from genome assembly GCA_963693085.1 of Alisma plantago-aquatica. NCBI lineage: Eukaryota > Viridiplantae > Streptophyta > Magnoliopsida > Alismatales > Alismataceae > Alisma > Alisma plantago-aquatica. The sequence continues at coordinate 183,433,235 of OY856415.1, forward strand.
CAAGATCATCAAATTATTATTGTATGTCTCATATAGTACCTCTAGTACTGTGCGTCTAGTACTATACTTTGTATTACAAAATGTGGTTGTTAGTATTGTACTTCTTGTACAAACAAGATCATGAAATCATGTATTGTATGTCTTGTACAGTACATCTAGTATTGTACGTCTAGTACTATACTTTGTATTACAAAATGTGGATATTAGTTCTATACTTATTGTACCAACAAGATCATTAAATCATGTATTGTTGTTGTATCTCGTACAGTACCTCTAGTATTGTATGTCTGATACTATACTTTATATTACAAAATGTGGTTGATAGTACTCACTAGTACATAAACGACCTTTAGTGTCGGTTATTTAAGGCCTTTAGCGTCGAATTTAATGTGACACCTATGTGGGCGCCGCTAAAAGGCCAACTGTTAGGCATCGGTTTCCAAACCGACGCCACCACCCTTCGCGCGCCACCAAAAATGCGCTAGTATGGGGGTATAGGCGTCGGTTATTAGTTTGAAATCGACGACATAAACCTTCGCGCCATTGAAAGGGTGCCATTTGGGGTACTATCAAGGTCAATTTATTAGTGATAACTGAAGCCATCTCACCCACTGCCACGGTCATGCTGGCCAGCATGGTCGTGTTGTCTGGCCCGCTGCCACGGCCATGCTGACCAACATGCCATGGTGTCTGGCCCGCTGCCATGACCGTGCTGGCCAGCACGGCCGTGGTGCCTGGCCTCATTAGGGAAATCGACGACGGTTACTAGTAACGAAACCGACGCCAGAACCATAAGTGTCAGTTTATTATTGATAACCGACGTCACATCACATGCATTAGGCGTCGGTTATAATTATTTATCTGACGCTGTAATCATTTGTTGTCGGTTTTAAATAAATAACCGACGCCTATTTCACATTTTTTTTCTTATCAGTCAGCAGGCCTGCTGTGGCTGGTCGCAGGATGAGAAACCTGCAGTTCAGTTATGAACTGTAGGTTTTACGACATCCATTGATATCAGCCAACAACAAGCCACAAACCTGCAAAATTACAACATTAATTTTCACACATTTAGCAACCTGCAGTTCCATTTGATTTTCACACATGTAGAAACATTCATGTAGAAATTTGCAGTTCCATTCATTTTCACATTCATACATGTAGAAACATTTATATAGCAGCCAGCAGTTCCATTCATTTTGTAATTTGTGTTTGTATTATACACGAAGAAAGTTAAGACAACCTCAAATCATCACGGGAGCGTAAACTGTATTCATATATAAAAAGTAATTGTGTAAGCAATATATGCATAAGGAAAATTATCAGAAGATGTTAGCACTATACGTCTCGTACTGTATGTCTTGTATTGTACATAAAAATTGAGTTAAAAATGATAATGATCATGCATGAGCAAAAATTGTAATATGTAATGTTGTATAAATATTGTATATATGACTAAAATTTAAAAACTGTATTGTTGTCTATATATAACAATATTAGACAAAACATATGAAATAGATTATAATTAAAAAGTATCAACAAATGTACATACAATATGTGCGTATTTGAGAATGAATCTGGTTTTGGGAGATATCGAGAGGCAATAGAGTTTAAAAAAAATAGACACTAAAATTTCAATCTAAATATGTTTCATAATCTGTGATGGATTGAGATATAAATGCCCAATTCGTTGGGGAGTGAATACAATAATTACATTTTGATGTGCTTTGCATGACTATAGCGTGATCGATATACAAAAGATTGACGGTGAAATATAGATGAGATGCAAAAGATTGACTGGTGGTGGAATATGTAAGAGATGCATTAAAAATTGTTTTTCTCATACCCTAGAGAAGTTAGCCAGCAGGTGACTAAGTGACTATGGCTAGAATTTTTCCTTTCTAAGAGGAATGCGCTGCTCCTTTCTATTTATGATAAAAGTGTATAACCCAATACACGATGTGGGGTTGAGATTAAATTCCTTAGCACCGTGGTATCATCTTGGACGGGGACCGTCCTGCACGTCAATTAAGGACCAGCAAGTTCTACAGCTTAGCAATCAGCGTCAACCTAATGCTTTTAATACAGAACGGGAACGTCTTGGGCATTAATCAATTCTCTCCAAGAGATAAGACAAGTTTCCTACGTGGTTGTTGAAAGACGTAGGGACACTACCAAAAAACATAGTATAGATGACAGTCATGTAAAAAGTTATGCACTTTAGGTGACATATTTGTACATGATTTATAAAATAGATAACATACATTTTTGTATATTTGAAAGGGTGACATACTTTAGGTGACATGCATGTCTGTCACGTGTAGTCTGTGCAATATAGGTGACAGACATTTTATCATACTTGAAAGAGTGGCACACTATAGGTGACATACATTTGAATCACCTATGTTTTTCTGGGGGTTTACACATGTATATAAGTCAAGTGTAATATACAAGGAGACATAACATTTAGGTGACATGTATGTGTGTCACCAAAGTTATAGATGACATAAATTCATGTCACCTAACCTTAGAATTTTTACAGAATTACTATGAGAGAACATTGTCTTGATATGGGCCTTGAATTCTCACAAATGCATTACGGAGAACCTACTGTTAGAGGAAATTCTTGTGATATGGGCCCCAACCCTCACATATGCATTTTCAGAGAATTGTTGTGAGTGGACATTGTCACTATATGGGCCCCAATTCCTAAGAAATGCATTGAAAGAGACTTTTTATGAGAAGAAATGTGTCATGGTTCCTCCCGGGTGTATTTTTATTAGAATATATCAACACTTATTTGGTCATCGTGCGCTGGATGATGATGCAATGTGAGGGCATCGAGCCGCTACACGTGACATGGGCACCGACGACGATTCCGTTTGCTCCCACCTACCTCTAATTAATTATTGCACCTACCCCAGTATCGCTAATGGTAGGGGTTCTCTGCTCGTCTTGTTCCGGCCCCCACACCATAGTATCCAGATCCGACTTACCATAGTGTCTCCCGAATGCGGATGGAAGGTGACCAGAAAGGTTCGGTGATAACTTCAAGTCTGATTCAACTTATCAACTTTTGTTAGACTTGGCCATACCGGTGGTTTCTGCCCTTTTTTCGGCAACCATGTCCATAGCAGCAAGGAATTAGGGCAAGAACGTGCTCGGAGCGTCCCTGGTGCCTAGCCGTCCAGGTCTCAACATGTCGGGGATCGATACGATAGAGTTCAGCATCGATCCCTGGAGGCGGCAACCCATACATGGTTCCCTACAATCGTGTGTTAAGCAGGCTTGGCACTGGTCAACCCAGCAGGAAGGACTGCCTTGCTGGCCGCCATACACGAGAGGGTTCCCTCCATGTCTCAGTTCCACTCTCTTTAATGGAAAAATTCAGTTTTCCCACATCGGCAATGACACATTATGACCATCTTACTGCGTCACAAGTGAAAAGTCGTGAGGTTGTTGTTGTGGTCCTTTACCGCGCGGGGCCTACATCCTGCATGGTTGGACCTACTGCATAAGTTTCATGTCCTTTTAGGAGCCTCCATACATGTCGCGGCAAACCGTTAGCAGCTAACAGTTTTGGTAATCATCTTCAGGTTGTTCATTTATCTTCACTGAGTCGTGTTGATGGAATCCGTAAGGTGTTGGAGTATGTGAATGTTTGGTAGGGCTTGGTGTTTACTCTATGTTCTTCCAAGCATTGGATGTGTGGTGTATGCCTTGGCATCGTGCCATGGTCTAAAGCATATCCTCATCAAGCTTCACATGGCTCTGATGTTACTACCACTCTACCTCGATAGCCTGGTGAGACATCATTCAATGTGATAGTTGGTTTGCCTGCTCCCATCAATTCTGGCTTTCCAGATTCTGTTCCTTGCACCCTGTCATCTCGTCAGCGTATTGAGACACCGCCTCTGCCTGTTGACCGACTATAGCTCGACACAGATCTTCTAGATTTTGTCTTCCGCACGGGTGTCCCTATCGTAAAGAGCATCCCTCTTCTTTGTCGTTTGCCCTTTGTCGACACTCTTCGTGCTTGCTTACTCTAGGTGGCTTCTTTCCCACACTCTATTGATGCATGGATTCATCTTTTGTTGCTTCCAACGTGTGTTCTGTATCGCTTCTCCCCTAAGTCTGCTCAAGAATAGTCTTCTCAAAAATGCATCTCTCTACAACAACTTATGATCCTTAAGGCTTTGGAGACTTGGAATTCAGGACCTGATGGCATTCAACAACTTCTGGCTCAGATTTTGGCTCATTGTTGTCCTACCGAGCAAGAACATTCTTCTGAAGCTTGTATTTCACGTGCCAAGTCTAAGATCAAAGATAGCCAATTTTCTACTGCCATCCATGTTCTATCCTCTAGTGGTGTTACCCCCAAAAAAGTTGCTAATTATTCTTATCTTGAAGCCAAACACCCTCAACCTCCACTGCCATTAGTAGAACCTCAGTCTGAAATTTCGAGCTCTTCATTTGTTGCTTCTTGCTCTATAATTGAAGAAGCCATTTTATCATTCAAGAAAGAGACCGCTTGCGCATGTGATGGCCTACGATCACAACATCTTATTGATTATATGTGTGGGGCTGCCACTGTAGTGAAAGATGATTTTTTTAATGTAGTTTCAACTATGGTCAATCTTTGGCTCACTGGTCGTTGTCCAGATTCCCTAGCTCCCTACATTGCCAGTGCTCCATTGACTCCTTTTCTCAAACCAGACAATGGCATTCAACATATTGCTATGGGTACTATTTGGCAGCGCCTTGTATCCAAAGTTGCAGAAAAGGGTGTAAGTTATGATGTTGTCCCTTATCTTATGGGTCATCAGTATGGTGTTGGTATTTCTGGTGGTGTTGAGGCCCTTCTACATGCTGTCACTCGACTTGTCTATGAACAACAACACCACACTACAGTCACCATGGCTCTTATTGACTTCAACAATGCCTTCAACATGGTTGATAGATCTACCATATTCCGAGAGGTTCATCTTCATTGCCCTTCTATTGTACGATGGGTTGAGTTTTTCTATAGCTCTCCATCTCCTCTCTAAATGGATCATGGTGAGCCTCTTTTTTCTTCTGTCGGGGTACAACAAGGTGACCCATTAGGCCCCCTACTTTTTTCCCTGGGACTCCACCCTCTTATTTTACAGGCAAAGGATGCATGTCAACTTGACCTCCTTTTCTTTCTACCTTGGTGATGGTACCCTCATTGGGGACACAGAGGTTGTTTTGAAGTCTCTATCCCTCATTCAGGAGCAAGGCCCGATGTATGGTCTTCATCTCAATACTAAGAAGACAGATTTTTTGGCCATCTGATGACCCTAGATGAGGCTCAAATGTGGGCTTATTTCCAACTGACATCTCTCATCCAGAGCGTGGAGTGAAGATTCTAGGTGGCCCAATTTTCTACAAATGCATACTTTGCAAAGGAACTTCTCCAGAAACGTGTGATGAAGACCCTTGATATGATGGATCGCATGTCCTCACTCTAGGACCCACAGTGTGAGCTTCTTCTTCTTAGGTCTTGTGTTGGGATGCCCAAACTGTTGTTTGATCTTCGTACAACACCTCCTTCTTCTATCACACCTGTGTTGGATATTTTTTATCACGGTCTTTATTCGTTGTATGGAGCGTATTATGGTTGGTGACGGCCCATGTTTTGGTGATTTACAATGGTGTTTGGCTACACTTCCTATGCATCTAGGGGGATTGGTGATCAAGTCCTCTCATGATGTCAGTAAATTTGCTTTTGTTGCCTCTTAGATACACACTAAAGATCTCCAAGACCATATGTTGTGTGAGGTCACATGTGTGCCTGCAGGGCTCCCCTTTGTCCAAGCACATGCTTGCATATGCAATATCTTGCCATCTTTATGTTGGTCTATGTTGACAAGTATGCATTCTACCACCCGAAAGACCCAGTCTATTTTGGTAGACGCTTACTACAAAACGGTCATCCAGCAAATCATGGCAAGTGACCTATCCTTACGGCAACATGTTATTCTCACTTCTTTACAAGCCGATCATGCACAAAATTTTTTGAGGGTTGTTCATATTGATGGCCTTGGTCTGTCTATGTTACCCATTGAGTATCGAGCTATCATTCGGTATTGGCTTATGATTCCCTTGTATCCAAGTGATGAACATTGTCTAATTTGCAACATCACATATCTTGATGCCTTTGGTGATCATGCAGTGCACTACCGCTCGCGGCCTGGTTATATGTTTCGTCATGATGTTGGCACTCGAACTGGGTTAAAGGTATTGAAAGAACTCCTTTGGCCTTCCTTGGCACTCAATCTGATGGTGTTCATTCGTTGCGACCTGCATACATTCTTTTATTTCACTGGATGAATGGAAAACATGCCTGTGTTGACCTAACAGGAGTTTCTCCCTTGACAGGTATCCTTTCAAAAAACTTTAAAGCAAGGCAGGCAGCGTCCGAGGCAGCAATACAAAAAGTTCATAAACATGGAACAACATGTGAGGCCAATCAACATCATTTTCTACCTTTCACTTTTGACACCTTTGGGGTGCCTGTCGATGATGCAGTTTCTCTTCTTCTACGCCTTCAACATATATAAATAGGAATCATATGATGCCTTCATCTACATGTAATGGTTTTATTTTTGGGTCCTTGGGTTTTGCCATCCAACAAGGATTGGTAACCCAGTTTGTTGCTTGCGCTTCTGTGAGAGATTTTATGTAATCTTTTGAGAAATTATATGAAACATATTAAGTGACATGTTGTGAGACAACACCATCATGATATGTGCCCTAACTCCTCAAAAATTTATTTTTAGGGGCTTACTGTGAGAGCACACTATCATGATAGTGGTCACATATCCTCCCAAATGCAATTACAATGACATGTTGGGAGAGGACATTCTCATCATATGTGATGCGGCTCCTCTCAAATGCATTTTCAAAGACCTGATGTGAGAGGATGCCATAATGATATGGGCCCTGGTTCCTCCCAAAAACATATTCAGTGACATGTTGTAAGACGACACCATCATGATATGGGCCATGGCTCCTCAGAAATTTATTTTTAGGGACTTACCGTGAGAGAACACTATCATGATATTGGTCACATATCCTCCCAAATGCAATTACAATGACATGTTGGGAGAGGACATTGTCATGATATTGGAGGTGGCTCCTCTCAGAAGCATTTTCAAAGACTTGATGTGAGAGGATGCCATAATGATACGGGCCCTGGTTCCTCCCAGAAACATATTCAGTGACATGTTGTGAGACAACACCATCATGATATGGGCCCTGGCTCCTCAGAAATTTACTTTTAGGGACTTACCGTGTGAGCACACTATCATGATAGTGGTCACATATCATCCCAAATGCAATTACAATGACATGTTGGGGGAGGACATTCTCATGATATGTGATGTGGCTCCTCCAAAATGCATTTTTTGGATCTTCCTATGAGAGGACACCATCATGATATGGGTCATGGCTCCTCAAAAGTTTATTTTTAGGGACTTGCCGTGAGAGCACACTGACATGATATTAGTCATAGATCCTCCCATATACACCTCCATCCACATGCTATGAGAGGACATTCTCATGATATGGGATAGAGGGTCACCCTGGCAAAGTCCACGTGCAGGCTTTGTGCTTTTGGTCCGATCCCCGTTTATAGCAAAAGTGTGCTGGACAGATGTGATGCAATCTTTGACTTTACTCCTCCACTTCATCCCAAAACCCATCTTCTCCATCACCACATCAAGGAAACTCCACTCCACCATGTCGTATGCTTTGGACATGTCCAACTTCATAGCAAGACTACTTTTTTCTTCCCCTTTTCTCTCTTCATAGAGTGGAACACTTCATAGGCTATGAGAGTTCAATGTTATGATATAGGCCATAGATCCTCCTAAATGCATTGTTAGAGACTTGATATTCGATGACATTTGTCATGATATGGGCCCAAGTACCTCAAAAATGTATTTTTAGAGACTTTTTGTGAGAGGACACTTTCATGACATGGGCAATGACTCCTCTCAAAAGAATTTTAGGGACTTGTTGTGAGAAGAAAACATCATGATATGAGCTCTGACCCCTCACAAATTCAATTTTAGGGACTTGTTGTGAGACATCACTATCATAATATGGGTCTTAGCTCATCCCAAATGCATTTTTAGGGACTTGTTGTTATATGATACTATCATGATATGGGCCATGACACCTCCCAAATGCATTTTTAGGGACTTGTTGTGAGAGGACATTGTGGTGATATGGGCCCCAAATCTAGCCAAATGCATTTGTAAAGATTTGTTGTGAAATGACACTGTCTTGAAATGGTCCATGACACCTCCCAACTGTATTTTCATGGACTTGTTGTGAAGGACATTATCATGATATGGGACCTGACACCTCCCAAATGCATTTTAAGGCCATGGCACCTCCCAAATGTATTTTCAAGGACTTGGGATGGTTTTGGTTGTGATGGTTGGCCTTGTTTCAATCATGATGGTCCATTCTGCTTCTGGACATGACACTTTGTTTAGGTCTGGTCGCGACGCTGCATTTGTTGCGGTCATAATGTTGTGTTGTGAGGGTGGGTCGTGACGTTGTGTTGTGGGTTGGTCGTGAAGCCTATGTGTAACACTGGTCATGGAGACATTCATGATGTTGTGTTGTAAGATATGGGTCATGACACCTCCCAAATACATTTTTAGGGACTTGATGGGAGATAACAATTGTCTTCAAATGGACCCTGGCACCTCCCAAATGCATTTAAAGGGGACATGTTGTGAAAGTAAACTATCATGATATGGGTCGTGGCACCTCCCAAATGCATTTTAGGGACTTGATGTGAGATAACATTTGTCTTGAAATGGGCCCTGACACCTCCCAAATATATATTCATGGACTTGTTGTGAGAGGATGTTGTCATGATATGGGACCTAACACCTCCTGAATGCATTTTTAAGGCCATGGCACCTCCCAAATGTATTTTTAAGGACTTGGGATGGTTTTGGTTGTGATGGTTGGCCTTGTTTCAATCGTGATGGTCTGTTCTGCTTCTGGACGTGACACTTTGTTTTGGTCTTGTCGCGACGCTGCATTTGTTGCGGAAGCGACGTTGCTTTGTGAGGGTGGGTCCTGACGTTGTGTTATAGGTTGGTCGCGAAGCCTATGTGTAACATTGGTCGTGGAGACAGTTACGACGTTGCGTTGTGAGATATGGGTCGTGGCACCTCCCAAATGCATTTTTAGGGACGTGATGTGAGATAACAATTATCTTGAAATGGGCCCTAAAACCTCCCAGATGCATTTGAAGGGACATGTCGTGAATGGAAACTATCATGATATGGGTCGTGGAACCTCCCAAATGCATTTTTAGGGACTTGATATGAGATAACATTTGTCTTGAAATGGGTCCTGACACCTCCCAAATATATTTTTATAGACTTGTTGTGAGAGGACGTTGTCATGATATGGGACCTAACACCTCCCAAATGCACTTTTAAGGACTTACTATTAGATGACATTATCATCATATGTGCCATGGCACCTCCCAAATGTATTTCTAAGGACTTGGGATGGTTTTAGTTGTGATGGTTGGCCTTGTTTCAATCGTGATGGCCTGTTCTGCTTTTGGACGTGATAATTTATTTGAGTATGGTCACGACGCTGCGTTTGTTGCTGTCACGACGTTGTGTTGTCAGGGTGGATCATGACGTTGTGTTGTGGGTTGGTTGCAAAGCCTGTGTAATGTTGGTTGTGGAGATAGTCACGATGTTACATTGTGATTATGGATCGTGGAACCACCCATATGTATTTTTAGGAACTTGGTGTGAGATAAGAATTGTCTTGAAATGGGCCCTGACACCTCCCAAATGTATTTGAATGGACATTTTGTGAAATGAAACTATCATGATATGGGTCGTGGAACCTCCCAAATGCATTTTTAGGTACTTTATGTGAGATAACATTTGTCTTGAAATTGGCCCTAACACCTCCCAAATACATTTTCATGGACTTGTTTTGAGAGGACATTGTCATGATATGGGACCTGACACCTCCCAAATACATTTGTAAAGATTTACTGTGAGATGACATTATCATCATTTGTGCCATGACACCTACCAAATGTATTTTCAAGGACTTGGGATGGTTTATGTTGTGATGGTTGGCCTTGTTTCAATCGTGATGGTATATTCTGCTTCTGTACATGACACTTTGTTTTGGTCTGGTCGCAACGTTGTGTTGTAAGGGTGGGTTACGAAGTTGTGTTGTGGGTTGTTCGTGAAGCCTATGTGTAATGCTGGTCGTAGAGACAGTCACGATGTGGCGTTGTGAAATATGGGTCGTGGCACTTCCCAAATGCATTTTTAGGGACTTGATGTGAGATACAATTGTCTTGAAATGGGCCCTCACACCTCCCAAATGCATTTTAAGGGACATGTTATGAAAGGAAACTATCATGATATGGGTCGTGGCACCTCCCAAATGCATTTTTAGGGACTTGATGTGAGATAACGTTTGTCTTGAAATGGGCCCTGACGCCTCCCAAATGTATTTTTATGGACTTGTTGTGAGAGGACGTTGTCATGATATGGGACTTGACACCTCCCAAATACATTTTAAGGTAATGGCACCTTCCAAATATATTTTTAAGCACTTGGTATGGTTTTGGTTGTGATGGTTGGCCTTGTTTCAATCGTGATGGTCCGTTCTGCTTCTGGACGTGTCATTTTGTTTTGGTCCGGTCACGACGCTGCATTTGTTGCACTCGTGATGTTGTGTTGTTAGGGTGGGTCATGTCATTTGGATTGGTCACGAAGCCTACACTGGTTGTGGAGGCAGTCACGATGTTGCATTGTCATATATGGGTTGTGGCACCTCCCAAATCATTTTTAGGGACTTGATGTGAGATGACAATTGTCTTGAAATGGGCCCTGACACCTCCCGAATGCATTTGAAGGGACATGTTGTGAAAGGAAACTATCATGAAATGGGTCGTGGCACCTCCCAAATACATTTTTAGGGACTTGATGTGAGATAACATTTGTCTTGAAATGGTCCATGACACCTCCCAAATGTATTTTTATGGACTTTTTTGTGAAGGATGTTATCATGATATGGGACCAGACACCTCCCAAATGTATTTTCAAGGACTTGAGATGGTTTTGGTTGTGATAGTTGGCCTTGTTTCAATCGTGATGGTCCTTTCTGCTTGTGGATGTGACACTTTGTTTTGGTCTGGTCGCGACGCTGCATTTGTTGCAGTCGCAATGTTGTTTTGTGAGGGTGGGTCGTGACGTTGTGTTGTGGGTTGGTCGCGAAGCCTATGTGTAACGCTGGTTGTGGAGACAGTCATGATGTTGTGTTGTGAGATATGGGTCGTGACACCTCCCAAATACATTTTTAGAGACTTGATGTGAGATAAAAATTTTCTTGAAATGGGCCCTGGCACCTCCCAAATGCATTTGAAGGGACATGTTGTGAAAGTAAACTATCATGATATGGGTCGTGGCACCTCCCAAATGCATTTTTAGGGACTTGATGTGAGATAACATTTGTCTTGAAATGGGCCCTGACACCTCCCAAATGTATATTTATGGACTTGTTATGACAAGGTCCCAAATGTATTTTTAAGGCCATGACACCTCACAAATGTATTTTCAAGGACTTGGGATGGTTTTTGTTGTGATGGTCGGCCTTGTTTCAATTGTGATGGTCTGTTCTGCTTTTGGACGTGACACTTTGTTTTAGTCTTGTCACGATGCTGCATTTGTTGCGGAAGCGACGTTGCTTTATGAGGGTGGGTCGTGACGTTGTGTTGTAGGTTGGTCACGAAGCCTATGTGTAACGCTGGTCGTGGAGACAGTTATGACGTTGCGTTGTGAGATATGGGTCGTGGAACCTCCCAAATGCATATTTAGGGACTTGCTGTGAGATAACAATTGTCTTGAAATGGGTCCTAAAACCTCCCAGATGCATTTGAAGGGACATGTTGTGAATGGAAACTATCATGATATGGGTCGTGGAACCTCCCAAATGCATTTTTAGGGACTTGATATGAGATAACATTTATCTTGAAATGGGCCATGATACCTCCCAAATATATTTTTATAGACTTGTTGTGAGAGGACCTTGTCATGATATGGGACCTGACACCTCCCAAATGCACTTTTAAGGACTTACTGTTAGATGACATTATCATCATATGTGCCATGGCACCTCCCAAATGTATTTCTAAGGAGTTGGGATGGTTTTAGTTTTGATGGTTGGCCTTGTTTCAATCGTGATGGTCCGTTCTGCTTCTGGACGTGACACTTTGTTTTGGTATGGTCGCGACACTGCATTTGTTGCGGTCACGACATTGTGTTGTGAGGGTGGATCGCGATGTTGTGTTGTGGGTTGGTCGTGAAGCCTATGTATAACGTTGGTCATGGAGATAGTCACGATGTTACACTGTGAGATATGGATTGTGGAACCTCCCATATGTATTTTTAGGAACTTGATGTGAGATAAGAATTGTCTTGAAATGGGCCCTGACACCTCCCAAATGCATTTGAATGGACATGTTGTGAAAGGACACTATCATGATATGGGTCGTGACACCTCTCAAATGCATTTTTAGGGACTTTATGTGAGATAACATTTATTTTGAAATGAGTCCTAACACCTCCCAAATGCATTTTCATGGACTTGTTTTGATAGGACAATGTCATGATATGGGAACTGACACCTCCCAAATGCATTTTTAAGGACTTACTGTGAGATGAAATTATCATCATTTGTCCCATGGCACCTCCCAAATTTATTTTCAAGGACTTGGGATGGTTTTGGTTGTGATGGTTGGCCTTGTTTCAATCGTGATGGTCCGTTCTGCTTTTGGACGTAACCGTTTGTTTTGGTCTGGTCGCGACGCTGCATTTGTTGCGGTCACGACGTTGTGCTGTGACTGTGAGGGTGGGTCGTGAAGCTGTGTTGTGGGTTGCTCGCGAAGCCTATGTGTAGCGCTGATCGTGGAGACTGTCATGATGTTGCGTTGTGAGATATGTGTCGTGACACCTCCCAAATAATGTATAAGCCACAAACAAATTATCCAAAAGAGAGGCATAACACATCACCAGAACATATTGGAACATATAAGGTGTGATCTCATCACATCATCACTTGATATTGTCATTCACCATAATTCTCACCACAAGAACCACATACTTTGGGGGTAACAACCCCTCATATCATCATTGAGGAAATTATCATATCATATAAGGCGATAAGTTATCATTAGGTCATAAGACCATTTTTCTCCTCTTTCAACGATACCAACATCTCACATGCCTCTTAAGGCCCATTCAAACATATCATAATCACCATATTTCATACTTGGCTATGCATATCAACTGGTGTTACCTGCATGGTTAGAGGCAGGTAACAAGAAGAATAATACATCATCAACATTACCATATAATATGATTCATGTCATTCACATTACATCATTAAGGTTAGAGTTCTTCTTAATCAATTAGGGTTATAAGGTTGGATCAACAACCACCCTTAGATTATTGTTCCCATCATCATTATAAGGTATCTTATGAAAGAAAGAATATAGCAAACAACACTCTTATTAAATCATCAAATAACGATCTTAATTATTAAATCATCATTTATAGTAGTTTCTTGTTCTATACGATACATCCTCAAGAAGTTATAATAATATTTTGTTTTCGTATATTCAAGTTTAATAAAAAAGTATTGAACTAAGTACTAGGTAGGTAAACGAACATCACGTTGAACATTTTATTCGGGTCGCAAGGGACTTATATTGAAAAATTAAGTGATGAATCCTAGGATATTATAATTTTTTAAGGGTATTCATAAGGTATTAGATAAAAAAGGTTTACCCCTGTTTTAAGTGTAGATATCGGATGTCACCACAATAAACATAAAATCTAGGCTAGAGGATGCAATTTTTCAGAGTCAATCCCACTCCCCCACCCCACCAGGTAAAACGCACAGTTACACTCTTCGCACGACCACCCCCGAGTCCTCAACTCGCCGCCAACGCCCCATCCCCAAATTATGTTATCATTTTGGGTGAAACACCTGCACAAACACTGGCGCACCCCCAAATTCGTTGCCCCTCTGTTTCCCTCACGGTCACCGTGGGTGTACGACTCCCGCACAAGCATCCAGGACAGGTTCCTCTGCACCGTCGACCTCAAGGACCGCCGCATCTGTGGAAGACTGGTATCTCCCACTGAAATGTTGAAAAGCGTGGTTTTCGGGCTCTATTGCCTCGCGCCCCCGCCCTAGTTCTGGCTCTATGGCCTCTGCGCCCCGCCCTGGCCTTCTCTTCCGACCTCTGCACCCTCCCACTTCCAGTTTCGCTTCCACCGCCCCCTTTCTATTCTTGCTTCCTGTCCTTTGTGATCCACAGAGCGGGCGCGGGCTTCCCGAGTGTGAACTTTGTATTGGCGGCGTCATTGATTCTGCAGCTAAGTCGGAGGGATGAACCTATAGCAGTAATCAGCAGAAGCAGGCACCCTGGACGCCTCTAAGCCTAGTACATTGCAAAGCAACTCCTCTTGGCCTGGGAATGGAGGTGCAGGCACTGCTCCCCACTCTCAAAGCTCTGTGCGAGTTTGAGGGCTCTCGAGGTTGGGCTTTTGCTTGTTTTCGATGCTTATCCTTCTATTTCCTCTGCATATGTATAGTATAGTCGATTTGTTTCTGTCATTTATGGTGTCACTGACGTAGGAGATGTGCTCGAAGAAATGTTTTAGAAACGTCTCTCTCCCAATCTGAATATCATTTCAAGGGTTCTTTGTATCTGATGTCTCAAGGAATCCTAGCGTAATGAGCAACTTGATATCATTAAAACTTGGTTTACCTGGGGACTTCATATTTTTATATCTACCACAGAAAAGAAAATATATTTCCTATTGTAATATTTGTATAATGTGTTTGTACCCTTTGTTTCAGGTAATTCTAGTCATATAATTGATGGTTTTGATGTTGTTCTGATGATGAGAAGAATCATCTTCTAGAAGGGGTCGTCCATATGTGGTATCTTTGACTACTTGCAACTATTATTACTATATTTGGCTGTAGGTATGTTTCCAGATTGTTGAATGTGTGGCTTTTTAGCATTGATATCCATACTCCCTTTGGATGATGCACATGATCTAAATAAAATATTATGTTTGTGATCATGACAAAGAAATGATATTGTGTGTTTGTGTGTGCTATTTTTCTTTTCTTTTGTGCTTGCAACAGTGAGACTCACCACAAAAAGCATATTGACACCTCTGATGTCGTCATGTATCTTCTCTTTTGTTGATCAACATTTCATGAAAAATAGAGGTAAGTTTACTTGTATTGTACTAAAATAAATTATTAGTACCTTGGTGATTTTTCCTAGTTATGGTATTTCCTGAAATATAAACTGTGTTGCTTCTAGAATGATCATTTCCCCTAGTTGTGCAATTCCTTTGTGATTGCCACTCTCCAGTGGTTGTCTCAAGGTGTATGCTATTATGTATCATCTTTAATATATGACGAATGGTTGTTGAAGTTGTGTTCTAATCTAAATCTGACTTAAAACTTGGAAGTCTGCTCATTTTCCTAGCATAAAATTAGAGGTGATGGAGAGATACAAGTATGAGAAACAACAATTCATGAAAAACAAAGGTAAGTTTACTTGTATTGTACTAAAATAAATTATTAGTACCTTGGTGATTTTTCCTAGTTGTGGTATTTCCTGAAATATAAACTGTGTTGCTTCTAGAGTGATCATTTCCCCTAGTTGTGCAATTCCTTTGTGATTGCCACTCTCCAGTGGTTGTCTCAAGGTGTATGCTATTATGTATCATCTTTAATATATGACGAATGGTTGTTGAAGCTGTGTTCTAATCTAAATCTGACTTAAAACTTGGAAGTCTGCTCATTTTCCTAGCATAAAATTAGAGATGATGGAGAGATACAAGTATGAGAAACAACAATATGATGAGTAAGGTAGGTGAGGGGAGTATGTGAGAGGCCATTTCCAGAGTAGAAAATGGCTTTCCTGGAACACAAATATCATGTGTTCATAAGACTTGTCCTCAACAATTTTTTTTTCACATAGATACTGACTATTAAACTACCGTGCTCAATGTTATCTAGTGCCCCCATGCATGAATAGTGAGGGAACCAAACAACAATCAAAATATTTTTGTTTGTAGTTGTCGTTGGCATTTTCAGAAGTAACCATGTGTCTTTTGTTCTTCTTCTCATAAGGAGGAAAAACAATGAGATGGTGTGTTGTGTTCTATCCAGAAAATGGTGGAGGGTTGTTAGTATACTGTTTCACATTATGCTCAGGTTTATAATGAAAAAGGTGTTTGCCAATTAGCTGGATTGTATTGAAAGAAATCAAGACTTGGTTGAGATCTCACTGTAATTGAAAGCTATAATTGAAAACGGATCTCTAAAATGTGTGAATAGATAAATTTCGCTACGTTTGTATCTAGGGAAAAACTACATAGTTTCTTGTCAACTTTGTACTACTAGTGCTTGTGGATGATCAAATAACATTAAGTTCACTGTATTTCCTCATGATTAATTACCACTTGCATGATTGTTTGAATCTTGGGGGTAATATTCCATCCATAACCTGCTTTACTTGATCTCTTAAAACTCAATTCTTATATCTTGAAGCTAGTTGTTGTCTAGCTCAGGAGTTAAATTTATCATGAAGTTAAAGTCTAATGCAACTTATTATGTACCTCCTGCTAGCCATTTTTATCTGTATGTCTATACATTTCTATTCCACAGAGAAGTAAGATGAGAATATTATGCTAATTATTGGAGATTAATACATCACTTTGTTTTCAATATCTACTAGAATCTTGTAATCTATATTCCAAGAAGTAGCTATTATGGTTTTGTTGTAGTCTTTTAAATTACTGTTTCGTGTGTGTTGACGTGTGGAATGTTGTCGCATTTTCTTATAGAATATATTTTTTCATGAGATCCTTTCTCCTTATATGATTTCCTGACCAAGGTGCTAACGTATTTGTATGGTAGTTCTTTCTGCAGAAATATCATTATACCAAGATCTTGACACTTCTTTACTGTTGTTTTTTTGGAGTTGTTGTGTGTATCAAGCAAGACTTATTACAAGAAATATCAACTTGGCTGGATATGCAATGTTCTTCTATAGAATGTCATTGGCAATCATGTATTTTTCCTAATCTTAATGCACAAGTGAAGCTGCGGCATACTAGAACTAGATAGCTTGGTGACAACCATCAAATGCAGTCACTGGATAAGTGGATTTCTAGATATGATTAGTCTTTTTCTAGATTGAATTACATTATACAACCTTCAAGCTTAAATGAAATGCACACACATCCAGGAATCTAGTGTGGAAAACACAGCCAAGAATCTAGTTTGGGAAGCACAGCCAGAAATCTGGGGTGAAACAGAACGGGGTTATATGCTTCTTATATAACAACAACAAAAGTACCAAAGTTCTAATGGCAGATTTCTTCATGTAGTTCTTAGTTATGTGCTTTTCAGTAGCAAGTTATGGGGCATGCATGTTAAAAATGTTGTATACCACCTCCCCTCAAGCTATGGGACAGAAGACTCATTTTTATGCAGAAGTTAGATGTACGGATGTTGAGCAATAATGTTTTGAATGCATTCACAGCTAAACATGCCTGCAATAAGGTGGTCAACTGAAAATAGTTGTATTTCTGTAAATATGTCAAGGGATAAGGCCTATATCCTCCCTTTGTAAATGCATATTTGCTATATTAATAAAATTAAATTTCTGACTTTGTGTAAACGTTTTTGCACTTCCATATTTTTGAGCATGTGGTGTATGTTTTCAGATTTATGATAGCATTTGCATTGTCTTTGTACGAAGGTTAGAATCTGAAATATGTGACATCTATGCATGTGATATTTTGACACCATTGTCCTGAAAGGGTGACAAGAATGTATGTGATATTTTGAAGATAGATGATGCATTTTGATGTCACCTATTGGCTGGTTATAGAATTTGATAACCACCAATAGTGACATTCATTCCACATAGGCTATACTGTACAAAGGCCACTCTTAATAGGTGACGTTAATTTTATTGGTGATGGATTCCTGTGTCACCTTTTCACTTATAGAATACATATTTGAATGTCACCTATGCCTTATATTTTAGTAGTGGGACCAGTTGACTTGGTAGCGTGTGATAAGTTCCTATTACAATTTATGGGTCATACCTTGCCTTGCCCGCATTAGGGAGGTGAGACATCCATTTAAGGGCTAATTTGGTTGGATGTAAAACCAGCCAACATTAGGAATTGTAAAACAGGAATTCGTAAGCAATGAGTTGTAACTAAGTTGTTTTTGCTTGGTTTTGAGTAGATTTAAGTGGATGATTTAGTTTGTACACGTTTGGTTGAGGGCAGTTGTAGCTTGCGGTTCATATATTTATACAGCAGCAGATATCATGGCTATGGGAAAGTTGTCATATTTATACAGCCCGAAGACGACGGGTTGTATGCTGCAGAGATCCTGAACTGAAACCGCATCGGCACGGTCCGTTTTCCCACTTTTCTTTAGATTTGAACATGACGATGGGTTCCGTTTCCGCATGGTGGGCTGCGACCTTGCCCAACCAAACGTAAGAGTTTGAAACCATTGTGTACTTGCAACTGCGGGAACTCGTTTGCAGCGGAACCAAATAGATACATGTGATTTGTACAAATCGAGTCTTTTTCATTAAAAAAATAACTCTTCCTTAAATTATCTTCGGAAGCAGTTCAAATATCGTCGTCACACCACTTTCCAACCAGTAATCTATCAACAAGGTTATCCATTTCTCCTTCTGTCATCCGTGATTCTACGAACGCAATAATGGTTGTTGTTGGTAACGGGAAGAGGATCGGAAGAACAGGGAATATATCCAAGAGACCAGTTGACAATGAAATATACAGTACGGGGCTAACATGTTTCATAAAGTATACAAATATAATACATAAACGTTACAATTGACTCAGGTGGCAAGTTACACATTCAACAAGAAGAAGAAAAAAGATCGGTTTTGTGTGGGATTATGCTATTTAAGCCTTTTATTCGTTGTCCAATCTACTGCACTCAGTGTGGAAAGATCAGTCATGGCTTGGAAACAGAAACAACTTATTTGAAAAAAAACTCAACTAGCTTCTTCCCTTATCAATCCACAGATTGTGGTTTTGTACTTAACGGCATGCTTATCTTTTTCTCTGCAGCTAGTAGCGTCTCAACAGGTGTTGTCTTCCCCTTCCGGTGATTGTCCATCCAATTGTGGAGATGTTCCAATTACTTATCCTTTTGGGACAGGCGTCGGATGCGCTCGGGAATACTTTGATCTCACATGCAATCAATCCTTCAACCCTCCTAAAATCTTCTTCCAGCACTCCAACATCGAGGTGTTTAACATAGAGAAATTCTACGCATAACCAGCTACATACCCGGGGCCTTACCCGGACATCGGTAATGCCCACCTGCTCGCCCAACTACCTACTGCGCCACCATGCATATTGAAAGCAATATCTGCGACACCAATTCTCCATGTTTCTACATGCCAAAGTCATGCATGAAATGATTATCTCTCCACCAAATACAAATCTACCACCTCAATTTTCGATTTCCCTCTAATGATTCTCTCTATTTTATTTCGAATTTCGTATATAGCTGTAAATTCCCTCAATCACCCCCCTCCTTTTTTATTTCCGCCCAACTCTGAGTAAATACTGTACGTATCATTTGTTCATGTTGAACCAGTTCCGCCCAGCACTGAGTAAGTATTGTACGTACTATTTGTTCATGTTGAACTAGTACTATTTGTTCACTTATAAAATTCAACAATAAGTACAATACCTAATTATTATTCTCATATTAGTAATAAACCTAATTACGCTACTCAACAAGCCATTAGTCACCCGTGTGGTACATTCTCGTATATATTGCTAGGTATTGTACTTATGGATTAAATTTGCTAGGTATTGTACTTATGCTTGAGTAAATGAGTTAAAATTAACAAGTGGACTACTGTACTTATGAATGCATTTTCCGCCAAACACTGAGTAAGTATTGTACATATCATTTGTTCATGTTGAGTACTATACAAATACGTATTCGCTTTGTGTTCTTTTACAAATACGTGAGTACTGTACTTTTATCCTTTATATTACTAGGTATTGTACTTATGAACTAAATTTGCTAGGTACTGCACTTATGATTGAGTAACTGAGTTAAAATTAACAAGTGGGGTACCGTACTTATGGATGCAATTTTATAGTTGATGCTTGAGCTGGTGTGTACTGTACTTTTGAGACCATTAACAAGTGGGTACTGTACTTATAGATGTATTTTATAGTTGATTTTTGATCTGATGTGTACCATACTTTTAAGATCATTAACAAGTGGGCATTCAACTTATATCTGCATTTTGTAAAAAAAATATCTCCAGATGACAAATGTTGCTATTTGATTCTGTAGGTACTGTGCTTATGCTTTCAGATCGCTTATACAGTTATGCTTGATTTTGTAATTTGCTAGGTACTGTACTTATACGTCAGTAACTAAGTTGAAACTAACAAGTAGTTTGTACGATACTTATGGATTCACTTTATAACTGATTCTTGTATTGTACTTCTGTGAGAACATAGAGGTGTTGAACCTAAGTAATAAAAAAATTTGTTTTTTAAAAAAATTGGACGGCATACAACAGTTGTGAGAAGCTTGGGAGTCATGAACTTCTTTTCGGCTTCCGAAGTACGCAGAAGGTTGGCATTAATTAAAAATGGCTGAGTGGAGTCTTTTTACAGATTACCAAGGAACCGGGTGGGCAGCCGGGTGGGGCTTCTAGGTGTGGGTAGCGTTACTCTTTAACATATCACCGCATCCAGCCTTGCTACAGGTAGCATTGACTCCTGGCGTCGACTGCTATTCTAGAAACAAATGAGTAATTCTAGCCGTAACCGGCTGCCCACCCGGCCACCCACCCAGCTGGGGCTCCTGCAAAGTCCAATTTGGACCAGCTTTATTTATTTTTAAATAGGAGGGAAGTAGAAACAAAGTGAAAACTTGTATTGATCATAACTTTCAAGCCACAATGAATTTTTCAATGAAACAAAAAGCACTAGATTCGTAATAAAAAATACTTTTCAATAAGACCAATGTTGACATATTTTAAAAAAATAATATGAGAAAATGTAATACATCTGTTTTGGGCATAATAGTTCATATTCTGAGCACATTTCCATAGTGTATACTTTGTCTCGTACATTCAACAACATTAAAAGTAAAAAAATAAAAGAGAGAGAAAAGGACTCTGTTCACAACTTTAGTCTAGTTTTATTTATTAAAGAAATAAATGATGAGAGAAGTAGAAGAGAGTGAAAATGTTTTGTCCATAACTTTCACTCTGGAGCATTTTTTTAATGAAATAAATTGCATTAGAATCCTTGTTAAAAATACTTTCCAACAAGACTAGTGTTGACATACTTTAAAATAATGATAATATGAGAGAATTATAGTGTCATTATTTCAGGATATCATACACACTCTTTGGGTATAGACGTACAATACTTGTGAGTATAGTATATCACATTAGTGTTTCTCCCAAATCATATACAATATTTACTTGTTAATCTATGGATTCGATTGAAATAACATTAGCAATGAGTTTAAAACTATACTTTTGAATGAATAAGATCAAGAATTAGTTGTTCTTAAACATAGGTGAAAGTTTTGTAGTTTAGTAAAATGTGTATGTTTTTAATGAAATGTGAATTAGTTTATATAGGTACAGTATGTGGTTATTGACAATCTTTTATACATGATATGTCTCATACCGTACCAACAAGATCATCAAATCATGTATTGTTGTTATGTCTCGTACGGTACCTCTAGTACTGTACGTCTAGTACAATACTTTGTATTACAAAATGTGGTTGTTAGTACAGTACTTCTTGTACCAACAAGATCATCAAATCATGTATTGTTCTTGTTTCTCGTACGGTACCTCAAGTATTGTATGTCTGATACAAACTTTGTATTACAAAATGTGGCTGTTAGTACTGTACTAGTAAGGAAGTGAAACCACTCCTCTACTAGAAAGAAAAGACCACATACCTTAAAACCAAACACCACGTAAAAATTTTCACAGAAGGGATGGAGATCAATTCATTCAACATGTATGTATCATTTCACAATGAGTAGCAACGAAAAAGAATATTATCTAACAATTTACAAAGCTTGATACAACACTTCACCACATATATGTATCTAAAGGGAAACTAAACATAAAAGCCAAAGACCAAGCTGAGGGTCATCTAACTACCTCTTCAAGTCTCCCAAAGATCAGCTACAAGGTTGATGTTGAGGTTCACTTTCCTCGATCTAACCTGGGGTTGGAAGCATACCCCACAAAAGAAGAAAAGAAATACATCAGCCAAAAAGCTGGTATGTGTATGCTAAAGGAAACTTGAGCAACTTAAGCAATAAGGACATCAAAAGTAACATGCTTCCCATATAAGAGATAAGGACTACCCACATGGGCATAACAGATAGAAACATTATAACATGATAAAAGAGGATACTTGCCATAAACAAATCAAATAAGATTGTGCAACACTGGCACATAAGAAAGTAGTAGGGCACACACCCCACAACTTCATCAACCTGCATGCATGTGAGATAAGCATAGCCCTAGAAAAATATAAATACAAAGGCGGCCAATCATAAACTTGAACCTGATAGAGAAAGGAATACTACCAATCTCCCAAATATATAAAATTGAGTATGGATTACTGCCACACTCGATTATAGAGAAGTGGTATACTGCCACCCTCCTTAATAAACAATAGGGGATTACTACCCCAAAACCAAAGTAATTTACATTATTCTAGTGCTACTGATTCACATTGCATGTAAATATAGAGGCAAGTAAATAGTTTAGTCAGAAGATGAAACAAAGGTTGCCATCACACAATGGACAACACAAACCATATAACATCCACTTCAAAGTGGCACATATTAATAAAAGAGACCAACATGCACCAAGGCACAAGAGAGATATCAAGAAATTATCCAAGTTCACAACAAGCAAGATAGTTCACACAAACCATGATATCAAGAGAATAGACATATCTATAGGCAATAGTCAAAAGAATGATAAAGTAGGTGAATGCTCAATATGGATGAATAGGGGATACAACATACCTCGAAATCAAAGTCCAACAGTTCCAAAGCACTTCTGGATCCAAAACTAGGTCACCAAAGAGCCTATTAAAAACATATACCGATTTTATGTCAATTTCATATATATATAGACCAAACCCTAAAATCTACCTTTTTATTATTATGTGAATTAGATTATGAAAACTATTCCATATTTTAGGTTATGTTATTACGAGTCTAAAACATATTTTATTATATTTTTCTGACTTATATATAATTAGTTATGATTTTTACAAGTTACTTCATCATTTATTAGATCCAAAGAAAAACACCTATTATTAATATTTGAATTCAGTTATAAAAACATATACCATTATCTAGATCTTATTTTTCTAATTCCAACAAATATTTTTCCATAATTTTCTGATGATCCAATAATTATTTATACATTTTTAATTACTGACCAATCAGACAATTAGTTAATACTATGCAGGCGAGAAAAATTCTCCAAAACAGGTCGGGCCCGCATGACTTGGCCCAATGAACGTCGGCCAAGTCAGCAGGTCAAGGTCTCGTTTGACTTGATCCAAAACAACAGACTAAAGGTGAAAAGACGATTTTACCCACAACTGAACATCAAAACAAAACGAGAACACTCGGGGGTAACGAAGATAAAGTGCAGGTGCCTTTATTCTTCGTTGAACCAGCACGAAGCCGGCCAACAGAAGCTCAAGTCCCCGACCAAAATCTGATCAAAGGAGGTGGTTTCGAGAAAACGACCACACCAACGAGTTCGCAAGCCCAAAACGAAGCTAACAACCTAGACTACAGCTTGAACGGCCGCCAAAAGCGCCATAAC
Source organism: Alisma plantago-aquatica (assembly GCA_963693085.1). Taxonomy (NCBI): domain Eukaryota; kingdom Viridiplantae; phylum Streptophyta; class Magnoliopsida; order Alismatales; family Alismataceae; genus Alisma; species Alisma plantago-aquatica. Next base: position 183,457,290 of record OY856415.1, read on the forward strand.
CATCTTCCGCCATCACCAGATGGTCAAGGGGAAATGAGAATGAAGCCAGAAAGATCAGGTGGCAATTTGAGGCCAGGAAAAAGAAGAGAACACTCGGCCGAAGGTGCTCCAACCAAAATGAGGCCAAAAGCGCGAGGAGGGCGAGCAGGGACCTCACCGGAAATGACCAAAAACCAAGCCCAACCCAAGCTTGTCGAGCGGGAGGTAGAGACATCCGCAGATGAAAGAGTAAGAAGGAAAAAGGAAGAGGGAGGTCCAAGGATGCTCACCGGCGAACCAATTGAATCGAAGGAGGCAGAGTTGGATGGGGCGTCGCCGAGGCCGCCAGAGGAGAAACCGAGTAGGCTCGGCTGCACCTTGCGCTTCGCGGTCCAATTGAAGTCAGAGGTGAAGAGAAGGACGATAGGGGATTCTTTCTGGGTGCTTGCGTGGGTAGGATGTGCACCAAGAGGGTGGCTTCATAAAATGCTGGAGAAGAGGAAATTGGGGGTTCCCTTCTTATAGGGTTTTAGGGGTCAAACTAGTATCATTGGGATCGGAATGGAGAAATAAAGCGTTTGGGAAAGAAATCAAAAACTGTTGTCGAGAAACAAGATAGAACGGAATCGGGAAACCTTGCTCCACTGTCCAACGTCGGGCGGACTCCTACCCAAGGTAGGAGACGACCCAAAATCGTCAGATCACGCATCCTATGGTTAGAAATCGCCAGGGAAAATTAAAAGGGCGTGTGACAGTGACTTAGGCGAGAAATTGGAAAATAAATCGAATTTAAGCAAAGTGAAATCCAATTATACATGCCTTTTCTCTTTCCTCCTTTAGGGGTTCTAGAATTATCCAAATTAAACCAAAATTTGCACAAGTTAAATTAAGCATGTAGATTCCGAATTTCCAATTAGATTTCACTTTTGGCAACTTTAGATATGTTATTTAATTTATTCCTTGTTTCTCTTTCTATATGCATTAATGGCTATGGATTAACTAAAAATTATAAAACTTCATCCACAAGTTAACTTAAGTGTGTTGAATACGATTTTGCCTTTATTTCCAACTTTTGGTGTCATGAATTACATTTATTTATCAATTACACCTTTTAGGCATTTTCTCTCTCCTATAATTACCTATTAATAAAAAATTATCCAAATTAGTTGCAAATTTGCCCAAAGGCTTACTTTTGTGTTTAGAATACGAATTTGGAGTTAGTTTTCCAATTTGAGGGCATTAAATATTTTATTTCACTTTATTGGCCTAATTTCTATTTTTCTTTGATAAAGGCATTAATATTTGCATTTATCTTCTAATTAGATGATACTTGGCCATTAAGCAACTTTTAAGTCAAGAAAACGAAATTGATATATTTATTATCCAAATTATCTTCTTGGGTTTCTATTTAGTATTTTTGGAATAATATATTCCTCATTACCTTCTTTTACCCATATTATCCCTAACTATTGCATTTATCATCACCTTTATATATAATTCAGATTTCCTCTTCTTTTTCATATTCTAAAAAGTACTAGAAAGTTCTAGGATGAAATATTTTATTATTTTTATTACTTAGTGTTTAATTTGCACTACAACCCCATTAAATAAAACCAAACTGGTGTATATGTGCATACAACCCTATATTAAGAGTATATGGGAAGTATTTATCCAACTAAGTTCTAGGACGAAATATTTTATTATTATTATTACTTAGTGTACAATTTGCACTACAACCCCATTAAATAAAACCAAACTGGTGTATATGTGCATACAACCCTATATTAAGAATATATGGGAAGTATTTATCCAACTAAGTTCTTTAATTCCTTATTATCATCCAAATGAGTTATTATTAAGCACAAAGTATTTTGTATTCCCATGTATTAACTTATTCTTGTTTGGCTAAGTCAAAAGGGTAAAACCATTAGGGTAGAATTCTATTTCTGGTATGTTACAGCACACCACCCCTTAAAGGGATTTTGTCCTCAAAATCAAAACATCCATTGTTGACTTATTCACCACCCCTTAAAAATATTCAACTCATAAAATCAAACTTAACTTCAGTTATAAAAGTTTCAACTATACTTCTTACATCCACTACATAAGCAACATGCAAAAGGAAAAATAACTTGTAAAGACTAGTCTAAGGAACTATGGGTTAACTTGCTCTTGCTCAACATCATTAACTTCTTCGCCATCCAAGGCAAAAACTCTTCCAGCTCTTTTTCCACAGGTCTTCCTCTAATATTGTTACCATTATTGTTGCCATGATTCTGAGGAGGTGCTTGTTGTTGTTGTGCTGGAGCTTGACCATTACGATGCTTAGGGAAATCAGGTCAGATGTGTCCAGGTTCATTGCAAAAGTGACATACCACAGGTGCGCCTTGATTTCTAACATGAGGGCACTTCCCAGGAGGATGGGGTCTATTGCACTTTTCACAACTGTCTCTTTTCTGCTCATCACCTAAGGAATTCCTTTTCTTGTCGAACTCCCTATGCTGAAACCCTGGGTAAGACTCCACTGCCAAAGCTTTATCAACCATCTGCTGAAAGGTCAAGGGCAACTGTGGAATAAGAGCACGTCCCACATTGTAGTTGAGCCCTTGGAGGAAAAGGTTAGACCTGCGTTCCTCACCCAAACCAACTGCATAACGCTCCAACAGCAGAAACCTTTGCACGTAAGCAGAAACGGATAAGGTACCTTGCTTCAAACTGTAGAACTCTGCTTCTTTCTTCTTTAAAGCAGTAGTGCAGATGTACTTCCCACAGAATAGCATCAAAAACTCTACCCAAGACATGGTTGAGATATCTCTAGTACTTGCAATTCCATTCCACCAAACTCTTGCAGGTCCATCCAAAACATATGAAGCAAACCTAACCTTTTGGTGTGGAGGACAGGCCATACCATCAAAAGTCCTCTCCAAGGCTAAAACCCAATCATCTGCTTTGTCGACCATCTCTATCTCACCTTCACCCTTGAAGGAAGGTGGTTGCATCTTCATGAACTCCATGAGCGAGAACTCCTTAGGCTTCTCAGGTACAGACGGGTCTTTCATCTTCCCCACCATGGAAGATGCAAAGAGTTGTAGAAACATGGCCAACTCCTGCTCTGGAGTCATAACTCCTCCCGAACCAACAATATCAGAGGTTCCCTGACCAAACCTAGCATTTTGAGGCGTCTCATAACCATACTGGTTGTCAACTGTTGAGTTATCTCCAGCCATTAGGGTTTTGTCTGCACAAGGTAAGGACACTAGATATAAGCAACCTAAGATAAAGGTAAACATCCTAAGGGAGATGAGTTTGAAATAGTTAGATAACTGACTGCTAATGGCTCTGATACCATGTTGTAATGAAGTGAAACCACTCCTCTACTAGAAAGAAAAGACCACATCCCTTAAAACCAAACACCACGTAAAATTTTTCGCCAAAGGGATGGAGATCAATTCATTCAACATGTATGTATCATTACACAATGAGTAGCAACAGAAAAGAATATTATCTAACAATTTACAAAGCTTGATACAACACTTCACCACATATATGTATCTAAAGGAAAACTAAACATAAAAGCCAAAGACCAAGCTGAGGGTCATCTAACCACCTCTTCAAGTCTCCCAAAGATCAGCTACAAGGTTGATGTTGAGGTTCACTTTCCTCGATCTAACCTGGGGTTGGAAGCATACCCCACAAAAGAAGAAAAGAAATACATCAACCAAAAAGCTGGTATGTGTAATGTAAAGGAAACTTGAGAAACTTAAGCAATAAGGACATCAAAAGTAACATGCTTCCCATATAAGAGATAAGGACTACCCACATGGGCATAACAGATAGAAACATTATAACATGAAAAAGAGGATATTTGCTATAAACAAATCAAATAAGATTGTGCAACATTGGCACATAAGAAAGTAGTAGGGCACACACCCCACAACTTCATCAACCTACATGCATGTGAGATAAGCATAGCCCTAGAACAATATAAATACAAAGGCGGCCAAGCATAAGCTTGAACCTGATAGAGAAAGGAATACTGCCAATCTCCCAAATATATAAAATTGAGTACAGATTACTGCCACACTCGATTATAGAGAATTGGTATCCTGCCACCCTCCTTAATAAAAAAATAGGGGATTACTTCCCCAAAACCAAAGTAATTTACATTATTCTAGTGCTACTGATTCACATTGCATGTAAATATAGAGGAAAGTAAATAGTTTAGTCAGAAGATGAAATAAAGGTTGCCATCACACAATGGACAACACAAAGCATATAACATCCACTTCAAAGTGGCACATATTAATAAAAGAGACCAACATGCACCAAGGCACAAGAGAGATATCAAGAAATTATCCAAGTTCACAACAAGCAAGATAGTTCACACGAACCATGATATCAAGAGAATAGACATATGTGTAGGCAAAAGTCAAAAGAATGATAAAGTAGGTGAATTGCTCAATATGGATGAATAGGGGATACAACATACCTCAAAATCAAAGTCCAATAGGTCCAAAGCACTTCTGGATCCAAAACTAGGTCACCAAAGAGCCTATTAAACACATATACCGATTTTATGTCAATTTCATATATATAGACCAAACCCTAAAAACTACCTTTTTATTATTATGTGAATTACAATATGAAAACTATTCCATATTTTAGGTTATGTTATTACAAGTCTAAACCATATTTTATTATATTTTTCTGACTTATATATAATTAGTTATGATTTTTACAAGTTACTTCATCATTTATTAGATCCAAAGAAAAACACATATTATTAATATTTGGATTCAGTTATCAAATCTTATACCATTAGCTAGATCTTATTTTTCTGATTCCAACGAATATTTTTCCATAATTTTCTGATGATCCAATAATTAGTTATACATTTTTAATTACTGACCAATCAGATAATTAGTTAATACTATGCAGGCGAGAAAAATCCTCCAAAACAGGTCGGGCCCACATGACTTGGCCCAATGAACGTCGGACAAGTCAGCAGGTCAAGGTCTCATTTGACTTGATCCAAAACAACAGACAAAAGGTGAAAAGACAATTTTACCCACAACTGAACATCAAAACAAAACGAGAACACTCGGGGGTAACGAAGACAAAGTGCAGGTGCCTTTGTTCTTCGCTGAACCAGCACGAAGCCGGCCAGCAGAAGCTCAAGTCCCCAACCAAAATCCGATCAAAGGAGGTGGTTTCGAGAAAACAACCACACCAGCGAGTTCACAAGCCCAAAATGAAGCTAACAACCTAGACTACAGCTTGAACGGCCACCAGAAGCGCCATAACCATCTTCCGCCATCACCAGATGGTCAAGGGGAAATGAGAACGAAGCCGGAAAGATCAGGTGGCAATTGGAGGATAGGATAAAGAAGAGAACACTCGGATGAAGGTGCTCCAACCAAAATGAGGCCAAAAGCACGAGGAGGGCGAGCAGGGACCTCGCCGGAAACGACCAAAAACCAAGCCCAACCCAAGCTTGTCGACCGGGAGGTAGAGACATCCGCAGATGAAAGAGTAAGAAGGAAAAAGGCAGAGGGAGGTCCAGGGATGCTCACCGGTGAACCAATTGGATCGAAGGCGGCAGAGTTGGACGGGGTATCGCCGAGGCAGCCGGAGGAGAAACCGAGTCGGCCCGACTGCACCTTGCGGTTCGCAGTCCAATTGAAGTCAGTGGTGAAGAGAAGGACGGTAGGGGGTTCTTTCTGGGCACTTGCGCGGGTAGGATGTGCACCAAGAGGGCGGGTGCAGAAAATGTTGGAGAAGAGGAAATTGGGGGTTCCCTTCTTATAGGGTTTTAGGGGTCAAACTAGGTATCATTGGGATCGGAATGGAGAAATAAAGTGTTTCGGAAAGAAATCAAAAACTTTCGTCGAGAAACAAGAGAGAACGGAATCGGGAAACCTTGCACCACTGTCCAACGTCGGGCGGACTCCTACCCAAGGTAGGAGATGACCCACAATCGTCAGATCGCGCTGTTGGCTAAATGGACATCTATAAAATCCCTTTGTTTTGATTATGACAAACATTTCATTCTTATTTATCTAACGAGCTACTTGAGTGTACAGGAGTATGGTGGATGACGAAGCAACTAGGGAGATCATAAGTTTATAGTTTTATTTTCATGCAATGTAATCACTATTGTAAAAACTTGTACAGTTATATAATGTACAAGTACCTAGATTGCATGTAAATCAAGCAATGGATCTTCCCTAGCTACACACCATAGTTAGACAAGTCATCCCTTTTAATAGGATCACATTATGCATACTCATGTACACACTTAGTATCTAAATTGATAAATTGAAACAGAGTCAATCTCGGTCGACACACTCCTCGACCGAGACACTCTCGGTCGACAACCTTCTCGACCGAGAATTGACCTAAAGTAGCCGTTAGACTTAGCAAATGAGTTAGTTGGCAGTTGGAAGTGAACGTTGCACTCAGAGAGCCTGTCGGTCGAGGAAAGCTCGACCGAGTGGGTGTCTCGGTCGACCATCTGTCGACCGAGACGGTCTCTGACAGAATCTGCAGAGTTAAAGCAATTAGCCGTTGTAAAAACGACCAATCTATTCCTAACGGCTAATTGAGCACTTGGAACCCCCTAGAAACTATCTAGAAGGTCCTTAAGCATACTTAGGCTATCCCTATAAATAGGACAAGCCATAGGACACTAGGATTAACCTTGCTACACTTGAGAATTCTTTCTAAGCACTCTTGAGCAATCTTTTACAAGCAATTGAGCACTGTGATCACTTGGCCATATTCCATCTAGCTCAAGCTCGTCCTATAGGCTAGATTTTCCTAACCCTAGCATCCACAAGTCTATTACCTTGGCTAGGAAAATCCATACGCTTGATATAGGCAATTCAAGCCTTGAGCTTAAAAGGATAAGTTGTACTTTCCTATTTTCTTTCTTGTTCCTTGTAATATTTGTACTCTTCGTTGCTACTCCAGGGAGGAGGCTGCATATAGGAAGAGGGTGAAGCTCTTCGTGTGAAGAGGAGGACTTTGGACTACTTCAGAAGGCTATCTTGACGGGAAGCTACTTCGGGAGGGAGGCTACTTCAAGGGGGAGCTTGAAGTTACTCCAAGGAAGGCTGCTTCAAGGTTGGCAAGATTACTTCTAGGTGAAGGCTGTCCAAAGGGTGTTTAGAGAGTGTTGTAATTTTATGTAACATCCTTGAAAGGTAATAAAATTCAATACTTTCAAAATCCCGGTTGGGTAAGCAACCGGGTAGTGGACTGACTCCTTAGTATTTGCTAAGGTGGAACCACTCTAAACACCTGTGTTCCTCTTCTCAATCTTTTACTTTGGTTGTTTGAGTTTAAATTGTTTTAAATTATCATAAAACTCTATTCACCCCCCCTCTAGAGGTTTTCAATTGGTATCAGAGCAGGCTTCAAGGAGCCCTAACAAGGTCTTGAAGTAATAAAGGGAGGAGGTGACTACAACCACAAGAAAAGGAGCATGGACCAATATGCGACAAGTTGCAATTGGTGCTTAGGAACAAAGCACTCTACTTCTAAATGTCCATGGAGGTCAAATAAAGAATGTTTCGTTGCTACAGTAAGTGAGGAAGAAGAAGAAGAGGTAAGCTTGTTTGATTTACCTAAAGAAGAGTTAGTTACTATTATTGAAGAAACACATAATAAATATGTTGAATACAAAAAGAAATTAAAGAAATCAAATAAAGAAAATGATGATCTAAATGCTAGACTTCTTGAGCTTACATCCGAAAATGACGATTTATATGCTAAATTGAATACTCTTGGTTTTGAAAAAGATAGCATTATGTCTGACAATCGTACTTTGAAATCATCTCTAAGTAACTGTGAAGTGAAAATTTTCACTCTAGAAACTAACTATGATCTTCTATGTCAAGAAAAGACTGAATTGCTTGCAAAGTTAAATGATATTCAAAAACAACCTATATTGTGCACCCATGTAGATTATGACAATATAGTGAAAGAAAGAAATATGCTATCATCCAATCTAGATCAAGCAAAATTAGATATCAAGAAAAGAATGGATGAGATCGTTAAGTTGCAACAAGAAGTTAGTAAGTTAAGCAACAATAGAATCCTTGATAATATACTAGAAAATTCCTATCATCAAATAGGGAGAAGAGGACTAGGTTATAAGCCCAATGAGAAATCCCATCAACCTAGAAGGACACAAGCGAGTCAATTTGCTTATATACCTAAAGGCACAAAAATGTATCTACCCAAGGATAACCTAAATCAAAACCATAGAAAAAGGCTTGAGGTTGATACAATTTGTTGTCATTATTGCTCACGCCTTGGACATTATTCTTTCTCGTGCCCATACAAGAAAAAGAATGTCGAGATGGTATGGGTTCCAAAAACCCCAAATTAAACAGGATTAGACTAAGTTGAGATATGACCATAGACCTTAATTTGTATATTCTTATGTCTATCTCAACTTAACATTTTAGGGATAACAAAATCTTTGCATTATATGTGAAAATTATTTTTGAAAGATTCTATCATTCTTGCAATGGATAAAATGTTTCAACTAATCTGTTTATGCTTTTTTAGTCTCTCCAAAGGAATCTTAAATTCATAAATGGATATTATTCTTGAATATGATTCACCATATTTGATGTCCTTATTAAGCTCTCATAATTAGTACACTTTAATGAGTCTCAAGCTATCTGCAGAACTTATATTTCGCATATGAATGATTCATACTGGAAACCTGCAAAATATGCCTCTTGGTTAAAATAAAATTTGACCAAGGGGCACTATGGTCGTAATCAAGGGCGACCTAAAATAAACTTTGATAAAAACTGTTTATTTGAACATTATTTTATTGAACTTTATCTTAGCATATTTTTAAAATTAAAACGTCAAATCATTTGTGGTAATCAGAAGCCTTAAATATTATTACTCCCTTGGAATATACATATGCTCTACAAAAATTGTTCTATGATTTGCATTAAGATTCAGCAAAAACAATTGAACTCAGAAAGTTAGTCGGTCGACGAGTGCTCGACCGAGAACCACTCGGTCAGCCCGTCTCACTCGACCGATAAAATCTAAACAGACTCAGTCTCAGACAAACTGTCGGTCGATGAGTGCTCGACCGAGACAATATCGGTCGACAAGCGCTCGACCGAGAAATAGCCGTTGGACATGACCGTTGCGACCCGACCGTTTTGACCGTTTTCTTTACCGTTGGAGGACCAAGTGGCGCGTCTGCAACTTGACCGTTGCGGACGCTCGGTCGACGAGCCGTCGACCGACCGGGTCGCTGGAATTCTATAAATAAGTGTAAAAACGAGCCACTTACTCACACTTGCATTTCCTTGCTTCCATAGTCCATCTCTAGTGCAATTTCGTGCAATCCTTCAGCACTCTTACTCTCAAAACTTCCTTGCTTCTTCTCCACTCTCAAGAAACACAATGGCTTCATCATCAACTGTCCGAGGGAAGAAGAAAGTTGCTGGAAGAAAAAGAAGAGAAGAGAGGGAAGCCACTCCGCCATTGACGATCATCAATGACATAGCTTTCGTCGACGGAGATGCTGGAGACAGATACTTTCGGCTTTCCTCTAAAACCCCTCTTCCCCGACGTCCGGTCGAAGTGATGGACTTCATCAACATCGTAGACCTGGAGCATCTCTTTGGAGTACAAAAGCTGAAGGACTTCATCAATCCATCCTTTCCTTCCTACTCCATTAAGGTAGTAAACGAATTCTATGCCAATCTTATATCTCACACCGAAAATGACACCACTTTCTTCTACACCATGGTCAATGGGCATAGTTTTAAGTTTTCCGAAGGGGATATTCTTGACATGCTTGAAATTGATATAGATGAATATCAAGATTTCCTTGACCTTACCTCTAGCAATCCAATAAATTTATTTTCCGATGATGACCATACCATTAGCTTAAGTGATATCAAAAGAGCCATATTCCAAGCCAATACCACTTGTCATGAAGATAGGGGAACCTATTATGCTATAAACCTAAAACCAGCATGTAGAATAGTAAACCTTATTGTTTCCACCAACATACATCCACGAGCCAATAAATCCGAGGTTCCCATTTTCCGCATGTGTCTCATTTATGCCATCATAAAGGAAATTCCCATCAACTTCATTCGCATAGTACTTAAAAATATGCTTGAGTTCTCTGGCAATCCACCATATGCCGATTTTGTATGCCAGATTACTCAACATTGTCTTAAGGTAAACATTGAAGATATGGGATATATGTGGGAGCGTAGACCACCAAAAATAAGTAAGAACACCGTAGAGAAGATGGGGATTGATTTTGGCCATAAAAAGGCAAGAGTAGAAGGAGAGTCATCACATCAGGATATACCACCCCCTCCTTCTACTAACCTTTCCATTGATCCCATCCAAAATACCCTTACTTATATTGCTGGCTCCCAATACCATCTTAGTAAACAATTAAACTACAATCACCATGCCATGACATATTTGAATCAAAGAATGCAAAACCTTTCTCCTGGCCAAACCGATGAATATCCGCATTCTTTAAACCCTGGCATGCTCGACCCATTTAACCCCTCATACAACTACTATCAACCTCCACCTTCACCATCAATGGATCTTGCACATACTCAATTTTCGTCCATACAATTGCAAGACATAGCTGCTCATTTCCGTTTTGACCGAGTTCCCACTTTCCTGGAAGCATATGCATTGACTACAACTGGTGCTTTGGATTGGAAAACTTTGGTCCAATACTATGGAGCTGAGCCATTTCTTGGGAAAGATCCGGACATTGATGTAATCCTTAAATCTTTCCTGTGAAGCGTTGGTGTTGTAATAGTTGTATTCCATATGATTGTAATCTTCTTCATGTTATTGAATGAAAATTGCTACTCTTTTCACATGATTATTTATTTTGGCATACTTCAAAATATGGATCATTGGTTCATTATTGTAGAGCATAACAATTAAGGAAGTAATAACAATTCAAAGGAAGAATATTACTACTATAATTAAATCAACCAATGCAGAAAACTCTGTTCTCCAGAACCTTTCTCGGTCGAGACAATAGTCGACCGATACACACTGTCGGTCGAACAATGGTCGACCGACCTGGTTCCTGTTTTCAGACTGACATAATAATTGCATATATCTTTGTAAAATATTTTGTATAAACAATAAACACAAATCTGAATGATTACAAATTTTTTTTAATGTGCAAACATTATTTTGAAAAGGGCTATGACCTTAGTATTGTTAAACAAGATTTGTATGATTGAGAGATATTGTGGCTAAATTAGACAAGCATAAAATCAATATTCTTAAAGGAATATCCATTTAAGGGGGAGCAAAATACAATTTTAAGGAGGATGTTTTCTTTGATATCTTAAAAACGACTACTTATGCTTTTATGGTTTGTATCAATATTTATATGAACGTTTCAATTGGTAATTTGCAAATTGTTGCATCTTAGCAATTGCCTTACATTTTGGCTATTCAATGGACATCTTTTTCGTTCATTTTTGATGGGATATCTATGAAGAGGGAGTTTTTAAATAAAATGGTTATCTTTTTGAGATGACAAAGGGGGAGAGATATATAAAACTATAATACTCATGACAAACTCAATCAATAAGTTTCATAAATATACTCTTAGCTTACATTGAAAGTTGCTATATTCCCAAATGAACTAGATTTCATGTTCCTTAATTCACTGGGGATACTAAGCACACATTTTATAAATAAGAGGAAAAGTTCCAAACGGCAATCTAAAGGTATGGCATTTATATGTTTTATATTTCCTTTATTCATATTCTGGAAATGTTTGTCATCTTCAAAAAGGGGGAGATTGTTGGCTAAATGGACATCTATAAAATCCCTTTGTTTTGATTATGACAAACATTTCATTCTTATTTATCTAACGAGCTACTTGAGTGTACAGGAGTATGGTGGATGACGAAGCAACTAGGGAGATCATAAGTTTATAGTTTTATTTTCATGCAATGTAATCACTATTGTAAAAACTTGTACAGTTATATAATGTACAAGTACCTAGATTGCATGTAAATCAAGCAATGGATCTTCCCTAGCTACACACCATAGTTAGACAAGTCATCCCTTTTAATAGGATCACATTATGCATACTCATGTACACACTTAGTATCTAAATTGATAAATTGAAACAGAGTCAATCTCGGTCGACACACTCCTCGACCGAGACACTCTCGGTCGACAACCTTCTCGACCGAGAATTGACCTAAAGTAGCCGTTAGACTTAGCAAATGAGTTAGTTGGCAGTTGGAAGTGAACGTTGCACTCAGAGAGCCTGTCGGTCGAGGAAAGCTCGACCGAGTGGGTGTCTCGGTCGACCATCTGTCGACCGAGACGGTCTCTGACAGAATCTGCAGAGTTAAAGCAATTAGCCGTTGTAAAAACGACCAATCTATTCCTAACGGCTAATTGAGCACTTGGAACCCCCTAGAAACTATCTAGAAGGTCCTTAAGCATACTTAGGCTATCCCTATAAATAGGACAAGCCATAGGACACTAGGATTAACCTTGCTACACTTGAGAATTCTTTCTAAGCACTCTTGAGCAATCTTTTACAAGCAATTGAGCACTGTGATCACTTGGCCATATTCCATCTAGCTCAAGCTCGTCCTATAGGCTAGATTTTCCTAACCCTAGCATCCAAAAGTCTATTACCTTGGCTAGGAAAATCCATACGCTTGATATAGGCAATTCAAGCCTTGAGCTTAAAAGGATAAGTTGTACTTTCCTATTTTCTTTCTTGTTCCTTGTAATATTTGTACTCTTCGTTGCTACTCCAGGGAGGAGGCTGCATATAGGAAGAGGGTGAAGCTCTTCGTGTGAAGAGGAGGACTTTGGACTACTTCAGAAGGCTATCTTGACGGGAAGCTACTTCGGGAGGGAGGCTACTTCAAGGGGGAGCTTGAAGTTACTCCAAGGAAGGCTGCTTCAAGGTTGGCAAGATTACTTCTAGGTGAAGGCTGTCCAAAGGGTGTTTAGAGAGTGTTGTAATTTTATGTAACATCCTTGAAAGGTAATAAAATTCAATACTTTCAAAATCCCGGTTGGGTAAGCAACCGGGTAGTGGACTGACTCCTTAGTATTTGCTAAGGTGGAACCACTCTAAACACCTGTGTTCCTCTTCTCAATCTTTTACTTTGGTTGTTTGAGTTTAAATTGTTTTAAATTATCATAAAACTCTATTCACCCCCCCTCTAGAGGTTTTCACGCGCATCCGACGGTTAGAAATCACCAAGGAAAATTAAAAGGGCGCGTGACAGTGACTTAGGAGAGAAATTGGAAAATAAATCAAATTTAAGCAAAGTGAAATCCAATTATGCATGCCTTTTCTCTTTCCTCCTTTAGGGGTTCTAGAATTATCCAAATTAAACCAAAATTTGCACGTAAGTTAAATTAAGCATGTAGATTCCGAATTTCCAATTAGATTTCACTTTTGGCAACTTTAGATATGTTATTTAATTTATTCCTTGTTTCTCTTTCTATATGCATTAATGGCTCATGGATTAACCAAAAATTATAAAACTTCATCCACAAGTTCACTTAAGTGTGTTGAATACGATTTTGCCTTTATTTCCAACTTTTGGTGTCATGAATTAAATTTATTTATCAATTACACCTTTTAGGTATTTTCTCTCTCCTATAATTTCCTATTAATCAAACATTATCCAAATTAGTTGCAAATTTGCCCAAAGGATTACTTTTGTGTTTTAGAATACGAATTTGGAGTTAGTTTTCCAATTTGAGGGCATTAAATATTTTATTTCACTTTATTGGCCTAATTTCTTTTTTTCTTTGATAAAGGCATTAATATTTGCATTTATCTTCTAATTAGATGATACTTGGACATTAAGCAACTTTTAAGTCAAGAAAACGAAATTGATATATTTATTATCCAAATTATCTTCTTGGGTTTCTATTTAGGATTTTTGGAAAAATATATTCCTCATTACCTTCTTTTACCCATATTATCCCTAACTATTGCATTTATCATCACCTTTATATATAATTTAGATTTCCTCTTCTTTTTCATATTCTAAAAAGTACTGGAAAGTTCTAGGATGAAATATTTTATTATTTTTATTACTTAGTGTACAATTTGCACTACAACCCCATTAAATAAAACCAAACTGGTGTATATGTGCATACAACCCTATATTAAGAATATATGGGAAGTATTTATCCAACTAAGTTCTTTAATTCCTTATTATCATCCAAATGAGTTATTATTATGCACAAAGTATTTTGTATTCCCATGTATTAACTTATTCTTGTTTGGCTAAGTCAAAAGGGTAAAACTATTAGGGTAGAATTCTATTTCTGGTATGTTACAGTACTTCTAGTAACAACAAGATCATCAAATCATGTATTGTTGGTATGTCTCGTACATTACATCTAGTATTGTATGTCTAGTACTATACTTTGTATTACAAAATGTGGTTGTTAGTACTATACTTCTTATACCAATAAGATCATCAAATTATTATTGTATGTCTTGTATAGTACCTCTAGTACTGTACGTCTAGTACTATACTTTGTATTACAAAATGTGGTTGTTAGTACTGTACTTCTTGTACCAACAAGATCATCAAATCATGTATTGTATGTCTTGTACAGTACATCTAGTATTGTACGTCTAGTACTATACTTTGTATTACAAAATGTGGCTGTTAGTTCTGTACTTATTGTACCAACAAGATCATCAAATCATGTATTGTTGTTGTATCTCGTACAGTACCTCTAGTATTGTATGTCTAATACTATACTTTATATTACAAAATGTGGCTGATAGTACTCACTAGTACATAAATGACCTTTAGTGTCGGTTATTTAAGGCCTTTAGCATCGGATTTAATGCGACACCTATGTGGGCACCGCTAAAAGGCCAACTGTTACGCATCAGTTTCCAAACCGACGCCACCACCCTTCGCGCGCCACCGAAAATACGCCAGCATGGGGGTATAGGCGTCAGTTATTAGTTTTGAAATCAACGACATAAACCTTCACGCCATAGAAAGGGCGCCATTTGGGGCACTATCAAGGATGGTTTATTAGTGATAACCGACACCATCTCACCCGCTGCCACGGTCGTGCTGGCCAGCAGGGCCGTGTTGTCTGGCCCGCTGCCACGGCCGTGCTGGCCAACACGCCGTGGTGTCTAGCCCGCTGCCACGACCGTGATGGCCAACACGGCCGTGGTGCCTGGCCTCATTAAGGAAATCGACGTCGGTTACTAGTAAGGAAACTGACGCCAGAACCATAAGTGTCAGTTTATTATTGATAACCGACGCCACATCACATGCATTAGACGTCGGTTATAATTATTTATCTGACGCTGTAATCATTTGTTGTCGGTTTTAAACAAATAACCGACGCCTATTTCACATTTTTTTCTTATCAGTCTGCAGGCCTGCTGTGGCTGGTCGCAGGATGAGAAACCTACAGTTCAGTTATGAACTGTAGGTTTTACGACATCCATTGATATCAGCCAACAACAGGCCACAAACCTACAAAATTAAAAACATTAATTTTCACACATTTAGCAACCTGCAGCTCCATTCAATTTTCACACATGTAGAAACATTCATGTAGTAATTTGCAGTTTCATTCATTTTCACATTCATACATGTAGAAACATTCATATAGCAGCCAACAATTTCATTCATTTTCACATTCACACATGCATAAACATTCAGACACATGTAGAAACATTCAGACATGTAGAAACATTCATATATTATAATTCAAAAATTCAGTTACAAAATATCATTCTTTAGTCATTATTCGCTATCAACATCCCAATTATATGTTAAAACCCCCACTACTTGTATGGTTGTTGCCCATTCTTCTCTTACATCATTTAATTCTGCCATCATATAGGGAGCATGTACATCTGGTAAGGCCTTTCCTGTAGTGTGGTCAGTTTTAAACACCTGCAAAGACAATGATGTATATATATAATTAATAATATATAAATAAGATTGATATATTTCATATTATCAAATGAGACTATATATAATACCTCAGGAATGGTATCGATGTCCACTGCGGCATATTTGATAATCATATGCATAAATCGCATCACATAGTATGTACATTCCCATATGTTGTCTTGTATAGCACACTATAAATTGAAACATACAAAATATTAAAAAAATACAACTAATTAAGCACTGTTCACATAAATAATATATACATTGTAGTCGGGAACTTACTTCCACGTTCTTCCAAATTATTGGCTAGTTCTTTTTCCTAGGGACCTTTCCTCCAGCCTTTTTGAACTCATCTAAACCCCTACATGTTAATGTTACATAGTACATTGCATAATTAAATAGTAATGTAATAACATATGTTAACGGATATGAAAATGAAATATTTATCACCAGAATAGCCATTTTCATTGTTTGTCCATATTTTGAATTCAATTTAGTCCCCTTAGGATCTAGATAATAGACAATTAACGTCTCAGGTAAAATAACTAGTAACTCCCAATGCATATCACTAGAGGTAAAAAAGTTAAAAATTAATAACTTAAAATCCACAGTAAAAATGTAATTTTCTTAAGTCCAAATTATAAGCAAAGTAAACTTACTCCACATTGAATGGAGCTATTATCACTGTCTTCTTATTTTGAGCAAAATTTTTAAAAGCATCACAACAATATTGTTGAACTGACGAAGGGTCTTTAGCTACTAGACTAATCAAAGATGGAATCAAAAATCCTACATGTTCAAATGAAAAATCTACACATATCTTGTCTAAGTAGCTGCAAAACATGTATTACGTATGCATTAATATATAAGAAACCAGATCACCAGATCCTACACAAGGTATAGGGATGTATAAAGAAGATCTCACCTTATCCATAGATCTATCACAGATGTATTCATCCAATCATATCGAAACAACTCCAAAATATCTTGTATAAATAGTTTGCTTTCGTATGATTGACCTGCAGCATCCGCATCTATAGAAACAGTTATAGGACAATTTATATCATGTTCGCCTAACCATATTGACATACCCCTACAATTAGGACCTAACGGGATAGGTAGGTCCTGTGGAACCCAACTTGGTAATGTAGGAGGTAGAGGTGGAGGCCTAGATGCTCTGGGTGTCTTCTTTTTAACCTGTATATATATATATATATATATATATATATATATATAATTTCAGATCAATTGACATCATATACACACACTAACAATTTAACGTAATGTAAATTTACCATATAGTTTCAGTATAGAGGACATCCACTTTTGGCCACAATATCACTCCACCTTCTTCCTCACCAAGTGTTTCACAATCTGGGTGGGCATATGGCAATGGAAGATCCATCCAATTGGGGAATATATGTACCGGGCTCACACGAACCCAACCAGCTGGTAATGGAGACCCATGAAACATTTCCCTTGGTAGGTATGAGTAAGAAGACGCCTCTGCAATGACAAATTATTTACTTTTTAGATGACATGGCTTCAATCCCTGCAAATTTTTATGTGAAGAATGTTATATACATATATACATATCATCTTGAAAACATATCATCTTGAAAAGACTAGTTACTATGTCATAAAAATACTTACAGCGGATGTGCTAGGTGTTGGGTCTACAAGATTACTCTCAACCTCTACAGTAGGAGTAGATCGGGATGCCATAGGTACTGTCTGCTGAGTGGCAGTCAGAGATGCCTTCCACTTGCTCATTGCTTCTTCGATTTCCCTATCAACTATCTTATCTACCTATACATGGATAAAAGAAACGTTAGCTTCTGATTATTGAATTCTCTTTTACAGTAACATTATAAAGAAATAATAGGTTACCTCTTCTTGTGAAATTCCCGCTTTTGGGACATGTTTGCACTGGGATGGCCCAAAGAATGCTTTGATGCCCACACCAACACCTACAGTCGTAACACGTCAAGGATGCTCTAGGTTACCCAGAGCAACTATTAATTCATCCCTTGTGCCCTCAAGGATGAACTTGCCTTATTTCCTCAACTCGTGCAGCTCCCGCTAATCGCCAAAACAAAAATTTGTAATTAAGTAAACACCACAAATAATCAATATTCGAACGATTGCTCTAAGAGTTGTATTTTACCATTTTTGCAGCCGCCTCAACAGTTGTGGGCTTCTTTATTTATCCCTTTTTATTTTGACTCCCACCTATCCAGACATCATGGCTAGACAGAGGTGTGGTACATATAGTAGAGGACTCCTGAGTAGAAGCAGACTGAGCAGTAGACTCAGCTTGTAGTCTTTGGCGAATGCCTGCATACCCCTTTGGACCCATTGTGTGGTCATGCACATTCAGTGCACACCTTGCTCTTTGCGCCTCACTGAGGGCCTAGTTAGTATGCACATTAATGACTTGGTTAGTAACACTATATGTTAATCTTGAATAGGTGAATACAACGTATATTAATTAAATTGGGAGTGACGCCTAATACCTTGAATTCAACAATTTTTCTTGAAGCAACAAACGCGTCCCATTCTTCTTGGTCTAGGAAGTTCCACTGTTCAGTGGTTGTTTTCTTCCTCTTGTCATCTTCTTTTATGTATTCTCGGGTGAGATTTGTCCTATAGTTCCTTAGGACTCTTCCACAGTGTTGCATCACGCATTTACGATGCAGCTTTTCATCCAATTCAAATATACTCTGCAAAATAGAATTGTTATTAACTAGTATCAAAAAAAATAGTAATCTACAAAATAGAATTGTAAATTAATAATAACTCACGCATAAATCCTTCCATATTACATCTTTCTTCCCCTTAGGAACTTTATGCCAAGAATCTATCTTACAACCGCAATGGCTACGAGTAACATACCCAAGATATGAAATAAACAAATTGTGATTCACTCCAATTGCATTTCCTGCATTATCAAAATCCACAACAAGTTTGGGTCCATTGCCCCTTTGCGCTATTAACTTCTTCATCATAGTGATGCCCCTTCTCTTGTCAACTTTTTGGTGCTGCTCATCAAGTGCCTCAAGTGCTTCAGAGGGTACATGTGCATCATCAACCTAAAATTTGACAAAATAAACACACTTACAGGATATAACTATAAATGGACATGTAGATATAAATATATGATATATTTTTAAAACTTACATTGTGAGGCAGAGCATTGATGTCCTCACCCTCACGGTATTCATCAGCATGGTCATCAGGAGAATGCTCAGCCATCAGAAAGTTCACATTCACATTGTAAAGTTCACATTGTAAAGTAATTCACATTGTAAAGCTCACATTGTGAAGTTCACATTCACATTGTAAAGTAATTCACATTGTAAAGTAATTCACATTGTAAAAGTCACATTGTAAAGTTCACATTCACATTGTAAAGTAATTCACATTGTAAAGTTCACATTTAGAAAAATAAAACATATAAAAAAATATAAACATGCCTCTAATATTGTGATTTTTTATCAATTAACAATCCTTCGTTGTGATCTCCGCGCACATACAAGTCATCATTAGATTCAATATTTGCTGGTGTTGGCAACCCAATTGAGAATGGACTGGATTCATCTTACTTATCATAGTACTCTTCTTCATCTATAGGATCTTCAATGAACTGTCTTTTACCATGAAGAACAACTGACCATTTATCATTTGCAGGATCATCGATATAAAATACTTGTTTTGCCTGTGATGCCAATATAAATGGTTCACCCTTCTCGCCAATCTTTTCAAAGTCCACTAAAGTGAAACCCAATTCATCCACTATAACTTCTTTGGTGTTATCAACCCAATTACATTTGAAGAGCAGAATTCTGAAATCTATGTAGTCAAACTCCCATATGTCTTCAATGACACCGTAATATGACATTTTAGCTTCACGTTGACTCTTATCCTTTGCACTTGCAAAAAACATAGTCGACGCTTGAAGGGTGACCCCATTGTTTTGGAAGACACTCTTATCATCTTGGCACTTTGTGTAATATGTGAATCCATTAATGTCATACCCTTCATAAGACATAACATTCAAGTTTGTTTTAAAGGCGAGGCATTTGATAGTTTCAGTAATATCATCTGGTGTTTGAGATAGTTGATGTAAGACTTTATCATCAAACTACTTAATAAATGTCTTGTTATTCTCTCTTGTTCCTCGATATAAACACTCAGTTCGTCCATGTTGTGTAAAATATACAAGTGACCTTGTTCCAACTACTCACGGCTGATTACTTTCACCCGTGATCCCAAAATTCCTTTGCCAAATTGCTCCTCAATATTCTTGTCATTACCGGGAGTGTCATTACCACTGAGAAAGTCATTGTAAAAATATATAACCTCTCTCACCACATAACCCTCAATAATACTCCCTTCAGGCTGATAACGGTTTCGAACATCACTTCTAAAAACGCTCATGTATCGTTCAAAGGGACATCCAATACAAGAAAACTGGTCCCAACATTTTCACTTCCATAGTCAAGTGGACAATAAGATGTACCATGATATCAAAGAACGAAGGAGGAAAATACATCTCAAGATGACATAGGGTAACAACCACTTCTCTTTGCAAATTATCAAGAGTATCAGGGTCAATAACTTCGTTGCATAGATTGTTGAAAAAGAAACAATGTCTGGTGATTGCAAACCTTACATGCTTTGGTAATATAGATCGAATTTCCACAAGCAATATTTGTTGCATTAGAGTGTGACAATCATGAGATTTAATACCTATCAAGTTTAGATCTTTCATTGATACCAATCTATGGATGTTGGATGAGTAACCCTGTGGCACCTTAACATTTACCAAACATTCAAAAAAAGCTTTCTTCTCCTTTCTAGACAATGTGTAACAAGCGGGAGGTAAGTACGTTATCCGATTTCCCATTTCACGTAATTTTGTTAATTCTGACCTTATTCCCATTTCACGTAGGTCCAATCTGGATTTTATCCCATCTTTAGTCTTATCTGGTATATTCAATAAAGTACCAATGACACTATCACAGACATTTTTCTCAACGTGCATGACATCGACACAATGCCTGACTGTCAAAGAACTCCAATAAGGAAGATCCCAAAATATTGACTTCTTCTTGAATAAAGATTTGTCACTCCATGTGGCCATAGTACATTGTGATCTCTTACCAAATTCATTGACAAAGTATTTTACTCTTTCATAAACAACCTCCCCTGGTATAGGTTTAGGTGCACTCTATTCCTCATTCAATCCATTGAATGCTTTGCGCTTCCTATGATACAGATGGAATTTTGTAAGAAACCTTTGATGACCAAGATATACAGTCTTACCGCCATATTTTAGTCTTGTTGAATCAATGTTAACTTCACATATAGGACACGCTTTAGCTCCTTTGACACTATATCTAGAAAAATTCCCATATGTTGGAAAGTCATTAATAGTGCAAAACAACATAGCATGCAAATGAAATGTCTCTCTTCGTGAAACATCATAGGTCATCACACCTTCACCCCAGAGTTTCTTTAAGTCATCAATCATAGGTTCAAGATAAACATCGATATCATTTCCAGGTTGTTTAGGGCCAGATATCAACAACGACAACATTATGTACTTATTTTTCATACACAGTTAGGGAGGAAGATTGTATATAACAAGCATGACTGGCCAAGTGCTATGTTGGCTGCTCAATGTCCCGTACGGATTCATCCCATCTGTACAAAGCCCAAGTCTTAGATTCTTGACTTCTTCACCAAATTCAGGGTACAATAGATCAATCTTCTTCCACTGTGGGGAATTAGACGCATGCCGTAGGATCCCATCATTATTTTTCTTAACATCTGCATGCCACCTCAAATTTTTCGCATCTATCGGATTGGCAAACAAGCATTGAAACCATGATATTATAGGTAGATACCACATCACCTTGGTAGGAGAACCAGTTTTTGACTCCCCCGAAGTCATCAATTTATACCGTGATGCACCACATTTTGGACAATCTTTCAAATCCACATAGTCCTTTTGAAATAATACACAATCATTTGGGCATGCGTGTATCTTCTTGGCATCCATTCCCATTGGGCAAAACAATTTTTTTACCTGGTATGTTGAGATTGGCAGCTCGTTTCTTTCAGGAAGCATTTCTTTCAACAAAGACAACAATGACGTGAAGCTTTTGTCGCTCCATCTATTGTTAGCTTTCAGCTTATACAATCTCAACATAGCGCTAAGCTTCGTAAACTTAGTACAACCTGTGTATAATGATATCTCAGCATCATGCACAATGTTTCTAAAAATGGGAGGTGGATCGGTGTGCTCTACCCCACAACTATCCAACACCGCATCAACGATGTCTACTGGAACTGGTTCATTCACATCTACATCATCAGAGACAATTTCTTCTTCCACACAAGCGCTGCTATCAACATCCATTGGTTTTGGGTTTGAAATCTCTCCATGCCAGTGCCATTCTGTATAGCCTTGTATAATCCCGTTGCACATGACATGACTTTTGATTTCGTCACCAGTGCTGACTTTCAAGTTGTTACCGCAATGCCTACATGGACAATAGAACCTATCTCCAGGTTGTTTCCTATGTTCCTCAGCAAATCTAATAAACTGGTCAAGACTAGAAATAAACTCTGGGGTGCAGCGATTGCAAATGGACATCCATGATCTATCCATTCTATGATCAAAGAGAAAACAAGTATATATTACAACAAGATTAGATTCTAGGGTTAACAAATACATGTGATGTCATTCTTATATATAATAAATATACATGTACCACCTATCCCATCCTTGAACACCTAATCTCACTAGTAAGTGTATAATGTGTATTGGGTTTTCAAGAAAATTTTGGCAGCATTTCCCCATTGTTCTCCAAGTACATATGTACTTAGAGGACAAATGGGGAAATGCTATCAAAATTTTCTTGAAAACCCAATACACATTATATACTTACATCCTAAGTGAGATTAGGTGTTCAAGAACAATCCCAAACCAGAGACTATCCAAGATTTACTCCTAATGAGTAAATCTTGGACGGGTTTATAGTCCAACAAATACAAATATGTTGTCATTCCAATACCTACAATCCTAGTTTCATCATTCATATCCTAGGTTTCATATAACAACATTTAATCTAGGTATCATATTCTATAACATTGATTTCAACATTTAGAGTGTCCATACGTGTTCATCATCAAGATAAAGATTACACATGTGATGTCATTCTTATATATAATAAATGTACATGTACCACCTATCCCATCCTTGAACACCTAATCTCACTAGTAAGTGTATAATGTGTACTGGGTTTTCAAGAAAATTTCGGCAGCATTTCCCTGCTGTTCTCCATGTACATATGTACTTAGAGAACAAATGGGGAAATGCTGCCAAAATTTTCTTGAAAACCCAATACACATTATATACTTACATCCTAAGTGAGATTAGGTGTTCAAGAACAGTCCCAAACCGGGGACACTACAAAAAATTTGGCCTTTATTGAAGAACATTTGTGAGGAACCGAAAATCGTGATAATTATGTCTATTTGTGAGGGATCATCCTTCATACATGGGACCAAATCCCTCAACCGTGTTTTTTACATCCTTAGAACTTTTATGTGAACATTAATCCCTCACAAATACATTACTCACTAATCACCCCGTGAAAAATGCCATGCCAAATATTTCCCTCCATCTCATAACCCTTCCCTCCATTCTAAAACACAACATTTGCAAATAAAAAATAAAAAAATGATAAACCCTCCCCTCTCACACCGTGCACATCTCCCTCCCGCGCCTTGCGTGTCCTGTTTCATTTTGGAGAGGGTCACGGTGGAGAGGTTGTTCCGTTCCTCTACCTAGCCGATTGCGGTTGTTCCGTTCCTTCCTCGCCCTAGCCGCCGTCGCCCCTAGCCGCCGACGCCCCCAACACCTATACGGTCGCCGCCGACGCCCCCAACACCTCTACGGTCTCCGCCGACAGGTGCCCTCGCCGATAGGTGCCCTCGCCTCCATTGCGCCGAAAGTTGCCCCCAACTCCACTACGGTCGCCGCCGACAGGTTCTTGTTTTCATCTATTTCCATCATTCACTATGTGTGGGTTTCGTATTCACATCATTCACTTCAACTGCATCCTCCATAGCTGACATTTTGGCATATAGACTTTGTCGTAAACAACCTCGTGGGAAAATACATAGTCTAGTTGGTGTGAAAATACATAGTTCGATGCAAAATTTATAGAAGGAACAACAATCAATAAGTCTTCAGGTTGATTGTATCCCCTCCAAGACCAGGGCATACTCCACCTACTCTTGTGAATTTTTCTGCCTTTCTAAACACTGGTCTATAAATTGTCAAACAGCTTCCATTCATGGTGAACCATGTTACCCGATATGTGAACCATCTTCTATTCATTGTCATCCAGCTTTCGTCTGCTACAATACATTACTGATGTATTGTTTTGTATCTTCCCTTTGTTTGATCTGGTTTTCTTTTTTTTCACACGCCTAACATCATCATTTTTTTGTGTCATGGGCCGAAGAGTCCTGTACTTTTCATCCTCTTTAGTTTGATTCACAATTAATTTTCAGTCCAAGTTCTCATTTGATACATCTTGGCTATCCAAGTTAAAGTAGTTTAAAAGAGATCGGGTCTTTATATTTCCCTCCCCTAGTAATGTTCTCTTCTTTTCCAATTCATTTTCCATCAAATGTTGGGTGTATGGCTTCCTCTTTGAGTAGAGTACAACATTCAGTCACATTTTTTCTGTATTGCTCCCAACTGACATATGAATAAAGAGAATGAATATATGTTGAATATAGTGTATGTACCATAAGATTAAAATGTGTAACACAATCATTGAAATGCAAACCTTTACAATCCTTGTATACACATTTGGTTTGTCTTCAATAGAAACCTTTGCAATCCTAAATTCATATTTGGGTCATCTTCTTCCTTACAAATACCACCTTCAATTGGGAATTTGTACAACTACTTGGTCTCATCCACAACTATCATCTCTTTCTCCTCCATGTGGCAATTCCATTCATATATTATTATAACATCAATCCATCTACTCCATGTGGGGAATTCCCCATACCATCTTTATTGTAGATGAAACTGATTAATTAGAGTCATCTTTTCTAGTTATTAAAACTCCATAAAAGCATAATCTTACCACCAATATATGCATGCCACCAATTTTTCAGCACATGCAGCTATTGTTAACAAATTTTGACAGGCCCCAAACTAAAAAATCCTTAAAGAAACCTTCCAAATTGTAGTTTCTACTTCCTGCAATTGGCTATAAGAAAAGGCGATAATTGACAGAGAGTTACCAAAAGCTAAATATTTTCATAAGGTTGCCAATGGAAATGGGGATGTACAACTTTTCAAGGTCATTGATGCAATCGCAACACATAAACCTATTTTTTCAATGTCCTAACTTCACACAACACATGCAACTTGGTCTTAAACTGAGTTTCTCAACCATTGAATTAGCTCTTGAGTTATCTTTATCCATGGTAGCATCTACCATTACAACAATTTTTCCATTTGGGATGCCATATATTTTGTGTGCATCCTCCTTGCAGATTGGTAGCATTTTTTCTTTAGGGAGAGGCAGACTTTCTAATCTAGCATCAAACTTGTAGCATAGAAACTGCAATACAATTCTCGGAAAAGTCTACATTTTTCTCTGTAGTAGACCATTGAATAATGTGTCTTCCAACAATAGTCACACACCTTTTGTGTCATTCCTTTTATCTATATTTTTATTATTGCCTTTTCATTTTGGATTCATTAGGTTGCTTCATCACAACAACTAGAAGAATCAAACTCGTAAAGTCCATGCTGTCTCTCCCAAAGTACTTATACACATGACTAGGCACAGAAATAAAGAGTTCAAGCACTCAATTGTCATATTCATAACATGTTTATTTATCTTGATCATGACTCTTGTCGTGACAATCATCTGACATAAACATTGATACCACACTTGTGACAGACACCCTTTTGATTCAAATCTCAGGTAGTCATTACAGTCGGTAGTTTAATTAAATTAAATTAATATATAATACAACATAATGCAAAATCTAAACATAGGGTAAAAATGACTAATTTTATCTTTATTAGAAACATACATTTCAAATATTTGATCTATAGACAATCTTGATGATAACAAGATATAAATCTTAACACCTAAAAATCCAATTCTGGTAAAACCATACTCATATTTTTAATTTCTTAATAATTTGGTGATGAACCTCATTTACATGAAGTTACATCATAATTTTCAATCCAGTCAAGTTTAACACCTTATATATACAAGACTCTGTGTGAGGAAGTTTGGTGCATCACACAATTTTGACTGCATACAAAACACTTTAAAGGTGAGAGTATACAACATTGCAAAATTGACATATGTTGTATTTTATTAAGGCTTCATCATATACAAGTATCCATTTATTTACTTATCAAGCCAAATCCAAGTATAGCCAAATTCCATAAGTTGATTTGGTTAACATGGAGAACAATGTGCTACACTTATTTTAATATATTATTGCCTTTTAATATATCAAATCTAGATTCATGCGCCTAGGACACACATGGATAACAAATACTTATATTTATTGATTTAGACAACTCTTTCTAGTAGATTCATAAGCACATAGATGGGGACGTGGTATAGGAGGTGCAAGTCAGGGAAAATCCTCAGACATATATGAGGGCATTAGATCTATGTTTGTTTTATCTAGGTTCTTAAAGAATAGTATAGGGTTTCAAGAGTTTTGATCTTTGGGTTTGAGTTAAATTAAGAGTGAACATACAAGCAATTAAAGTGAACGAGAATTAAACCCTAGATTAACCCTACACAATAAAGGCTAACTAAAAAACTAAGGGAATAACTACACTAAAGCAATCAACTAGAGACAAGCAATCAACACTATACTAACAAGGACAATCCTAATTAACAACTAAGAGAAGAAACTAGGTAGCAAACTAGGTGAATGTCTTCTTGACTGTGGTTTATTTGAAATGGTCTTGTAGGGTCTATTTTTTACTTGGGATAACCAACAACAGGGATTTCATTTTGCTACCACAAAAATAGACAAAATTCTATACAATGCTAGTTTTCTTACTACAAATGCAAATGTAAATGGCCATTTTCTCTCAAACACTGTTAATGATCATAAAATCCTGTCCCTTCATATTGGTGAACCTAGAAAGGTTATATCTCCTTTTAGGTTTGTTAATGCTTGGAATAATCATGAAGAATTTATGAGTATAGTCAAGGAGGCCTAGAACTTAGAGGTTCATGGTAACACTATGTATCGTATTTACAGGAAGCTCTATAATTTGAAAACCAAATTATGCTCTTAGAATTGGAAAACTGTGGGCAATCTTTATGATGTGGCAAAGGTCGCTAATGCTGAGGCTCTCCATGCCGAAATTGTTTTTGAATTGGACCTAACTAATTCTGCTCTTAGAGAATGTGCTCTTGTCAAAAAGAAAGTTGTTGCCTAAGCATCACTAAATGAAGAATCCTTGTTCAAGCAAAAGTCAAGGACTCAATGTCTTAGAGAAGGAGATTCAAATGTAAAATTCTTTTATGAGTACATGAAATCCAGGAGATTCAGAAACCAGATTACTAAGCTTTAGATTGATGATTCTATTTCCTTTAGTCTGGAAGAGATCAAATCCCATTACCAATTTCTACTCTTCCTTATTCAATAATCATTCTTCAGGTTTTTCTTGGAAGGGTCATTGGAATGGCCCTGTTCTTAATGATGCTTAGAAAAGACTCCTTACTGCTAAAGTTTCTGATAAGGAAATTAATGATATAGTTTCTTCCTTGAAATAGGACAAGGCTCTAGGCCCTGATGGCTTTAATGGTCACTTCATTAAGAATCCATGGTCTATCATTGGTCTTCATGTCAAATAATCCTTCTAGGTAGCAAACTAGACCACAACCAAACAGCCCAACCAATGTTCTCACCATGCTCCCTACAAACCTGCCATATTTCGCTTAATTTTGAATATTTTTTCCCATTAAACCAAACAATGTTTCCTTCCCTTAAAGGTTTCTACAAATAGTTGAAAAACTTACAAGCATCTTCAAAGCCTTGAATAGTAGTAAAAGACCAAGCACCATTACTAATACATTCAGCAACCCTACAATGGCTACCATCACCAAATCTAGCTAAGAAATGGCTACCTAGAATATTAGAAAGAGTTTTACCTCCTGAACACCAAGGATCAATCCAAATCATAGTGTTACAACCTTCACCAACTCTAATTTCAAATTTATCAATATGCCTATCCCGTATAGAGAGCGGATTTACTCCAAATCCAAGAATAGATTGACTTTGGTTTACTGCTCCAAAAAAAATCTCTTCGTACTTACCTTTCATGAGGCCACTTTACCCACAAAGAATTTTTATTCTGAGCAACATTCCAACGATTTTTAATAAGAATAGCCTTCAACAAATCTTCAATATGTCTAATAAGAATAGCCAAACTAATTCAAAGCTTTCAGAGGAACAATCTTCTTCTCTTCTACATAAGCTTTCATAATAGAACTCAAATCCTGCAATGACAAAAAGGTATGGTGCAATAGGGTCCCCCTGTCGTATCCCATTCCCCCCTACAAAGGTCTTAGATGGAATACCATTAATAAGCATCTAGAAAAAAAAATTAGATTTGAAACAGGCATCAATATGCTTTATCCAAAATTCTAGGAAACCCATCTTATTCATTAAGAAGTAGGAGTTATTCTACAGATTCAGGTTGGCGATTGACCAAAACCTAAAAATAGGAAAAGACTACAGATTCATGTATTTGATGGGTCCATCAAATAGTATAGGGGACAGATATAAAATATGAAGAACAAATTTACTCTAAATCAGACCTATATCAGGTTACTCGATTATTTATATATATATAATCAAGGAATATAAATACCTAGATAGACTTAAAGGAATATAATCAATATACTATTTGAATTGTATATATATATATATATAAATATATATATATATATTTCTTGTAATGTGTGACAAACTTATTATATATTTTCCTTCATGTAGATGGATTTTCTAATAGATCGGAGTTGGATGTATATTGGGAACAGAGTGCGAAGTGATATATTCAAGGCAGGGTTACGAAAGTTCATTGAGTTTGCTCTTATCCATCAAAGACCAACTAGATAGGGGAAATTAATATGTCCTTGCAAGGTATGTTTGAACAGATACCTTAAAATAGAGGAGGAGGTATTCTCACATGTATTACAAAAAGGATTTGTGCATAGCTATGATGTTTGGACGTTTCATGGGGAGGTGATTGGTAGGAGCAATCCTGTTGTGGCACCAAACATGCCTAGCACCGACAATATGCATCAGATGCTGGAGGATTTGTTTGGTATGGGTGACACAACAAATGACCACTCTACTGAAGCTACAAAGGAACCTGCAAATGTAGATGCACAAAGATTTTACAAGCTACTAAAAGAGGCGGATCAACCACTCTATAGAGGTTGCACAAGTCATTCTAAGCTATCGTATTTGGTTGCCTTACTATTTCTAAAGGAGGAATCTGGATGGTCCAATGATTCTTTCACAAAGTTGTTACAGTTGATTATTTCAGGATTTCCAGAAGAAAATTGTCTATTCCCGGAGACGTACTTTGAAGCAAATGCGATTGTGAAGGATTTACGACTTGATCATTCTACTATAGATGTATGTACAAATAATTGCATGCTTTTTCGCAAAGATGCAGCTTCAAAAGAAAATTGTGATACTTGTGGTGCTTCAAGATGGAATGAAAAGCAATACAAAACAAAGGGAAAGAAGGTAGTTTCTAAGTTCATGTATCACTTCCCTTTGATACCTTACTTAGAGAGGCTCTATATGTCTTCATCTATTGCTAAAGATATGATTTGGCCATCTGAAGGAAAAGGCAAGGACGGTCATATTCATCATCCTTCAGACACACCAGAATGGTTGTCTATTGATGCCAGGTATCCAGACTTTGCTGCTGAACCACGCAATATTAGATTGGCATTAGCAACATATGGATTTAATGCATTTGGCAATATGAGTGCATCACATAGCATCTGTCCTATGTTGGTGACACCTCTCAATCTTCCGCCTTGGCTTCTTATGAAAGAACAATTTATTATGATGTCCCTATTAATCCCAGGTCTACATATGGTTGGCAATGACCTTGATGTATACTTGGAGCCATTAATTGAGGAGCTGCAACTACTTTGGGAGCTTGGAGTCAAACTTTATGATGCATATAGCAAAAGGAATTTCACTATGCGGGCAATGATTTTATGGACCATTAACGATTTTCCAGCATATGGTGACTTATCTGGTTGGAGCACTAAAGATAAGAAAGTTTTGGGATGTCCTTGTTGTGATGTGGAGACTGTATCAAAATGGTTAAAGTTTGGGAAAAAGCAATGCTATGGTTTCCATCGACATTTTCTTCCAATTTATCATCCATATAGACGTGATAGGAAAAATTTTGATGGTGAAAAAGATTTTCGACTTCCACCTAAGCCACTATCTGGAGAAGATATACTGAGGCAATTTGATGGATATGAAAATATCACATTTGGAAAAATGAATAAGCGCAAGAGGCTTGGAGATCAAATTCAACCATTACCTCCTGGTTGGAATAAGATAAGCATCTTTTTTCAGCTACCTCATTGGAAGTATTTATCTGTTAGACACAATCTGGATGTGATGCACATAGAAAAGAATGTGTGCGAGAATATTTTAAACACATTATTGGGTGATTCTAAGAAAAGTAAAGACAACTTACAAGCTCGTCAAGATATGAAGAAAATGCACATTCGAAGAGATTTATGGCCAGTAGATGCAGGTGACCGCTATTACTTGCCTCCAACATCTTACACCATGACTAATGCGCAGAAAGATAAGTTCCTATCTGTGATAGAAAAGTTAAACGTTCCTGATGGCTATTCTTCTAACATATCTAGGTGTGTTAGCAAATCTGATAGAAAACTTGTTGGGCTGAAAAGTCATGATTTCCATGTTCTTATGCATCAACTTCTACTTGTTGCCTTGAGACATTGCATAAGCTTAGATGTGTACAAGCCTATTGCTAATTTGTGCTCATTTTTCAACAAGCTTTGCTCTAACATTATTGATGTGGAGGAATTCAAAGAATTGGAACAAGAAATTGTTGTCACTCTTTGCCAGTTGGAGAGAATCTTCCCTCCTTCTTTCTTCACCATCATGATGCATTTGCCCATTCATTTAGCTTATGAAGCCAGGCAAGCCGAATCTGTCTGAACTAGGTGGATGTACCCAATAGAGAGATACTTGAAGAAATTGAAGAAGTATGTAAGAAACAAAGCTAAACCGGATGGTTGTATTGCTAGTGGCTATTTAGCTGAAGAAAGTTTGACATTTTGTGCTAGGTACTTGCATAATTTTGAGACAAAACTCAACCACACTCCTCATAATGTTGATGGATCTCCAATTAGAGTTGGAGTGTCAAGAAATTTCGACATCCACACTTTGGAACAAGCCCATCGTTATGTCCTTTTCAATAAAGAGGAATGAAATGTTTACAGAAGGTAAGATTTAATTACGTCCTAAAATTCTTGCTGATATTTGTATATTTGTTGTACATTAATTTAGACACTTCTTATAAAGCAGTGAACACATGTGTATTCTTCAAGATATGGAACCCAACATTGCCCCACGGACCCTAGAAACAAAACATGCAAAGGAGTTTTCTAAGTGGTTGAAAGAGCATGTAAGTCTCAAACATAAATATTGTTGTCACTCTTAATGTTCAAGTTAGTGTAGATTACATTAATGTTTTACTTTTTTATGAAGGTAATGCAAATGCGAGAGATTAGGCCGAACAATATTAGCGATGATTTGAGATGGTTATCCCAAGGCCCTTGTGCTGAGGGAATGTATTATGAAGGATTTTCGGTCAATGGATATCGTTTCCGTTCAAAGCACATTGAAAGTACATGTACTACACAAAATAGTGGAGTGTATTTGTGTGCTGACACTTCAAGTTATTCAAGTGGTAGAGATCGAAATCCTATAAATGCTAAAGTCACATACTATGGCTACTTAGAGGAGGTTATTGAGCTAACTTATGGTCCAGGAATCAAAGTTCCATTGTTCAGATGTTCTTGGTATGATGAAAGCACTTCTAACGGGTTGCGAATTGATGAATATGGGTTCACACAAATCAACACTTCAAGGATAAAAAAAGAGGAGGAACCCTTTATCCTGGCTTCTCAAGCATTGCAATGCTTTTATGTGAAGGATCCTAATGCTGATGATTGGTGCACAGTGCTAAAGCATCCTCCTAAAGATTATTCTGAAGTACCTCTTATTGAGAATTGTTTGACTGGTTTACAATCTGAAGCTATTGATGGTGGTGTAACTAGTGATGTGTCTTAGATGAGGAGTGACACCGAGGGATCTTTTGTTGATAGAACTTAAAAAAGGAATGATGGGGATAATGTTTAGTTCATTAATCTATCTATTTTCATCAAATTATTTTGTTTGCAAGTCTAGAATAATTTATTTGGGGAATATGTTCTATTACATTTTTTGGCAAACTGTTACTATATGGCATATTCTTTGCAATTTATTTAGTCTTGTTTCATATACCAGCAAGTAGGACATCATTATTCTTTTTTGGGATATGAAACCAAGGTACTCTACAATTTATATGTTTTTCAAATGCTGAATATTCATATGTTGGTGTCTCATATTCTCCGCAATTTATTTGTTTTTCAAATGTAGCTACTACTTTTGTTACTGACAATTCTGCATTAATAATCTAATTTTTTTCTTGTCAGTTGAAGGATGGAAGGAAGAAGAATCACTAGATCTAGTTGTAACAACACACCCAGTCAACCTATTGTTGTCCCTCCATCCACAATTGTAGAAAATTGTGAGGATGAACCTACTCTACTGTCCAACAATATTGAAAATGATGTAATAGTTGAAGAAAATGTTGAGGATGAACAAGAGAATAGGAAGTATGGACGTGGGCCTGCAAGTGAGCAAAGCCTACTTCCTAAGCAAGGGGAGCTACGTCACAAGGTCTAATGGGATTATGAAGGAAATGCTATTGGGGAGAATGGTGCCAAATTGAATCGTTATTGTCATATGCTAGCAAGGAAACCACACATATGGCATCTAGACTTGAAGTGGAACGAACAACCACAACAAGCTTTTGCAGATAGAAAATCATTTATTGAGGTAATCTTTTTCATAAAAATACCAACAAATTGTATGATTGTTATATCTGAAGTAATATTTTCTATGTTTTTGTAGAAATACTTTGATTTAGGCAGTCACCCTAATGCATGGAATCACATTGATGAACACATTAGCAAAGGGATATCAGTGTGGAGGGCACGTGTAAAGAAAGATTACTATGAAAAGTACAAGATTGAACCAGAATTGATGATGAAAAAAGTTGAGAAAAATGCTTCCATAGATATGGACCAGTTTAAAAATCTTGTTAAAGAATGGGGAACCGAGAAGTCTAAAGTACAATGGTTTCATATAACTTGCATGTATACCTATCTACTTTTTCTAATTATATGTTTCTTATGGTTTAGAAAATTTCCGAGATCAACAAGGCAAACAAAGCAAAAAAAGTGATGGATCATACCACATGAT
This sequence comes from Alisma plantago-aquatica, assembly GCA_963693085.1. Classification (NCBI taxonomy): domain Eukaryota; kingdom Viridiplantae; phylum Streptophyta; class Magnoliopsida; order Alismatales; family Alismataceae; genus Alisma; species Alisma plantago-aquatica. The sequence continues at coordinate 183,490,949 of OY856415.1, forward strand.
CAAATCCATGGAGTTGTTATCGGGAAGAAATAGTATTAATAATGGACACTTGTCTTTCTTAGTAGGAGTTGAACATATAACATGGACAATTATTATGTTATCTATCATGTGTAGGTCAGTGAAGATCAACCTGTTGTGCCTCTTAACAAATTTTTGGAAAAAGTTTACGACAAAAGCCCACAAGTGGTTAGAAAATGGATATTTGCTTTCCTATGATGTCTACAAAGCTACATATGCTTAGATATCTCAATTTAAGCTTTCCTCTTATGATGCTTTCTAATTACATCTATAAATCTTTGATATTGTGGAAAACCAAGTAGCAAACCAAGAAGAAATAGATCCTAGAAGTGTTGATAATCTAACACGTTATGCTTATTTACAAGTTTAAAATCCTTCCAAAAAGGCTAGGATCTGAGGTGTTGGAATTGGGCACAAAGAGATAGGACATAGGGGAAAAGATGCCCGTATAAGATATGAAATTCTTCTTGAGGAAAGCAATGCAAAGGATGTATGTTGGATTATAACTAAACTTGAACTATTAGTTACAACTAGTCTATTAGATCGATGTTTGTAATTTGTTTTCTATTTCAGGATAAACTTAAGGAACTTGAAGAAACAGTAAATGGATTGAAGAACTCTGTCTCCCAAATAATGACTTGGTATAATCAATCACAGGTAACTTAGATTCAGTTGTCTATGTCAATGTAATATATAATTTTTTTTTGACATTGTTGATCTATTTGTTATAGGATGGCAGTATTAATGTTGATTGTGCAGCTGAATACCCCAATCAGAATATTGCAAGTGTCTTACACATGCAAAGTGGCACAAATAGGTCAGGTGTGGGTTCTTTTCACATACAAGACAATACAAGTAGTGGTGCAGATGTAGGCATGTTTCCCAGGAAAAATAATTCAAGCGAGGATGGCTTAGGAAGACTTTCTAGACAAAGCAATTCAAGGGAGACTGGAGTAGGCATGGTTTCCATACAAGGCAATTCAAGGGAGAATGGAGTAGGCAGGCTTTCCATACAAGGCAATGGACATCCACTAATCTTTCAGCCACAGGTACCTCATAACAACTATACATTATTTTCAATATTCATACACATAAGAATATTAACATGTACACTTTATTAAAGGCTACAATTGAAAGTTGGTGCCCTACTTCTGGTAATAATCGACAAAGTCATCCTCAAATGCAAAGCACACCAAGCACATCTTTATCGGTGTCTTTCACACCAAGAACTCAGCGTTTAAATCAGGTATTCAATACGTGCTTGATTAAACTTCTAGGGTATCCATCCATATATCTTGTACTTATACCAAATCTGATATATAAGGCCAAATCAAATATATAAGGCACGAATCTACTTAATGGTTAATGCCTCGGGCCAGTCGGTATCCAAACCAAAGACATGTATCTTCTTCTCAAGTATGTGACATATGGCCAAGTAGGAACTGTTGATATCCTATTCTTAAACATTTGTCCATCTATTAGTAAAACCAAGTAAGAACTGCAAGCTCATGTTACATTTAGTAATATTGAGATATATTGAGAAATTGGGCCTTGGACCTTCTCTAGTTTCTATGTGATACTATCATCCTAGAACAATTTGTATGAGATCTTTCAAGATCCCTAGATCTGCTTTGACTTCTAATATTTCTTGTATAATGTAAATGACTAGAAACATTAACAAATTTGCAAGCCTTCTATTCCATAGTACCTTTCTTCTGCCATTCATGTCTCTAACCATACATCTGGTTGGTGCCATTTGCGTTCTCTTATAATGAAATATTGATAGCACCTTGTGTGTTTTGATTGCCTATAGAAGCATGGTTACATGGTGATAGATGGGTCCCTGTTCTCCTTGCAATTTGTTGTGCATTAGTTCTCTGAATCCATTGTTCATGGATTCTTGTGTATCCTGTATCAAAGTGAGTTGTAATCTGTGCCAACAAAATATCCCGTACAAGCATTCGCTGCATTAAGCTGTGAGGCAGAAACAACAATTTCAGAATTATCTCCTTGTCCTAGCAAGTTTGCAGAAACAGCAATTTCAGAATTATTTCAGTTGTGAGGCAGAAACAGCAATTTTGCTGTACGATACTCCTTGTCCTAGCAAATCTACAGGCTTGAAGATGGGTTCCTATTTGTCGATAACCGGAGTTCCTGGAAGTTGGTTTTTCTTGGAATGGACTTTGATGACATCTTGTTTCTAGTTATCTGTTGATGATACAGAGTTTCTTATTTGGTTCTCTATGTTCTGATGCATGTTGTTCTTTGCCCCATCAAATCTGAAGGTCTGTATTCTTGTCAAGGTGGTGAGTTTCCCTTTTTCCTTTGGACTCATCGGGTCCTCTATTTTTCTGTGCTAGAAGAAGGTTCCAGTTATGGTGTTTCTTCTTCTTCCTGATCTGTTATCCCGTGGAAATGCTTCCTTATTGTCTTTTATCCTGAAGAGTGTTCTTTTTGAGGTTCCTGAAGCTCTGTTGCTCTTCTGGTGGTTTGGTTTTCTCGGGATAGACTTTTATGACAGCCAAGAGTCCACCTTTTGGTTGTATCTCTTGTGTTCCTTAGGCTCCAGTTTTGTAGACTTAATTTTGGACAGATCAGACTGGATTGCAGCATGTACCTTCTTGTAACCAACAAACCATTATGTCTTCAGCTCCACTAATTAACAGAAGATGATCAAGAAGACAAGTTTAGTAATAATCCTTTTGTATCATGTGAGGATCGTCCTCTTTTTGTATCTATAGATGCATCTCGCTGATGACAGCAACTAAGTGCAGTCAACAGAGATATATGCATATAACCCACTGAGTTTTTTTTTAATTATGTACTATTTACTAAGTTCAATCATAATTTTAGTTTACGGGTGCATGTTGCTGCTATGTTGGTTCACTTACATTTATCTCTACTTCGCACTCACTCTGATTCCTTTTTGTATTTATATTGATAGGGTAGAATTACTTTTAATGATGGATTTCGACAGACAATGCACCTTGGAGTAGACCAAAACTGAAATATAAGGGTAAGTTGTTTGTTGTACTATGATTTATGTATAAACTATAAATTCTATTAATATAATGATTTGTCATTTTTAGGAGAAGAATATCCAAGTACCTAATCGTATGAGTCCTGGCATTGATGAAGAGCACCACACTATTTGAAGGAATATGGAGACATTATAGATCTTAAGAGTTTCTAGCATGATATGTTGATTGTCATCAATCTCAAATTTTAGAACTATATGTACTCTTTATTTATATCAACGTTGAGCACGCAATGTATGGATAAAATTTTGCTTCAATAACAAAAATTGGTTTGAGGTGATTTAACATTTTTATGTGTCATTTTGGTGTTGAATCTTCTTATGATGTCATGTGAATTAGTATACAAATATTGCTTGAGGTTATGTATACAAAGTTTTTATTTAAAATTTGATATTCACTATAGTAACAATTAATTAACATTTAATAAATCATTCAATAATAAATAACCAAATCATTTACAGTAGTCCCTCATAAATATATTGATAAAGGTCCAGATTGACCATCAAAATTGCATTGATGACGACCACATAGCCCCTCAAAAATAATATTAATGAAGGCATTATCCCTTCAAAAATATATTCTCCAGGACCATCAAGTCCCTCAAAAATGTATTTATGAGAACTAAACATGCCCTCAATAATGTTATTATGAAGGCTAAATAGTCCCTCAAAAATGTATTTATGAAGGCTAAATAGTCCCTCAATATAACATTCTTGAGGGTCAGTTGGTCCGTGACAATTGTATTCGTGAGGGCCACTAGTATTTGTCACGTGAGTTCTCTTCACGGACCATTTGTGAGGGCTAGACTCACAACCGTCCCTATTTGTGAGGGCCTGTAGAGAGGGGTTTGTGACAGGACTCACTCGTGAATAATGGCCCAATTTTTACTAGTGGGACTATCCAAGATTTACTCCTAATGAGTAAATCTTGGACGGGTTTCTAGGCCAACAAATACATGTATGTTTTCATTCTAATACCTACAATCCTAGTTTCATCATTCATATCCTAGGTTTCATATAACATCATTTAATCTAGGTATCATATTCTATAACATTGATTTCAACATTTCGAGTATCCATACGTGTTCATCATCAAGATAAAGATTACACATGTGATGTCATTCTTATATATAATAAATGTACATGTACCACCTATCCCATCCTTGAACACCTAATCTCACTAGTAAGTGTATAATGTGTATTGGGTTTTCAAGAAAATTTCGACAACATTTCCCCGCTGTTCTCCAAGTACATATGTACTTTGAGAACAAACGGGGAAATGCTGCCGAAATTTTCTTGAAAACCCAATAAACATTATACAACTTACATCCTAAGTGAGATTAGGTGTTCAAGAACAGTCACAAACCAGGGACTATACAAGATTTACTCCTAATAAGTAAATCTTGGACAGGTTTCTAGGCCACCACAATACATGTATGTTGTCATTCCAATACCTACAATCCTAGTTTCATCACAATTGATGTTAGGGTTTCATCACAATTTTAGGTATCATATAGAGTATGTAGATGTAAGGGTTTCATCATGCAATAGGGATTCGTGTAGATGTTAGGGTTTCATCATGCAATAGGGATTCATGTAGATGTTAGGGTTTCATCATGCAATAGGGATTTCATCATATAATTGATTTCATCACAAATTCATATTTGATTTCATTTGAATATATACCCTCTTATTCTTCCTTCTCCCTCCTTACCAACAACAACCACGACCGTGTGGTCTGGCACGTCCGTGGCTGTGTTGGCCGACAACACGGCCGTGCTGGGCAGCACGGCCGTGTGGTCGGCCAACACAACCACGGACGTGCCAGCCCACACGGCCGTGGTTGCTGTTGGTAAGGAGGGATAAGGAAGAAGAAGAGAAGGAGAACCAGTGATGAAGAAGAGGAGGACCTGCTGTTGGTAGTAGCGTGGAGACGGAGGCGGCGTTGTGAGGAGAAGGGCGCTGAGCACACCAGCGGCAGGAGAAGGGAGTTGAGCAGAGAAGGAGAGGCGTCGGCGGCGAGCAGAGAAGGAGAGGCAGGCGGCGGCGGTAGCGAGCAGCTGCAGCAGCAGCAAGCGGCGGCGCAGAGGTAGGCGGCATGTGACGTAGCAGCAGGCGGCGGCGACGCAGCAGGGGTCACGAACTGGAGCAAAATCGATCGATGAAATAGAAGAAAGGAGAAGAGTCTGCTGTGCGTGGGGGCTATTAAGTTACTAAAAGGCGTCGGTTATCCATAACAACCTATTATTAAGCGTCAGTTATCCAAAGACAACCGACGTCAATTGGACATTCCTTTACCCTAATTTTTTTGGCGGGGACGGCGCGCGCACCCTTAACACGTCGGTTATTCTAAGAAAACTGACGCCCATAGTGGAACTTTTGGCGCAAATTTTATCTTCATTCAGCGTCGGTTATTAGGTAAAACACCGACGTTGTATCTGATACTTTGGCGCAATTTTTTTTTGCTCGAAAAAATTGGATTTCGCGGGCTACTTCAGGCGTCGGTTTCTTTTCTTCAACCGACACTGAATGAAAAGTGATACCCGTGTCTGGCTGGTCTTCAAATATTGACGTCGGATGTCCTTATTAACCGACGTTTAATGTTAACAGCGTCGATTTTACTAAAAAAACCGACGCCTCTAAAAGCAACATTGAACGTTGTTTCTGTAGTAGTGACTGTACTTCTAGTAACAACAAGATCATCAAATTATGTATTGTTGTTATGTCTGGTACGGTACCTTGAGTATCCTTGTATATGATTATTGTCAAACATTAAATTTTCAATGTATGCAAAAATTAATATAAATGATAACATGTACGGTACTTATGGATTTATGACATAATATGAAATATAAGAAATAAAGAGGCAATAAGTATTGTACCTGAATGGTCAATCTGAGTATAGTATCCAAAAACGTATTTTACTTTTGTATACTTCTCTCCTCTTTTAATATACTTCTAATATTATTTTTTCGAAAGTATGTCAACATTGGTCTTGATAGAAAATATTTTTCATTAGGAATCTGATATTTTTTATTTTGAAAAAAAAATTATTTAGAATTGAAAGTTATGAGCAAAACAAGTTTCTCTCTTCCTTTTATTTTCTTAAAAAACTTTCCAACAACTTTTTGCCACATCAGCAGTGCCCCATTCCCAACTACCGGGTAGGCTCTCGGAGATGTGGACGGGTGTATGTAACGTTCCAGTGACTCCAATTTGCAGTGGATACGATTGGGAAACGTCAGCAGTCATTATGCCTTCTCCAATGAGCGAAACAAGTTCACGGCTATAGGCTGCGACACAATTGCCTATATCGAGGGTTCAACCACTAGCGACTATGCTGGTGGATGCGTATCCATCTGAGGCAACTTGCAAAACGCCCTCAATGGATCCTGCTCTGGAAGAAAAATTCTACCCATAGCATATCCTATACCCGGCCACATACCCGCTCCTTGGGAATACTCATCTGCCGTTTTCCTCCACTAAGTCCTGCTACTGCGCCAGTCCATTAAGACCTGCTGCTGCATGCCTTTTCATTAAGTGGATATCTCCAGCAGTCATTTTGCATGCCTTTTCATGCAAAAAGGATGCATGATCTCGTAACCAAATAAAAATCTAACAGATATGAATACGTACATATAACAGATCTCGTAACCAAATAAAAATCTAACAGATATGAATACGTACCGTACGTAAAATAGTTACAGACCATTCATTTATTTTTGTTCGAAAATTTCTTTTTATGCATTTGTATAAGTACTGTACGTATCATAATCAGGATTCATTCACTTAACCATAAATGGATTCAATTCATATTTGTCTAGTGTTCTAGTAATTTGCATAACGATACGTACAGTACACAATTTCTACAACGCACTCTTTTTTGCAGCTGTATAAGTACTGTACGTAAAGAGATTCAATTTAAGATGTGTCGAGTGTTCCAGCATCTTGTATAATTATACGTACAGTACACAATTTCTACAACCCCCTCTTTTATGCAATCGGCCAAGTACTGTATGTAACATAGTTACAGACCATTCATTCATTTAAGCTGTATAAGTACTGTACGTAAAGGGATTCAATTCAGATGTGTCGAGTGTTCCAGCATATTGTATAATTATACGTACAGTACACAATTTCTACAACCCCCTTCTATAAGTACTGTACGTAAAAGGATTCAATTCAATGTTGTTATTGTATTCTGTCGGTACTGTACTAATACGGGAATACAGGTGGGTGGATTAGAACGGGAGAGAATAATTACAAGAGAAAAAACGAATTAATACACTTTGCATGGACTTTGAATGGACTTTGCATGTAGAGACATAATGTTGTATGGACTTTGCATGAGAAGTTTGGGAGTCCTGACCGTCTTTTCGGCTTCCGAAAATAATTACGGCTGATTGCAGGTTTTTGTATGATATCAAGAAACCGGGTGGGCTGCTGGGTCTATAATGAATGGTGGGTAGCGTAACTCCTCTGGAATGGGTTGCTGCCAGATATCGATCCCAAAAGGCCTCAAGTATTTCCGAGCCAAAGTGAAGAGCACCAAAGAGCACTCCAATGTTTGGAAGTTTAACCCATGCAGTTATGCTTTCCTAGTGGACGATGAATGGTTCCGCTTCAAAACCACAGATCTTGCGGCGGATTCACCCTACAGGGATAACATTACCAGTGTTCCAGTAGTACTCGATTGGGTAGCAGGGAACGAGACGTGCTCAGAAGCAAAAAGAAATCGTTCGAGCTATGCATGTAAGAGTGATAATAGTGATTGTTATGACTCTACAGTCTACTAGTAGTGTCGCTGGATATCTGTGCAACTGTTCTTCAGGATATGATGGAAACCCCTACATTTCTGATGGATGCCAAGGTGATTCCTCTGTCTATTCTCTTTCTTTCTTTACTTTCTTTTAATGATTATCTGAGCTGAGCTGGATTCATATATATTCATTTATTTAATATTAACTTAGGCATTTTTTTTTCTATCAGACATAAATGAATGTAATAATCCAGTCAAGTATCCCTGTTATAGAATTTGCACTAACACTCTGGGAAATTATAATTGCACTTGCGTCACGGGAAAGAAAGGTGACCCATATAAGAATACCTGCATCGTCCCTGTGTACGAGTACCCTCAGGAAGCCAAGGACCCTGTCAAAATAATTTTAGGTAACTCATATCGTTTGCTGCTTAAAAAGTAACCCGAATTGGTAACAATGGAAGATAATGTCTCATATGATTCACTAATTATATATGTATTATTCTATTTCAGCCATTGTCCTCCCAATCACACTTGCAAGCATTCTATCCATTTACTTCTACTCATTGTTCGAGAAGAGAAAGCGAGCCCAACTGGCTATAAAGTAGTATATATATGTATATATACATATGTCTATGATATGGTATAATAATATATATAATTACAATGTGTATACAACACCAAGTTTATAGTTGGTTCAGCAGCTAGTGGAGCTTTTCTCTTGGATGAGGTTGCGGGTTCGATACCCCATACGCACATATGTGTTTTATTTTTCCAACAAATGTGCAAACGATGTGTTTATATTACGGTTATAATACAAACTCATCAACATGTGAACGTAGTGCAGTGGATTCAGATGATGTTTACTTTCAAAGGGTCTTTGGATTGATTCTTGGTGGGTAGTACTATTATTTTGGCCCCCCCACATATCAAGGTCTGGCTCCGCCCCTGCACACGCTTCCATGGGAAATCCGTCTTAGAATAGCTGCAGACGTTGCTGGAGCTCTTGCTCACCTACACACAAAAGCTTCCATTCCTATCTACCACCAAGACGTTAAGTCCTCAAATATTCTTCTTGATACAGACTATACAGCCAAAGTGTCAGACTTTGGGGCGTCCAAATTGGTCCCAGTTGATAGGGCACAATTCAACACTTTGGTGCAGGGAACGTTGGGATATTTGGATCCAGAGTACTTAGAGACACATAGGCTTACGGGTAAAAGTGATGTTTACAGTTTTGGAGTGGTTCTTGTCGAGCTTTTGACAGGAAAAGAGCCATTCTCATACGATCGTGGAGAGCTGGAGAGGTGTTTGGCCCAACATTTCAAGTTGTGCATGGAAGAAAATGCACTGAACAACATCTTAGATGAAAGCATCCTAGTCATGACTACACCTAAAACTATGTCACAAATGGTTGACGTTGCTAGGTTGGCTCACAGATGTTTGAACTTGAAAGGAAAAGATCGACCAGATATGATTGAAGTCTCCTTGGAGTTGTTAGGGCTGTGGAGGTCTGCAAGTCACCCGTGGATGGAATGCCAAGGTGAAGAGGTAGAGAGCTTGTTGGGGGAAAGAGGACACAATTTCCAAGGTGCAGATCCCCCAAGTTTAAACTACACAGTGACCGATGGTCATGTTGTTGCTTATTCAAATAATAATGGCGGGTAGAAAGTGCAATTTAGCAGGCATGTGGTCTGTTGGTATTGCCCATATATGTATTGAGTTGTTCAGTATGAAGTCGTGTAATATATGTACAAAGGTTGAATATTCTACTGCAATAGTTCTAAGAATTATGCTCTATTTAGAGGTAAACGGTCTGTTGTCGCACATCATAATGTTCAAGACATTATCACGTCCTATATAGGGGTTGAGGTGCAACTATGTAGAAACAATGGAGCTGCTATGGCATATCATTTGGAGCCACTAGGATTTGCTGTTCCTAACTTAACAAGGAGCAGGCTCCACCTTGTGTTAGATATTGCCATTTGTTATAGGAATAAAATCCCAACCCTACCATTCAATGGGCAGGGACAGGTGTACGTTGATGGGAGAAGAAATAGGCTGCTCCTACTAAAATAAGGAACAACAAATCTGAACTCCGTTTGGAGGGCATAATTGCTTTAGTAAATATACTTTATAACTAGTTCGGCAACATTGTATTCTTACCGCATTGAATGAGACACTTGTTTGGCCCATAGTAATAAAGTCTCCAAATTTTACAAATATCGAGAATTTTGTAGGCTACCGAATGTTTAGCACGCTTACTCTCCTCTGTCACCAAATTTTCAAAACTTTTCACAAATTTATCCATTCATCACAATTGATAAAAAAATTCATAATACTACATGACTCATCACAAAGTTTATATTTTAAGTCATTATTTTTTTACCAAGCTATGTACAGGAAACTCCTGATATATACTAAACCTTCAACTCACTCTTTGTAAAGAAGTGAAACCACTTCTCTACTAGAAAGAAAAGACCACATCCCTTGAACCAAACACCACGTAAAAATTTTCGCCAAAGGGATGGAGACCAATTCATTCGACATGTACGTATCATTACACAATGAGTAGCAGCGGAAAATATCATTATCTAACAATTTACAAAGCTTGATACAATACTTCCACATATATGTATCTAAAGGAAAACTAAACATAAAAGCCAAAGACCAAGCTGAGGGTCATCTAACCACCTCTTTAAGTCTCTCAAAGTTCAACTACAAGGTTGATGTTGAAGTTCACTTTCCTCGATCTAACCTGGGGTTGGAAGCATACCCCACAAAAGAGAACCAATAGGAAACAATCAACAAAAAACCGGTATGTGTATACTAAAAGAAACTTTGAGCAATTTAAGAAATATGGACTACAAATGTAGAATGCTTCCCATACAAGAGATAAGAACTACCCACATGGGCATAAAAGAATAAGATCATAACAAAAGAGATAAAATAGGATACTTGCCATAAACAAAACAAATAAGATTGTGCAACAAAAGCACATAGATAGGTAGTAGGGCACACACCCCACAACCAATCATCAACCTACATGCATGTGAGATAAACATAGTCCTAGAAAAATATAAAATACAAAGGCGGCCAAGGCTTCACATCCTTGAAAACCTGATAGAGAATGACTCACCGTCAAACTCCCAATATATGTAAAAGTTGAGCCAAGGCTTCACATCCTTGAAACTCGGGTATGGGGAACCACCACCACCATCCCATAAACAAAAAGGGCACACACCCAAAAACCAAAGTAATTTACATTATTCTAGTGTTACCGATTCACATTGCATGTAAATATAGAGGCAAGTAAATAGTTAAGTCAGAAGATGATACAAATGTTGCCATCACACAATGGACAACACAAACATATAACATCCACTTGAAAGTGGCACATATCAATATAAGAGACCAACATGCACCAAGGAGCAAGAGAGATATCAAGAAAATATCTAAGTCCATAATAATCAAGATAGTTGACACGAACCATGATATCAAAAGATAAGACATATTGTGTAGGTCAAAATTCAAAAGAATGATAAAGTAGGTGAATGGCTCAACATGAAGTAATAAGGGATACAACATACATAAGAGAGAAGAATTGCTCAAAATGAATAATCGGAGATACAAACATACATAAGAGAGAAGAATTTCTCAAAATGAATAATCAGAGATACAAACATACCTCAAAATCAAAATCTAATAGGTCCAAAGCACTTCTGGATCCAAAACTAGGTCACCAAAGAGCCTATCAAACACATATACAGATTGTATGTCAATTTCATATACATTAACCAAACCCTAAAATTACCTTTTTATATATGTGTGCATTAGGTTATGAAAACTATTCCATATTTTAGGTTATGTTATTACGAGTCTAAAACATATTTTATTATATTTTTTTGACTTATATATAATTAGTTATGAATTATACAAGTTATTATCTTATTTAATTAGATCCATAAAATCATCCTTTTAAAACATCAGATTCAGTTGACAAAACCCATACCATAAGAAAGCCCTTATTTTTCTGATTCCATCGAGTGTTTTTCCAAAATTTTCTGATAATCTGATAACTAGTTATACATTTTTAATTACTGACCAATCAGATAATTAATTAATGCTATGCAGGCGAGAAAATCCTCAAAAATAGGTTGGGCCCGCATGACTTGGCCCAATGAACGTCGGCCAAGTCAGCAGGTCAAGATCTCGTTTGACTCGAACCAAAACAAGAGACAAGAGGCGAAAAGACGATAATACCCTTTATCGTGAAACAAAGCAGAAGAGAAAATAGCGAGGGCAAAGAGGGGAATCAACCCTAGAGTTTGTTCTCCCGCGAAGACCTCCACGACAACTGAGATCAACAGATCGATCCACAACTCCAGATCGTCATAGAGTGTGAATTAGGCAAAAAGTCCTTCATGAACAAAGTTCCTTGGACTCCAACGATTCCAGAGAACCCAATCACGAAGAAATTGGTCGACTACAGACTTAGAAAGCTTCCCCCGCCACCACAGGTGAAATCGAGCAACCTAGGCAGAGCAAAAGGGACAAAGAGAGGCCAAAGCAACAGTGGAGAGAGGTCTGACGATCAAAACCGAAGCGAAAGAACAAGGGAACCCATCACGAGAACCTCCATTAACGGATAATTTGCAAAACGACCAGAGAGAGGAAGAAAAGGGGGAAATCTATTATACCTTCTCCACACACGAATTGAAGGCACTGGATGCTTGCCCACACCACCTCGAGCCGAACCGAGCAAAGAACCGGTGTCGACGACCACTGGAACTCCACAGTCGAGCTCACAGTCATCGAAGAAGGAAGACGGAGTAGGGCTACGGGGTTGGAGGGTGATCGAGACCAAAGTAGCTAATCAGGAGGTCATTGGGGGTTCAAGGATCGTCGGGAAAGCCCTATATATAGGGTCGGAGATCAGGTTCAATGAGGAACCAACAAAAACTAGAAAACAGGGGTGGGAAAGGAAGGTTCTCGTCGACCTGGGTCTCTGGTGATGGAAACCCTATTAAATTAGGGATCAACTAGATCGGAAAGTGGTGTAGATGGAGGAAAGCAAAATCTGAGGTGCCGAGAAGGAAAGACGGGAGAGGAAAGCGCGGAAGAAAATTCGCGTTACTGTAACCATGAGAAAGAGTCCTACCGGAGGTAGGAAACAACTCCTCATCCGTCAGATTCTCATCCAAGGGCCATGCTACAGTCCGACATAAGTGGGCCGCATGACAGCCCAAGCTTGGGAAAAATCAGAAAAATCAAAGGTATTAAGCAAAGTGGAAACCAAAAATACATGCATATTCTCTTTCCTTATTTAGAGGTTCTACAATTATCCAAATTAAACCAAATTTTGTGCATAAGTTAAGTTAAATGTGTAGATTCTGAATATACTCTTAGTTTTGCCTTTTGGAAACCTTTAATGGGTTAAGTAAATCAAATATCATTTTCTCTTTCCTTCTTCATTTATAGTTTTACGATTATCCAAATTTGATGAAACTTGACCCACAAGTTAACTTAAGTGTGTTGAATACGAATTTTCCTTTATTTCCAACTTTTGGTGTCATGAATTACCATTATTTATTAATTACACCTTTTAGGCATTTTCTCTCTCCTATAATTACCTATTAATCAAACATTATCCAAATTAGTTGCAAATTTGCCCAAAGGCTTACTTTTGTGTTTAGAATACGAATTTGGAGTTAGTTTTCCAATTTGAGGGCATTAAATATTTTATTTTACTTTATTAGCCTAATTTCTATTTTTCTTTGATAAAGACATTAATATTTGCATTTATCTTCTAATTTAGATGATACTTGGCCCTAAAGTTTCTTTTTGGTCAAGAAAATGAATTTTCATATCAAATTATCTCATGGTTTCCTATTTGTGATTTTGGAAAAATATATTCCACATTATCCTCTTTTAATCCATTATATCCCATATTATCTCCAATTATTACATTTATTATCTCCCTTATGTATAATTTGAGATTTCCTTTCTTTTTCATATTCTAAAAAGCACTAGAAAGTTCTAGGATGAAATATTTATTATTTTTATTACTTAGCGACAAATTATACTTCAACCCCATTAATTAAAACCAAACTGGTGTATATGTGCATACAACCCTATATTAAGAATATATGGGAAGTATTTATCCAACTAAGTTCTTTAATTTCTTATTATAATCTAAATGAGTTATTATTAAGCACAAAGTATTTTGTATTCCCTTAATTACATGTATTAGTTTATTCTTATTTGGCTACGCAAAAAGAGTGAAACTACCAGGGTAGGGTTCTAACTCTAGTATGTTACAACACACCACCCCTTAAGAAAGCTTATCCACCACCCCTTAAAAGGGTTCATATCATAAAATCAAATCTTAACTTCAGTTATAAAAGTTTCAACTATACTTCTTACATCCACTACATAAGCAACATGCAAAAGGAAACATAACTTGTAAAGACTAGTCTAAGGAACTATGGGTTAACTTGCCCTTGATCTTCATCATTAACTTCTTCACCATCCAAAGCAAAAACTCTTCCAGCTCTTCTTTCCACAGGTCTTCCTCTATTATTGTTACCATTATTGTTGCCATGATTTTGAGGAGGTGCTTGTTGTTGTTGTGCTGGAGCTTGACCATTACGACGCTTAGGGCAATCAGGTCGAATGTGACTAGGTTCATTGCAATAGTGACATACCAATGGGGTATTATGACAAGGTTTGTCCTGATAACACTTTCCTGGAGGATGGTAACCATTGCACTTAGCACACTTGTCCCTTCTCTGTTCATCACCAGAGGACTTCCTTTTCTTGTCGAACTCCCTTGGTTGAAACCCTGGGTAAGACTCCACAGCCAAAGCTTTATCAACCATCTGCTGGAAGGTCAAAGGCAGTTGTGGGATAAGAGCACGACCCACATTGTAGTTAAGCCCTTGGAGGAAAAGGTCAGCCCTACGTTCCTCACCCAAGCCAACTACATAAGGCTCCAATAACAAAAACCTTTGCACATACGCAGAAACGGATAAGGAACCTTGCTTCAAACTGTAGAATTATGCTTCTTTCTTCTTTAGGGCAGCAGTGCAGATATACTTCCCATGGAAGAGAGTCAAAAACTCTGCCCAAGACATGGTTGAGATATCTCTAGTCCTTTCCATTCCATTCCACCAAACTCTTGCAGGTCCATCCAAAACATATGAAGCAAACCTAACCTTTTGGTGTGGAGGACAGGCCATACCATTGAAAGTCCTCTCCAAGGCCAAAACCCAATCATCTGCGTTATCGACCATCTCTATCTCACCTTCACCCTTGAAGGAAGGTGGTTGCATCTTCATGAACTCCATGATCGAGAACTACTTAGTCTTTTCAGGCACAAACGGGTCTTTCATCTTCGCTACCATGGAAGATGCAAAGAGTTGTCGAAACATGACGAACTCTTGCTCTGGTGTCATAGCTCCAACAGTATCAGAGGTTCCCTGATCAAACCTAGCATTTTTAGGCGTCTCATAACCATACTGGTCGTCAACAGTTGAGTTATCTCCAACCATTAGGGTTTGTCTGCATAAGGTAAGGACACTAGGTATATGCAACCTAAGATAAAGGTAAACATCCTAAGGGAGATGAGTTTGAAATAGTTAGATAACCGAATACTAGTGGCTCTGATACCATGTTGTAAAGAACTGAAACCACTTCTGTACTATAAAGAAAAGACCACATCCCTTGAACCAAACACCACGTAAAATATTTCACCAAAGGGATGGATACCAATTCATTCAACATGTATGTATCATTACACAATGAGTAGCAGCGGAAAATATCATTATCTAACAATTTACAAAGCTTGATACAACACTTCCACATATATGTATCTAAAGGAAAACTAAACATAAAAGCCAAAGACCAAGCAGAGGGTCATCTAACCACCTCTTCAAGTCTCCCAAAGATCAGCTACAAGGTTGATGTTGAAGTTCACTTTCCTCCATCTAACATGGGGTTGGAAGCATACCCCACAAAAGAGAAACAATAGGAAACAATCAGCAAAAAGATGGTATCTGTATACTAAAAGAAACTTTGAGCAATTTAAGAAATAAGGACTACAAATGTAGAATGCTTTCCATACAAGAGATAAGGACTACCCACATGGGCATAAAAGAATAAGATCATAACAAAAGATATAAAAGAGGATACTTGCCATAAACAAAACAAATAAGATTGTGCAACAAAAGCACATAGATAGGTAGTAGGGAACACACCCCACAACCAATCATCAACCTGCATGCATGTGAGATAAACATAGTCCTAGACAAATATAAAATACAAAGGCGGCCAAGGCTTCACATCCTTGAAAACCTGATAGAGAATGACTCATCGTCACACTCCCAATATATGTAAAAGTTGAGACAAGGCTTCACATCCTTGAAACTCGGGTATGGGGCACCACCACCACCATCCCATAAACAAAAAGGGCACACACCCAAAAACCAAAGTAATTTATATTATTCTAGTGTTACTGATTCACATTGCATGTAAATATAGAGGCAAGTAAATAGTTTTGTCAGAAGATGATACAAAGGTTGCCATCACACAATGGACAACACAAACTTATAACATCCACTTGAAAGTGGCACATATCAATATAAGAGACCAACATGCACCAAGGCACAAGAGAGATATCAAGAAAATATCTAAGTCCATAATAATCAAGATAGTTGACATGAACCATGATATCAAAAGATAAGACATATTGTGTAGGTCAAAATTCAAAAAAATGATAAAGTAGGTGAATTGCTCAACATTAAGTAATAGGGGATACAACATACATAAGAGAGAAGAATTGCTCAAAATGAATAATCGGAGATACAAACATACATAAGAGAGAAGAATTTCTCAAAATGAATAATTGGAGATACAAACATACCTTAAAATCAAAATCCAACAGGTCCAAAGCACTTCTGGATCCAAAACTAGGTCACCAAAGAGCCTATTAAACACATATACAGATTGTATGTCAATTTCATACACATTAACCAAACCCTAAAAACTACCTTTTTATATATGCATGAATTAGGTTATGAAAAGTATTCCATATTTTAGGTTATGTTATTATGAGTCTAAAACATATTTTATTATATTTTTCTGACATATGTAAAATTAGTTATGAATTATACAAGTTATTATCTTATTTAATTAGATCCATAAAATCACCCTTTTAAAATATCAGATTCAGTTGAAAAAACCCATACCATAAGAAAGCCCTTATTTTTCTGATTCCAACGAGTATTTTTCTAAAATTTTTTGATAATCCGATAATTAGTTATACATTTTTAATTACTAAACAATCAGATAATTAGTTAATGTTATGCAGGCAAGAAAATCCTCAAAAACAGGTCAGGCCCACATGACATGGCCCAATGAACGTCGGCCAAGTCAGCAGGTCAAGGTCTCGTTTGACTCGAACCAAAACAAGAGACAAGAGGCGAAAAGACGATAATACCCTTTATCGTGAAACAAAGCAGAAGAGAAAATAGCGAGGGCAAAGAGGGGAATCAACCCTGGAGTTTGTTCTCCTGCGAAGACCTCCACGACAACTGAGATCAACATATCGATCCACAACTCCAGATCACCATAGAGTGTGAATTAGGCGAAAAGTCCTTCATGAACAAAGTTCCTTGGACTCCAACGATTCCAGAGAACCCAGCCACAAAGAAATTGGTCGACTACAGACCAAGAAAGCTTCCCCCGCCACCACAAGTGAAACCGAGCAACCTGGGCAGAGCAAAAGGGACAAAGAGAGGCCAAAGCAACAGCGAAGAGAGGTCTGATGATCAAAACCGAAGTGAGAGAACAAGGGAACCCATCACGAGAACCTCCATTAACGGAGAATTTGCAAAATGATCAGAGAGAGGAAGAAAAGGGGCAAATCTATTATACCTTCTCCACGCATGAATTGAAGGCACTGGATGCTTGCCCACACCACCTCGAGCCGAATCGAGAAAAGAACAGGTGTCGATGATCATTGGAACTCCACAGTCGAGCTCACAGTCGTCGGAGAAGGAAGGCGGAGTAGGGCTACGGGGTTGGAGGGTGATCGAGACCAAAGTAGCTAATTCAGGAGGTCACTGGGGGTTCAAGGATCGTCAGGAAAGCCCTATATATAGGGTCGGAGATCAGGTTCAATGAGGAACCAACAAAAACCAGAAAATAGGGGTGGGAAAGGAAGGTTCTCGTCGACCCGGGTCTCTGGTGATGGAAACCCTATTAAATTAGGGATCAACCAGATCAGAAAGTTGTGTAGATGGAGGAAAGCAAAACCTGAGGTGCCGAGAAGGAAAGACTGGAGAGGAAAGCGCGGAAGAAAATTCTCGGTACTGTAGCCGCGAGAAAGAGTCCTACATGTGGTAGGAGACAACTCCTCATGTGTCAGATTCTCATCCAAGGGCCACACTATAGTCCGACATAAGTGGACCGCGTGACAGCCCAAGCTTGGGAAAAATATGAAAAATCAAAGGAATTAAGCAAAGTGGAAACCAAAAATACATGCATATTCTCTTTCCTCATTTAGGGGTTCTACAATTATCCAAATTAAACCAAATTTTGTGCATAAGTTAAGTTAAATGTGTAGATTCCGAATATACTCTTAGTTTTGCCTTTTAGAAACCTTTAATGGGTTAAATAAATCAAATATCATTTTCTCTTTCCTTCTTCCTTTATGGCTTTACGATTATCCAAATTTGATGAAACTTGACCCACAAGTTAACTTAAGTGTGTTGAATACGAATTTGCCTTTATTTTCAACTTTTGGTGTCATGAATTACATTTATTTATTAATTACACATTTTAGGCATTTTCTCTCTCCTATAATTACCTATTAATCAAACATTATCCAAATTAGTTGCAAATTTTCCCAAAGGCTTACTTTTGTGTTTAGAATACGAATTTGGAGTTAGTTTTCCAATTTGAGGACATTAAATATTTTATTTTACTTTATTGGCCTAATTTCTATTTTTCTTTGATAAAGGCATTAATATTTGCATTTATCTTCTAATTTAGATGATACTTGGCCCTAAAGTTTCTTTTTGGTCAAGAAAATGAATTTTCATAACAAATTATCTCATGGTTTCCTATTTGTGATTTTGGAACAATATATTCCACATTATCCTCTTTTAATCCATTATATCCTATATTATCTCCAATTATTACATTTATTATCTCCCTTATGTATAATTCGAGATTTCCTTTCTTTTTCATATTCTAAAAAGCACTAGAAAGTTCTAGGACGAAATATTTATTATTTTTATTACTTAGTGAAAAATTATACTTCAACCCCATTAATTAAAACCAAACTGGTGTATATGTGCATACAACCCTATATTAAGAATATATGGGAAGTATTTATCCAATTAAGTTCTTTAATTTCTTATTATCATCTAAATGAGTTATTATTAAGCACAAAGTATTTTGTATTCTTTAATTACATGTATTAGTTTATTCTTGTTTGTCTACGCAAAAAGAGTGAAACTACCAGGGTATGGTTCTAACTCTAGTATGTTACACTCTTCCGATATTGCATTTCTATTGCTCAAAATATTCCTTAATTTGGTTCCTACTTTTTTAGTCAATAATAGTTTATGACATATTTCCTTAATAGTTGCATACAACTGATATATGTTCACACACACAAAAAAAAAAACACACACACACACACATATATATATATAGTAAGGCTAGAATGCACTCGAGTGTATTCGAATCAGAATACACTCAAGTAGCTTTTCATGATGTAATGTTTTTTTTAAATCTAATCCATTGATCTTCTTAAAAATCTTGTGAATAGTTCGTACGCAAAATTTGAGCACATTTGGACATTTATAGGTCATGTTATAAATATCGCAAAAATTATGCATTTCAAATTAGTTTCGCGCGTCGATTTTGTTGCCCTTAGATGAGTGACTTACACTCATCCGAATGGGCTCAAAATTTGTATGTAGACTAGTTATAGTATGACGGTGAAGATCAATGATTTATATTTTGCAAAAAATAGTGTTGATAAGCAAACACACTAGAGTGTATTCATGCGATCTGTACTCTCGAGTGTATTCTGGCCTATATATATATATATATATATATATATATATATATATATAAAATTCTCGATTATTTCTAAATAAGAAACTAAAATTTATAGAACTTTTCACAAATTTTTACAATTATTTTCATAGTCTATTTTTTTCTGCACAGTTGTAATATGTCGAACCTTGAACCGGTCATACAGTTTAACCTACCTCACAATAAATTTAACTACTATAAATGTTTATCATGGAAAGTGGTGGAAAAATTAATGACAAGGATATGAGTTCAGTGAAGAACAATTTTAGAAGATGCACCCGTCAATGATAGTAAATTATCATAGGACTTGAAGATCTATTGTGGTGTGAACAACACTTGACATTTTTAATTGTCTACATTTATGGATGCTGGATAATAATAATATCAAAATGCATGTTGCAATAAAAAATGTTCAAGACAATTAAACAATATCAACGATAGCCATTTAAAATCAACAAATACATTTTAACAAATTCACGTCTTGAATGAGAAATGAACAAAGACTTAAGGGGAATAAAAACTAAGTATATGACAAAAAGTGCAAGAAATCACTTGGAAACAAACCTCGAAGTTGAAACTTATACAAAATGGATCAACCGATATCTCCTACTTCATAGGCAAAAATTCATATTCATTAAATTGTGCTTCCATATTTGACTAATTCGTGTCAACGTCGTATTGATATATTTCAATTGTGTTATCCAATTATGTAGATTTCACTTTCATTCACTTATAGATGAGGCATCACTCATAGATATATACAATTCCAAACAAAATTACATGCTAACTTGGTTTTATTTGTGATGTTTCTCAAATTTGTGTCATTCTCCTTATCTTGCATAGATCCTTTATGTAATTTTCACAAAGAAATACATAAACGACTTACTAACCCTATCTAAAATTCTAAAAAAAATTCAAGCTGGTTGGATTTTCTATAAAAAATGAACGAATCAATATCTAATAAATTATTCACAATATCATCCTAGTTTATGGTGTAAATTATTTTAGGTCGAGTAGAATATTTATTTTAGGCCTATCTGTTCAATCCTGGTCGTCGAATTTCTGACCATCTGACCCGATCCCGCGCAAGGTTGTCGTCTGGCTGCGTGTGGCCGACCTTCCTGTTTTCCTTTATCAAAATCAACTGTTATCGACCATTGGCGACCTTGTGGGGAAAATGATCAAGATCGATTCAACCACCATGACAGGGGACCGTGGCAAGTTTGCTCATTTGGCCGTGGAAGTAGATACCACCGTGCCGCTACTACCGACTATCCTTCTCAATGGGATGCATTACCGGCTAGAATATGAAAACCTTCCATCCCTCTGCATGAGATGTGGCAGAGTTGGCCACATTGATGCGGATTGCACTTTCATTAAGTCGTTCGTTCCCCAGAAACCCTCAGCATCCACCGTCGCGCCAAGCACGCCTCTCACCTACTTTGAAGCGATACATGCACCGAAGCCTGCCCGACGCATACAAACTAAGAAGACTGCACCCCCTCCTGCTGCGAACCCTAAGGCTACCAAGCCGACGAAGCAAGCAGGTGAAGGAACCAATGCTGCAACGGTGGATAAAACCACTAAAGGCACGAACAATGTGGAAGACGACTCTGACTGGGAGATAGTTGTGAGTCGCAAAAACAAAAAGAAACAATCTACTGCTAAACAAAATAGTTCAACAAAAACCAATGCTGGGAACGACTCAGCGGTAGTCCTTCTCGACGACCAAGTCTCGGAGGGTAGGCAAGCCGTCCCCAACAACGGTGATGTTTTCCACTTTCAGGGTGCCCCTACGAATCCAGACCAATCTAAGGGCTTTCAGTGGGGGAATAATGACACAGGTCAGGGTGTTATTCTCCGTAACAGAAGAGTAGTTTATCAGAACGTCGTTGTTAGCCCTGGACGCGAAAGGAAGAAAGGCAAGATAGCCCAACTGGTGGTGAACTCGAACATGTCACATGCCAAGAGGCAATTGAATCTGGAAGAAGAAAACGAAGTTATGGAAGATATAGTCGATCCCAACGCTGCATCTGTTGTAGGCTCAAAGGACAGTGACCCGACGCTGGGTCTCCGTGCAGCTATCCATTAAAAGAGCCTGTCTATCCCAAAAATTTGTTTACTGAATGGTGAACATTCTCTGTTGGAATGTCCAAGGAGCCCGCTCCAAGGACAAACTTCGTCTTCTTTCTGAGTACAAGCGTCTTTATAAATTGCATATTCTGATCTTAATCGAAACTAGGTGCAGCGGTAATTCAGCCATTAATATCATAAAAAAGCTCGGATATAACTCTTCCCATAGAGTCGAGGCCCTGGGTTTCTCTGGGGGTATCTGGATACTATGGAATGAAGATAGTTGTTCTGTTAATATAATTTTCAACCACCGCCAGTTCATTCATTGTATGATCAATAATGATTGGCACATGACCTTCATCTATGGCAGTCCCAACCCTACCAAGCGACATCTGCTTTGGCAAAGGCTTCTGGAGATTGCTCCCACCGTCCCCAATGCATGGGCCTTGGTGGGTGACTTTAACACTATGTTGGATATATCGGAGAAGAAAGGCGGAAGACACTTCGACCACCGCAACAGTGCCCTTTTCAAAGATCTTCTTATCAAAACTGGGTTGTCCGAGACCCGAATGGAGGGCCACTTCTATACCTTCAAAAGACGGAACCTTCTCGAGAGACTAGACCGTGTCATTGCCAACAATGAGTGGCTCTCAACAGATGGGCGATATAAATCCATAGTGTTGCCGCAACTATACTCGGACCACAACCCAATACTTCTTTCCAGTTCAAGTCATCGTCACGAGAAGAAGACTGTCTTCAAAACTAAAGCCAGTTGGGTAACCAACAAGGACTTCTGCGAGCAGATTCTGCCGAAATGGAATGACTCCCTTCCATTTACGAAAGCTCTATCCCAATTTCAGAATGTTTCCATCAATTGGGAGAAAGCCAATCTCCGTCATACGCACAAAGATAAATCCAAGCTGCTTACACGGATTGACCGCTGCCAGGTAATCAACACTTTCAATCCAAGTATTACTAATGATCTACTCTCCATATCCCTGCAAGAGAAATACAGCCAACTACTCCTTTGGGAGGAACAGGACTGGCATCAGAAATCCCATATACAATGGCTACAACATGGGGATGCCAATACCAAATTCTTCCAATCTTATGTCAAAGCCCGAAGACACTTCATGAAGATTACTAGATTGCGTGATAGCCACGACGAATGGGTGGATGACACTACTGCCCTTTAGCAGCTCATTCGGGACTTCTTCATCAAGCTCATGACTACAGATGAGGCGCCAATGACTACACCAAGCCTATCTTCTAATTATGTGGGACAGTTCGACCACATCTCGCCTCAGAATCTTAACTTCCTTGCCCGGATGCCGAGTCCGAAGGAGATCCTTGATATCATACACCTTATGCCGCCGTCTAAGGCGCCTGGACCGGATGGAGTCTATATAGAATTTCTTCAATCCCACTGGAGCAAAGTCAGTGCGTCTGTCATCAGAACTGTGCAGCTTGCTTTCAACACTGGTTATATTGATAAAGGGCTTGCAGACTCGTACATCGTCCTCATCCCAAAAACGAGGCAGCCTCAGCGCTGTTCCGAACTGTGCCCTATCTCCCTGAACAACAACTGTTTCAAGTTGATCTCGAAAATCATTGCTGAGCGTCTCAAGCCCCATCTCAACAAATGGATATCAATTACTCAAACGAGCTTTATCCCGGGAAGGAAGATCAGTGATAATATCCTTTTAGTCCAAGAAGTCATTCATTCCATGAAGTATAAAATGGGGAAGAAAAAATGGGTGTGTATCAAACTTGATTTAACTAAAGCATTTGATAAAATGCGTTGGTCCTTTATCCAGGACACCCTTACTAAGCTGGGACTTCCAGAAATTACTATCAAGCTGATTTTGAATATTATTTCAAGTGGGAACACATCGATCCTCTGGGAAGGTATACCACTTGAATCCTTCAAGTCTACCCAAGGCGTTCACCAAGGGGACCCCTTGAGCCCCTACCTTTTTGTCCTCTGTATGGAACGCCTATCACAGGCCATTAATCAGGCTGTCCAAGGAGCTACATGGAAGCCCATTACTCTTACTCGCAAAGGAATACCTCTCTCCCATATCATGTTTGCAGATGATATCCTTATCATGGCAGAGGCTGATGTTGAGCAGGCGGATACTATCTTGAAGATTCTGAATGACTTCGCTGCTGTCTCAGGACAAGTTGTCTCTAAAAAAAAATCTAGATGTTTCTTTTCAGCTAATACCACAAGAGCTGAGAAGCGTGCCTTCAGCAGACGGTTAGGTATTGATCACACAAATGATCTGGGCCGCTACCTAGGTGTGCCAATCCTTCACCACCGTGTCAACAAAGCTACCCATCAACATATCATCACGGCCATCAGAGATCGTATGACGACTTGGTCGGCCCGTCACCTTTCGCTTGCAGGAAGGATCACTCTTTCCAAATCAACATTACAAGAAATACCTTCGTATGCTATGCAGACAGTCCGCTTGTCTCCTAGACTTTGTGATGATATCAACAAACAAATTAGGAATTTTGTTTGGTCTGGTGGGAGAGAACAACATAGACTCTCGCTGGTCTCCTGGAAGAAGATCACAGCGCCAAAGACGGTAGGCGAACTAGATATCAAAGATGCTAGTGATCAGAACACTGCATTTATGCTTAAGAATTTCTGGACCTTCATCAACCGGGGATCGGCCCTTTGGATTCAGGTGATGAGAGACAAGTATATATCCGATGATCGATTAATCAAGAAACCATGCTCCTCGGCCTGGGCCTTTATCAAGAGGAATATCCATAATCTTACGACATCATGCAGCAAGATTATCCATTCAGGCTCCGACACTAATGTTTGGTCTGATAGATGGATTCTTGGTAGATCTGTCATTCATTATGATCCATCTTGGCAAATACCAGATGAACTCGCCGATCTTAAAGTCAGCTCAATGCGGCTGGACGACGGGGAGTGGGACATGAACTTTATCCGCTCATTCCTCCCTCCTGCGGTCGGGCAGTTAATCCAATCCATACCCACACCTATTACCTCTCCTACTCCGGATTCATGGGCATGGCCTCACGAAGAAGACGGTAACTTCTCTGTCAAATCAGCTTATGCGATCACCCGGATTGGCAAGGTCATCGCTGTCCAAGGCAAGTGGACAAGCATCTGGAAGATGAGACTACCAGAGCGCATCCGCATTTTCCTCTGGTTACTCCAACATCGAGCTCTCCTCACTAACATGGAGAAGCTTCGCAGACATATGAACAATGATAATACATGTCCTTTATGTAACAATGGTCCTGAGACAATCCTACACTGCCTTAGAGACTGTGTGCACGTCTGGGGAATCTGGGAAGGACTTACAGTACCGGACCACTTCAACGACTTTGAAGAAGAAGACTGGATCAAAGCCATCATCAAGCCTGCTAACAACCCGGAGCACTTTGTTCATCTGTCAGTCGCGTGCTGGCATATATGGCACGCTCGCAATGACAAAGTACATAACAATCATCGACCTAATGTGCATTCCAGCATCGCTTTCATCAAAGAGAGAACTAGATCGATCTGTAATCTCCCTTTGCCGGTGAATCGGAGTAAGAAGAATGTCCAAATGGATCATGCGCTGGTCTGCGGCCATGACTTGATCATCTTTGCTGACGCAGCGTTTATTAGTGCCTCCAGGAAAGCAGCCATTGGCCTTCATGTAGTGGACAATTTGGGACATCATCTCCATGGTGAGGGCATCCCTCTACACTCTACCTCAGTGCTAGAGGCAGAGACGCAAGCTCTCCTCGCTGCAATCAAACTGTGCAAGTTTATGAACACTAAAAATGCTCTCCTTCTATCAGATTCCAAGCAAGCGGTCACTCTGCTTAATAAGAAAACTAATGCCTCTGCACTGCTCCTTCCCCACTGGAGACAATTTCAACAACTCAAGTCCACATTCAACCAGCTGCTGGTGCTTTATATACCTAGGAGTCTGAACAATGTGGCTGACGGCATAGCAAAACACACCATTAGTAATTTTGTTTCTTGCAAATTCGCTTGTAACAAGCCTCACTGGCTTAATGACGACATTAACGTCAACTTAGATCTTATTTGGCCTGCACTAGAGAGCGGGATGAATTAAACATCTCTAGTTATTAAAAAAAGAATATTTATTTGTGCCTTCTTCTTTAAGAGATTGTATCCCCATAAAGAGGAGATATTGGACAATATCAGATACTCAATCTTTCTTATTCAAAAGTTAGTATTTCTATTTCCCTTGATGGTTTTCATTTTTTTTTTAAATTAGCAATTCATTTATCCCGTAGCCTGGGTTCGAACTCATGACCAGTTTTCATTTCGTGCAAGACATTTCCATATTGTATTCTATAACTATTTTTGTAGAACACCAGTTTTTAGAGTTTGATGTTCTATATTTTCTTGGTCTTCTATAACTTATATGTTCAACCTTCAGATGGCTTAACAATGACCAATATGATGTAAAGACTACTAATACTTAATATACAAGGAGAAATCAAGTAGGATGCACAATTGATCTTTGAACCTTCAAGTTTATTCAATAATTGGAAAAAATATACTTCTATAATATTATTATGAAAGTGTAGACATGAATATCGAAAGTATCATTGAACTTCAAATTAATAAAATGAAGAAGGAAGTTTCAATGACCATAAATAATAAAAATACAATATATTTTGACATGTTATTGTCTAATTTCTTAAGTTGGAATTTATACCAAATGGTAGGGATGTGTTATTTTCTTAAATTGTAATCAACCTATAGATATGATTCAGTTGTCAAGGATAGGGAATGATCCCTTTTTTCAAATTATATGAGGGGAAAAATGATCATACATTGAATGTTCATCAGAAGCAGTAGTAAATAGGATACATAAAAATGGGTGAGAGACATTTGACATGTACAGAAGCTATTATTTTGTTCTACATAAGTTATATTTTTTGATAATTATTATTATCAGGGTCATGAGAGAGAGGTTAATCCCTACCACAACACAATGATGAGTGCTAAATTTTTCTATAAACATCCCTTATTATAATCTGTATCAATTTGAACTTAGTGTAAACCTTACTTGTTGTTAAATGTATGAATTATATGTAAGTCGATCATGTGATAGTACATATTCTCTTCGCATGTACTATTTCTATTAGTTTTACTGTCATACTAATTTATTAACTTTTGAACATACTAAATTCATCTTGAGTTGGATTTATAGATAATATTTGACAAATTATGTCCAATGAAACCAAAATCCTAGCTTATAAGTGATACTTTCAGACAAGGTTTTGTACAAGGAAAATAAGTCAATATGGATGCAAAAATACAATCATGTAAATATTGGAAAATATCAAGTTATGTAATTCAGTTGCGATATACTACAATAACAAACACATATGTGTGCATAGATTATGTGATCTCCATTTAGTTCTTTGTTATAATATGAATAAGATCTCTACATAATTCATATGAATCTATCGATATGAAAAGATACACAACATGCTTCGAATGTGACCATTGATCAACATGGTCATCATAATGACACATGTAGCTTATGTCTAGGATATAAAATAACACCATCATGGCATGGACACAGACACATAAACAAATATCAAGGAATGTGTAATGCATCATATTATGAAGAAATCCTTTAATTTGGTTATATTCATTTTGCATGAGGTTTGTGTTTGTTTAGTACGATCAACTCAAATTTTAATAACCAATTTTTTTGACACAATTTGATCAAGACTGAAAGTACACAATAATATCCATTTGTACTCAATTTGGATGTTTTGAATCTAAAATTTGAAACACAATGCAAATTATATTATGCAATGAATAAATTATTTAGCAGAAAGCTATAGTAAAAAGGTTCATTTCTTCACCAATTCTTAATAAAGAGAAGTCAACTTTGTAGTTTAGGGAATGAACATTTTTCTATATATCATGGTGATGTGGAATAGAGCAGCATCGATCCATCACCATTATCACGATGTCCATAATGCAATAATATGGCAAACTAGTTGTATAAAATGGATTTTTTTCTTCTAGAAGTGGGTGGAATAGGGAACTATTAGAGAGTCTAGTTAATTTAATTAATTAAGTATGGGACCAAGTGTGTCTTGTCTCGTTAGTGTCTAGTCTTAAGTTTTAATGCCTTCCATGCTCTCTTGTCTATTGTCCCATATTGTTGAACTCTATAATGAGGGACTCCTCCTATCCTATATAAGGAGGGTGCCTATTTTTGTATTCAATATCTCAATAACACAAACTTATACTATTTCACATGTAACCAGAGTAGCGACCCTGAATAGTCATATGTGAGAGAGAAACAAGAGGGAGATGTAGGCAGTGGGCGGCCACCCTTCTTCCTTGTGGGTCGGATGCCCGTAGATTGTTCTATGATCACTTTAGTTCTGTATACTCCAATGTATTATGTTTCTCCTACACCTCTGTCGCCTTCTGGTCACCTACCAATCATCGCTTGCCCTTATCTCTTCCTCCCACCCCTATGTCAATTGCCACCACTAGCACCTCCTTGCCTGCCGCATGATGCACCCATGTTACTCTGCCATCCTATTGGACCCGTGTTGCTGCTCCTTTTAGATTGCGTTGGATCAAGAATGTGTGCTTGTCGATGGCCCTGCTCCTACTTTCCTGCTCCTTTTAGACACCGCCAATTATTCTTCTACTGCTGCTTGCCTACCCCCGTTCCATCAACGCCACATCAACCATCCACCCTAATTATGCATGTCTACCTCCAACCTGCCATCACTAGTATAGAATGATGTATAACTTCACATTTGATGTTTTCGGTTGGAATGAAAAAATGATGGCAATATGCTACAACATCAACTTAAAATGACAACTAACATCTATATGTGAAGGCCGACTGATTTACAAAAGGCATGAGTATCAATTTTTCTTTAACATCAGTTTTTTGACATAAAAATTGATGTCTAAAATCACCCGTGAAATACAATTTTTCAGGAAATAATATTTGCCTCCAAAATTTTTAATTTGGCATCAGTTTTAAAAAAATCGATGACAAATGTTCCGCACCAAGACCCTCAAAAGATTTTATCCACTAATAAGTCATCAATTTTTTCTCAAAGAACTGATGACTAAATATCCTTCGCGAGGCAAAATTCATTGCTTATTTGTCGTCGGTTTTCACAGAAGAACTGACGAGGTTGTGTGTTTGCGCATTGTCCCCGCAAAAAATTCCCCATCCCCCATTTGCCTAATCGACGTCGGTGTTAGGTTGGAAACCAACAACTATGATTATAACTCAAGAACAATTTTTTTTGTCAGAATATGTGAATATACATCGGTTATTATATGTTGAAACTAACAACGAACACCCCAACCCGATGCAAATCTTTTTATATTAAATTTACAAAAAGGTGTCAGTTTAGGTTTATAACTGAAGTTTATTATTGTTAGGTATCAGATTATTAAATTAACAGATGCCAATAGTTAACATAATTGCACCCGCGCGAGCCAGATCGACTCTTCCCCTAGCCTTCTCTATTTAATTCTCGATTCTTTGAGCAGACTGAACTAGGTCTGGTGATTTTTTCCACTGCCTCCCCTTCTCTGTTGACTGGCCTCTTTCCGCCATGAGGAGCTTGAAGCTGCTTACCACATCTGTGTGCCGCCATTCACTGCCACGAGGAGCTTGAAGCTACTCACCGCATCTGTGTGCTTCCATTCACTGCCACGAGCAGCTTGAAGCTGCTCACCGTCGGAGATGTTGTTGCTATCCATTCGCTACAAGTCGTCGGCTGCCACTAGCTGCTCTCGTCACTACCACCACCTTCTCCAAGCGGAGCGAGGAGCCTTCCTCTAGCCACCTTCATCTTCCCTAGTCACCGCCATTGGACACCGCCTGCATCTCCTTTGCTTCACATCCAGCGACTGCCACCTTCACCTCCAGCCCGACCACCTCCACCTCCAGTCACCGCCACCTCAGCCTGCTCGATCTACCAGTGCGGTGAGTGGTTAATCGGTACTAGATTTGAACTTAGGGTTAATGATGCCACCATATAGTCAATTAATGTTGATTAATTAGGTTTAATGATGCATTAATGAACTTAATTAATTAGATTTGCACTTAGTTTCTC